>CM029018.1:206845758-208045758 GCA_016801055.1 Panax notoginseng | reverse complement strand
ATATCTAAATACATATTATACAGTAACCAAGATATATGTAATTAGTAGCCAAGATTATAAAAATATTTTTACATTCATTTTACAACCAAAACAATCAGTAATGACTCTGTTACAAATTAAAGACTAACATGTGTATGAAGGTAACCAATGTAATTAATCAGTAACTATCAATATAAAAAAAATGAGTATAAAACACAGTAATATTATGTAGTAACTATGGTAATATTACACACTAAACAAGTAAGCATTATATACTAACCAAATCCAGATTAGACAGTAACCAACATATATTTACATAGTATCCATAACATAAACCATATTTTATCATGCATTTTAAAGCAAAAACAAACAATATAAAAAATATCAATATGTACTTAAAGATCCAACTGTTGCAGGAAGGTAACCAATGTATTTAATAAGTAACCATCAATATAAAAAATATCAGGAAAATATACATTTAAAGTATACAGCAACCAAATAAATATTATACAGTAACCAAATCAATAATAATCAGTAACCAATTTCTATGTACTTAGTAACCAAAATATAAAACATATTTTTTCATGCATTTTGCTATCAAAACAGTCAGTATATTGCCTTTGTTAATCAGCATCAATTTTGGTTACTGTACACCATCAAAAATGTTACCAACCATGTGGTTAATGGTTACTAACATTAAATAATTATATATTCATGTAAACAATTAAATTTATTGTATTGGTTACTGTTAGTCTCCATTGTCTGACAACTGAATAAACATTATAAAGTAATCAAATCAATATTAGACAGTAACCAAACTACATAATCTTAGTAACCAGAAAATAAACCAAATTTTTATATGCAATTTTGAAGGCCTAAATGATGGAATTTGACATAAAATTAGGCTCCAAAAACGCCAAAATTTGACACTCTAAATTTGACAACATTATACAGTAACCAAATTTAGATTAGACATGAAGCAAAAGTAGAGTATGAGCCTTCAACAAACCAATATTAGCTCATTAGGAGTAGCTAAATTGATCCTGACTAGTATCTATTCTTTTAATTAGACATTGATTAGGATTAGGGTTTAGAAAAGAAGTACTTTTGAGGAGGGAGAAAGTATCGGAGTCGGAGACGATCATGACGAGATGAGTATCGAGACTGGTATCGATGAAGACCGTATTATACACTGATGTTCCTTCTGCAGTGCCATTACCAGACTCTGTCTCATAACGACGCCGTTTCACCATCTGAAGCAGCAGCCGATGCCTGAGTTCAGAGTGAATGTGACATAGAGATGGCCTCAAAGCTTCCTTCTTCTTTTTTTATCGTCGATGTGATGAAGAAAGGGTTTCAGTTTGTGTCTGAAGAAGAAAGGGTTTCAGTTTGGGTATGTAAAGAATCAATCAACAATCAACAATCAAATTTGTTACAGATCGAGGCTGGTTACTAATCTTGAAGTTGTTGTTGATATTGAAGTTGCTGTTGATCTGAAGTTGTTGTTGATCTTCTTCGATATTATCCGATCTCAGAGTTGCATCGCCGTTGGAGAAGTCGTCTTCTCCGATCTGTCGTTGCTCTGTTTTTTCGAATCTGAAAGTTGCTTGTTTTCTTCATTAGCGTGAATTGTTGATCGGTTGGTTGGAAATATAAAAGTCGGTAACTGACGTGTGTAGGGTGTTAATGACCGCAATTTTAGCAACGTAATATTGTGAACTGTGTTATTTTTGTAATTATTTTGTGGATATTTTATTTTTGTAAATACTTTCTAATTGTTGTATATTAGTGTTAAGGACCCTTTAAAAAATCGCCAAATGTGCAATTCAAGTCCAATTTTCGAAGGCAAATGGGTTTAGACTTTTCAATCATATTATACAAGGCCATTTCCCTAAATGAAAATCCATAACAATATTGCTTCTGCACGTCTATTAAAAGTTGTCTATTTTGTTTTCTTTTTATCTATATAAAATTTTATATTTTATTTCTCAAATCTGCAATAAATCCACCTTAAAACTAATTTTTTTATAGTTCTCAACCGTTCAAAATTTCAGTAAGAAATCATAGAATTTAATCAAAATGCTACATTAAAACTATCTGGTTACTCTTGTTTGTGTGAAGACTTGTAATATTGTTGTGCATGAACTATTTACAAAAATTTGTGCACAGACAGTGTAAAAAAAATAAAAAATGACATTTACTATTGAATGTTTTACATGTTTTTATTAGTATTGTAATACGTGAATTCTATTATTGGTGCACAAAAGTTATGTATAATTTATGCACATAGTATTATATTCTAATAGAATTTTGTATATTAATTTTGATATAGATTGTTATCTATATCAATTTTGATATTAAAAGTGAATTTTTAAGGTCTCAATTAAAATTATATTAGAGCTACGGAAAAGAGATGAGGCGCTTCTTTCTTTTTTCAAATATATTTTTTTTGACAAGAGAAAGCTGTTATTTTTTTGTTATAAAAACTATTTAAAATTAACTTTTGACAATTATAAAGTAGAAATTGTTATTTCAAAAGTAATTATATACTAATTATATAAACAGAAGTAGAAGATAAACAATTTTATAATAATGACTTAATAGATGAAATTGATAAATTTTTAAAACCAAGTCAACTGTTGGACAGTCTCTCCTTAAAGCAGATTTCATCCCCGCTATTGGTGCTTATGGATGGAACATTAGACGTCTACTTCCCAAGATAAAATAGTCTTCAACTCTCACAAGAAGCACTTCAATGGAAGAGTTCCACGAACCAACAAAATTTTGAATACTCTCTATGACTTTTAATGAATGAAGAATGAATTTAATTTTAAGAACTTGAGAATGATTGAAGTTGAAGTGATTGTTTTTGGTAGATTTAGAACCTATTTATAGGTTTTCAAATACCCCTTTAAAGATATACATCCATTTGAAAGGTTACATCCCTTTGAAAAGATACATCTCTTTGAAAGGTTACATGATCCCTTTGAAAAGATACATCCATTTGAAAGGATACATCCATTTAGAAAAGATACCTTTTCAATTTAAAAAGATATGAGCCAAATGTCACACCTAGTGGTTTTATTTTAGATAAAATTCTCATTCATTAATATATATATATATATATATATATATATATATATATATATATATATATATATATATATATATAAATATCCAACAATCTCCCACATGAATGAAATTTGGGTAAATTAATACAAATGAATATGTAGACAGACTTAGAGAGAGTATCAGTGAACAAAAAATACTGAATTGGTGAAGGTAGCTTTTGGCCTTGAACCTTTCCTAGTGAAAGACTATCGGATTTACTGGCCAATCAGTGAACGTGATGTCTTGAACTGTTCAACCTTTTTAGTGTAAACTGAGACAATAGAATTCACACAATATTTTTTAATTTATTTTATTAGTTCTCATTATTGTGTCCATTTTGGCCTTGGACACCTCATGGTTTCATGAGTGTGCTAGAGAATTTAGCCTTCATCATTCTCATAGAAGTGGCCCCCTTCTCACACATATAGGTAATTTCTATAAAGAGTGTTCCACTAATACGCCACTTGACCTTTTTTATATTCAAGCTATAGAAATTATTAAAAACAAAGTTTATCCTGTTTCACTCGGTAGTTTATGCACTGTAGCATCATAGAAATGGGAAGAAGTATTTATCTTCTAAGTTCTTACTAGATCACACATAATTAGGTTGTCTTTTTGAACCTATTTCTTGGGATCTCCAATCATTTAGGTTGGGTTTCCATTATGGCGACTCTTTAGGATTTTACAGTTTTAAACCCATTCCCCTTGATGAACTTCTCACTTGCTCTCCAGGTATACCTTTCGTTAGTGGATCTGCAATATTATCCATTGACTTCATATAGTCAATAGATATTATACCATTTGAGAGTAATTGATTAATAGTTTCATGTTATCGACATATATGTCCAGACTTACCGTTATAATTACTATTTTGTGCCATACCAATCGCTAATTGACTATCACAACGAATAATGATTGATGGCACTGGTTTAGGCCAAATTGGAATATTCTCCAAAAAATTATGAAGTCATTCTGCTTCTTTTCCTGCTTTATCTAAAGTAATAAATTCAGATTCCATAGTGGATTTTGCAATACATGTTTGCTTAGAGGATTTCCATGATACAGCTGCACCTCCTAGGGTAAACACATATCCACTTGTTGATTTAGTATCATGGGATTCAGATATCCAATTTGCATCACTGTATCCTTCAAGTACAGTTGAATATCTTGTATAATGCAATTCGTCAGTTAAAGTGTATCTTAGATATCTAAGTACCCTTACTAAAGCCTTCCAATGTTCTTTTCCAAGATTACTAGTATATCGACTTAGCTTACTTATTGAGTGTGCTATGTCTGGTCGAGTGCAGTTTGATAAATACGTTAAACTGCCTATTATACAAAAATATTTCAATTAGGATATACTTTCACCACGATTAGTAGTGAGATAAAATGTTGGGTCAACATGTGTTCTTACTAAATTTTTCTCATATTTATTATACTTTGCAAGTATTTTTTCAATATAATGAGATTGAGACACAATAAGTCCATTAGATATTCTGGAAATCTTGATTCTTAGAATAACATCTGCTAGGCCCATGTCTTTCATTTCAAACTTGCTAATTAGCATTTGTTTGGTAGCATTAATAACATCATTATTACTACCAATGATTAGCATATCATCCACGTATAGAGTACTAACTATTACATATCACCTTTGAGTGTTTTTGACATATACACATTTGTCACACTCATTTATTTAGAAATTATTTGATATCATAACGTTATCCAATTTTTTATGCCACTGCTTTGGTGCTTGTTTCAAACCATATAATGATTTAACAAGCTTGAAAACTTTCTTTTCTTTTCCAGGGGCAATAAAACCTTCTGGTTGCTCCATATAAATTTCTTCCTCTGATTTACCATTAAGAAAGACAGTTTTAACATCGATTTGATGTATTTCTAAATTGTGTATTGCATCTATTGCAATTAACATTCAAATAGATGTTATCCTTGTAACTGGTGAATAAGTGTCGAAATAATCAAGTCCCTTCTTTTGCCTATAACCTATGGCTACAAGTCTTGCTTTGTATTTATCAATAGATCCATCGGCCTTCATTTTCCTTTTGAAGATCCATTTGCATCCTAATGGTTTAGTTCCTGGTGGAAAATCCACCAATTCCCAAGTATGATTTTACATAACAGATTCAATTTCATTATTGATTGCTTCTTTCCAATATGAAGCCTCCGGAGTAGACAACGCTTCCTTCACACTTTGAGGTTCACTTTCTAGCATATAACTTAGAAAGTCAAAACCAAAAGACTTAGAGGTCTTAACCCTTTTACTACGTCTAGGTTTATCTTCATCTCTCTGTTCATTAGACTCTTGGTCTATTATAGTTTGATGATTACTAGTCGTAGTATTATTAGGTCTTTTAAAAGAACTTGTTTCTTGTGTATTTTTATATGGAAAAATATTTTCAAAGAAAGATGCATTCCTTGATTCTATAAATGTATTGACATGAATATCATGAATGTCTGATTTATGTACAAGAAACTGATATGCACTACTGTTATTTGCATAACCTATGAATATGCAATCAATTGTTTTAGGACCTATCTTAACCCTCTTAGAACCAGGAACAATTACTTTCGCAAGACACCCCCACACTTGAAGATATTTATAGGAAAGTTTTCGACCTTTCCATAATTCATAAGGTATTTTATTTGTTTTCTTATGAAGAAAACAGTTGAGAATAAAATTTGAAGATATCAATGTTTCCCCCCACATGTTATGAGGTAACCCAGAACTTATTAACATAACATTCATCATTTCTTTTAAAGTTCGGTTCTTGCGTTCAGCAACACCATTTGATTGAGGTGAATAAGAAGTGGTAGTTTAGTGAATAATACCATTTTCTGAACAAAAATCTATAAATGGTGATTCATATTCACCACATCTATCGCTTCTTATAACCTTACTTTTTGCTAAGTTGATTATCAACTTCATTCTTATAATGTTTAAACATTTCAATTGCTTCATCTTTTGTCCTTAAAAGATAGACATAACAATATCTTGTGCAATCATCTACAAAAGTAATAAAGTACTTTTTACCACCTCTAGTTTGCACAAATTTTAAATCACATATATCAGTGTGAATTAAATCTAGAGGTTCTGAACTTCTTTCAACAGAATGAAAAGATGTTCTAGTTAATATAGATTCTACGCATGTTTCACATTTATGACTTTTGTCAATACTAAATTTTGGAATTAATTCTAAATTAATTAATTTACTTAAAGTACCATAGTTCACATATCCCAATCTACTATGCCACACATTCATAGACTCAAGCATATAAGCAGAAGATGTGTTTTTATTATTAATAATAACATTTGGTACAATAGTCATGACGTTCATTTTGAACATCCTATCACACATATATATAGCCTTTTCCAACATACATACCATCTTTAGTAAGCACAAATTTATCAGCATGAAACACTAGTTTGAATCATTTCTTGCTCAATGCAGATCCAGAGACTTAATTCTTGCGAATGTCCAGCACATGTAGTACATCATTGAGTGTGAGTTCCTTGCCCGAAGTCATATTTCACATGACCTTTCCTTTTCCTTCAACTTTAGAAAGTGGAGGAATTGCCGTTCACCCTTTTTTATTGGTAGTAAACAGTTAATTGTCCGAGCATATGTGGCGTGTAGCGCCAGTATCAACCCACCATTCTTTAGAATTTTCCACCAAATTAGCTTCCGAGACAGCTGCCGGAAGATACATGTCAGAAATTTTAGTAGATACTTCAATTAAGACTCCGAATTTTATGAAATAAAAGTATTCAATTTTTCTAATAATTACTATTCAGTAAATGGTTAAATTGATAAAAGGTTAAAGTTAAGGGTGATATATGAATTTTTTCAAAATACACAAGTGTTTATAAAATATTCATTATTGTCGGGGAATATTCGTTTGGTCGTGGAATATTCTTTCTGTCAGGGTATATTCGTACGACGGCGCAGCTATTTGTGGCCCCCATAACGGATAACTGTCGGATGAAGAAAACGACAAAATTAAATAACAGCGTAATCGTTACCGTTAACACTGTTGGAATACCTGGTGGGTAAAGTAAAGTAATACGCGTTGTTGCACAGTAGCACACAGTATTGCACAGTATTTTTGAAATTATTGATTCTTACGTAAGAAGGCACTACTCAATAATTGTTACAGTAATTACTGTTCAATATTTTATTTTATTGATTCAATAATTGCTGCGTTGATATTTTATATTATTGTTGCTCAATAATTGTCACTACACAACATCTCCATTATCAGATCAATAATTCATATTATTTGAAATAATATTATTAGATAACATTATTAGCAATGTCTAGAAAGTTCTGTCAAGGAGAGGTTTGGTCACCTAATTGCGCGCCAGTAAGGAGAAATCCTTATTGGAAAGCCCCCTCTTTCCAGGGAACTGCCTGGTTGTCATTATTGTGATTCTGTAATATTATTTGTGAATAATTAATTATTAATTTATATCATAAGAAAATATTTATTTGACGTGGATATAAATGATGGATTTATTTATGTGGTTATAAATGAAGGAATTAATGTTGAGGTGTTTTATCAGTATTTTATCGGATTGGAGGTTTTAAAATATCAAACCAGTGTTTTTGAGATATATTGCGTGAGTTATAATTTTTAATCCGACCGTTGGATCGTTGTGATTTTTGGATATGTTATACATATATAAGTTGAGTATATATCCACAAATTTTGAACAATTAAAAATGAACGAATAATTTGTTATAAATTTTAAGAGGTGACTGAATCGAAAATTAGGTTTATAAATGATTTTGATAGAAAATTCTAGAAATGGGTGGGCCCCACTCTTGGTTGGTGAAAAAAAGTGCTGAATTTTTATTCAAATGTGGTGGGTGGGAATAATAGCAGGTAAAGCCATCAGGTTGCAAGTCAAGTCTGCTTTGGCGTGCTAATATTTTCCTATAAATAGAGGGCTAAGTTAGAATTGAAAATCACATCAGAATTCATAAGTTTTCTCTCTTTTTATCTCTAGATTATCGAGTGTATTTTGTGAGTATTTAGATACTTGGTGAGTTACTATTCATCAGTGCAAGTTTCCTTCAGCGTCATATCCGATATCCAGTCAGAAGTGCTGCTTTTTTGAGGTAAGGGATAGTAAGGGATATTAAGTGTGACGCCCCCAAAATAGGTATACAACACCCATTCCGAGTCGTCAAAATATATGGTACAGATACAACTACAACTTTTTTAATACAACATAAAAACTGTGAGTTTAAATACAAATATTGTCATCTAGACAATATCCACACTCAAATAAGTCCTCATTACAATTATTGATACATTATTATACAAAAATGGTGAGGACTACTAAAACGACTTTCTAGAACCTTCATTCCATACCCCGACTAGTACTCGCTACATTCTCACCTCCTGAGAAGAAAAATGGAACAAAAAGAAAAGGGTGAGCTCAACTAGCCCAATAAAGAACATTATGACTAAGATAATATAGAACAAATTATCGTTAGTCCTCAACAGGAAAAAATCTAATAGAATACAATAGACAACAAGTTTTAAATCAATATTCGCATCGAAAAATAATAATTCATAGAAGAGTTACGTAGAGAATGAAATCTACTATTATCTATGAATTTAAAAGTCCATCATCAACATTTTATCCCTGTAACATCAATTAATATTCATCTTTGCACTACAAGCCAAAGATATTCATCAGTTGGTCATGTTCATCTAAACACCTGTTCATCTTTGCATTACGGGCCAAAGATATTCATCAGAAATTATTCATCTTTGCACTACAGGCCAAAGATATTCAGTTATATCATCATTTAGGACTGAGGATGATGAAAAATATTTTAAATAAAACGAATCCAGTGAAACAAAAGAATAATTATTAAGGATTCGTATTTCGGTTTTTCCATGTCAAAAAATACCTCATAAATAATCATAGTGAAGTAAAATTCAAGAATGATCAAAACATAGATATAATCAAAGCTAGTATCCAGAATAGATATTTTGGATGAAAAGAAGAAAATTTTAATTTTCGGTGAATAGTAATTCATGAATAGTAACCCCGACATGAAAAGTTCTAAATTTGATA
Organism: Panax notoginseng; assembly: GCA_016801055.1. Lineage (NCBI taxonomy): Eukaryota > Viridiplantae > Streptophyta > Magnoliopsida > Apiales > Araliaceae > Panax > Panax notoginseng. Next base: position 208,036,557 of record CM029018.1, on the reverse strand, counting down.
AAAATTTTCAACCAATATTTGGGCATAATGATATTGAAGAAATAATATCATTTTCGAATAAAATAACATCCCTTACCTCAGCAAAATAGTACTTCTGGTTAGAATATCAGATATAATGCTGAATGAACTTGCACCGTATAGCAATACTCAAAGTATAAAAATACTCACAAAATACGCTCGATATTATAGAGAGAGAAAGAGAGAGAAATATTTAGTTTCTGGTGTGATTTTCAATTCTAACCTAAGCACCCTATTTATAGAAAAATGCTTAGAACACCAAAGTAGAAAATTTAATAAAATATTAATATATATATTAAATTTTCCTACGCACACTACACCAGACCCAAGCATCAGCCACCAACTCACAAAAAAAATGTTTTTCTTAATTAAAATAATTAAAACTTCTAAAAATTAATTATTTCGGAATTTCAGAACTTCAATAATTCATAATAAATAGCACTTTTATCAGAAAATTTGAATCTCGTAATTTTTATTAGAAAATTCAATTCTCTACAACTTTACAGAAGAAGGTTTTTTCAAATTCTAAACAAAAATTGACCGAAATTCATAAACGGACGATTTTACAACTATAATCAAATTTCAGTCAAGAAATGGGCCCACATACATGTTTAACATGTTTTAAACAACTTTTGCAATAAAAATACTCTTCCTCCTCAAATACTCATATATCCCACATTCCTTGTAAAAATATCATCAGTATTATATTGTAATAATATAATAAAATATTATTTTATCAGAAAAGATAAAATATCGATTTTCAACAATTGTCACTTTAAAAAATTTCTCCATCTATATCCATATAAAATCAATATTTTCCTCATCATATAAATCAATAATTAATTATTCATAAATAATATTACAGAATTACAATAATGACAACCAGGCCGTTCCCAAGAAAGAGGGGTCTTTCCAATAAGGATTTATCCTTATTGGCGCGCAATTAGGTGACCAAACCTCTCTTTAGACAGAACTTTTTAGACATTGTCAATAATGTTATCTAATAATATTATTCAGATAATATGAATTATTGCTCCGATAATAGAAAATACTGTGTAGTGACAATTATTGAATTAACAGTAAAATAAAATATCAACGCAGTAATTATTGAATCAATAAAATAAAATACTGAACAGTAATTACTGTAACAATTATTGAGTAGTGCCTTCTTACGTAAGAATCAATAATTGGTGCAATACCGTGTGCTACTGTGCAACAACGCGTATTACTGTGTTTTAACCACCGAGTATTCCAACAGTATTAACGGTAACAACTACGCCGTTATTTATAAACAACTTATACTTGTCGTTTTCTTCATCCAATCACTTTCCGTTATGGGCCCACAAAAGACTGCGCCGTCGTACGAATATTCCCCGACAGCAAGAATATTCCACGACCAAATGAATATTTCGCGACAACAATGAATATTTTATAACCACCTGCTTATTTGAAATATTTACGTATTTTACCCATAACTAACCTCATTAATCAATTTAACCCTTACTATTTCAAAATAGAGAAAATTAAATTTCATTTATTAATAATTTGGGGTCTTACAACCTCCCCTCCTTATGAAATTTCGTCCTCGAAATTGACGTACGTACCTGATGTTTCGAAAAGATGAGGATACCTCGCTTTCATTTTCGTTTCCAACTCCCAGGTCATTTCCTCAATAGCATGGTTCCTCCACAAAACTTTAACTTGTGGTATGACCTTTGTGCGTAGGACATGCTCTTTCCAATCCAAGATCTTGACAGGTACCTCTTCGTACGTTAAGTCTTCGGCTATCTCGTCCGGTTCTAACTCAATAACGTTGTTTGGGTCTTTTACATATTTATGTAGCACAGATATATGAAAAACATTATGAATACGAGAAATACTTGGAGGTAACGCGAGTCTATAGGCCACATTTCCTACTCAGTCAAGAATCTGAAATGGACCAATAAATCATGGATTGAGCTTTCCTCTCTTCCCAAATCTTGTAACTCCTTTCCATGGAGCCACACGCAATAATACATGATCCCCAATGTCAAATTTCACGACCTTTCGATGAAGATCCGCATAACTCTTTTGTCGATCATGTGCCGTTTGTATACGTTGTCAAATCGTTTGGATCTTCTCTGTAGTTATTCGTACCAACTCTGGTCCCAACAACTTTGCTTCTCCCACCTCATCCCAACATACTGGAGAGCGACACTTTCGTCCATACAATGCTTCAAATAGAGCCACACCTATACTTGCCTGATAATTGTTGTTGTAGAAGAATTCCACCAATGGTAAGTACTTATCCCAACTCCCTTTGAAATCTAGGACACAAAGTCTTAATATATCTTCAAGAGTTTGAATAGTCCTCTCTGATTGCCCGTCCATTTGAGGATGGTATGCCGAACTGAACCGTAAATCCGTGCCCATAGCTTTTTGCAAGCTAAACCAAAATCTTGAAGTGAATCTTGAGTCACGATCCGAAACTATGGATACTGGCATGCCATGCAGTCTCACAATCTCATCAACGTATATACGAGCAAGACGTTCAAGGGAATAAGTCTCCCGTATCTGCAAGAAATGAGCAGACTTGGTTAATCTATTAACAATAATCCAAATAGCATTTATGCCTTGAGAAACCGTGGGAAGACCAGTAACGAAATCCATGGTAATATGTTCCCACTTCCATTTCGGAATCTCAAGTGGTTGCAATGGACCCTTTGGCACTTGATGCTCCGCCTTTACACATTGACAAGTTAAACACCTCGAGATAAACTTTGCAATCTCTCTCTTCATATTGTTCCACCAAAATGTATGTCGAAGATCACGATACATTTTGGTACTTCCAGGATGGATTGCAAATGGTGTATTGTGTGCCTCCATCATGATCTTGTACTTCAAATCAGAATCGTTAGGAACACAAAGTCTGGAGTGGACTCGAAGTATTCCTTCTTCATCGATTCTTGCTTCTGGAATAGCACCTACTTGTACTTTCTTCTTCATACGCATCAGCTCCGGGTCTGTGACTTGAGCTACTTTAACTTTATCGATTAAAGTTGGTTCTACGCGTATACTTGACATCATCGCACTTGTTCTTACATATGATCTTCTACTTAACGCGTCAGCTACCACGTTTGCTTTTCCAGGATGGCATTGAATGGTGTGGTCGTAATCTTTCAACAGCTCGAGCCAACGTCGTTGCCGCATGTTGAGTTCTTTTTGAGTGAAGAAATATTTGAGGCTTTTATGGTCTGAATATATCTCTACTTTCTCCCCATATAGATAGTGCCTCCAGATCTTTAGCACGAAAACGACTGCTGCCAACTTTAGATTATGAGTAGGATAATTCCTCTCATATTCTTTTAGTTGTCGCGAGGCATAGGCTATAACTTTTCTACGTTGCATGAGAACACATCCTAGCCCTTTGCCTGAAGCATCGATGTAGATAACAAATCCATCCGAACCAGATGGTATGGTCAAAACAGGTGCCGAAATGAGTCTCCTCTTAAGCTCTTGAAAACTCTTCTCGCATTCCTCGCTCTATACGAATTTGATATCTTTTCGAGTCAGCTGAGTTAATGGGGTAGCAATTCGAGAAAACCCTTCCACGAATCTCCGATAATAACCAGCTAAGCCCAGAAAACTACGTACTTCGGTCACCGTCTTTGGTTGCTCCCAACTTTGTATTGCTTCAATCTTCGTCGGGTCAACAGATACTCCATGTTTTGACACCACGTGCCCTAGGAATACTACTTCCTCAAGCCAGAACTCGCATTTCTTCAACTTAGCATATAACTTGTTTTCACGCAGCCTTTGGAGTACCAGCTTCAAATGGTGCTCATGATCTTCACGGCTTTTGGAATATATGAGGATGTCATCAATAAAGACAACAACGAACTGATCCAAATAATCCTTGAATACTCGGTTCATCATATCCATGAAAGCCGCAGGAGCATTAGTCAATCCAAAAGACATGACTAGGAATTCATAATGCCCGTACTGAGTTCTGAAGGCAGTCTTCGGAATATCCTCAGATTTAACCTTCAGCTGATGATATCCAGAACGAAGATCAATCTTTGAAAAGAATTATGCTCCTTGTAACTGGTCAAACAGGTTATCAATACGAGGTAGCGGATACCTATTTTTGATAGTGACATGGTTCAATTCCCGATAGTAAATACAAAGTCGCATACTCCCGTCTTTCTTCTTTACAAATAAAACAGGAGCATCCCAAGGAGATGTACTAGGACGAATGAAACCGATGTCTAACAACTCCTGTAGTTGGACCTTTAACTCCTGAAGTTCAATAGGAGCCATTCGATATGGGGTTTTAGAAATGGGCTTTGAACCAGGTTCAAGGTCAATAAAGAATTCAACTTCACGTTTCGAGGGTAGACCGGGAAGTTCTTCAGGAAATACGTCAGGAAAGTCAATAACAACAGGAATATTATTCAAATATGACGTGTCTTTATTCAAATCCATAACATGGGCTAAGAAAGCTTGACATCCGTTTTTTAATAAACGAATGGCTTTATGGCTTGATATAACATTGATTGATTTTAATGGCTTAGTTGCTTGAATTCGCACAACAGGTTGGTTAGGAATATGAAAACTAACAACCTTACGAAAATAATCAATTTTGGCATGATGAGTAGTTAACCAATCAATCCCTAAAATCACATCAAAAGCAAGTATCTTTAAAGAGATAAGGTCAACAGGTAAGGTGGTGGTGCCAACTTGGATCAAACAAGATTTATAAACAGTGGATGTGATGAAAGTTTCTCCTTACGGAGTCTCCATAGATAAATCAAAGTCTAATTTCTCCGGAGTCAAGTTTAAACGTTGAGCACAAGCAGGAGAAATAAATGAATGGGTAGCACCGGTATCTAGTAAGGTATAAACTTCGCATGAATTTATGATTAGCTTACCCGTGATTACCTCGTTTGGGTCCTCACATGTTGACCAGTCACGACAAACGCTCTTCCAAGAACCGTTGACTTTGACTTTTCTAGGATAGCTTTTTGAGTCACCATCCCCGCTGGACTTGGTTTCGCTACAGTGCAATCTCGAGCGATATGTCCTTCCTTTCCATAATTATAACATACCTTAAACTGTTGTGGGCAGTTTGGGCTGATATGCCCTTCTTTTCCGCACTTATAGCATATGACCGGTGGTCGTTCTCCTCCCTTGGAACCAGTTGCTGCTGGTGCTGATGTCTTCGTATTATCATTGTTGAATCTCCTCTTTTTAAAATCTCCTCCCGACTCGCTTCTTCTATTTTCATGGCCACGATTACCACCAGAGTGGTTGCCGTTCTTGTCTATATTTTTCTTTCTTCGCTGGTTATCATTGTTCTGATGACTGCTGTCACCGGTATGATCCTGGTTGTGGTCCCTCGGTTGACCGTACTCATTATCTTGCTCTAATAATTAAGCCCTGTTGACAACATTTGAATAGAGAGAAAATTTATGAGAAATGAGATATTGACGTATGCCGGGTTTCAAACCTCTCAGAAACATCCGCGTCATACGTTCCTCATTCTCCACCAAATGAGGTGCAAACCTGGACAACTCTGCAAACTTCGCCTCGTACTGGGACTTCGTCATGTTATTCTGCTCCGGTCTAATAAATTCTACCTCCTTCATATGACGAATACTTTCAGAAAAGTACTTGTCATTGAACAGTTTCTGAAATGTCTCCCAAGACAAGCTGAGTGCGGCAGGCTGAGTACGTTTCACAGACTCCCACCAGTAGTCTGCCTCGCCACGAAACATAAAGGTGGCGAATGGAACCTTCTGTTCTTCCGTGCATCCCAAGACATCGAATATCTTGGTAATTTGCTTGACCCACGTTTCCGTCATGATCGGATCCGGCTTTCCCTTAAATTCTGGTGGTCTCAATTCTTTGAACTGCTTAGCTGTGACAAACCGTGAATTGCTATCATTTTCTCCTGTATTTTGAACACGGGTCTCCCTCGTTTGATTTTGCATGAATTGCAAAAAGCTTCTAAACATCTCATCGTTCATCACCTGCTCATTGGTGTTGTTCACAGGAGGAACATTGCCAGCCTGTTACACGTTCTCCTCGTTGGTGATCACAGGTGTCTCCACAGTCTCATTTACCCCACTGTTAACATTCTCAGTCGACATTCTCAAATACTGCCATAAAACAAGGGTTAATTTAAGCAATTAACATATCCCATAATATCCCTATATTATGACCGACCAACAAATAAGCTTAGGTAGGACACACTAGCGAAGGATTTACTCATCTCTCCCCTCTTAGATCTATTCCCTGATCTCCACCAGAGATCATATCCCTAAGCTCTGATACCAACTGTGACGCCCCAAAAATAGGTATACAACACCCATTCTGAGTCGTCAAAATACATGGAACAGATACAACTATAACTTTTTTAATACAACATAAAAACTGTGAGTTTAAATACAAATATTGTCATCTAGACAATATCCACACTCAAATAAGTTCTCATTATAATTATTGATACATTATTATACAAAAATGGTGAGGACTACTAAAACGACTTTCTAGAACCTTAATTCCATACCCCGACTAGTACTCGCTACATTCTCGCCTCCTGAGAAGAAAAATGGAACAAAAGGAAAAGGGTGAGCTCAACTAGCCCAGTAAAGAACATTATGACTAAGATAATATAGAACAAATTATCGTTAGTCCTCAATAGGAAAAAATCTAATAGAATACAATAAACAACAAGTTTTAAATCTATATTCGCAGCGAAAAATAATAATTCATAGAAGAGTTACGTATAGAATGAAATTTACTATTATCTATGAATTTAAAAGCCCATCATCAACATTTTATCCCTGTAACATCAATCAATATTCATCTTTGCACTACAAGCCAAAGATATTCATCAGTTGGTCATGTTCATCTAAACACCTATTCATCTTTGCACTACGGGCCAAAGATATTCATCAGAAATCATTCATCTTTGCACTACAGTGTAACGACCCCAAAATAGGTCCATTCCATCCAACCTATTCTGAGTCGCCAAATACATGGTACAGAAAACAACTACAACTTTATTACAACAATTGTCGTGCAAAATACAACAACACATATGCTGTGAGTTTGGATACAAATATATACCAAATGTGACTCATGTTCCAACCGTGGACATCACCTCACAATAACACCTTACATAAAGGTATAGTCAAAAACTGTTTTAGAAATTAGAATCTTTGGGAAGTGCTCAAGGAAACCTTCGTACATGGGAGGCCACGCGTCTAGGTTATGATAGATATCATATGGCCACAGAATTATCCTTGGTTGACCCAATAGACCCCAAAGAAAAACGAGAAGATTACTATCATATTCTTCCCAATGGTGAGTCTTCTCTTGACTTATCATTATCTCCACTGTCTCTAATTGAGAATTATACTTCAAACAAACACCAAGATTATATAGGTAGTACCCATAGATATACTCAGCAAGTGGATGAGCACAACCCTGTCTTATGATGACACGAGGTTGTATGTCATTAGACATCTTGTATGATAGTGACAAAACACCCTTCCAACGTTGGGTTCGCCTCACCCTATTTTCTTCACCAAATATAACTACTAAATGATGACCACCGTTCTATTCCCTTGTTACCCCCGCTCGACCCAGCTACATTCTTATTACCTGAAAGGAATTGTGAAGCAAAAGGGTGAGCACAACTAGCTCAGTAAAGAATATCATGACTAAAGATAATTCAATTATCAATAGCCTTCATCAACAATAAATCAGAGATTTAGAACATATGGTAAATGATAAAAATTTCAACCATAGTTGCAGCGGAACATGCAATCCATTAGAAGAGTCAAATAGACTATAAAGTCTATTATCTTCTCCATGTTAAAAATCCACCAACAATGTTTTATCCCTGTAACATCAATCAACAATTCTGGTCCATAATCATATGAATAACTCATAATCATAATTGTGACTATAAATTTTTCTTCGCACCCAGGACGAAGAATATTTTCATCACATGTCTTTACCTGAAACATCAAAGATCATGGTTATACCAAATCACAATTCCTGTTTATAATCATACTAACAAATCCATCTTTGCACTACGGGCCAAAGATATTCATCAACAAACCATCTTTGCACTACGGGCCAAAGATATTCAACAACAGCTCATCTTTGCACTACAGGCCAAAGATATTCATCAACAGGCCATCTTTGCACTACATGCCAAAGATATTCATCAACAATTCATATTTGCACTACAGGCCAAATATATTCATATCTCAAAGAAATATATAATCATTTCAGAATTTATATAAACAATAATTATAACCATGTTGATCAATTCACCTTTGCACTTAAGCTTAAGATATTCAATTATAAATTCAATGGTCATGATCATACCAGTCACAATTCAACTTTGCACTACAGGCCAAAGAGAACCCTAGTCATGATCATACCAATAATCTACCCATCTTTACACTCCAGTGAAAGAGAATTTCAACATCAAGGTTATAAAAATGTTATATATGATAATAAAAACAATATGATCAACATATAGATTTAATCTCAAGAGTAATATTCATAAATCAACTATAATTTGGTTAGAAAAAAAAACCAATTTTGTCGTGAATAGTAACTCGTGAATAGTAACTCGTGAATAGTAACTCATAAATAGTAACTCGTGAATAGTAACCCTGACATGAAAAAGGTAAAAATTCCACAATAATATACATACCAATATTTCGGTATAATGATATTGAAAGAATAATATTCTTAAGCTTATAAACAATTTATTTAAATTGTTTACACTTTACTAATTAATGCATTTAATCATCATAAAATGCCAACTCTTACAATTTCATCATCAATAACCAAAACCCTCATCAAAAATCTGCATATACCTCATATAGGATTCTCAAGCCATAAAATCCTATTTTCCAATTTTCTTTCTTCACAAAACATATTTAATTCATTTACTCATAACTAGACTATTTTCATGAAAAATACCAAATCAGTTCCAAAAATATTTCTTTTCTGGGATTTAGCATAATATAGTCCCATAGTGAACATATATTTTTCTCAGAATTTTTAAAAGTCATTTACTATTTTTCATATGGTCAAAACAGCCGAATATTTAGACATTTATCAAAAATTGTACTTTTGTCCAAAAATTATGAAATTAACAGAGTATACTTCCATCATATACATGTACTCCCAATAAAAATTTCATCAATTTTGGAGTTAACCACAAGAAATTATAAGCAGTTACTTTTAAAATAGTCTTTTCTCATAAAATTCATAACTCTCAATCTATACATCCAAAAATCACCATTTTTGGACACAATCAATAAAACTCATCAAAATATCATTTCAAATTTTTCCAGAATTTTTGAAGTTCAGAAAAATTACGAAACTGAAAATCATAACAACCCTTAAAATCCCTTACTATCCCTTACAATCCCTTACTATCCCTTACCTCAAAAGAGCAGTACTTCTGATCGGTATAAGGCTGAAGGAAACTTGCACTGATGAATAGCAACTCACCAAGTATCTAAATACTCACAAAATACACTCAATAATCTAGAGAGAGAAAGAGAGAAAGCTTATGTTTCTGGTGTGATTTTCAATTCTAACTTAGCCCTCTATTTATAGGAAAATTTTGGTAGGTTTGACCTGCAACCTGATGGCTTTACCTGCTACTATTCCCACCCACCACATTTGAAATATAATTCAGCACATTTCTTCACCAACCACAAGTGGGGCCCACCAATTCTAGAATTTTCCACCAAAATGATAAACTCCGAAAATTCAACAATTTCTGAACCAGTCATCTCGTAAAATTCATAACAAATCATACGTTCATTTTTAACGGTTCAAAATTTGTGGGCATATACTCAACTTATATATGTATAACATATCCAAAAATTACCACGATCCAACGGTCGGATTAAAAATTATAACCCCCGCAAAATATCTCAAAAACCCTGATTTTTAATACCTCCATTCCGACAAAAATACGGATAAAAATCTCAACATTAACTCCTTCATTTTTTAACCACAAAAATATATCCCTCATTTATATCCACATAAAATAAATATTTTCTTATCATATGAATCAATAATTAATTATTCACAAATAATATTACAGAATCACATTTATGACAACCAGGCCGTTTCCAGGAAAGAGGGGGCTTTCCAATAAGGATTTCTCCTTACTGGCGCGCAATTAGATGACCAAACCTCTCCTTAGACAGAACTTTCTAGACATTGCCAATAATGCTATCTAATAATATTATTCAAATAATATGAATTATTGATCTGATAATAGAAAATACTGTGCAGCAACAATTATTGAAACAAAATAATATAAAATATCAACGCATCAATTATTGAATCAATAAAATAAAATATTGAACAGTAATTACTGTAACAATTATTGAGTAGTGCCTTCTTACGTAAGAATCAATAATTTCAAAAATACTATGCAATACCGTGTGCTACTGTGCAATAACGCGTATTACTGTATTTTAACCACCGGGTATTCCAACAGTGTTAACGGTAACAACTACGCCGTTATTTGTAAAAACTCAAATTTGTCGTTTTCCTTCACCCGACAGTTATTCGTTATGGGGCCCACAAATAGCTGCGCCGTCGTACGAATATTCTCCGACAGAAAGAATATTCCACGACCAAACGAATATTCCCCGACAACAATGATTATTTTATAACCACTTGCTTATTTTGAAAAAAAATTCATATTTCACCCATAACTTTAAACTTTTATCAATTTAACCATTTACTAAATAGTAATTATAAGAAAAATTGAATACTTTTATTTCATAAAATTCGGGGTCTTACAATCTCCCCTCCTTATGAAATTTCGTCCCCGAAATTTACGTACCTGGTATTTCGAAAAGTTGAGAATACCTTGCTTTCATTTCAGATTTCATCTTCCCTGTCATCATGATTTCTCCATTGCTCATCTCCTGTTTTTCAAATATCATTCTAGAACACAGCTTCAAAACAAGGGTTAATTTAACAAATTAACATATCACATAATATCCCAATATTATGACTGACCAACAAATAAGCTTAGGTAGGACACACTAGCGAAGGATTTACTCATCTCTCCCCTCCTAGTTATATTTCCCGATCTCCGCCAGAGATCATATCCCTAAGCTCTAATACCAAATGTAACTCTGGACACCAACCTATGTCAGCACCTTACATTGATACCTATCAGTTTGCCACCGCAGAACGGCGTCCCCTACGGAGAGTCTGGCTTCGGTGCATCCCCCATCAACAGGAAGTCACCAGCGAGAGGCTCGGGGCTCTTTACTTATAGCTCTGATACCAAATGTAACGACCCCAAAATAAGTCCATTCCATCCAACCTATTCTGAGTCGCCAAATACATGGTACAGAAAACAACTACAACTTTATTACAACAATTGTCGTGCAAAATACAACAACACATATGCTGTGAGTTTGGATACAAATATATACCAAATGTGACTCATGTTCCAACCGTGGACATCACCTCACAATAACACCTTACATAAAGGTATAGTCAAAAACTGTTTTAGAAATTAGAATCTTTGGGAAGTGCTCAAGGAAACCTTCGTACATGGGAGGCCACGCGTCTAGGTTATGATAGATATCATATGGCCACAGAATTATCCTTGGTTGACCCAATAGACCCCAAAGAAAAACGAGAAGATTACTATCATATTCTTCCCAATGGTGAGTCTTCTCTTGACTTATCATTATCTCCACTGTCTCTAATTGAGAATTATACTTCAAACAAACACCAAGATTATATAGGTAGTGCCCATAGATATACTCAGCAAGTGGATGAGCACAACCCTGTCTTATGATGACACGAGGTTGTATGTCATTAGACATCTTGTATGATAGTGACAAAACACCCTTCCAACGTTGGGTTCGCCTCACCCTATTTTCTTCACCAAATATAACTACTAAATGATGACCACCGTTCTATTCCCTTGTTACCCCCGCTCGACCCAGCTACACTCTTATTACCTGAAAGGAATTGTGAAGCAAAAGGGTGAGCACAACTAGCTCAGTAAAGAATATCATGACTAAAGATAATTCAATTATCAATAGCCTTCATCAACAATAAATCAGAGATTTAGAACATATGGTAAATGATAAAAATTTCAACCATAGTTGCAGCGGAACGAGCAATCCATTAGAAGAGTCAAATAGACTATAAAGTCTATTATCTTCTCCATGTTAAAAATCCACCAACAATATTTTATCCCTGTAACATCAATCAACAATTCTGGTCCACAATCATATGAATAACTCATAATCATAATTGTGACTATAAATTTTTCTTCGCACCCAGGACGAAGAATATTTTCATCACCTGTCTTTACCTGAAACATCAAAGATCATGGTTATACCAAATCACAATTCCTGTTTATAATCATACTAACAAATCCATCTTTGCACTACGGGCCAAAGATATTCATCAACAAACCATCTTTGCACTACGGGCCAAAGATATTCAACAACAGTTCATCTTTGCACTACAGGCCAAAGATATTCATCAACAGGCCATCTTTGCACTACATGCCAAAGATATTCATCAACAATTCATATTTGCACTACAGGCCAAATATATTCATATCTCAAAGAAATATATAATCATTTCAGAATTTATATAAACAATAATTATAACCATGTTGATCAATTCACCTTTGCACTTAAGCTTAAGATATTCAATTATAAATTCAATGGTCATGATCATACCAGTCACAATTCAACTTTGCACTACAGGCCAAAGAGAACCCTAGTCATGATCATACCAATAATCTACCCATCTTTACACTCCAGTGAAAGAGAATTTCAACATCAAGGTTATAAAAATGTTATATATGATAATAAAAACAATATGATCAACATATAGATTTAATCTCAAGAGTAATATTCATAAATCAACTATAATTTGGTTAGAAAAAAAAACCAATTTTGTCGTGAATAGTAACTCGTGAATAGTAACTCGTGAATAGTAACTCATAAATAGTAACTCGTGAATAGTAACCCGACACAAAAAGGTAAAAATTCCACAATAAAATACATACCAATATTTCGGTATAATGATATTGAAAGAATAATATTCTTAAGCTTATAAACAATTTATTTAAATTGTTTACACTTTACTAATTAATGCATTTAATCATCATAAAATGCCAACTCTTACAATTTCATCATCAATAACCAAAACCCTCATCAAAAATCTGCATATACCTCATATAGGATTCTCAAGCCATAAAATCCTATTTTCCAATTTTCTTTCTTCACAAAACATATTTAATTCATTTACTCATAACTAGACTATTTTCATGAAAAATACCAAATCAGTTCCAAAAATATTTCTTTTCTGGGATTTAGCATAATATAGTCCCATAGTGAACATATATTTTTCTCAGAATTTTTAAAAGTCATTTACTATTTTTCATATGGCCAAAATAGCCGAATATTTAGACATTTATCAAAAATTGTACTTTTGTCCAAAAATTCTGAAATTTACAGAGTATACTTCTATCATATACATGTACTCCCAATAAAAATTTCATCAATTTTGGAGTTAACCACAAGGAATTATAAGCAGTTACTTTTAAAATAGTCTTTTCTCATAAAATTCATAACTCTCAATCTATACATCCAAAAATCACCATTTTTGGACACAATCAATAAAACTCATCAAAATATCATTTCAAATTTTTCCAGAATTTTTGAAGTTCAGAAAAATTACGAAACTGAAAATCATAACAACCCTTAAAATCCCTTACTATCCCTTACAATCCCTTACTATCCCTTACCTCAAAAGAGCAGTACTTCTGATCGGTATAAGGCTGAAGGAAACTTGCACTGATGAATAGCAACTCACCAAGTATCTAAATACTCACAAAATACACTCAATAATATAGAGAGAGAAAGAGAGAAAGCTTATGTTTCTGGTGTGATTTTCAATTCTAACTTAGCCCTCTATTTATAGGAAAATTTTGGTAGGTTTGACCTGCAACCTGATGGCTTTACCTGCTACTATTCCCACCCACCACATTTGAAATATAATTCAGCACATTTCTTCACCAACCACAAGTGGGGCCCACCAATTCTAGAATTTTCCACCAAAATGATAAACTCCGAAAATTCAACAATTTCTGAACCAGTCATCTCGTAAAATTCATAACAAATCATACGTTCATTTTTAACGGTTCAAAATTTGTGGGCATATACTCAACTTATATATGTATAACATATCCAAAAATTACCACGATCCAACGGTCGGATTAAAAATTATAACCCCCGCAAAATATCTCAAAAACCCTGATTTTTAATACCTCCATTCCGACAAAAATACGGATAAAAATCTCAACATTAACTCCTTCATTTTTAACCACAAAAATATATCCCTCATTTATATCCACATAAAATAAATATTTTCTTATCATATGAATCAATAATTAATTATTCACAAATAATATTACAGAATCACATTTATGACAACCAGGCCGTTCCCAGGAAAGAGGGGGCTTTCCAATAAGGATTTCTCCTTACTGGCGCGCAATTAGATGACCAAACCTCTCCTTAGACAGAACTTTCTAGACATTGCCAATAATGCTATCTAATAATATTATTCAAATAATATGAATTATTGATCTGATAATAGAAAATACTGTGCAGCAACAATTATTGAAACAAAAATAATATAAAATATCAACGCAGCAATTATTGAATCAATAAAATAAAATATTGAACAGTAATTACTGTAACAATTATTGAGTAGTGCCTTCTTACGTAAGAATCAATAATTTCAAAAATACTATGCAATACCGTGTGCTACTGTGCAATAACGCGTATTACTGTATTTTAACCACCGGGTATTCCAACAGTGTTAACGGTAACAACTACGCCGTTATTTGTAAAAACTCAAATTTGTCGTTTTCTTCACCCGACAGTTATTCGTTATGGGGCCCACAAATAGCTGCGCCGTCGTACGAATATTCCCGACAGAAAGAATATTCCACGACCAAACGAATATTCCCCGACAACAATGATTATTTTATAACCACTTGCTTATTTTGAAAAAAAATTCATATTTCACCCATAACTTTAAACTTTTATCAATTTAACCATTTACTGAATAGTAATTATAAGAAAAATTGAATACTTTTATTTCATAAAATTCGGGGTCTTACAATCTCCCCTCCTTATGAAATTTCGTCCCCGAAATTTACGTACCTGGTATTTCAAAAGTTGAGAATACCTTGCTTTCATTTCAGATTCCATCTTCCCTGTCATCATGATTTCTCCATTGCTCATCTCCTGTTTTTCAAATATCATTCTAGAATACAGCTTCAAAACAAGGGTTAATTTAACAAATTAACATATCACATAATATCCCAATATTATGACTGACCAACAAATAAGCTTAGGTAGGACACACTAGCGAAGGATTTACTCATCTCTCCCCTCCTAGTTATATTTCCCGATCTCCGCCAGAGATCATATCCCTAAGCTCTGATACCAAATGTAACTCTGGACACCAACCTATGTCAGCACCTTACATTGATACCTATCAGTTTGCCACCGCAGAACGGCGTCCCCTACGGAGAGTCTGGCTTCGGTGCATCCCCCATCAACAGGAAGTCACCAGCGAGAGGCTCGGGGCTCTTTACTTATAGCTCTGATACCAAATGTAACGACCCCAAAATAGGTCCATTCCATCCAACCTATTCTGAGTCGCCAAATACATGGTACAGAAAACAACTACAACTTTATTACAACAATTGTCGTGCAAAATACAACAACACATATGCTGTGAGTTTGGATACAAATATATACCAAATGTGACTCATGTTCCAACCGTGGACATCACCTCACAATAACACCTTACATAAAGGTATAGTCAAAAACTGTTTTAGAAATTAGAATCTTTGGGAAGTGCTCAAGGAAACCTTCGTACATGGGAGGCCACGCGTCTAGGTTATGATAGATATCATATGGCCACAGAATTATCCTTGGTTGACCCAATAGACCCCAAAGAAAAACGAGAAGATTACTATCATATTCTTCCCAATGGTGAGTCTTCTCTTGACTTATCATTATCTCCACTGTCTCTAATTGAGAATTATACTTCAAACAAACACCAAGATTATATAGGTAGTGCCCATAGATATACTCAGCAAGTGGATGAGCACAACCCTGTCTTATGATGACACGAGGTTGTATGTCATTAGACATCTTGTATGATAGTGACAAAACACCCTTCCAACGTTGGGTTCGCCTCACCCTATTTTCTTCACCAAATATAACTACTAAATGATGACCACCGTTCTATTCCCTTGTTACCCCCGCTCGACCCAGCTACACTCTTATTACCTGAAAGGAATTGTGAAGCAAAAGGGTGAGCACAACTAGCTCAGTAAAGAATATCATGACTAAAGATAATTCAATTATCAATAGCCTTCATCAACAATAAATCAGAGATTTAGAACATATGGTAAATGATAAAAATTTCAACCATAGTTGCAGCGGAACGAGCAATCCATTAGAAGAGTCAAATAGACTATAAAGTCTATTATCTTCTCCATGTTAAAAATCCACCAACAATGTTTTATCCCTGTAACATCAATCAACAATTCTGGTCCACAATCATATGAATAACTCATAATCATAATTGTGACTATAAATTTTTCTTCGCACCCAGGACGAAGAATATTTTCATCACCTGTCTTTACCTGAAACATCAAAGATCATGGTTATACCAAATCACAATTCCTGTTTATAATCATACTAACAAATCCATCTTTGCACTACGGGCCAAAGATATTCATCAACAAACCATCTTTGCACTACGGGCCAAAGATATTCAACAACAGTTCATCTTTGCACTACAGGCCAAAGATATTCATCAACAGGCCATCTTTGCACTACATGCCAAAGATATTCATCAACAATTCATATTTGCACTACAGGCCAAATATATTCATATCTCAAAGAAATATATAATCATTTCAGAATTTATATAAACAATAATTATAACCATGTTGATCAATTCACCTTTGCACTTAAGCTTAAGATATTCAATTATAAATTCAATGGTCATGATCATACCAGTCACAATTCAACTTTGCACTACAGGCCAAAGAGAACCCTAGTCATGATCATACCAATAATCTACCCATCTTTACACTCCAGTGAAAGAGAATTTCAACATCAAGGTTATAAAAATGTTATATATGATAATAAAAACAATATGATCAACATATAGATTTAATCTCAAGAGTAATATTCATAAATCAACTATAATTTGGTTAGAAAAAAAAAACCAATTTTGTCGTGAATAGTAACTCGTGAATAGTAACTCGTGAATAGTAACTCATAAATAGTAACTCGTGAATAGTAACCCTGACATGAAAAAGGTAAAAATTCCACAATAATATACATAACAATATTTCGGTATAATGATATTGAAAGAATAATATTCTTAAGCTTATAAATAATTTATTTAAATTGTTTACACTTTACTAATTAATGCATTTAATCATCATAAAATGCCAACTCTTACAATTTCATCATCAATAACAAAAACTCTCATCAAAAATCTGCATATACCTCATATAGGATTCTCAAGCCATAAAATCCTATTTTCCAATTTTCTTTCTTCACAAAACATATTTAATTCATTTACTCATAACTAGACTATTTTCATGAAAAATACCAAATCAGTTCCAAAAATATTTCTTTTCTGGGATTTAGCATAATATAGTCCCATAGTGAACATATATTTTTCTCAGAATTTTTAAAAGTCATTTACTATTTTTCATATGGCCAAAACAGCCGAATATTTAGACATTTATCAAAAATTGTACTTTTGTCCAAAAATTCTGAAATTACAGAGTATACTTCCATCATATACATGTACTCCCAATAAAAATTTCATCAATTTTGGAGTTAACCACAAGAAATTATAAGCAGTTACTTTTAAAATAGTCTTTTCTCATAAAATTCATAACTCTCAATCTATACATCCAAAAATCACCATTTTTGGACACAATCAATAAAACTCATCAAAATATCATTTCAAATTTTTCCAGAATTTTTGAAGTTCAGAAAAATTACGAAACTGAAAATCATAACAACCCTTAAAATCCCTTACTATCCCTTACTATCTCTTACAATCCCTTACTATCCCTTACCTCAAAAGAGCAGTACTTCTGATCGGTATAAGGCTGAAGGAAACTTGCACTGATGAATAGCAACTCACCAAGTATCTAAATACTCACAAAATACACTCAATAATCTAGAGAGAGAAAGAGAGAAAGCTTATGTTTCTGGTGTGATTTTCAATTCTAACTTAGCCCTCTATTTATAGGAAAATTTTGGTAGGTTTGACCTGCAACCTGATGGCTTTACCTGCTACTATTCCCACCCACCACATTTGAAATATAATTCAGCACATTTCTTCACCAACCACAAGTGGGGCCCACCAATTCTAGAATTTTCCACCAAAATGATAAACTCCGAAAATTTAACAATTTCTGAACCAGTCATCTCGTAAAATTCATAACAAATCATACGTTCATTTTTAACGGTTCAAAATTTGTGGGCATATACTCAACTTATATATGTATAACATATCCAAAAATTACCACGATCCAACGGTCGGATTAAAAATTATAACCCCCGCAAAATATCTCAAAAACCCTGATTTTTAATACCTCCATTCCGACAAAAATACGGATAAAAATCTCAACATTAACTCCTTCATTTTTTAACCACAAAAATATATCCCTCATTTATATCCACATAAAATAAATATTTTCTTATCATATGAATCAATAATTAATTATTCACAAATAATATTACAGAATCACATTTATGACAACCAGGCCGTTCCCAGGAAAGAGGGGGCTTTCCAATAAGGATTTCTCCTTACTGGCGCGCAATTAGATGACCAAACCTCTCCTTAGACAGAACTTTCTAGACATTGCCAATAATGCTATCTAATAATATTATTCAAATAATATGAATTATTGATCTGATAATAGAAAATACTGTGCAGCAACAATTATTGAAACAAAAATAATATAAAATATCAACGCAGCAATTATTGAATCAATAAAATAAAATATTGAACAGTAATTACTGTAACAATTATTGAGTAGTGCCTTCTTACGTAAGAATCAATAATTTCAAAAATACTATGCAATACCGTGTGCTACTGTGCAATAACGCGTATTACTGTATTTTAACCACCGGGTATTCCAACAGTGTTAACGGTAACAACTACGCCGTTATTTGTAAAAACTCAAATTTGTCGTTTTCCTTCACCCGACAGTTATTCGTTATGGGCCCACAAATAGCTGCGCCGTCGTACGAATATTCTCCGACAGAAAGAATATTCCACGACCAAACGAATATTCCCCGACAACAATGATTATTTTATAACCACTTGCTTATTTTGAAAAAAAATTCATATTTCACCCATAACTTTAAACTTTTATCAATTTAACCATTTACTAAATAGTAATTATAAGAAAAATTGAATACTTTTATTTCATAAAATTCGGGGTCTTACAATCTCCCCTCCTTATGAAATTTCGTCCCCGAAATTTACGTACTTGGTATTTCGAAAAGTTGAGAATACCTTGCTTTCATTTCAGATTCCATCTTCCCTGTCATCATGATTTCTCCATTGCTCATCTCCTGTTTTTCAAATATCATTCTAGAACACAGCTTCAAAACAAGGGTTAATTTAACAAATTAACATATCACATAATATCCCAATATTATGACTGACCAACAAATAAGCTTAGGTAGGACACACTAGCGAAGGATTTACTCATCTCTCCCCTCCTAGTTATATTTCCCGATCTCCGCCAGAGATCATATCCCTAAGCTCTGATACCAAATGTAACTCTGGACACCAACCTATGTCAGCACCTTACATTGATACCTATCAGTTTGCCACCGCAGAACGGCGTCCCCTACGGAGAGTCTGGCTTCGGTGCATCCCCCATCAACAGGAAGTCACCAGCGAGAGGCTCGGGGCTCTTTACTTATAGCTCTGATACCAAATGTAACGACCCCAAAATAGGTCCATTCCATCCAACCTATTCTGAGTCGCCAAATACATGGTACAGAAAACAACTACAACTTTATTACAACAATTGTCGTGTAAAATACAACAACACATATGCTGTGAGTTTGGATACAAATATATACCAAATGTGACTCATGTTCCAACCGTGGACATCACCTCACAATAACACCTTACATAAAGGTATAGTCAAAAACTGTTTTAGAAATTAGAATCTTTGGGAAGTGCTCAAGGAAACCTTCGTACATGGGAGGCCACGCGTCTAGGTTATGATAGATATCATATGGCCACAGAATTATCCTTGGTTGACCCAATAGACCTCAAAGAAAAACGAGAAGATTACTATCATATTCTTCCCAATGGTGAGTCTTCTCTTGACTTATCATTATCTCCACTGTCTCTAATTGAGAATTATACTTCAAACAAACACCAAGATTATATAGGTAGTACCCATAGATATACTCAGCAAGTGGATGAGCACAACCCTGTCTTATGATGACACGAGGTTGTATGTCATTAGACATCTTGTATGATAGTGACAAAACACCCTTCCAACGTTGGGTTCGCCTCACCCTATTTTCTTCACCAAATATAACTACTAAATGATGACCACCGTTCTATTCCCTTGTTACCCCCGCTCGACCCAGCTACACTCTTATTACCTGAAAGGAATTGTGAAGCAAAAGGGTGAGCACAACTAGCTCAGTAAAGAATATCATGACTAAAGATAATTCAATTATCAATAGCCTTCATCAACAATAAATCAGAGATTTAGAACATATGGTAAATGATAAAAATCATAGTTGCAGCGGAACGAGCAATCCATTAGAAGAGTCAAATAGACCATAAAGTCTATTATCTCCTCCATGGTAAAGATCCACCAACAATGTTTTATCCCTGTAACATCAATCAACCATTCTGGTCCACAATCATATGAATAACTCATAATCATAACTGTAGTTCTAAATTCCTCTTCTCATCTAGGACGAAGATAATTTTCATCACCTGAAACATCAAACATCATGGTTATACCAAATCACAGTTCCTGTTCATAATCATACTAATAACTTCATCTTTGCACTACGGGCCAAAGATATTCATCAACAAGTCATCTTTGCACTACAGGCCAAAGATATTAATCCACAGTTCATCTTTGCATTACTGGCCAAAGATATTCATCTACAATTCATCTTTGCACTACAGGCCAAAGATATTCCTCAACAATTCATATTTGCACTACAGGCCAAATATATTCATATCTCAAAGAAATATATAATTATTTCAGAATTTATATAAACAATAATTATAACCATGTTGATCAATTCACCTTTGCACTTAAGCTTAAGATATTCAATTATAAATTCAATGGTCATGATCATACCAGTCACAATTCAACTTTGCACTACAGGCCAAAGAGAACCCTAGTCATGATCATACCAATAATCTACCCATCTTTACACTCCAGTGAAAGAGAATTTCAACATCAAGGTTATAAAAATGTTATATATGATAATAAAAACAATATGATCAACATATAGATTTAATCTCAAGAGTAATATTCATAAATCAACTATAATTTGGTTAGAAAAAAAAACCAATTTTGTCGTGAATAGTAACTCGTGAATAGTAACTCGTGAATAGTAACTCATAAATAGTAACTCGTGAATAGTAACCCTGACATGAAAAAGGTAAAAATTCCACAATAATATACATACCAATATTTCGGTATAATGATATTGAAAGAATAATATTCTTAAGCTTATAAACAATTTATTTAAATTGTTTACACTTTACTAATTAATGCATTTAATCATCATAAAATGCCAACTCTTACAATTTCATCATCAATAACCAAAACCCTCATCAAAAATCTGCATATACCTCATATAGGATTCTCAAGCCATAAAATCATATTTTCCAATTTTCTTTCTTCACAAAACATATTTAATTCCTTTACTCATAGCTAGACTATTTTCATGAAAAATACCAAATCAGTTCCAAAAATATTTCTTTTCTGGGATTTAGCATAATATAGTCCCATAGTGAACATATATTTTTCTCAGAATTTTTAAAAGTCATTTACTATTTTTCATATGGTCAAAACAGCCGAATATTTAGACATTTATCAAAAATTGTACTTTTGTCCAAAAATTATGAAATTAACAGAGTATACTTCCATCATATACATGTACTCCCAATAAAAATTTCATCAATTTTGGAGTTAACCACAAGAAATTATAAGCAGTTACTTTTAAAATAGTCTTTTCTCATAAAATTCATAACTCTCAATCTATACATCCAAAAATCACCATTTTTGGACACAATCAATAAAACTCATCAAAATATCATTTCAAATTTTTCCAGAATTTTTGAAGTTCAGAAAAATTACGAAACTAAAAATCATAACAACCCTTAAAATCCCTTACTATCCCTTACTATCCCTTACAATCCCTTACTATCCCTTACCTCAAAAGAGCAGTACTTCTGATCGGTATAAGGCTGAAGAAAACTTGCACTGATGAATAGCAACTCACCAAGTATCTAAATACTCACAAAATACACTCAATAATCTAGAGAGAGAAAGAGAGAAAGCTTATGTTTCTGGTGTGATTTTCAATTCTAACTTAGCCCTCTATTTATAGAAAAATTTTGGTAGGTTTGACCTGCAACCTGATGGCTTTACCTGCTACTATTCCCACCCACCACATTTGAAATATAATTCAGCACATTTCTTCACCAACCACAAGTGGGGCCCACCAATTCTAGAATTTTCTACCAAAATGATAAACTCCGAAAATTCAACAATTTCTGAACCAGTCATCTCGTAAAATTCATAACAAATCATACGTTCATTTTTAACGGTTCAAAATTTGTGGGCATATACTCAACTTATATATGTATAACATATCCAAAAATTACCACGATCCAACGGTCGGATTAAAAATTATAACCCCCGCAAAATATCTCAAAAACCCTGATTTTTAATACCTCCATTCCGACAAAAATACGGATAAAAATCTCAACATTAACTCCTTCATTTTTTAACCACAAAAATATATCCCTCATTTATATCCACATAAAATAAATATTTTCTTATCATATGAATCAATAATTAATTATTCACAAATAATATTACAGAATCACATTTATGACAACCAGGCTGTTCCCAGGAAAGAGGGGGCTTTCCAATAAGGATTTCTCCTTACTGGCGCGCAATTAGATGACCAAACCTCTCCTTAGACAGAACTTTCTAGACATTGCCAATAATGCTATCTAATAATATTATTCAAATAATATGAATTATTGATCTGATAATAGAAAATACTGTGCAGCAACAATTATTGAAACAAAAATAATATAAAATATCAACGCAGCAATTATTGAATCAATAAAGTAAAATATTGAACAGTAATTACTGTAACAATTATTGAGTAGTGCCTTCTTACGTAAGAATCAATAATTTCAAAAATACTATGCAATACCGTGTGCTACTGTGCAATAACGCGTATTACTGTATTTTAACCACCGGGTATTCCAACAGTGTTAACGGTAACAACTACGCCGTTATTTGTAAAAACTCAAATTTGTCGTTTTCCTTCACCCGACAGTTATTCGTTATGGGACCCACAAATAGCTGCGCCGTCGTACGAATATTCTCCGACAGAAAGAATATTCCACGACTAAACGAATATTCCCCGACAACAATGATTATTTTATAACCACTTGCTTATTTTGAAAAAAAATTCATATTTCACCCATAACTTTAAACTTTTATCAATTTAACCATTTACTAAATAGTAATTATAAGAAAAATTGAATACTTTTATTTCATAAAATTCGGGGTCTTACACTAGAAGCATGGCCTCCCATGTACGAAGGTTTCCTTGAGCACTTCCCAAAGATTCTAATTTCTAAAACAGTTGCTGACTATACATTTATGTAAGGTGTCATTGTGAGGTGCTATCCAAGGTTGGGACATGAGTCACATTTGGTATATATTTGTATCCAAACTCACAACATATGTGTTGTTGTATTTTGCACGACAATTGTTGTAATAAAGTTGTAGTTATTTTCTGTACCATGTATTTGGAGACTCAGAATAGGTTGGATGGAATGGACCTATTTTGGGGTTGTCACAGTTGGTATCAGAGCTATAAGTAAAGTGCCCCGAGCCTCGAGCCTCGAGCCTCTCGCTGGTGACTTTCTATTGATGGGGGATGCACCGAAGCCAGACTCTCCGTAGGGGACGCCGTTCTGCGATAGCAAACTGATAGGTATCAATGTAAGGTGCTGTCCACGATTGGGACATGAGTTACAGTTGGTATCAGAGATATAAGTAAAGTGCCCCGAGCCTCTCGCTGGTGACTTCCCGTTGATAGGGGATGCACCGAAGCCAGACTCTCCGTAGGGGACGCCGTTCTGCGATGGCAAACTGATAGGTATCAATGTGAGGTGCTGTCCACTGATGGAACATTTGTCACATTTGGTATCAGAGCTTAGGGATATGATCTCTGGCGGAGATCCGATATTAGAACTAGGAAGGGAGAGACAAGTAATATCCTTCGCTAGTGTGTGTCCTTCCTAAGCTGAATTTTCTTACTTAAGTTGACAAATTATGATATGTCAATTAACCTTTGTTTTGAAGCTGCATTCTAGAATGATATCTGAAATACAGGAGATGAGCAATGGAAAAATCATGATGACAGGAAAGATGGAATCTGAAATGAAAGCAAGGTATTCTCAACTCTTTGAAATACCAGGTACGTAAATTTCGGGGATAAAATTTCATAAGGAGGGGAGATTGTAAGACCCCGAATTTTATAAAATAAAAGTATTCAATTTTTCTTATAATTACTATTCAGTAAATGGTTAAATTGATAAAAGGTTAAAGTTAAGGGTGATATATGAATTTTTTCAAAATACACAAGTGGTTATAAAATATTCATTGTTGTCGGAGAATATTCATTTGGTCGTGGAATATTCTTTCTGTCGGGAAATATTCGTACGACGGCGCAGCTATTTGTGGGCCCCATAACGGATAACAGTCGGATGAAGAAAACGACAAAATTAAATAACGGCGTAATCGTTACCGTTAACACTGTTGGAATACCCGGTGGGTAAAGTAAAGTAATACGCGTTGTTGCACAGTAGCACACGGTATTGTGCAGTATTTTTAAAATTATTGATTCTTACGTAAGAAGGCACTACTCAATAATTATTACAGTAATTACTATTCAATATTTTATTTTATTGATTCAATAATTGCTGCGTTGATATTTTATATTATTGTTGCTCAATAATTGTCACTACACATCATCTCCATTATCAGATCAATAATTCATATTATTTGGAATAATATTATTAGATAACATTATTGACAATGTCTAGAAAGTTCTGTCAAGGAGAGGTTTGGTCACCTAATTGCGCGCCAATAAGGAAAAATTCGACATCTTCTGTTTTATATTTTTTATCCAAAGACTCCCATAATAACTTAGCAGTTTTGATTGGGCTATACACATTATACAATGTATTGTCTAATCCATTAATGATATAGTTTTTGCAAAGAAAATCATAATGCTTCAATGCATCCACATCGGTCAATGTGGTCCTATCAGTTTCATTATCATCTACCACATGTGCATCCTCATTTAAAAACCTTGAAAGATTTAATGTAGTAAGATAAAACAACATTTTCTGTTGCCATCTTTTAAAATCAATCCCACTGAATTTTTCAGGTTTCTCACCATGACTAACATGGGTAGGAACATTGGTTGTATTAGAATTAAGCATAATTGAATTCGATAATTCTATAATTTTGTTAATACACAATTTACAGAATCACTTTAATAAAATAGAAACAATAGAAGGAGAAAAAAAAACTAAATTTGTAATTACAATAAAATAAACTCAAGTAGTTCAGTTTGTCTTTCAACACTTTTAAAAGATTTCTTAGCATGTTTTGCTTCTACACAAATTTCACATTTGTTAAACTCGGTATTTGCAAGATTAGGTGTAAATTCAAGTTGTTTCAATTTTTTAATAGAAGTCACATTCACATGTCCTAATCTAGCATGCCACATATCCAAAGATTCAACAATATAAGCAAAAGAAGCATTCTTATTATTCAATTCAGCAGAAGCATCAAGTATAAATAAACCCCCATTACAAAAACCTTTCCCAACAAATTCCCCATTACGAGTAACTGCAAGTTTATCAGACTCAAACACAAGTTTAACGCTAACTTTGTTCAACAAAGACCTGGACACAAGATTCCTACGAATATCGGGCACATGAAGTACATCTTGTAGGGCAATTGTTTTTCTAGAAGTTAATTTTAGTAAAACTTTCCCTTTTCCCGCAACGTTGGTAGCTCGAGAATCCCCTATAAAAACCTTTTCTCCATTAGTCACATTTTCGTAGTTGAGAATTACGTCTCTATTAGCGTAAATATGTCTAGTGGCCCCAGTATCTACTACCCATTCCGTGAAGTTGTCAACTAGGTTTACTTCTGAGACAACAACAACAATAACATCATCGGATTCAACCAAGTTCACTTGGGGCTTAGGCTGAGAATTATTATTTTTGTTATCTTGTCCCTTGCGAAAGTGACACTTCATAGCAATATGGCCAGGTTTGCCACATACGAAGCAAGGAACTTTAGTGAAAGGTTTTTAAATTTGATTGGAATTGTTGAATCTATTTTCCTTTCTTCCCATTGATTTTTGATTTTTTCCTTTGTGGTTTTTGGACTAATAATTTTGGCTCTTCCATTGTGGCTTTTGTTCTACGAGATTAGCTTTAACAGTATGACTTGGAACTATATCTCCTCTTTCTTTAGCCCCGTTTTGTTCTTCAATATGGATGTGAGTTACTAATTCCTGCATAGTGAAATCTTTAGTTTCATGTTTAAGGTTCATCTTATACTCTTTCCACGAGGGTGGTAATTTTTCGATAAGTACAGCAACTTGAAAATTCTCACATATTTTCATTCCTTCCCCAATAACTTCCCCCACAATTGTTTGGTATGTATGAACTTGATCTATTACTGATTTTCCATCTTGCATCTTAAAATCTAAAAATTTCCCCACAACATATTTCTTAAGGCCAGAGTTTTCAACAGCATATTTAGATTTTAAGCCTTCCCAAATATTCTTAGCACTGTCATACGAATAATAAATCTCAAACAACGAATTAGACAAATAGTGCAACAAATATCTACGATATGTACGATTATCCTTAACATAATCCCCTTTTGCAGACTTATCAGAATCAGACTTTTTAACAATTTTAATAGCAGCAAGAGTAACATCATTAATAGTAACAGCAGGAGCATCTACACATAACACATATTCCAAATTCACGGTCTCCAAATAAAATAGTACATCTTCAGACCATCTCTTAAAATTAGTACCATCAAAACGTTCAATTTTTAAAAGGTCCAATGCAGTTTTCATCATCTTGTTAATAAACCGTGTATCACTTTTTAGATTGTTGGAATAATATCAGAATTAACAAGACTAATTGCCAAATAAAATTGGAACAACTTAGCTGGAAACCGAAGAAAGCTGAGGCGTAGCAAAGCTACTGTCCTAAAAAGTGATTCCGCCCTCACTGGTTATAAACCGTCGGTACATTTGAGCTTCACAGCGTTCACCCTCCAGGAATCAATGGCGAAACCTTCAATTGCGTGTACTCGCAGAAGAAGGCTGTGGACTTGTCTTTGTGGATTGCCCAAACAACTGTTAGCAGAGTATATAAGATGAAGAAGAAGACTACTTATGCTGTAACTGAAAAAGTAGAAGGAGATATTATGGCTGTCCCTTTTCATCTCTGAAGAACTGGTATTTTATAGTAGGAAAAGAATAACGTTTGCACAACGACAATAGAGAAATAAATTACGTGAACGTTGGGAATAGAACGTTGGAAAGAAACGTTCGTTGGAAAATTAGTAACATAAAAGGGAACGTTGAAAAAATTAATGAAATACGGCTAGGGTTAGGCTTTAGTAAAAAGAAATAAAAGGTTAGGGATTTAACTAAAACAGTACCTGGGTGCACACGCCATCGGATCGGCACCCCCCCTGCGCGGGCGTATTGCGTGCACACACGCACTAAGGTTTTCTGACCGAAAGTCCAATAATCAAGCTTAGCCTAGCCCAATTCCTTAGTCGTCCTCATGTGCGCGAGCCCATCCTTATTTCCTCAACCAAGTTACTAAGCCCAAGCCAAACCTTACTAATATACACAAAGAATGTTCTCAAAATAGATGATATGAGACTTTGTCAAAACTATAGATTTTGGAGCATAACCAACAGAGATAACCTAGAGTCAGCACTCCTAAAGCAGTTAACTAGATGTGGGATCTTTCTCAATATCCTCTACGCCTACTTATCTTCCGAATCCAAGACTTGTTTCAAACTTTCGATCAAGCAGTCAATCAAGTAGTACTGACCTCTATTCCATAGATAGCATAAAGCTCTTACACAACGCCTAATAGGCTAGCTGAACTATAAAAGCTGGATTTCCCCATGGGAGAAGTTGAATCGAAATCTCTGTCACTCAAAGAACTATCTTTCCTTCGCCCCTTGAATCTATCTATTCCGGTTACAGATCGCAAGGCAAGGTAGATGCCAGTTTGCTTAAGACTTGCAGTTCGAAGTGGAATGGATCTAATGAGTTATTCCTCGCATCTCTCCTCCTTGAACCTGTGGATGTCTATTTGTCAGGCAGCCCACCTAAACAAGAGGAAGTTCTAGATGCTATAACAAAACTTTGTAAGAAGGTATCTCGAGAAATCTATGAAGAGGGTCCAAACAGGAAGCTCGATATTTTACTACCCATATAAACTCTCATGTTGGACGCAGTACTTATACTGGAAATGACGATCAAGGATGACTCTATCAATCGCCATCTACTTGAAAGATACCTTCTGAAGCATTTTTTAAATACAAGAGTTCGATCTCTTCTCACGAATTAGTGAATCATGCAGGATGTGCGGAATAACAAACAGCGGGTCAATCTTCATAAATTTCACCGTTATTTGATCTTGTCTCCTAGTGGTACCGTCTCTACTACTATTTCTTCTCTTTTTCACGTCTTATGGGCTTGGATTAAAGTATTAAAAGACGATTCTCGTGGGTCTCGGCTAAAACCCTACTTTCCTGAGTTTCAAAGGAATGAAGGAGCTTACTCGAACAACGGTTATGAAATCGCAATCACTAACACCGATTTATTGAAAACTTAAAAAACATGATAGTCTAACAATGGATACGGGGATAAGACTCCGAACTTCTACGATCCCAACTGCAAATATTCCCCTTCAATCGATCACATTATTAATTTTAAAACGTTTCCACCCTCTAATTGTGGATGACATGTAAATTAAGTTGCATACTCCGACTTTTTTACCAGTCACATTTGACTGGAGGTATCGATTTCTTAACTTTTAAAGGGTAAAAGTGTTATTATATTAGAAAAATACTTAAAATAAACTAAATAAGAATTATATATAAAAAATAAAAAAACAAAATAAATTAAACTAAGTAGAATCAATTTGACCGCTATCCAAATCACAAATCCAATTTCTATAGAAAATACCATAGCCAATCTCTCTAAATTTCTCTCTCTAAACTCTAGAAAGAGAAATCTTCCTCTATGTTTAACATGTGTTTACTTCAAAGCTAAATTCTTGTATCTAAATTCTCTGACTTTAATTTACAAGTTCGATTTAGTCATTGATTGGGGTTTTTGTTGATTTTTTACTACCCAGATCAGACTAAATCTCTCCTTGTTTTGAGGTTGATGTCTTCTCTCCCATGGAAGGTTTTTGATTTTGGCACATCAATTTTGGAGTGAGTTGTTGTGTCAACATATGGATTTTCTTCTCTGATACAAAATTTTTATTTCAAAGGTTAGATAATTTAGTCCTTCATCTCATCTCCAATTCGGATCCGGTTATCATGGAGTTAACTTCATGTTAAGTTGGTCAATTGACTAATACAGTTCTGACACACACAGAGAAAAAGATCACCTCCCGACATGCGTGTCGATACTGTATTGGTCAATTGATCAAAATTAACTTCATGCTAACCACTTCCCTCCAATTCACTTCTAACATGTCGGTTGGCCACTTTCAAATTAATTATTTTTGACTTTAAATTAGGGAACAGGCCGGTTTAGGTCTCTCTCTCTCTCTCTCTCTCTCTCTCTATATATATATATATATATATATATATATATATATATATATATATATTACATTTTGTTGCCATAATTTTCTTAGCATGTCAATTGTATTGATCCATGCACGTAGAGTTGAAGAAAATATGTCTGAATCTTAACGAATGTTGAAAAATGTATGTAATAGTATATAAGTATATATGTATACCTGTCATATTGATGTTGTGATTTTCGTCTATATATATAAAGTTATTCAAATATTACGTATCATGTCCACGTGGCTTAACAAAAGGTCATTCATTTGATAATGAAATGTTGGATGTATGAGTCGTAATGTTGTATTTATATACCGCTAAATGCCTAAATCAATACAAACAAAATCTTTTGTGAAATAGATCTGAAAGCAATAGTAATATATTATCTTCTCTCTCTCATATATATATATATATATATATATATATATATATATATATATATATATGGAAGAGAAAGCGTGTTTGTGTGTCTTATTATTTTAATTTTTTTACTAATGACAGTTTTAATATTTTATTATTTTTATTAATAACTGTTTTGACATTTCACCATTTTATTAATTAAAACTATGTGCTATTTAAGTTAATTAGGGAAATGTTGTCAGTATTGATAGTAAAGAACACCACGTTTATTACTAACTTTTTATGAAGTACAACTTGGGAACATTGTATGAATAAAGATATAGCTCAAGTAGTTATTTAAGTTATTTTTATTTCCCTCCTCTCAAACTGTGTAAGAATAATTTGGTATAATCTCATTATTCTTCTTAGCTCTATCCATTGATCATATAGAAACAAACAAAAAATTTAGCAAAAAAAATAAAATAAAAATGATCAGTTGATTGTTGCTGTAGTAACCCCCAAATCTTGTCTTTTGTCACTTGAATCATTTGTGACGTTATGATAAAAAATATTAAAAAACAACAGAAAGTTGACATTCGAGGATTATGAATTCATTTGGTTGCTATATCAAGTAATAAGATATCCATAATTTCATTTTTTTTAATTAATCTCTAATAATGTAGGAGATTTTATCATTGTCCTTAATCATTTATATTATTTTACCCGTCGTCTTTAATTATGTAGAAGGATTTAATCTAAATCTAAATTAATATATATATATATATATATATATATATATATATATATATATATATATATATATATATATATATATATATATATAGTAAATTTAGTGGCATGTGGCATGTGGGTACGTAAAACCTTCGTAGCGCTACAAAAAATCCTCCATCCACTAGTGTCACACCAACAAATATCATATTTTATGTTGAATAATTTTAAAATCTCAAATTTTTATATTATAAAAGTAATTGTAAATAATTTTCTATATCCACAAAATAAAAAGGGAAAATATCTACACACTTTGTTCGAGTATCACTACACAATTTGCATTTATTTAACAAAATTCGAGCTCTATATAGTGCAATTAATGTATACAGAATCTATCTTAAGGATTTATTTTCTTTCTCTTTCGTTGGTATATATTTGAACACGCTTCGTCTATGGTTATCCCATAATATACAAATCAAGAACACAAATTAAAAATGTATTAAAAATCCAGATTATGGATAATATTGTGTTAGGTATATATCTTCTTGATCAATATTCTATCTTGTTTGTTAGCTTGTGAGGTCCCCATGCATTCAATCACGTAGGCCATGGACGTCGGCCAACAATTGACAAAACCTTTTAAGTTTGTCTCACAAGTTCAATATACTTGTACTAAGTCGGAGTAGTCAGTCTATGAAAGAGGCTTTATAAAATTTCTTGCAAAAAACAATGGCGGCTCGATCTGAAAGTTATGGCTTACCTGCAAATTAATCAATGATTCGAATGACATTTAAAAAAGATGTATATGCACGATGGAGAAATATGTAATTAATGTTTTGAGATAGTTTCAAGCTCGGTAGGGTCTTTACATGGTAGGATTAGTATGCAATTATATACTCCCTCAGTTAATATAGGTCATTTTAGAAAAATATTTTTATTCCTTAATATAAGTCATTTTAGAATTTCAAGTAAACATTAATTACTTAGTTTTTAATATTACCCCAAATAATAAATATAACTTTGTTTTTTTCACTATTTTCTGTCCAATAAATAACAATCTCTTATTCCAATACAAGGGTAATATAGACAATTGATATTATAGTTAATGTTATACAATCATTACCTTAATACTTGTGCATGACTTTAAAACGACTTATATTAAAGAACGGAGGGAGTACCTTTAATTTTTGAGAAGTCATGACGTACAACCTTTGAAAAATCAACCAACTAAATCTTTGGAGTTTGACGTGCATGAAAAAAAGTTATCAAATCATCCTGGAATTTAAGTTTAATACAGATATTTGAAATTTAACTTGACCAAAAGTTTAAGTCGTTAATATTTGGTCCCTTATTGTTATTGGCTTGAGAATTGCCAATAAATAACTCATTCAGAGTATTGGTGGCTATATAAGCCCTTGTTTTCGTATTTTGGTTCTCAGTAACTATTCGTTAGAACTTGTGACTTATAACTGAAAAGGTGTCTCACGATCAGTAAACCACATCAGAGAGTGTGGGGTCAATTGACCCCACTAGAAAAAAAATTTATTTTATAATATATGATAAATTTAGAAAAAATTTAAGTATAATGAATAAATTGACCCCATTTAAATTTTATAATTTTTTTAATATACGGGGTCAAATTGAATTTTTTTTTTTATAACTTTCTAATTCCATATTACTTCTATTCCTTGATGAATGCATCTTCCAATCATATTTTTAAAATAAATAATAATCTAATTTATAACATAAGAAATATAAATATTTATTAACAAATTTGTGATTAGAAAAACGTATTAGGGGTTAATAAGGGGTGTGTGTATATATATAATGTTATTACTTGTTATATTAATAATATTGTAACCAAATATATACATGTTTTACATATGCAACCTGCTAAAAAGCACAAAATTATCTAAAAAATTGGCTTGTCCGGGGGCGCCGCCTTCGAACCCCGACCAATTTATTATAGCATCACAATATTTTGACCTCACTGAATAAATTCTCTAGCTTCGCCACTATCCACGGTATGATACGATGTTACAAGGGCATTATAAGTATTTAAGCTATAATGTAAATTAGAGTTGAGATAGAAGTAACGATTATATATACTTTCTATTGTAAAATCCTATGGACTTAGATCATAAATAAAACAGCTTCTCTCGCTGCTCTCATGGACGTACCCAAATTGAGGAACCACTTAAATCTCTGTGTTGATTATTTATCCGCATTTGCGTGTGTATGATCCGATCCTAACATTAACAAACAATTTCATTTCTATGCAACACTACAAAAAAGTAGAATAAAAGATACAAATGGGGATTTCAACTGCCTCCTTTCTTAAGGAACTGACATTCCTCTAGTTACAACCTCTTGTACTCATCATTTTCTATTACAATATTTACTATTTCAAAGTAATTTTTATTCATTTATGTATAGAATGGAATTGAACACCTATTTGAATTCATTATTTCCTTTTGTCCACTATTTCTTTGCAAAAAAAGAGAGAAATAAATGTATAACAAAATAAAATTTCAGATCATTTATTTTTTCCGTATATGAGTAGGCCAAAACATATCCCCCTCACCGTCCCCCTAACAAAGGCGGCGTAAGAAGTGTCATCAAGGGGTCACAAATTTAATTTATATATATATATATATATATATATATATATATATATATATATATATATATATATATATATATACGAAGAGGCTCTAAAGCGAACCTTAAAGAGCGAATCAAAGACGAACCGTCGTCTTTGGTGTCTATGGCGACGGTTCGACCCGTCGCCAAAGACTACATGACTATGGCGACGGATCGAACCGTCGCCATGGACACCAAAGACGATGGTTCGTCTTTGGTTCGCTCTTTAAGATTCGCTTTAGAGACGGACCGTATATATATATATATATATATATATATATATATATATATATATATATATATATATATATATATATATATATATATATATATATATCTTAAATTTGCATTGCATATATATCACTCCTTGTGGGAAGCACAAAAATGTACTATTACACCAACTCTAAGAAACTAAAAGGGTAATAATTCAGTTATAATAACAAATTTTCCATGATAATTAATTCCGTTTTATCCTTAAGACCCCATTTCAAGAAAATTAACAACTATATTATTCAATAATGTTATATCACTTCAAAGTCTAAGGAGTCACTTTCCCACCTTAATTAGTCAGTGATTAAAGTGTAAAATACTCCCTCCATTCCAAAATAATAGACGTTCTAGAGAGTTTCACAAAGATTAAGAATAGTTATAATTTTACTATTTTATCCTTAATTAATATTGCGTCTTCTTCATCTCTTCAGCCTTCTCTCAGTCTTCTTCTTAATCTCTCCACCTCCCTTGCCGCCACCATATCTGCTTACTTGCTTACTTGCCTTCACGATCTGCATTCTCCTTACTCACAATCTGCTTCCCCTCCCCGCCGATCGTCTCCTCCTTCTCCGGCGCCGAAGACGTCTGTGATTCCGCAGCGGCAATCGAGTTCTGATTCTCGCTTTTTTCCACGTAGTCATCGTAAAAATCCGAAACACCGGAGTTGTTTCCAGCGTCGATATGGTTGTCATCGGAAATATGCTTAGGCAGACACTACACTGTTTCCGGGAAAAAATTGTGGCTTTCAACCCGTTTACCTCCGATGGCCAGTGATGAGATAAGAAGAAGCAGAGCAGTGAAGAGTTTCGGTCCAGCCATTACTCAACCTTTTTTTTTTCTCCTCCAAACAATTGTAGAAAGATAAATAAAGTGAGCTTTAAGCAAAGCTTTAAGAAGAATAGACATGAAGTTGTGAGAATAGATCTGATAGTTGTGAGAATAGGGGTGGAGAAGGAAGGGCGGAGAGAGAAAACAAATGTCAAAATATTCTTGGAATTGTAGAACGTCAGATATTTTGAGAAAAAAAAATACCCTAAAACGTCTATTATTTTGGGATGGAGGGAGTAAGGTTTATTCAAATGCGAAGCAATTCGACATTTTCCATAGGGTTTTATTTAATATGTTCATATTTTAGTTTTTAATGTTATAGTTAGTCCTATTGCTCAAAAAATAATGTCGGAAAATAGAACTTTCTTCTAAGAAATTTTGTGCACTGTGAAATACTCTTGTGAACTTCTCTAAGAATTTAAGACCAAGAAAACAAGTGACATTGAATTTTTAGCTCAACTGTTAACACTGTGTCTTAAATTATCATGTCTTAGGTTCAATTCTCATTATTTGTAACTTCATATCAATTTATAATTTAAAATACGAAATGTTTCTAATTTAAGAATGGACTAAAAAGAAAACTTTTATCTCAAATTTTGAAAAAGAGAGTTAATAATGATAACGTAAGAACAAATAATTTTGTTATCAAGAGTAAATACGAGTATATATTTAGTGACAGCTTTACGTTTACACTTTGAACTTTGAGCTATATTTATTAGTCGAACTGCCAATTTTTTTCCTGACATGATCAGTAGCCTTCTTTTAATACCATTAGTTCTCTTTTTACTCTAAAGATTAGTGAAGACTTGCAAAAGAAAGAATTTTGTGTACGTTGTAACACTTGGCACAACGAAATATTATACATACGAGTCATCAAGTGTATCACCATGCTATTCATCACAAGGATCCTGAACCGACATGCTTGCTATAGATGGTCGAGACAAGATCACATTAGCTGCTTGGTTTGAATTTTTCACTAGTCAAACTTATAACTAACTATAAAACTTACGGATGTCGATCACAAGAACAAAAGTCATATGCACATGTTAAATTGAAGCTAGTGTGGACAAGGTCGGTCGATGGTGGCTCGGGAAGATTTTTCAGATTGTTGGACTAAATAATTTGCGACTCATCCCTAAATAATCTTTTATATATATATATATATATATATATATATATATATATATATATATATATTATTTTTGATAATGATTGACAGCTGTCCAACAATGAAGCCAATCCGGGAGAGCATGATGAAATTGCCATTGAGTTCCTACGAACAACACCAGATAAGCCTTGAGTACTTCTACACGGACCTGAAATTGGGACGGGTAAATTGGACATTTCAAATTTTTTTTGATTGTGATTTCTAAAAAATGTATAGTATTTATTCTAACAGGAATTTTTATAAAATATAGTGTTTTAGGTGTAATTTAGATACATATACAAGAACATGATTGTACAGTCTATATAACCTTGTTCTTCTATATGTATCTAAATTATACCTAAAACACTATATTTTATAAAAATTCTTATTGGAATAAATACTATATATTTTTTAGGAGTCAAAAAAAAATAAAAAATAAAATAATAATTGAAACGTTCAATTTTTTTGTCCCAATTTTTGGTCTGTCAAGACTTTTCCGATAAGCCTTATACAGTTCAAACAAATGTTTACATGAGAGGAAGTGGAGATGGCAACACTATTACCGGAAGGGAGATGAAGTTTTGTTATATATTGCACCTTATTTTATACTTTTGAGACTTATTATTTAACATATTTGAGTTTGATAAGACTCATTTGTGGATATAATTTAAGTAGGTATAAAATGTGTAATTTAATGTCTTATATGTGGAGAATGAGAGTAATTCATTTGGTTCAAGTTGAAATCACATAACTTGTGTTTATCAATGACTTAAGTGATACATTTGATAAGTTGCAAGTTGTTTGTAAAAACTAGTTCGTCTTAGTTCCATTATAATTAATAAATGATTACTAGTTGCTTTATAAGCATAAGAGGTGTAATCTTATTTAATTATGTGAAACAAAAGAAACTCTCCATTTTTCTATTTAAATTACATTATTATTAATAATTTGTAACTTACATCATTAATAGTTACATCATTAGTAGTAATAAGTATAATTAAAATAGAATTAAATAATAGTTTAATGGTAAAACTATTATAGATATATGTATTTATCTATATGTGTAGATATAGATATACTACATATATGTATATTGAGAGAAGTCTTAGATATATATTTTTAGACATAATAATTTTGCACCATAAAAATCTCTCATTTTCTTTTAGCTATTTTTCTTACAAACAAATAACTACTACAAAGAAGTACTCGTGTGGAACAAATGTGAATTACTATCACAAATTTGTTCAATTTTGAGGCTTGACATATATCCTGAAGGTATATCGTCTGCAACCCATAGTAAACCGATCGTGGTGGGAGCGATAAAGACCTTAAGGACAGGGATCACCCGTGTCACGTCTTCTACAATTATCTTGACTCTACGAAACTACGATTCTAATAAGTTTCACCTCTGGTTGGATCCGACAAAGCTTTTCACAACTATGCTATCCTCTGGAACCCAAATGAGATCATGTACGTAATTAATTAGTGGCTAGCTTATTAATTAATTATATTTTCCGCAGTTTTAATTTTGTATTTACATATATCCATAGATGCATGCATGTTCAAGTACCTATATATATACCTATATATGTTTGTATCGGAAGTAGTTAACACGAAGTTCATTTTTAGGTAAGTTGGTTAATTGACCAATGAAATACTGACATGCAGCCGAGGCTCTATGTGTATCAGCATTCTACTGGCCAATTGACATACTTACAAAAAAATAAACTTCATACTAACTGAATCCGTTTGTATCTGAATTTTTACATATATTATACGACAACATATATAGGTATATATAGTAAGTCATCATGAAGGTAGGTAACTTTGAAATTATTTGTGTTATAGACATAATTATAAAGTAATTATGAACTTAATTAAAAGTCAATAATGATTCTTTGTGGACCATATATATATATATATATATATATATATATATATATATATATGGAAAAATGTATATATACAGTTGTATAGTACACAGTCGCCTATGGCGACGGTTTTTTTGGGCTATAGTGACGGGTCACCCGTCGCTATAGCTATTCTGGTTTATGGCGACACTTATAGCCCAACAAAATCTTTCATAGACGACTATGTACTACATAGTTGTGTATATAGATATAACCTTATATATATTAATTATCATGAAAATTGATCTAGATATATTAATTTCACAATGAGAGGTAACGGAAATCCGGGTAAAATCCAAAAGCTAAATAATTTCTTAGATTCTCATATCAATTATATAACCTAAATATGTCCCAGCATGCAATCATGCTTTGTTTGCTGCAGTCATTAATTTTCACTCTCATCTAATGGTATAATGTGTTAAATACTTGATGATCTGATATGCAGATGTTTTGTGGACGATGTGCCCATTAGAAATTACCCGAGAAAATCCGATGCTACCTTCCCATTGAGGCCTATGTGGGTGTACGGATCAATTTGGGACGCCTCATCATGGGCTACCGAGGGCGGAAAATATAAAGCTGATTATAAATACCAGCCATTTGTTGGAAAGTACAATAATTTTAAGCTTGGAGGATGCAGTGCAAATTCGCCTGTTTCATGCCAGCCGGCGTCAGGGTCACCTGCTCGCACCGCTGGGTTGAGCCGACAGCATTATGCGGCGATGGCATGGGTTCAGAAGAACTACAAGGTGTATGATTACTGTGGGGATCTAGTAGAGATCATACCCAAACACCTGAGTGCTAAAGGAGTTTTTTATTTTATTTTTAATTTTAGGTGGGTGTTATTGCAAAAATTGAGTTTTAAATTGGTGAGAGTTTGACTGGAGTGGCTTGAGATTGGTCCACTTGCTGAAAATAGATGCAAGAGTAATTCTTGATCATCCAAGTTTCCAATATATATATATGTGGAAGTTGGTGTCTGTTTGTTGTTTATTTTTTCTTTTTGTCTGGATCATCGTCGGAATAAATTGGGTGGCATACTGCCATTATTATATCAAAGGTTTGGAGAATTTTTCTTTCAATACCATTGTGAAGTACTACTACATCTATGTATAGTGTGTGTTTGTAGTGATGACATACCACATAGATACTTTGTGTGTGAACATATATCTATGTGGTTCAATAATTGCAAAAGAAATTCGAGATGATAAAAGTGGTGTGAAAATGAAAAGTTTGCACATGATTATTATAGTGTTCCTCCTAAATTCAATTAACTATTGACCTATGACCGCTAAATAAAATTTAGTTGTTGTTTGTTAATTTAGTGGTAATTCACACACTTAAATAGTTAGTCTTTACTTAACGATGTGATATGCATATCTTAAATTATGTGTTATTATTACATTAGTTGTTCATTATTATATACTAAAAATATCACAATTTTTTTTAAAATATTCAATTAAAATACTATTTGAGACAACCTAGGGAACCTCATCTTGCTACCACAAGTCCTCATATACTTAAAAAGGTACATCATATCACGTCAAGGTCTATCTTTTCCTAGATAGAATTTGTGACGTTCCCAAATTCGGTTTCCTTAATCTCAGGTTTGGTGCTCACGATCCATTATGCATATCACATTTAACTACGTATTCATTGATGAAATACATCATTCATTACATGTCCTTAATAAAAATATAACTTAAAACATAATTATATCATCATAATCTCAGGTTAACTAACCTTAAAATAACTTACATACCATTAGATACTCAAACGGTTTACATAATTAATTTACATACAGTAACATAATAAGTAAAGTTCACAATAACTACTCTTGAACTTTGCCTTTGTCTTTCTTTGACCCCTCGGCTACCTTGTCCTTAGCTGAAATGTTTTATTTGAGCAACGATTTTGCTCAGCAAGTTAAAGTGTACACTTAAAGATATAGAAGAATCTAACTTTCTAGAATGTCAACAATGTTCAAAAGATTTCGAAGTAGCTGAACAATAACTTATTTTCAATAACAAGAATTTTCTTGAATTCTAGAATAAATAACATTTCAAAAATGAATGAATTAAATTCGTTCGAAGATTTAATAATATTCATTTAATTAGGAACAATTAGCAATAATGCAACAATATTCAATAAAGTGAGATATTCCCAAATTTCATGCTGAGTGATCACAAATGGATCAAGAACTACTAGAGGAATAATCAGTTAATAAAACTGAATTACCTTACGAATATAAGTTAGTTATAAAAATTAATTATACTCTTCTGCAAGTACATGATGTGATTAGCCCCATTGTACCCTATATTATGCATAATACTCAAAAATAGCGCAATAGTCGGATGCCCACAATAAAGTTCCCCTTTTTATAAGGGTTATTCATCTCAGTCATACATCATGAGTTCGTATCACAATAATATGATTTGGATTGCTTTTAAAGAAATACTATGATTTCAACATATAATATCAATATTGATCTAGCCG
The DNA here is from genome assembly GCA_016801055.1 of Panax notoginseng. NCBI lineage: Eukaryota > Viridiplantae > Streptophyta > Magnoliopsida > Apiales > Araliaceae > Panax > Panax notoginseng. The sequence continues at coordinate 207,995,843 of CM029018.1, read as the reverse complement.
AAATAAATGACATAAATCCTTCAATAACAACTTAGTTCAAATAATAGAACGATTGATCAATTATTAGTCTAGCCGAAACGAATAGCTGAGACATGACTCATAAACAGTTCATGAATAAAAGAATTTTAAATTTATTTCACATCTCAAATAATAGAACATGAAATCAAATGCACTATGTGCGAATAACAATAATCATTATAGATTGAATAACCAACAATAATTATCCACTAATCATGCTTTGAAATTAATAACTCAAGTTGAGTTAGGAAATTTGCCTCGATTGTCGATTACTGCTATGCAATTTAATTTAACTTCTTTTGAAAGACCTATCATTAATAATATTGATCTTTCAATTAGCATAACATATTATAACTCATAACACCACTATTCTTATAATAAATTATCTAACATGTAATCATGTAATCAAACATTTAATAATACCTTACTCATTACGAATATTATCATTCTTTGATAATACTATTATCATATAACCATTGTCTTAAGTTCTTGTCTAATACTATTAATCCTTTAATAATATTTTATTCACTTTCTAATATTATTAACCATTTAATAATATTTTAATCCCTTATTAATATTATTAATTATTTAATAATATTTTAGTCACTTGATAATATTATTAATCACTTAATAATATTCCGTATATTAATCACTTCTTAACCAATTACTAACATTATTAATCAATTAATAATATTTTAATCAATCTTTCATATCTTAACCATTCATAAATATTATTAACCAATTAATAATATTATTAATTATTTAATAATATTTTAATTCAACTTTAATCTAATATTATTAATCATTTAATAATATTTTAAATCATTATCTATTATTATTAATTATTTAATAATATTTTAATTTAACTTTAATCTAATATTATTAATCATTTAATAGTATTTTTAATCATTATTTAATATTATTAATTATTTAATACTCCCTCCGTCCCAAATTATCTGCTGTTTTAGCAAAAAAAATTTGTCCCACAATATCTGCTTTTTCAAGATTTCAATGCATTTTTTTTCGTTGTTTTCCAAGTTTGCCCCTTTATCCTAATTAATGATAGTCATTACTCTCATTCATGTCTCTCCTCTTTTTTAAGCATCTTTTTATATTCCCACCAATAAGGATTCATGCACAGAAAATAAAAAAGTCAGCACATAAGGGTATTTTAGTATTTTTATCACACATATTGGTATGTGTGTGGAACTCTAAAAAAGCAGATAATTTGGGACGGAGGGAGTAATATCTTAATTTAACTTTAATCTAATATTATTAATTATTTAATAATATTTTAATCCAATTTTAATCTAAATATTATTAATTACTTAATAATATCTTAAACTAATATTATTAAGCTCTTAATAATATTTTAATCATTTTTATCAAACTAATAAACAATTAATTCTAATTGTTTACCCTTTACTAATTCATTCATTTAATAAACCTAAAATGCTATAAATATAAAATTTTATCAAAAATGACCAAACTACCCTCTAAAAATTTGATTACCTTATATCAAGGGTCTTTGGTCAAAACAATTACATTTTTATCCTTTATAACATCACATTACTTATTTTATTCATTTATTCACAACTCAATCATTTACATGAAAAATACCAAATTAACTCCAAATATTTTTATTTTCTAGTCAATATTAGTATATGATATCATGATAAACATATAATTTTTCTAAAAGTTTTGGATTTCATTTACTATTTTTAAAATGACCAAAATAGCCAGATCTTGCAACAATTATTATGAACGATTTTTAAGTCCAAAAATTACGAAAATTGTAGGAGATGTTCATGTTATGTATATGTACTTCCAGTAAAACTTTCACAATTTTTGGAGTTACACGGAAAAAGATATTTTGGTTTACTTTTAAAATAGTTATTCCTTGTAAAATCCATAACTCTCATTCTACATATCCCAAAATAGCCATCTTTGGACGGGATCTAGATAACTCATCATATTAACATAACAAAGTTTTTCAGAATTTTTAAAGCACAGAAAACGGACAAAACTGCCCCTGCATGAACATGCCAAAAACTACCCTTTAACAATTTTTCTTTCAACTAGACTGTTTGTACTAAAATGGCTGCCAAGGCTTGTAAAATGAACAGTTTTGACTGCTACCACTTGGGTTTAACAGTTAACTTATATGTCTAGCACCCTTCTTTGACGGATCACAAAAAGAAGGTGTAAATTTCAAATGGTGGATTTTCAAAGTAGAGAAAGATTAGGATTTTTTAAACTAGAAATCTATTTTTCTTTTCTACCTTTTGATCAACATTTAAATACTCAAAATAGTTAAATCTAAACATAAAACACTTATTAACATGTAGATATAAGGTTTTTGAGTTTGGAATCATAAATTCATGTTTTGATTTAAAACAACTAAAATAAATTACATAAACTAGTTTAGGATTTTTAATTTATACCTTGTGTGGATGTTCTTCTTTCTTCTTCTTCTAAGGCTTGCTATGGAATTTGATGATTTACAAAAACTCACTCTCTCTTCATTAAGGCACGACTGCCCCTCTTCTTTTATTTCTCTCTATACTATTCTCTCTTTTAGGAACTTCGGAAAATGAAGTAAAACTTTTATTTGCAAATGAGAGAGGGTTATTTATAGTAGTAAAAATATATACATATAGCTTATATAAGTATACACAAATCTCCCAATGTAATCTCCCCTTTTCTCTCTCTAATCTTGAGGTTGCTTTCATATCTAGTTAATATAAGGTGGCTAAATAATATGCTAACACATAATCTTGTAGTTGGTGGGAGAAATCTTGCAAAAATGAATTAACCACATGCTAAAAATCTCTACACAATCCGCCCACTACTCCCTCCTTTTAGCCCATTTTTGCATTTTTTTTAGGGTTCTTTATAGAAATAAACAATAATTAGAAAGTAATTACATCATTAGTGCATCAAAAAATAATTACAAAAATAAAACACTTTCCCATATTTATTTACAATATTAGTGCAATTAGGATTCCTTAATTTATGGAATTAGTATAGGATTCAATTCATAATAATAAGAAAACCTAAAATCAATGAAAAATAACTGCCATAATTAATAATTCAAATTCAAATATCTTGGATCTAACAACAAAAATAATAATTCAAATTTAAATAATCAAAGTTTAGCAACGTCATCTTCCTCTTCCCTTTCGTAGGTCATCTTCCTCCTCCCGTTCGCCGGTGAGACCCAATTTCATGTCTAAAAGAAAATAAGAACACTGCATAGGAAAGAGAGATAAGAGAGTGATGTGTAATGTAATGTTGATAACCAAACCTTCTTAAAAAGGTAACCAAACCTTGGTATAAAGGTAACTAAACCTTTATACCAAGGTAACCAATTTACCTCTACACCTGTAGTATGAATTGGTTACCTTGGTCGATCTGAAAGTTTGGCAACCAACTGCATGAAGGCTTCGCTACCAACTGCATCACATTTAAAATAATTGGTAACTTAATAAAACTGAATTAGTTACCTTGGAAACTCACTGCAATATGAAAAAAACTGAAGGTGTGGAGGTGGATCAATATATTCTCCATAGCGTGATGATGATTGTCGTTTTGGTGGCCGCAGAGGCTGCGGGTGGTCGTGGTGGATTTGGAGGTGGATATGGTGGAGGTGGGCATGGTGATGATTGTCGTTTTGGTGGCCGCAGAGGCTGCGGTGGTCGTGGTGGAGGATTTGGTGGAGGTGCTGGAGGAGGTGTAGGTGGGGGTGGAGGCTTAAGGGGTGGCGCCATGGCAGCGGACTTGGAGGTGTGAAAGGTGGAGGATTTGGTGGAGGTGCTGAAGTAGGTGTAGGTGGGGGTGGATGCTTAGGTGGTGGAGGTGATATATGGTTTACTTATTAATTACTTAATTTAATAAGTAAATTAATACTAATCTCCTAATTTAAGAAATCCTAATTGTATACTAATTTCCTAAATTAAGGAATCCTAATTGCACTAATATTGTAAATAAATATGAAAAGTGTATTAATTGTGTAAATATTTTATGAGTACACTATTGTTGGAATTATTTTAAAAAATGTAATAGAATATGTAATCTATCTTTTTTCTTTATTGCTTAATTTGGGTTCTAGAATTTCCCCAATTTGTTGGGCTAAGCTTGGGTCCTTCCCTTTAATTGATTTGGGCTCTCTAATTAATTAGTTTGGAACATGTAAAACACTAAGGGTCCAATACCAAAATTTTATCTTACCATAATTATTTAATTAGGGTTTCTATTCCACTCATTTGGAATTTAAATAATTACTCATGTATATTTAATTCTATAACCCAAATAAACTTTCTTTAATTAGGTTTAAAATAAATAATAAATTGAGATAATAAAATAAATCTCTTAGGTTAGTATATATTTTAAATACTAAAATTCTTCAATACTACAACCCTTGGGTTATTTAATTTACATTCATAATATATAATATTATAAAGCTTTCTTTTTAATTCACTATATATAATAAATAAATATATATACACATCTATAATATATATATTTATTTAGTCACATACATCTCCTACATATGTCATAATATATTTATCATCATTGATAAATAATTATTATATTTATTTACTCACATATTTATTTAATATCTGCCACAAAAATGTTTAATGTATTGATAAATAATTTAATATTCTTATTTCTTGGCTTTCTTTTTTGTTCCATTAATTTATTAACTTAATTATCCCTAATTGGTTTAATAAGTTATTACATAATCATATAATCACTTTATATTAGTTATATCAATTTAATCACTTAGAGATTATAAATCTTTTTAATTTAGCATTCAAGGTTAACATTCAAGTAATGTTAATTCTCAACATAGCTTATCTTACTCTTCCTTAATCAAATTGATTAAGTATTCATCTTAGTTAACTTAAAATAATTAAATTAATTAACTCACTTAATTCACATATTCACTTATATGCTTAAAAAAAATTATTTGTAAAAATATACATATATAATCGTATAAAATTCTCGGTTCTTACAGAATTCCTTACTTTTGCAAACTTATTGTGATAGTGTTCGGGGGTTCTTGTCCCATTACTAAAAGATAATAGTGATTTTTCTATTCTTCCGGGTTCCTCTTAAATAGCCTGGCATTCTAAAATGTAAATTGTTGTATTTAGAAGCACAACTGAGGCTGAATACATGGCTTTAGCCACAATCACTTGTGAGTTAACATATATGGCTTGAAGGCCTACTTAGAGATCTACAATTCACCATGCCTTTGCCTATTACTATTTTTTGTGACAATGAGGTATATGCAGCAATTACTGTGGCAATAATTGAAATAAACTGAGTGACTTCTCACGTAAGCATTAATAATCAAAGATACTGTACAATACTGTGTGCTAATATGCAACCACGTGTATTACTGTACTTTTATCATCGGGTATTTCAACAGTTAACGGTAAAACTTTCGCCGTTATTTTTATAAAAAGATATTTCTGTCATTTTCTAACTCCGACAGTAATTTCGTTGTGGGGTCCACCAATGATTGTGTCGTCGTACGAATATTCCCTGATAAAATGAATATTCCCCGACCAATCGAATATTTTATGACAACTTGCTTACTTTGCAAAATTTGTAAACATTACCCACAACTATAACATTATATCAAATCCATAACTTATTATTCAAAAAGATATTTTGAGAAAATTAATCTTTATTCATAAAAGTTGGGGTCTTACAGGTCATGCATGTCAATCACACCAAATTTTTCATGGAAAATAAATTTTCTTTTTGTGACGCACTAAGTCATCACTTATAGGTATATTCTTTTCGTGATTGCATTTAACTTATCACTAATATTTTAATGTAAGAAATAATCAAAACAATATTTTATAACGACCATGACAATCATTAAAAAAGATAGAATTTTGTAACAACTTTTATTTGCAATTACAAAAAGAAGATATTTTGTGATGGAATTTTCAAGCCATCACAAAATAATAAAATATATGATGGCTCTCAGTGATGACTAATTTTACCCTCATTATAGAGTATTTGTGACTGCTACTGCCAATCACCAAATCTTATGTGGAAGTAATTTTTTTTAGTAAGTCAACTCACATATGTTTCCTTTTATATTTTTTTAAATATTACAATCACGATCTAGGTTTTTGTGTAGTGGTAATACTCGTTATTTAGTTTGCAAATGGGGGGAGGGTTCGTCTCCTACAAGTATCATTTGATACAATTAATATAGTAAAATAAATCATCCGTAAATAGAGATTCACGTTCTTACTTGTGATCCCTAAATTCTTGTTTTTTTGTGATGATTTTGACAATATATCACAATAGATTACGTGTTAATGTGATTGTATTAATCATCACAAAAGCAATAAGCATTTGCGTGATTGCCAAAACCATCACGTAAAACCTTTCATGATGGGCGTATACAAGACGATCATTGTGATGCTTAAAGCCATCATATAAACCTTTCGTGATGATTTTTCTACTTTTTGTGATGGATTTTGGCTATCACGAATGACCATTTTTAATAGTGAATTTCTTTGTGGCATAGTCGTTTAGGACATATAAATTCAAAGAATTTGAAAAATATGCATGCAATGAAATTAATTGATAGTGGCAATACTAAACTTGATAAATGTGAAATTTGTGTTAAATCAAAAATTGTGAGAAAACCATTTCCAAATGTGCATAGAGAATCACAATTGTTAGATTTAATACATACTAATATCTGTGAGTTAAATGGAATATTGACAAGGGGTGGAAAACGATATTTCATTACTTTTATAGAAGATGCTAGCAGATATTGTTATGTGTATTTATTAAGAACAAAAGATGAGGCATTTAACTCATTCAAAAAATACAAATCAGAAGTAGAAAATTAACTTGAGAAGAAGATTAAAATTTTACGTTCTGATAGAGGCATGGAATATTGTTTGAATACTTTTAATGCATTTTGTGAAGAAAATGACATTATACATCAGACTAGTGCATCATATACACCACAACAAAATGGTTTAGTAGAAAGGAAAAATCGTGTATTTCATGATATGATTAATTGTATGTTAAATCATGATTGTTTGCCAAATAATTTATGGGCTGAGGTACTCCTAACTGCTTGTCATATTTTAAATAGGATTCCTAGTACTGTAATTAAAACTTGTCTTTATGAAATATGGAAAGGCAGAAGACCTAACATAAATTATTTTAAAGTGTGGGGGTGTATAGCTTATTTTCGAGTCCTTTATCCTAAAAGGACAAAGTTAGGAGATAGAGCTATTAGAAGTATATTTTTTGGATATGCTGAAAATAGTAAAACATATAGACTTCTTGATTTAGAATCTAATGTTATAACTGCATCAAGGGATTTGGAATTTTTTAAAAATAAATTCTCAAAAGATGTTGAGAATGTGGTTATGCCTAAAGTTGATGAGCCTAGAGGTCCTATAAGGTTTAATGTTGAGGTTGAAGAACCTAGTGTTCTAATTCAACCAAGTGGACCTAGAAGGAGTACTAGAGCTAGGAAAGATAAAGACTTAGATGATGATTTTATTTCTTCTCTGCCTTTATTATTTTTTGTTAGAAGGGGGCCAAAATAACGAGGTGGTAAATGAAATACCCTATATATTAAGTCTTGAGACTGATCCTAAATCATTTAAAGAAGCTATAGCTTCTAGGGATGCTGCCTTTTGGAAGGAAGCTGTAAATGATGAAATAGATTCAATCTTAGGAAATAATACTTGGGTATTGACATATTTACCTTGAGGTTCTAAACCCATAGGGTGCAAATAGGTTTTTAGAACGAAGTATAACACTAATGGTACTATTTATGTCTTTAAAGCAAGATTAGTAGCAAAATGTTTTAGACAAGTAGAGAGTATTGACTACTTTGATACTTATGCATTGGTAGGACGAGTTACTTCCATTCGATTTTTTTCCCTTAGCTTCATTGTTTAATCTTTACGCTCATCAAATGGATGTTAAGACAACATTTTTGAATGACAATTTGAATTAAGAAGTATATATGGAACAAATCGAAGGGTTTGTTGCTCCTGAAAATGAGGCTAAAGTATGAAAATTAGTTAAGTCCTTTTATGGTCTAAAACATGCACCAAAACAGTGGCATGAGAGATTTGATGCTACTATTTTAAACTTTGGGTTTAAATATAATAGTGTAGATATGTGCATATACTCCAAAACCACTTATGGCTATATGGTGATAGTCTGTTTGTACGTAGATGATATGTTGATCATAAGTACAAATATGGTTGGAGTAATTAAATGAGACTAAAAAGTATCTATCATCTGTCTTTAATATGAAAGACTTAGGTGAAGTAGATACTATTTTAGGCATCAAAGTTAAAAAACATAGTGGGGGTTTTTTATTTTAAATCAATCTCACTATATTGAAAAGATATTAACTAAGTTTAGTCACTTCGAGTTTAAGGAGGTGAATGCTCCTTTTGAGAATGAATTTAAGCTCAAATAAAATAATGGTAGAGCTATTGCACAACTAGAAAACGCAAGTGCTATCGGAAGTGTGAGACCCCAAATTTTACGAATAAAGATTTAAATTTCTCGAAATATTTTTTAATATTATAGAGTGGATTTGATATAATGTTGTAGTTGTGGGTGATATTTACAAATTTTGCAAAGTATGCAAGTTGTTATAAAATATTCGTTTGGTCGGAGAATATTCTTTTTGTCGGGAATATCCGTACGACGACACAATCATAAGTAAACCCACAACGAAAGTATTGTCGTAGTAAGAAAACGACAGAATTATCTTTTTATAAAATAACGGCGGAAGTGCTATCGTTAAAACTGTTGAACTACCCGGCAGTAAAAGTACAGTAATACGCGTGGTTGCATAGTAGTACACGGTATTGATTATTGATGCTTATGTGAGAAGTTACTCAGTTATACTCAATTATTGCTATAGTAATTATTGCATCAAATCTCTCATATTATTGATTCGATTATTGTCACAGTATCATCTGTATAATATGTTATATTATTAAATCAATAATTGAGACGACAAAATTATTCATATTATTAAATTATAATATTTACAATGTCTAGAAGTTCTGTCAAGGAGAGGTTTGGTCACCTAATTGCGCGCCAATAGGGAGAAATTCTTATTGGAAAGCCCCCTCTTTCCTGGGAACAACCTGGTTGTTAAATATTGTGAGTTATAATATTAATGATGAATAAGTTCGTATTGATTAAAGATGAATTTGGTAGTTCCATTGTGTTAAAATTATTGGTGTTGGTGGAAATCGACATTTATTTCGATAATAATTGATGTCTGGAGGTTGTATTGTTCAATCAGGTATTCAGAGCACTTTTCGTGTCGGAGTACTATTCACGAGTTACTATTCATGGGGTACTATTCACCCGAAAAATATATTTCTCTTCGGTCCAAATCATTTTTGGGTACAATATTATTCTATGAGGAGATGTGCTAATTTTTCAGACCGTTGGTTGAAATTATAATAGTAAATCAATATGGATCGTTGATTTAAAGTTTAAATAGTAACTTGTCCCTTCAGTTTTCCAAGAGTTATTTGTTCCTTCAGTTTTCCAAGAGTTATTTGTCCCTTCAGTTTTCCAAGAGTTATTTGTCCCTTCGGTGTTTTAAGAGTTAATTGCCCCTTCGCTAATAGTAGTTATCTCTTCAATATTACCAAGAGTCATTTTGACCCTTCGTTAAGACCAATAGCCACTTTCAGTTCTTCTATAAATAGAAGCTCATTCCTTCATTATTTCTTACGAATTCACTGAAACTCTAGAGAGAGAAACTATAGTGAGAAAGAAGAAAAATATTCTGCTACTTCATTTTTCTAATATCCAGTTTCTTCTAAGGTAAGGGATATTATTTGTTGTACTCGTAAGGGGTATTATTCTTTCATATTCATGAAGAGAATTATTTTCTTTTCAATACTCGTAAGAGCTGTTGTTCCATTATTTATTATTATGTTAGAATAACCTGTCTATACGAAGTACCGCATACATGGTGAAATTCTGTTGTTATTCCATTCTTTATTATTCTGTCGAATTATCCTGTCTGTGAATTTACGCATGACCTAGTTCCATTCTTTATTATTCTGTCGGAATATCCTGTATGTGCGTTTATGCATGACCTGGTTCCATTATTTATTATTATGTTGGGAATAACCTGTCTGTGCAGTCTATCGCACGCATGGTGAATCCTTCTGTTATTCCAATCTTTATTATTCTGTTAGAATAATCTGTCTATATGGATTACCACATGCATGGTGAAGGGTGTTGTACATTTTCGTGTGGACTGATTTTAGCAAAGGAGTCAAAAACTACAAATTACCAAAAAGGCTACTGTCCAGAAGTTAAAAAGGGCATTTTCGTCTACTTAGCTTGTGAAATAAATTCTGGCCTTTTGGGACATGAAAATATATGGTATAAAGTACCTCCTGTCCAAAAATGAGCTCATTTCGACTAAAAATGAGCAAGTTATGACTATTTCAATATTTAGATTTTTTCGACGAAAAATGCTATAACCGGAGTTCTATAACTCTGATGACCATGAAATTTAAACTGGAAGCTCACATTAACATGTGTAAGATCCTGCCAAGATTTGAGAATTTCTGGAGTTAAACTTGAGGTAGCTAATTTCTTAAGGAATTAATTAGAAATTGATTTTTAAAAAATACTTAAGGGAGTTGAAAAATTATAAAAAAAAATACTTGTTGTGTATGAAATATATGTATATATGTTTGGGCAAAGGATAGAAAAATAATAAGTTGATTTGGTAATTTTTCATGAAAATGGTTTAGTTACGAACCTATAAGTTAAATATGTTATGTGAAGTAACAAAATTAGAAAATATGATTTTATGGCTTGGGAATCCTATATAGGGTATATGCAGATTTTTGATAAGGGATTTGATCATTGGTGATGAAATCTTACGAGTATGGCATTTTGAATGATTAAATGTATTATTTGTTAAAGTATAAACAAGTGAAATAAATTGTTTATAAGTTTAAGAAGTGATTAAAATATTGTTATAGTATTAACAATATTAGATTATGAGTTTATTAAGTGATTGATAATATTTGGATAAATTTAAAATCTTTAATATTTATTCTTATTTTCATTTGATTAATGCTTATATCATTGTCATCATTCTCATGTTTATATTGTGATGAAAGTCATCTTTGGCTTACGTGCATAGATGGACTTGGTATGATTATGATCAGAGATTATTCGGTATAATCATGACCGTAATGTGACGAATGATGTGGTGAAAATCCTCAGTGGCCTGTAGTGCATTGATGGGCAATTTTTGGTATGATTATGACCAGAGATTATTCGGTATAGTCATGACCATTGATGATTTAATGACTATCCTTGACCCGTAGTGCAGGGATGATTCGATGATATAGTTTATTTATTAAGCTGAGTCTCAGCGATAAAAGTGATGAAAAACCTTTTTAAATCATAAAAGATAGTAGATTTTATTCTCTACTTGACTCTTTTAATGGATTGCTTGTTCCGCTGCAGTTAAACTTGATGTCTATTGTATTTTATCAGTTTAACATTGTTGAAGACTATTGATAATTTATTTTGCATTATCTTAGTCATAATATTTCTTACTGGGCTAGTTGAGCTCACCCTTTCTTTCATTGTTCTCTTCAGGAAATGAGAATATAGCTGGGACGAGTCGGGGAAAGGAGTGACGGTCCAGATGATAGTATTAGTAGTCCTCACTATTCTGTTAAATAGTGTGACAATAAATGTAATGAGGACTCTTTTGAGTGTGGATATTGTCTAGATGACAATATTCCTATTAAAACTCTCAGTTTATGTATTGTCATATATTACACGACGGTTGTATAATTAAGTTTGTATTTATATGTTGTACCATGTATTTGGCGACTCAAGATGTGTGATGTATCTCTATTTTGGGGGCGTCACAGTTGGTATCAAAGCTTAGGGATATGATCCCTGGCTGAGATGTGAGACAAGAACTAGGAGGGGAGAGACGGGGAATTCATTCGCTAGTATGACCTACCTAAGTTTATTTGATATTTAATTGGTCGGTCAGATAGGGATAATATGTGATATGTTAATTAACCCTTGTTTTGTGGCAGTATTTGCAAATGGCATTCGAAAATGTTGAGATAAGCAATGAAGCACATGAGACCGTTGAGATAACTTTAATCACTAACCAGGTTAATGTGATGTCAGACGAAGAAGAAATTAGAGATATCTACGTGGTGCATGAAGAACTAATAGTTGCACCCGAGCTAGTTGTAGAGGTAGCAGCTGAGAGTGAGGAAGAAGAGGAACTTGAGGAGAATTTATTAGAAGAATTTTATGATCAAAATTTAGAATTACAAAATCGTATTCATGAGTTAGAAGAGTAGGCTGAAGAACGGCAGGCGGTCGTGGAGCAAGGAGATGCAACAATTCAAAATTGTGTTACCCGATGTGCGATGCTTGAACAGAAGCACTCTTTAGCAGAGTATAAGATATTAGAGCTGGAATCTAAGAATGCTATGATCAAAGTTCTGATGAAAGCAGAAACAACTGAACGAAGGAGAATAGATGATGCGTGGGTAAAAGCTGCACGACGTGTTGATATGGTTGAAAAATACGTCCGATCCAATAAAGTCAAAATAGATGAAATGAATTTTGCTTTTTGGACAACAATTGGGAGAATCCAACATCGAATTCGAAATTACTCTGTGTAGAGTGGTCAATCTCAATTCGATATGGATCGGGGGTTAATGATTCGAATCAGGAATGTGACGAAGCAATTAAGGGTGGAATGTACTCTATAGCAAAGTCAAATCCAGTAGTTTAAGTGAGAGCATTTGTCGAGAAACCTGAACGAAGTTATTACGGGTGAGTTAATTATAAACTCTTATGAAGTCTATGCCTTATTAAATACCGGTTCTACCTATTATTTTATCTCTCTTGTTTGCGTTAAATGTTTAAATTTGACTCCGGAGAAATTAGACTTTGATTTATCTATTGAAACTCCGTTGGGAGAAACCTTAATTACATCCACTGTTTATAAGTCTTGTTTAATTCAAATCGACACTTTCACGTTACCTGTCGATCTTATCTCTTTGAAAATACTTGCCTTTGATGTGATTTTAGAAATCGATTGGTTAACTACTCATCATGCTTTTCGTAAGGTGGTTAACTTTCATATTCCTAACCAACCTGTTATGCGAATTCAAGCAACCAAACCACTAAAGTCAGTCATTATCATATCAAGCCATAAGTAAAGAGCCCTGAGCCTTTATCTGGTGACTTCCTTGTGTGGAATGCACCGAAGCTAGACTTTCTGTATGCGACGTCATGAATGACGATGGCAAGTTGATAGGTATCAATGTGACGTACTATCCAAGTCTTGGGATGAGGGTCACAATTTTGAATGATATTTCTATCGTTAATAAATTTCCTGACGTATTTTCGAAGAACTTCTTGGCCTACCCCCAAAGCGTGAAAACAAATTTTGTATTGACCCCAGTATAAAAACTCATTTCGTATAACTTACAAATGATGAAGATATAGTTAAAGACTCTAGGGACCCACGTGGTGATATTAAATATACGAGTAGAATCGACTCTAATCGATTAAGTTAAAGGTCGCTCAAGCTACACACCCGGAGCTGATGAATGTGAAGAAAAAAGTTCAAGATTTTAGAAGCAAGAGTTGATGAAGAGAGGAAATCTCAACCCTCGATTTTATTGGCACATTTGAAATCCTGAATCGAGTAGGAACTGTGGCCTATAGACTCGTTTTACCGCCAAGTATGTCGCGTGTTCATAACGTTTTTCACGTATCGATGTTACATAAATATGTGGATGACCCGAACCATATTATTAAATTAGAACCAGATGAGATAGCAGAAGATTTAATGTATGAGTAGATACGTGTTAAAATCTTGGATAAGAAGGATCATATTCAACACTCAAAGGTTATACCTCAAGAGTTAGAATCTGAAATGAAGTCAAGGTATCCTCATCTCTTCGGCATACCAAGTACGTATGTAAATTTCGGGGGCGAAATTTTATAAGGAGGGGAGATTGTGAGACCCCAAATTTTATGAATAAAGATTTAAATTTCTCAAAATATTTTTTAATATTATGGTGTGGATTTGATATAATGTTATAGTTGTGGGTGATATTTACAAATTTTACAAAGTATGCAAGTTGTTATAAAATATTCGTTTGGTCGGGGAATATTCTTTTTGTCGGGAATATCTGTACGACGGCACAATCATTGGTGAACCCACAACGAAAGTATTATCGTAGTAAGAAAACGACAGAATTATCTTTTTATAAAATAACAGCGGAAGTGTTACCGTTAAAACTGTTGAACTACCCGGTAGTAAAAGTACAGTAATACGCGTGATTGTATAGTAGCACACGGTATTAATTATTGATGCTTACGTGAGAAGTTACTCAGTTATACTTAATTATTGCTATAGTAATTGCTGCATCAAATCTCTCATATTATTAATTCGATTATTGTCACAGTATCATTTGCATAATATGTTATATTATTAAATCAATAATTGAGACGACAAAATTATTCATATTATTAAATTATAATATTTATAATGTCTAAAAGTTCTGTCAAGGAGAGATTTGGTCACCTAATTGCGCGCCAATATGGAGAAATCCTTATTGGAAAGCCCCCTCTTTCCTGGAAACGACCTGGTTGTTAAATATTGTGAGTTATAATATTAATGATGAATAAGTTCGTGTTGATTAAAGATGAATTTGATAGTTCCATTGTGTTGAAATTATTGGTGTTAGTGAAAATCGACATTTATTTCGATAATAATTGATGTCTGGAGGTTATATTGTTCAATCAGGTATTCGGAGCACTTTTCATGTCGGAGTACTATTTATGAGTTACTATTCACGGGATACTATTCACCCGAAAAATATATTTCTTTTCGGTCCAAATCATATTTGGGTACAACATTATCCTATGAGGAAATGTACTAATTTTTCAGACCGTTGGTTGAAATTATAATAGTAAATCAATATGGATCGTTGATTTAAAGTTTAAATAGTAACATGTCCCTTCAGTTTTTTAAGAGTTATTTGTCCCTTCAGTTTTTGAAGAGTTATTTGTCCCTTCAGTTTTCCAAGAGTTATTTGTCCCTTCGGTGTTTCAAGAGTTAATTGCCCTTTCAGAAATAGTAGTTATCTCTTCAATATTACCAAGAGTCATTTTGACCCTTCGTTAAGACCAAGAGCCACTTTCAGTTCTTCAATAAATAGAAGCTCATTCCTTCATTATTTCTTACGAATTCACTGAAACTCTAGAGAGAGAAACTATAGAGAGAAAGAAGAAAAGTATTCTGCTACTTCACTTTTCCAATATCCAGTTTCTTCTAAGGTAAGGGGTATTATTTCTTTTATATTCATGAAGAGAACTTATGTTACTCCATTCTTTATTATTCTGTTGGAACAACCTGTATACGTGGACGACCGTATACATGGTGAAATTCTTCTATTATTCCATTCCTTATTATTCTATTGGAATAACCTGTTTATGCGAAGTACCGCATACATGGAGAAATTATTTTAGTATTCCTTTCTTTATTTTTCTGTCGGAATATCCCGTCTGTGCGTTTACGCATGACCTGGTTCCATTCTTTATTATTTTATCGGAATATCCTGTCTGTGCGTTTACGCATGACCTGGTTTCATTATTTATTATTCTGTTGGGAATAACCTGTCAGTGCAATCTATCGCACGCATGGTGAATCCTTCTGTTATTTCATTTTTTATTATTCTGTTGGAATAACCTGTCTATGAGGATTACCACATGCATGGTGAATGATCCTTTGTATTCATTTCTTATTAAATTATGGAAATGATCTGTATACATGGATTACCGCATGGCGGGTGAAAATCCATTTACAGTTTCATATATTCTATTATACTCAGTTGATTAAAGTTTTAGCTTTTATATTCCTTGAAATTAGTGAAATATCCTGGATATTTGCACTTCATCCAGTATCTTTTCGTGGAAATATTCTTCTGAGCATTCTTGAATTTTTCTCCATAAAGCAGTATCATGTTGATAATTTGGACATTATTGAGTTCAGGACAAATTAACTTATAAATCTTTAAAACTTATTTTTAAACTTATTTTATTGAATTATTATGTCATTGTCATGATGAGTTATGTTGGTTATTATGTGAAAACATGGAACTTTCTTAGAAATCACAAAGGGTTGAAAATAAGATTTTGGTAAAAATGGAGTATGAAATTCAATTGACCATATCTCCTATTATATTTTGAATTTTTGAGTGTGGTCAAGTTCTAGAGTTAGATCTATGAGTTTTCTAATTTATCCAAGTGGAATCACTGGAAAAGGTGTCGTTGATTTTCGTGTGGACTGATTTTAGCAAAGGAGTCAAAAACTACAAATTACCATAAAGGCTACTGCCCAGAAGTTAAAAAGGGCATTTTCGGCCACTTAGCTTGTGAAATAAATTCCGACCTTTTGGGACATGAAAATATATGGTATAAAGTACATCCTGTCCAAAAATGAGCTCATTTCGACCTAAAATGAGCATGTTATGACTATTTCAATATTTAGGTTTTTTTCGACGAAAAATGTTATAACCGGAGTTTTATAACTCTGATGACCATGAAATTTAAACTGGAAGCTCACGTTAACATGTGTAAGATCCTGCCAAGATTTGGGAATTTCTGGAGTTAAACTTGAGGTAGCTAATTTCTTAAGGAATTAATTAGAAATTGATTTTTGAAAAATACTTAAGGGAGTTGAAAAATTATAAAAAAAATACTTGTTGTGTATGAAATATATATATATATATATATATATATATATATATGTTTGGGCAAAGGATAGAAAAATAACAAGTTGATTTGGTAATTTTTCCTGAAAATGATTTAGTTACGAACCTATAAGTTAAATATGTTATGTGAAGTAACAAAATTAAAAAATAGAATTTTGTGGCTTGGAAATTCTATATAGGGTATATGCATATTTTTTATAAGGAATTTGATCATTGGTGATGAAATCTTAGGAGTATGGCATTTTTGAATGATTAAATGTATTATTTGTTAAAGTATAAACATGTGAAATAAATTGTTTATAAGTTTAAGAAGTGATTAAAATATTGTTATAATATTAGATTATGAGTTTACTAAGTGATTGATAATATTTGGATAAATTTAAAGTCTTTAATATTTATTCTTATTTTTGTTTGATTAATGCTTATATCATTGTCATCATTCTCATGCTTATATTGTGATGAAAGTCATCTTTGGCTTATGTGCATAGATGGACTTGGTATGATTATGACCAGAAATTATTCGGTATAATCATGACCATAATGTGACGAATGATGTGCTGAAAGTCCTCAGTGGCCTGTAGTGCATTGATGGGCAATTTTTGGTATGATTATGACTAGAGATTATTCGGTATAGTCATGACCATTGATGATTTAATGAATATCCTTGGCCCGTAGTGCATGGATGATTCGATGATGTGGTTTATTTATTAAGCTGAGTCTCAGCGATAAAAGTGATGAAAACCTTTTTAAATCATAAAAGATAGTAGATTTTATTCTCTACTTGACTCTTTTAATGGATTGCTTGTTCCGCTGCAGTTAAACTTGATGTCTATTATATTTTATCAGTTTAACATTGTTGAAGACTATTGATAATTTATTCTGCATTATCTTAGTCATAATATTTCTTACTGGGCTAGTTTAGCTCACTCTTTCTTTCATTGTTCTCTTCAGAAAATGAGAATATAGGTGGGACGAGTCGGGGAAAGGAGTGACGGTCCAGATGATAGCATTAGTAGTCCTCACTATTCTGTTAAATAGTGTGACAATAAATGTAACGAGGACTCCTTTGAGTGTGGATATTTTCTAGATGACAATATTCCTATTAAAACTCTCAGTTTATGTATTGTCATATATTACACGACGGTTGTATAATTAAGTTTGTATTTATATTCTGTACCATGTATTTGACAACTCAAGATGGGTGATGTATACGTATCTTGGGGGTGTCACAGGTAGCCTTATGTATGTTATGCATTGTACTAGACCAGATATTTCTTTTGTAATTTCTAAACTTAGTAGATATACGAGCAGTCCTAATATTGATCATTGGAAAGGTATTGGGAGGATACTTGGATATCTTAAAAGAACTAGTGGCTTAGGATTGTTCTACGATAAATTTTTTAGTGTTTTGGAGAGATACTCTGCTGTAAGTTGGATTAATAGTGTGGAAGATAATAAATCCACAAGTGGGTGGATTTTTACTCTTGCCGATGGTGCTGTTTTTTGGGCAAACAAGAAGCAGACTTGTATTTCTCACTCTACTATGGAGTCAGAGTTTATTGCTTTGGATCAAGCAGGAAAATAGGCTGATTGGATTAGAAATATGTTGTTAGACATAGATCTATGGACAAATCTAATGACTCCAATTTCACTATATTGTGATAGTGAAGCTACGCTTACAAAAGCAGTGGTACCTATAATGGTAAGTCTAGACATATTGGTCTAAGACATGAATTTGTAAGACAATTGATACATGATAATATCATAACTATTTTTTATGTGAAGTCAAGTAAAAACTTGGTTGATCCACTTACTAAGCCTCTGACGAGAGACTTAATAAGTTGACTACACGAGATATGGGACTTTAACCATTCTGAGCCAGGGGTGATGGGAACCCAACCTATATCTAGGTTACACCTAGTTTATAGGTTCAATGAGAAAAACAAGTTACAGTTGTTAGTTGTGTTACTGTCAACTTGGTCTCATATGTAGTTTATGATAGTAACGTCTGTTACATGGCGAGATGAACTATGCTCTTAACAAAGTGTTGCACTTATAGCAATAGAAGTTGTGACACCCCAAATTTTATAAATAAAGATTTAAATTTCTCGAAATATTTTTTTTAATATTATAGTGTGGATTTGATATAATGTTATAGTTGGGGGTAATATTTATAAATTTTGCAAAGTAAGCAAGTTGTTATATAATATTCGATTGGTCGGAGAATATTCGTTTTAACAGGGAATATTCGTACGACAACACAATCATTGGTGGACCCCACAATGGAAGTATTGTCGTAGTTAGAAAACGACGGAATTATCATTTTATAAAAATAACGGCGAAAGTGTTACCGTTAAAACTGTTGAACTACCCGATAGTAAAAGTACAGTAATACGCGTGGTTGCATAGTAGCACACGGTATTAATTATTGATGCTTACGTAAGAAGTCACTCAGTTATACTCAATTATTGCTACAGTAATTGCTGTATCATATCTCTCATATTATTGATTCAATTATTATCACAGTATCATCTGTATAATATAATATATTATTAAATCAATAATTGAGACGGTAAAGTTATTCATATTTGTGAGACCCCGAATTTTATGAAATAAAAGTATTCAAATTTTTTCTATTTTGGTAAATAGTTAAATTGATAAAAATTTAAAGTTAAGGGTAATATGTGAATTTTTTTCAAAGTAAGCAAGTTGATATAAAATATTCTTTTTGTCGGGGAATGTCCGTACGACGGTACAATCATTAGTGGATCCCACAACGGAATTATTGTCGGATTGAGAAAACGACAAAAATATTTTTATGAGAATAACGGCGAAAGTTTTACCGTTAAAACTGTTGAACAACTCGATAGTAAAGGTACAGTAATATGCGTGGTTGCATAGTAGCACACGGTATTGATTATTAATGCTTACGTGATAAGTCACTCAGTTTTGTTTTATTGATATTATTAATGTAATAAAACAGAAAAGCTTTTTATATAAAATATAATACTTTTATAAAGTTATTCTATAAATAGAATATATTATATTTTATTATGCATAGTGTTGTATAGTGTCTGCATAGTATTTTGCATAGTAAAATCTTTTTATATAAAACAGAATACTTTTATAAAGTTATTCGTTTTATTATATTATAAATAGAATATATTATATTTTATTTAAAAGATTTTTCTTTAAATATGGACCGTCCGATTAAAAGTAAATCAATCTGGACCGTTCATGAATTAGTTACTATGCAGTCCATTCTTCTATAAATAGAAGCTCATTCCTTCATTATTTCTTACGAATTCATTGAAACTCTAGAGAGAGAAACTATAGAGAAAGTTCTTCTTCTATAATCTTGAGCGTATTTTTTTAGAGTTTAAAAAAGCTTTGAGCGTAGTGCAAGTTTTCTTCGAGTATATCCTCGCCCTATCAGTCGAAGTACTCTTCTTTCAAATGTAAGGGATATTATTTGTTGTACCCGTAAGGGGTATTATTTCTTTCTTATTCATGAAGAGAACTTTTGTTATTCCATTCTTTATTATTCTATTGGAATAACCTGTCTGTGCGGTCTATCGCATGCATGGTGATTTTCGTTGTTATTCCATTCTTTATTATTCTGTTAGAATATCCTGTCGGTGCGTATTACGCCTGACCTGGTTCCATTATTTATTATTCCGTTCTTTATTATTCTGTCGAAATATCCTGTCTGTGCGTTTACGCCGGACCTGGTTCCATTATTTATTATTCTGTCAGAATATCCTGTCTGTGCATTTTACGCTGGACCTGGTTCCATTATTTATTATTCTGTTGGGAATAACTTGTTTGTGCAGTCTATCGCACGCATGGTGAATCCTTCTGTTATTCCGTTCTTTATTATTCTGTTGGAATATTCTGTTTATGTGGATTACCACATGCATGGTGAATGATCCTTTGTATTCATTTCTTATTAAATTGTGGAAATGATCTATATACGTGAATTACCGCATGGCGGGCGAAAATTCACTTGTTGTTTCATACATTTTATTATACTCAGTTGGTTAAAGTTTTGGCTTCTATACTCCATAAAATTAGTGGAATATCCTTGATATTTGCGCTTCATCCACTATCTTTTCATAAAAATATTCTTATGAGCATTCTTGAATTTTACTCTACAAAGCAGTATCATGTTGACAATTTGTACGGTATTGGCTCCTGGATAAATTAATTCTTGAACTTGTTTTATTGAATTCTTATATCATTGTCATCATCCTCATGTTTATATTATGTTGAAAGTTATCTGTGGCCAGTAGTGCATAGATGGACTTGGTATGATTATGACCAGGGATTATTCGGTGTAATCATGACCGTAATGTTACAAATGAAGTGGTAAAAGTACTCATTGGCCCGTAGTGCATTGATGGACAGTTTTTGGTATGATTATGGCTATGGATTCTCTTCGGCCAAGGGTGCAAAGATAAATTATTTTATGGCATGATCAGGACCGTTGATGAAAACACTATTATCTTTGGCCCGTAGTGCATGGATAATTCGTGGTTGTGATACTAAAGAATATCCTTGGCCTGTAGTGCAGGGATGATTCGATGATGTGGATTAATTATTGAGCTGAGTCTCAGCAATGAAATATTAATTCATGGATGTGATAATAATGAATATCTTTGGCCGTAGTGCAAAGATGATTTAATTAGTATGATTATGAGCAGAAATTGTGATTTGGTATAACCATGATTTTTGATGTTTCAGGTGAAGATAGGTGATGAAAATTATCTTCGTCTTTGGTGCGAAAAGGAATTCAGAATCGCAATTATGATTATGAGTTATTCATATAATTGTGGACAGGAATTGTTGATTGATGTTATAGGGATAAACATTATTGGTGGACTTTTAACATGGAGAAGATAATAGACCTGATGGTCTATTTGACTCTTTTAATGGATTGCCCGTTCCGCTGTAACTATGGTTGAAAAGTTTTATCATCTACCATATGTTCTAAATCTCTGAGTTATTATTGATGAAAGCTATTGATAATGTAATTATCTTTAGTCATGATTTTCTTTACTAGGCTAGTTGTACTCACCCTTTTGCTTCATAATTCCTTTCAGGTAATAAAAGTGTAGCTGGGTCGAGCGGGGTATTAAGAGGATTAGAACGATGGTCTCTAGCGGTGGAGGTTCTCCCTAAGTAGTATAGAAAAGTTCATTTAATAGTTATATTTGGTGAATCCAATAGGGTGAGGTGAACCCAACTTTGAAAATGTGTTTTGCCACTATCATACAAGATGTCTAATGACATACAACTTCGTGTTATCATAAGATAGAGTTGTGCACATCCACTTGCTGAGTATATCTACGAGCACTACCTATATGATCTTGGAGTTTATTTAAAATATAATTTTCACTTGGAGACAACATAGATAATTATATGTCAAGAGAAGACTCACCATTGAAAAGAAGATGATGTAATCTTCTCGTTTTTTTTGGGTCTATTGGGTCAACCAAGGATAATTCTGTGGACATATGATATCTATCATAATCTAGACGCATGGCCTCCCATGTACGAAGGTTTCCTTGAGCACTTCCCAAAGATTTTAATTTCTAAAACAATTATTGAATGTACCTTTATGTAAGGTAACATTGTAAGGTCTCGTGGTCAAGGCACCACGAGAGTATTATATATATTTGTATTAAAACTCACAGCTTATCTGTTGTCATGCTCTGCACGATAGTTCGACAGTTGTATAAATGAAGTTTGTATTTAATTTTTATAGTATGATATCTGGCGACTCAGAATGGGTCGTGTGGACTTATTTTGGGGGCGTCACAATATTATTATTTGCAATATTGACAATGTCTAGAAGTTCTGTCAAGGAGAGGTTTGGTCACCTAATTACGCACCAATAAAGAGAAATCCTTATCGGAAAGGTCCCCTCTTTCATGGGAATGATCTGGTTGTTAAATATTGTGAGTTATAATATTAATGATGAATAAGTTTGTGTTGATTAAAGATGAAATTGATAGTTCTATTGTGTGAGATTATTGGTGTTAGTGGAAATCGACATCTATTCCGATGATAATTGATGTCTGGGGTTATAGTGATAAATCAGGTAATTAACTGGATAAATGAGCAATTAATTGCTATTAATTCATATGCTTATAACTGTGTGTACTATTGATTCACATGATTTACTATTAGGAGAGTTGGTGCAAGATTGATAATACTTGCATGACTAAATTAAAAATAGAGGTATAGTTGAAGGTACTATACTGTAATTGTTTTTTTACATGATTATACTATTGAGTCACATGAATGAACTATTGATTCACATGATTTACTATTAGGGGACGTGGTGCAAGTTTGATAATACTTGCAGGACTAAATTAAAAATGAAAAAAAAGAGGGAGGTATTATAATGTAATATTTCGAGCCCCAAAATGTGCAATTATTGAAACTATATTTTTCTATAAATAGAAGCTCATTCTTCCTTCATTTCTCACCAATTCACTAAAGCTATAGAGCAGTTATTATAGAGAGAAATTATAAAGAGAAAGAAGAAGAGAAGTTTGCTACCTCACTATTCCAGTATCCAGTTTTCTTCTAAGGTAAGGGGTATTATTTCTTTGAAGAGAACTTCTGTTATTCCATTCTTTATTATTTTGTTGGAATAACCTGTATACGTGGACTACAGTATACGTGGTAAAATTCTTCTGTTATTCCATTCCTTATTATTCTGTTGGAATAACCTGTTTATGCGAAGTACTGCATATATGGTGAAATTCTTCTAATATTCCTTTATTTATTATTCTGTCGGAATATCCTATCTGTGCGTTTACGCCGGTCCTTGTTTCATTATTTATTATTCTGTCGAAATATCATGTCTGTGAGTTACACATGACCTGGTTTCATTATTTATTATTCTGTTAGGAATAACCTGTCTGTGCAGTCTATCGCACGCATGATGAATCCTTCTATTATTCCATTCTTTATTATTCTGTTGGAATAACCTGTCTATGTGGATTACCACATGCATGGTGAATGATCCTTTGTATTCATTCCTTATTAAATTGTGAAAATGATCTGTATACGTGGATTACCGCATGGCGGGTGAAAATCCATTTGCAGTTTCATACATTCTATTATACTCAGTTGGTTAAAGTTTTGACTTCTATATTCCATGAAATTAGTGGAATATCCTGGATATTTGCGCTTTATCCAGTATCTTTTCGTGGAAATATTCTTCTGAGCATTCTTGAATTTTACTCCACAAAGCAGTATCATATTGACAATTTGGACGTTATTGAGTTCAGGATAAATTAACTTATTAATCTTTAAAAAAATTTCTTGAACTTGTTTTATTGAATTATTATGTCATTGTCATCATCCTCATGCTTATATTGTAATGAAAGTCATCTTTAGCTTACGTACATAGATGGACTTAGTATGATTATGACCAGTGATCATTCGGTATAATCATGACCTGTAATGTTATAAATGATGTGGTAAAAGTCCTCAGTGGCCTGTAATGCATTGATGGACAGTTTTTGGTATGATTATGATCAGGGATTATTCGGTATAGTCATGACCATTGATGATTTAATGAATATCCTTGGCCCGTAATACAAGGATAATTAGATGATGTGGTTTATTTATTAAGATGAGTCTCAGCGATAAAAATTGATGAAAATATTTTAAATCATAGAAGATAGTAGATATCATGCTCTACTTGACTCTTCTAATTGATTGCTTATTCCGTTACAGTTAAAGTTGATGTCTATTATATTTTATCAGTTTATCATTGTTGAAGACTATTGATAATTTATTCTGTATTATCTTAGTCATAATATTTCTTACTGGGCTAGTTGAGCTCACCCTTTCTTTCACTGTTTTCTTCAGGAAATGAGAATATAGTTGGGATGAGTCGGGGAAAGGAGTGACGGTCCAGATGATAACATTAGTAGTCCTCACTATTCTGTTAAATAATTTAACAATAAATGTAATGAGGACTCCTTTGAGTGTAGATATTGTCTAAATGGCAATATTCCTATTAAAACTCTCAGTTTATGTACTGCCGTATATTACACGACTGTTGTATAATTAAGTTTGTATTTATATTCTGTACCATGTATTTGGCTACTCAAGATGGGTGATGTATACCTATTTTGGGGGCGTCACAGAAGTGCTTGAGAAACACTTTGCCTATATGAACTAGAAGTGAAGCCGCTTCTTATAGAGAGTTATGGTTTACTCTCTTAGATGTTCAAGAAATAGGATATGACGTATGGCTTTAACAACGCAAAGCGATGATAATGCTCACCGTAAAGGGAGGTTTTGTGTGTGTATGATAGCTCCGGTCATATCATTTGGAATAGAGGTTTAATCTACGGACACCATCTATTTCGATATGACTTCGAGTCATTTATACTAAAAGAAGGTTCAATGTTCGTCACACCTTCCATTATGCATACGAGCCTTGGAGTTGATAAATAAAGTTTGTTTGAAGAAAAGTAGTTTTTCAATCAAGTGTGGGATTGTTAAATGCATATTTTCTTTTATGAGTTTTAATCAATTTTAGATTTAATTTAAACCCATTAATTGATTGAATTTATATAAAATTACAAGTGCATTTGATAGTATATAATAAGGAGATTTAGAGAGAACAATATATGATTCAAGTAGGAATTATATATTGTATTTTAATTGTATCCAAAGTGGGGTATATGAAAAGGTGCATTGTTGTTTAAAAAAACTTTTTCCTTTAAGTCTCACATTGGTAAGGAGTTAAACTATTTAATGCTTTATAAGCATAAGGAGAATAGTTTAACTTACTTGTGGTACTAAAGGGAAGGCTTGGATCTGGTCACAATGACGTGGTGCAAAGCATCACCCGCCCGCGTCTTGGTGCGGGTTCGTGTCATCTTGTTGCTTTAGGCGCACTTTGCACGTACGCGTCGTCGCTAGGAGCCTTGCCCAAGCCATAATGAATCCAATTCATTATTAAAAAGTTTGTGTTTAATCAATATGGATATAAAAGGGTTTTAAAATTGTCAAAACTGATGTGATAATAACATAATTTATTTTGTAAACTGATGTATTATCACAGTTCAGTTTTTATCAGTTTTGAAACTGAGCAGTCCTTTATTTTCTTCTTTCATCAACCTTTACAAAGCATTATATTTTCCGAGATTCATATGTTAATTGTTATCACTGTGAATATATAGGATTGACATATATTCAAAGGCGAAGCCACATATATACTAGCGTATGGGGTCAATCGAACCCCACTGAAAAAAAAATTGTTTTATAGTATAAGGTAAATTTTAAAAAATTTAAGTATTATATATAAATTGACCCCACTAAAATTTTATAAATTTTCTATTATACAGGGTTAAATTGAAAATTTATAATTTTGTCAATCAAATTTTAACTACATATGACTCATATCCTCTAAATATATGTATCTCTCTCTATAATATTTTAAACTAAATAATAATCTAATTTATATTATTTTTAAAAATAAATAATGAATTACTTATGAACAGTTGTGATTAAAAAAGTCTATTATGAGTTAATATAGTGTATATATACCATATATTATTATTTATTATATTTTCATTGTAATATAATATGTGTATATATATATATATATATATATATATACTCGAAAGTATAAAGTATTAAAAAAAATTAGCATGGGAGCGCTACCCCTGAATCCCTGCCAAATTATTTGCAACTTAGTAATAATTTCGATTCCACTGACAAAAAATCCTGTCTTCGTCACTGCATATATTCTAGAAGTATATTGCTAGTAGCCTTTAACAAACCTTTATGATAAAATGATAATAAACACCTTAAAGACATAGACTACCTGTATCAATTTCTTGTTCAAATTGTTCTGTATCTTTCTATAACTTTCAGAATCTATTTTAAGGGATAGTAAGGATTTTCTAAATTATTTTTCGTTGGTTTATACTTGAACACGCTTCGTCTATGGTTATCCCAATTCCCATACAAAATAAGAAAACAAAATTGTATTAACAAACCAAATTATGGATACTATTGTGGTAGGTAAACATATTCTTTATAATATTGTGTTTGTCGGCTTGAGAGTTCCCATGCATTCAATCACGTTGGCCATGGACGGCCAACAGTTGACAAAAGCTTTTTAGTTTGTCTCCGTATATATATATATATATATATATATATACACTTGTACTAAGTCGAAGTAGTCCGTCTATGAAAGAGGCTTTATATTTATAATATCTTGCAAATAACAATGGCTCTGAAAGTTATGGCTTACCAAATCAATGAGTTGAATGACATATTAAAAATATGTATCCGTACGATGGGCAAATAACTGATTAGTTTATTGAGATAATTTAAGGCTTGTTAGTGTGTGTATATATATATATATATATATATATATATATATATATATATATATATTGAGATAATTTAAGGCTTGTTAGTGTGTGTATATATATATATATATATATATATATATATATATATATATATATATATATATTCCGTTATAGTGCATACCGCTTTATTTTATATTTCATGCTTATCATTTTTAACGACGGACTGGGCGACGGTTTGGTCCGTCGCTATAGAATAGATAAATGGTTTATATATTATGGCGACGGTTCGATGCGTCGCTAAAAACTAAGACAACGGTTCCCTGATATACGCGACAGACCGAACCGTCGCCTGGTCCTTCGCTAAAAGTGGTGAGCAAGATAGGTTAAATAAAGGGGTATGACACTTGATTCTCTTCGTGTGTGTGTGTGTGTGTATATATATATATATATATATATATATATATATATATATATATATATATATATATAGGGAAATGATCCATAGTAAGTATTTGTTATGGATAAAAAATGGATAAATAGCATCATAGCCATTCATTCCAATAACCAAGGGCGAAGATTTAAAAGGAAATTGCCCCGTTCGCTAGTTGAAGTAGTGGACGGTAAAAAAATATTTCTATCCCCAATTTGTTAGTTAAACAATATCAGATCAATTTGCTATGAACAGGATCCCAAGCAGATATATTCACATGTTCCAAATCCATGGCAGTCCTCTCAACATTATCCAACAGAAAATTGGGTTTCTTTCTCGGTGACAATTTGGAAGGCGCTAATAGTAGCCGTTTTGGTGGTTTCTCACTTTCCCCGTCTCCACAGGAAATTGTCTCCCCCTAATAGCTAATGGGAATTACAAAAATGGGAGGACAGATAAAATTAGAGGAGAGAGAAATAAAGGGGGTATTTAAAGCTTATCCCCTCATATTTCAATCCCCTAATTTTCCAATAAATTGTGGAATAGCAGAGGATGATCTACAACTCCCACATCCTATAACCCTTTAAATCTGTTTTTTTAAGGGAAAAAAAATAAATCGTACAACCACTCCATGAGGTAACAAATTTTCATGAAGCAGAGGATGAGGGATGATGAAGGTTATTGGAAATCTGCATACGGAGCTTCATAGCATTTTTCCTATAGCAAAAAAAAGAAGGAACAAGAGAGAGATAAAGACGTGATTTTGAAAGGGATTTTAATACGGCGTTTTGGGAATCGTACGCTACTTCAACTAGCAGATGGGTGGAATTTTTTTTACCGTCCGCTAGTTGAAGTAGCGGACGGCACAATTCCCTATTTAATCTCCACCCTTGATTATTGGAATGGATGTCTATGATACTATTTGCTTATTTTTTATCCATAACAAATACTTGCTATGGATCATTTCCCATATATATATATGCAATTATGTATATTTAATTTTGGAGAAATTATGACAAGCTTTGAACAATCAATTAATTAACTAAATCTTCCGACTTTGACATGCATGGGAAAAAGTTTACAAAATAACGATACAAGATTTAATTGTAAACACCATGAGGGATTTCTATCCGTTGCATTGAAAAATTGCCTAATCGTAAAAGTATCTCTTCGAATTGTTACCTAATTTTAATTTAGCATTTTAAGTGATAAAATCTCAATTGAGTCTTTTAAGCGGACAAAGATTCAATTGATTCTGACGTTAATTTTGACTCAATTAAAAATTTTATCGCTTAAAAGATCAAGTTAGAATTAAGTGATAATTTAGAAAAATAATTTTGTAGTTCTGCCTTGAAAATTTTAAAATTAATGATATATAAAAGAATTGTAGAACACCATGAATGCTTCATAAAAATTAATGATATATAAAAGAATTATAGAACACCATGAATGCTTCATAAGAGGGTGAACCACGACAGAGTCCCCGTGTACATGTCATATTAAAGTTCAATACATACGTTCGGAATCTTAACTTAAAGTTTAAGTCAATTTTTTGTCCATTATTTGTAAGTGCTGTGAAATAATTCCTTCTAGCTAGGCATTGGTCGCAAAGTACTTGATTCTAGTTAGAGAGCAATTTTATTGGCATGTAAAGCTAAGTGTATGAAAAGTCAAATGAAAAATACGAACGAGAATTTCAACCGTTTCTCAAAGAATAACCTAACATTCCTCTAGTTAACAATTATGTTTGGGAATTGTATACTCCTTTTGTTATTTAATATAAATTGTTTTAAAAAATTATTTTTGTTCCTTAATATAAATCATTTGAGAATTTTAAATAAATATTAATTACTTAGTTTTTAATATTACCTCAAGTAACAAATATAACTTTGGTTGTCTCATTATTTTTTATCCAATAAATAGTACTGTATTTTTTCAATACAAGGGTAATATAGACAATTAATATTATATTTAATACTATACAATCATTTTCTTAATATTTATGTACAACTTTAAAACGATTTATATTAAGGAACAGAGATAGTAATACTCATTTATTTTTCTATTACAATATTTACTATTTCGAAGTGATATTTTATTCACTTGTGTGTCTCAGCAGCAGTGGCTTTGGTAGAATGGATACAAGGAATTGAACACCTAATTTTTTTTAAAAATAAAGATTTGAAAACCTATTTGAATTCATTATTTCGTTTTTCTACTCTTTCCTTCTTAAAAATAGAAAACATTACAATAAAATATAATAGGTTAAATACACTTATCTCTCTTAAAGTATCACCCAACTTACACAAGCGACTCTTAAGCTATAAAACTTAATAATAGTAGTTTCTAAATACACTCAAGTAAAAGTGATAATCCGACCATAATTTTTGCTAAAATAATAACAGTGTCACTAGATCACGTAATATAATACTCCATCCGTCCCTATTTAAATGACGTTTTAGAGTTTTTTATTTGTCCCTAATTAATTGACGTTTGTTCCAATCTAGGAGAATTAATGACAATTTTTCCAAAATTACTCCTCATTACTCTACTTATTTTTTTGGTACTTTAAACTCTTGTGCTATGATAAATTAATGATTTAAGGGTATTATAGACAATTGAGTACTATATTTAATGCTTTCCAATCATTATCTTAATTTTTGTGCTCATCTCTAAAAGGTCATTTAAATAGGGACGGAGGAAGTATACGGTTTGACCGTACATGAAACTTATATAATAAATGTTGACTATACGGAAACTTATCAAATACAACCCAAATACTAACATAATTCAAATAAAACAATTAACTCACCTATTAATTCAAATAAAATAACTATCCCTATCAATTAATACAAAATACTTCCTCCGTTCCTAATTATTTGATGTTTTAGAGCTTTTCATTTGTCCCTAATTATTTGACGTTTGTTCAAATCTAGAAGAATTAATGACAATTTTTTCAAAATTACCCCTCATTACTATACCTATTTTTTGATACTTTAAAATCTTTCTCTCTCCATATCTCAACAAAACTTTTCTTATCCCAACAAAAGATTTAAGGGTATTATAGACAATTGATCAGTACTATATTTAATGATTTCTAATCATTATCTTAATTCTTGTGTCCACCTCTAAAACGTCAAATAATTAGGGATGGAGGGGGAGTAACAATTAGGGGGGGAACAAAAAGTAAAAAACAAAACAATAATAAACGTATTTTAATACTTTTTGAAAGTATTTTAATGTATTTAAAGGCATATAATTATATTTTCCTATATTAAACAATACAATTAAATAATATAAGCGTGTATATACTACTTCAAATAAATAAAATTCACTACAAATTATGTAACAACCATGAGTCAAATCCTAAGTTCAGAACAAGTCATGGATCAAACTTCAAGTCCGAATCTAATTAAATTCATCCAAACAAGACCTTAACCTACTAGTCCAATAATATATTCTTAAGTTATCTTAGCCCATCACAAGCTCACCAAAAAGTCGTGACTACTGTTAGTAACTTAATTTCTTATATATACAGATAATTTTTTTTTTCCATATCATTCGATATGGAATTGGGGTGTTAAAACTCCCTCACTTAAAATTTTGATGTCCCCGTCACTACAAGAAAAAAGCCTAATTCCGACGGAATTTTTCCTCGAATTAAGCCTATTCAGTCAAAAATAACGTATTTTCGACGAAATATTCCGTCGGAACTTTGGTCGTATATATACGCGTCAAAGATAAGATCTGTCAGAAAATTCGTCGAAGCTATCTTGTCTTCGACGAATTTATCTCCGACGAAATTGCGTCGAACATAAGATATCTACGACTAAATAAGTAGGACAAAACTTTCCGTCGAGTATAATAGACATTATTTTCGACGGACCTATTCCCTCGGAATTAACTTAGTTCCAACTGAAAATTAAAATGAACCATTATTTATTTAAAATTGCTAATTATTATCTCCAACGAAATTATCGTCGGAGATACCTTAGTTCCGACAGCCATATTATCTCGGAATTGTGTATTTCCAACTGAAAATTAAAATATTCTGGTATTTTTTTAAAAATGGGTGATTATTAAATCTGACGGAAAATCCGTTGGAACTACCTTATTCCGTCGGACTTAACTGTATTTTTTTAATGCAGTTTTGAAACTTTCAGTTTCCAGGTGTT
This sequence comes from Panax notoginseng, assembly GCA_016801055.1. Lineage (NCBI taxonomy): Eukaryota > Viridiplantae > Streptophyta > Magnoliopsida > Apiales > Araliaceae > Panax > Panax notoginseng. The sequence continues at coordinate 207,964,015 of CM029018.1, read as the reverse complement.
TAAACCCATTTATATACATGTAACCTGTCACAACCCCAACACACAGTAATATAAACCTGTAATTCACATTCAAATATTCCACGTAACGCTAAAATGTAATATCCACCAAAACGTAATCTTCAACGTACTCATTATCATTCACATACATTCACATTCAAATATCCACCAAAATGTAATCTTCAACTCATTATCATCAACACTACTGAGCTAACCAATTACAAATATAAGCTAATGTTCCATAAATGGTATATAAATAATATAATTTACAATACTTGTACAGACGCAATTAGACACTACAATATATACAAATGTTCTACAATAACATGAATACAAATAAACTATAAACTAGTAAAAGTATCATCATCGGGCGGAGGTGAACGACGCTGCTCTGGTGTATAGAAATCAGCGTCGTGCGCTTGCTCGCCATCGCCACCCTGTTGATAGAATCAAAAATATAAATTATTAGTCCGTATATATATATATATATATATATATATATATATATGTGTGTGTGTGTGTGTGTGTGTGTGTGTGTGTGTGTGAGAGAGAGAGAGAGAGAGAATTAACAAGCTAGCCTTAATTAAAAAAATATAAACAATAAGAATACCTGAGTATATGGGGGCGGACGAAAAGCCTCCTCCAAGAGGGTAATTACCATCCGGAGCATCTCGGTGCTCCATGCGTCGAACTGCTCCCGTGGTAATCGCGTACTCTCTATAGAGGCCCCTGCTATAATATCTTGAGCAATCTGGTGAAGACAAGAACTGGAAGGTAACTGCTGACGCCGAAAGACCGAATTAATCGGTACGGAACCTATCCGACACGGCCCCTATCAGCCGCCGAAAGATATCGTCATCCAAGCCAGCGCCCGAATGAGATGGTCCGACATGTGCTCTCGGACGCTGGCGCTGGCTGAAGCCTATAAAGAGATTCAAATTCAATTACTAATAATAATTTATATAATATGATAAATTCGGATAATTTGGTAAAACATAATAAAATATTACCTCCAGGAAGTGTATATGTGGGTATCCTCGGCTGACCCAACACTCGATATGCTATATACTTCATAATATCAATATTTTGTAATTTCCAAATTCCAAATAATATGCAGTCCACATGCAGACCCAAAATCAAAATTCCAATTTCAGCAATATAAACAAGAAGAATATGACCCAAATTTTAGATTTCAGACTCCCAATTTCAACAACATGACCCAAATTTTTGACCTACAAATTCACAGCAACAACATATTATCCAAATTGAGTTAATCTCATATTCAAACTGTAAGACCCCGAATTTTATGAAATAAAATAATTCAATTTTTCTTATAATTACTATTCAGTAAATGGTTAAATTGATAAAAGTTAAAGTTAAGGGTGATATATGAAATTTTTTTCAAATTACGCAAGTGGTTATAAAATATTCATTGTTGTCGGGGAATATTCGTTTAGTCGTGGAATATTCTTTCTGTTGGGGAATATTCGTATGACGGCGCAGCCATTTGTGGGCCCCATAACAGAATAACTGTCGGATGAAGAAAATGACAAATTTGAGTTTTTATAAATAACGGCGTAGTTGTTACTATTAACACTGTTGCAATACCTGGTGGTTAAAATACAGTAATACGCGTAGTTACACAGTAGCACACGGTATTGCACAGTATTTTTTCAATTATTGATTCTTACGTGAGAATGCACTACTCAATAATTGTTACAGTAATTTTTGTTCAATATTTTATTTTATTGAATCAATAATTGCTGCGTTGATATTTTATATTATTGTTGTTGCAATAATTGTCACTGCATAGTATCTCCATTATCAGATCAATAATTCATATTATTTGAATAATATTATTAGATAGCATTATTGGCAATGTCTAGAAAGTTCTGTCAAGGAGAGGTTTGGTCACCTAATTCTGCGCCAGTAAGGAGAAATCCTTATCGGAAAGCCCCCTCTTTCTTGGGAACTGCCTGGTTGTCATTATTGTGATTCTGTAATATTATTTGTGAATAATTAATTATTGATTTATATGATAATAAAATATTTATTTGATGTGGATATAAATGATGGATTTATTTATATGGTTATAAATGAATGAATTAATGTTGAGGTATTTTATCAGTATTTTGTCGGATTGGAGGTATTAAAAGATCAAATCAGTATTCTTACAGCTTTATTGTGTGAGTTATAATTATTAATCTGACCGTTGGATCGTTGTGATTTTTGGATATGTAATACATATATAAGTTGAGTATATGTTCACAAATTTTGAACCGTTAAAAAATGAACGAATGATTTGTTATGAATTTTAAGAGGTGACTGATTCGGAAATTAGGTTTATAAATGATTTTGGTGGAAAATTCTAGAAATGGGTGGGACCCATTTTTGGTTGTTGGAGAAGATGGCTAGTTTTTGGTGGGTGGAATAGTAGTAGGTAAAGCCATCAGGTTGCAGGTCAAGTCTGCTTCGGCGTGCTAACATTTTCATATAAATAGAGGGCTAAGTTAGAATTGAAAATCACACCAGAATTCATAAGTTTTCTCTCTTTTTCACTCTAGATTATTGAGTGTATTTTGTGAGTATTCAGATACTTGGTGAGTTGCTATTCACCAGTGCAAGTTTTCTTCAGCGTCATATCCGATATCCAGTCAGAAGTGCTGCTCTTTTGAGGTAAGGGATAGTAAGGGATATTAAGGGATGTTATATTCTTCATAATGATGTTATTCTTTCAATATCATTATACTGAAATAATGGGCATAGATTTTATTGTGGAATTTCTACCTTTTTGAGTCGGGGTTACTATTCATGTATACGGCACTATTCACGTATACAACACTATTCATGCATATGACACTATAAATTTACATGATAATATTTATATATACGGTACTATGTACGAATACGGAGTACTATTCACGAGTTACTATTCACGAGTTATTATTCACGGGTCACTATTCATGAGTTACTATTCACGAGTTACTATTCACGACAAAATTAGTTTCTTTTTCTATCCAAATTATAGTTGATTTATGAATATTACTCTTGAGATTAAATCTATATGTTGATCATATTATTTTTATTGTCATATATAACATTTTTATAACCCTGATGTTGAAATTCTCTTTCACTTGAGTGTAAAGATGGGTAGATTATTGGCATGATCAAGACTATGGGTTCTCTTTGGCCAGTAGTACAAAGTTGAATTGTGACTGGTATGATCATGACCATTGAATTTATAATTGAATATCTTTAGCTTAAGTGCAAAGGTGAATTGATCAACATGGTTATAATTATTGTTTATATAAATTCTGAAATGATTATATATTTCTTTGAGATATGAATATCTTTGGCCCGTAGTGCAAAGATGACATGTTGTTGAATATCTTTGGCCAGTAGTGCAAATGTGAACAGGTGTTGAGATGAACATGACCAACTGGTGATACAAATGAATATCTTTGGCCGTAGTGCAAAGATGAAGTTATTAGTATGATTATGAACATGAAATGTGATTTGGTGTAACCATGATCTTTGATGTTTCAGGTAAAGATAGGTGATGAAAATTATATTCGTCCTGGAGGAGAAGAGGAATTTAGAACTACAATTATGATTATGAGTTATTCATATGATTGTGGACCAGAATTGTTGATTGATGTTACAGGGATAAAACATTGTTGGTGGATTTTTTAACATAGAGAAGATAATAGACTTTATGGTGTATTTGACTCTTCTAATGGATTGCTCGTTCCGCTGCAACTATGGTTGAAATTTTTTATCATCTACCATATGTTCTAAATCTCTGATTTAATTCTGTTGAAGGCTATTGATAATTTATTTATCTTTAGTCATGATATTCTTTACTGGGCTAGTTGTGCTCACCCTTCTGTTTCACAATTCTTTTCAGGTAATACGAGTGTAGCTGGGTCTAGCAGGGGTAACAGAGGAATAGAACGGTGGTCATCATTTAGTAGTTATATTTGGTGAATCAAATAGGGTGAGGCGAACCCAACGTTGGAAGGGTGTTTTGCCACTATCATACAAGATGTCTAATGATATACAACCTTGTGTCATCATAAGACATGGATGTGTTCATCCACTTACTGAGTATATTTACGAGCACTACCTATATAATCTTGGTGTTTATTTGAAGTATAATTCTCAATTAGAGACAATGGAGATAATGATATATCAAGAGAAGACTCCTTATTGGGAAGAATATGATAGTAATCTTTTCGTTTTTCTTTGGGGTCTATTGGGTCAACCAAAGATAATTCTGTGGCCATATGATATCTATCATAACCTAGAAGCATAGCCTCCCATGTACGAAGGTTTCCTTGAGCACTTCCCAAAGATTCTAATTTTTAAAACAGTTTTTGACTATACCTTTGTGTAAGGTGTCATTGTGAGGTGCTATCCACGGTTGAGACATGAGTCACAATTGGTATATATTTGTATCCAAACTCACAGCATATGTGTTGTTGTATTTTGCACGACAATTGTTGTAATAAAGTTGTAGTTATTTTCTGTACCATGTATTTGGCGACTCAGAATAGGTTGGATGGAATAGACCTGTTTTGGGGTTGTCATAGTTGGTATCAGAGCTTAGGGATATGGTCTCTGGCGGTGATTGAGGAATATAACTAGGAGGGGAGAGATGAGTAAATCCTTCGCTAGTGTGTCCTACCTAAGCTTATTTGTTGGTTAGTCATAATATCGTGATATTATGTGATATGTTAATTTGTTTAATTAACCCTTGTTTTATGGCAGTATTTGAGAATGGCTACTGAGAATGTTAACAATGGAGTGAATGAGACCGTGGGGATACCTCTAATCACAAACCAGGATAATGTGATGTCAGGCGAAGAAGAAATTAGAGAAATCCATGTGGTGAGTGAAGAAGTGATAGTTGCACCCGAGCTAGTCGCAGAGGTAGCAGCTGAGAGTTAGGAAGAAGAGGTATCTGAGGAGACTTTGTTAGAGGTATTATATGATCAAAATGTAGAATTACAAAATCGTATTCATGAGTTAGAAGAGCAGGCTGAAGAACGACAGGCGGTCGTGGAGCAAAAGGATGCAACAATTCAAGCTTGTGTTACCCGATGTGTGATGCTTGAACAGAAATATTCTTTGGCAGAGTATAAGATGATAAAGATGGAATCTGAGCTGAAAGAAGAAAAAACTGAACGAGTGAGAATAAGTGATGCATGGGCAAAAGCCGCACGACACGTGGATATTGTGGAAAGAGATGTTCGATCTAAGAAGGCAAAAATAGATGATATGAATTTCTCTTTTTGGAAAGCAATTGGGAGAACCCAACATTGAGTTTTGAATTACCCTGTACAGAGCGGTCAACCTGAATTCGATATGGATCAAAGATTGATGATTCGGATCATGAATCAGGAGTACGACGAGGCAGTTGAGGGAGGAATATGTTCTATAGAAAAGTATATTCCTATGGTAGTGATGACGCCAAATGTTGCCCCAGACAAGTCAAAGTCGGGTAGTTCGAGGGATGACGGTTGTCATGACTTCCCAACGAATGAGGAACCCAAATGAATTTATCATGGGAGATGAGCAATGGAAAAATCATGATGATCTGAGAGATAGAATCTGAAATGAAAGCAAGGTATTCTCAACTCTTCGAAATACCAGGTACGTAAATTTCAAGGACAAAATTTTATAAGGAGGGGAGATTGTAAGACCCCAAATTTTATAAAATAAAATTATTCAATTTTTCTTATAATTACTATTCAGTAAATGGTTAAATTGATAAAAGTTAAAGTTAAGGGTGATATATGAATTTTTTTTCAAAATACGCAAGTGGTTATAAAATATTCATTGTTGTCGGGGAATATTCATTTAGTCGTGGAATATTCTTTCTGTCGGGGAATATTCGTACGACGGCGCAGCCATTTATGGGCCCCATAACAAAATAACTGCCGGATGAAGAAAATGACAAATTTGAGTTTTTATAAATAACGACGTAGTTGTTACCGTTAACACTGTTGGAATACCTTGTGGTTAAAATACAGTAATACGCGTAGTTGCACAGTAATACACGGTATTGCACAGTATTTTTTTAATTATTGATTCTTACGTGAGAATGCACTACTCAATAATTGTTACAGTAATTGTGACAACCCTAAAACAGGTCCACTCCATCCAACCTATTCTGAGTCGCCAAATACATAGTACAGAAAATAACTACAATTTTATTACAACAATTGTCGTGCAAAATACAACAACACATATGTTGTGAGTTTGGATACAAATATATACCAAATGTGACTCATGTCCCAATCGTGGACAGCACCTCACAATGATACCTTACATAAAGGTATAGTCAAAAACTGTTTTAGAAATTAGAATCTTTGGGAAGTGCTCAAGGAAACCTTCGTACATGGGAATCCATGCATCTAGGTTATGATAGATATCATATGGCCACAGAATTATCCTTGGTTGACCCAATAGACCCCAAAGAAAAACGAGAAGTTTACTATCATATTCTTCCCAATGGTGAATCTTTTCTTGACATATCATTATCTCCACTGTCTCTAATTAAAAATTATACTTCAAACAAACACCAAGATTATATAGGTAGTCCTCGTAAAGATACTCAGCAAGTGGATGAGCACAACCCTGTCTTATGATGACACGAGATTGTATGTCATTAGACATCTTGTATGATAGTGACAAAACACCCTTCCAACGTTGGGTTCGCCTCACCCTATTTTCTTCACCAAATATAACTACTAAATGATGACCACCGTTCTATTCCCTTGTTACCCCCGCTCGACCCAGCTACACTCTTATTACCTGAAAGGAATTGTGAAACAAAAGGGTGAGCACAACTAGCCCAGTAAAGAATATCATGACTAAAGATAAATAAATTATCAATAGTCTTCTTCAGTAATAAATCAGAGATTTAGAAGATATGGTAGATGATAAAAATTTCAACCATAGTTGCAGCGGAACGAGCAATCCATTAGAAGAGTCAAATAGACTATAAAGTCTATTATCTTCTCCATGTTAAAAATCCACCAACAATGTTTTATCCCTGTAATATTAATCAACAGTTCCTTTTCACAATTATATGAATAACTCATAATCATAATTGTAATTCTAAATTCCTCTTCGCATCCAGAACGAAGATAATTTTCCTCACATGTCTTTACCTGAAACATCAAAGATCATGGTTATACCAAATCACAGTTTCTGTTCATAATCATATTAATAAATTCATCTTTGCACTACAGGCCAACGATATTCGTCAACAGTTCATCTTTGCACTACTGGCCAAAGATATTCAACAACATGTCATCTTTGCACTACGGGCCAAAGATATTCATCAACAATTCATCTTTGCACTACAGGCCAAAGATATTCCTCAACAGTTCATATTTGCACTACAGGCCAAATATACTCATATTTCAAAGAAATATATAATCATTTCAGAATTTATATACACCATAATTATAACCATGTTAATCAATTCATCTTTACACTTAAGCTAAAGATATTCAATTATAAATTCAATGGTCATGATCATACCAGTTAACAATTCATCTTTGCACTACATGCCAAAGACATTCCTCAGTCACGATCATACCAATAATTTACCCATCTTTACACTCAAGTGAAAGAGAAATTCAATATCAGGGCTATAAAATGTTATATATGATAATAAAAATAATATGATCAAAATATAGATTTAATTTCAAGAGTAATATTCATAAATTAACTATAATTTGGTCAGAAAAAGAAATCAATTTTGTCGTGAATAGTAACTCGTGAATAGTAACTCGTGAATAGTAACTCATGAATAGTAACCCCGACACAAAAAGGTAGAAATTCTACAATAAAATTCATACCAATATTTCGGTATAATGATATTGAAAGAATAATATTTCTTAAATTTATAAACAATTTATTTTAATTGTTTACACTTTACTAAATAATGTATTTAATCATCCTAAAATGCCAAACTCATAAGATTTCATTACCAATAACAAAAACCCTCATCAAAAATCTGCATATACCTCATATAAGATTTTCAAGCCATAAAATCCTATTTTCTAATTTTTTTTACTTCACATAACATATTTAATTCATTTACTCATAACTAGTCTATTTTTATGAAAAATACCAAATCAGTTCCAAAAATATTTTTTTTCTGAGATTTAGCAGAATATAGTCCCATATTGAACATATATTTTTCTCAGAATTTTAAAAACTCATTTACTATTTTTCATATGGCCAAATTCGCCGAATATTTAGACATTTATCATAAATTGTACTTTTATCCAAAAATTCCAAAATTCACAGAGTACCCTAATATTATATAGATATACTTCCAATAAAAATTTTATTAATTTTGGAGTTAACCACAAGGAGTTATAAGCGGTTACTTTTAAAATAGTCTTTTCCCGTAAAATTCATAACTCTTAATCTATACATCCAAAAATCACCATTTTTGGACACAATCAATAAAACTCATCAAAATATCATTTCAAATTTTTCTAGAATTTTCTGAAGGTCAGAAGAATTACGAAATGAAAAAACATAATAACCCTTAAAATCCTTTACTATCCATTACCTCAAAAGAGCAGCACTTCTGACTGGATATCGGATATGACGCTGAAGAAAACTTGCACTGATGAATAGCAACTCACCAAGTATCTAAATACTCACAAAATGCACTCGATAATCTAGAGAGAAAAAGAGAGAAAACTTATGAATTCTGGTGTGATTTTCAATTCTAACTTAGCCCTCTATTTATAGGAAAATATTAGCACGCCGAAGCAGACTTAACCTACAACCTGATGGCTTTACCTGCTACTATTTCCACCCACCACATTTGAATAAAAATCTCAGCACATTTCTTCACCAACCAAGAGTGGGGCCCACCAATTCTAGAATTTTCCACCAAAATGATTAACTCCGAAAATTTAACAATTTCTGAACCAGTCATCTCGTAAAATTCATAACAAATCATACGTTCATTTTAACGGTTCAAAATTTATGGACATATACTCAACTTATATATGTATAACATATCCAAATATTACCACGATCCAACGGTCGGATTAAAAATTATAACCCTTACAAAATATCTCAAAAATTCTAATTTGATTTTTAATACCTCCGTTCCGACAAAAATACAGATAAAATACCTCAACATTAACTCCTTCATTTTTAATCACAAAAATATATTTCTCATTTATATCCACATAAAATAAATATTTCCTTATCATATGAATAAATAATTAATTATTCACAAATAATATTACAGAATCACATTTATGACAACCAGGCCGTTTCCAGGAAAGAGGGGACTTTCCAATAAGAATTTCTCCTTACTGGCGCGCAATTAGGTGACCAAACCTCTCCTTAGATAGAACTTTCTAGACATTGCCAATAGTGTTATCTAATAATATTATTCAAATAATATGAATTATTGATCTGATAATGAGAAATACTGTGCAGTGACAATTATTGAACAATAATAATATAAAATTTTAACGTAGCAATTATTGAATCAATAAAATAAAATATTGAACAGTAATTACTGTAACAATTATTGAGTAGTGCCTTCTTACGTAAGAATCAATAATTTCAAAAATACTGTGCTATACCGTGTGCTACTGTGTAATAACGCGTATTACTGTATTTTAACCAACGGGTATTCCGACAGTGTTAACGGTAACAACTACGCCGTTATTTGTAAAAGCTCAAATTTGTTGTTTTCTTCATCCGACAGTTATTCTGTTATGGGGCCCACAAATGGTTGCGCCGTCGTACGAATATTCCCCGACAGAAAGAATATTCCACGACCAAACGAATATTCCCCGACAACAATGAATATTTTACAACCGCTTGTGTATTTTGAAAAAAAAAATCATATATCACCCTTAACTTTAACATTTATCAATTTAACCATTACTGAATAGTAATTATAAGAAAAATTGAATACTTTTATTTCATAAAATTCGGGGTCTTACAGTAATTTTTGTTTAATATTTTATTTTATTGAATCAATAATTGTTGCGTTGATATTTTATATTATTGTTGTTTCAATAATTGTCACTTTACAGTATCTCCATTATCAGATCGATAATTCATATTATTTGAATAATATTATTAGATAGCATTATTGGCAATGTCTCGAAAGTTCTGTCAAGGAGAGGTTTGGTCACCTAATTGCGCGCCAGTAAGGAGAAATCCTTATCGGAAAGCCCCCTCTTTCCTGGGAACTACCTGGTTGTCATTATTGTGATTCTGTAATATTATTTACGAATAATTAATTATTGATTTATATGATAATGAAATATTTATTTGATGTGGATATAAATGATGGATTTATTTATGTGGTTATAAATGAAGGAATTAATGTTGAGGTATTTTATCAGTATTTTGTCGAATTAGAGGTATTAAAAGATCAAATCTGCAAGAAAAAGCTTTATCAACGACTGCCTATCAGCGATCGCATACAGTCGCAGATAACCATCAGCGACCGCATGCTGTAGCTAAAAGGCGTCGCACAAAATCTGGTCGCTGAGATGCACATCAGCGACCACTATTAGCGACCGATATATCTGCGACCGCTATGCCCGACCGGAATAACAAATCCGGTCGCTAAGCTTAGTCAGCATGGTCCAGGGCCAAAGCTGACGTGTTCCACGTGTCAGCGACCGATATCAACGACCAGATGCGGTCGCTGTTGTCCACAAATAGTATCCGTCGCTATTACCCTACCAGTAACCGCATGCGGTCGCCGATATGGAAAAATAAAAAAATAGAATCTTACTGTTTTGCAGAAATCCCAAAAATCTGTACCTGTTTTGTACCTGTTTTATCCCAACACACATACCCAACAACAACATACATAACAATATAAACATCCATCGTCCACCAACACATACACCAAACTAGTATATAAACTATTCAAAACCAATATGATTTTGAATAAATATAATAACATTTCAAAACTTGTTTAAGTAACATACAAACATCGTAAGAATGAATATACAAGTACAAACTTATACTATAACTATAAAACTAATCTAAAGCAGGTACGTCAAGCATCACCGCCTCCTTGATCACCCTGTAATTAACAAAATAATAAAACAGGTTAGAAATATATAATAATTGTGTTAATATTGGTATATTACGACAATATACAACAAATTGATTTTATACCTCGTCGCCATCCCCGTGTTGTGATGCTGCTGCTGCCGCTACTGCTTCAGCTAACTCCTCAGCACTCAGAGCCCCCAGATGTCCGCCCAGTATCTTCAAAAGATCCCGATCTTGACATATAGCTCTCACACAGTCAGCCGGAGTATGAACAGCTGGATGGCTCGATGACTGTGTAGACTGGGTAGAAGAGCAGCCTGAGCCACTGAAGGATGGGCGTCGTCGTTGTCCTTGACCTTTAATGTAGTTCTTCTTCACAACAGACGCCCTCTCCCACAACTCTTGATCGATAGACGGACGTGGAGTACCTTCAGGATAACGCTCATTCAATAAACGCTTATAAATGTCCTGTCATCATGTTAACAATTAAATAGTTAAAAATAAATTAATTCTGTAAGCATTAATTAAAGATCAAGTTGTTAAAATTTATTACCGCTATCTGGATAGCCTCAAGCAGACCATCACGGGTGGCCACGTACACATCCAGCCAATGGATAGGCTGACCTTGAGACTGAGACTCCTATACAAAAATAACACAATATTACTAAGTAAAAATGGGATATATTTTCTACAATTTATAATTGAAAACATATTAAAACTTGTAAATACGTACCCTGACAGTGATATGCTGCAACTGTGAAATACTGCCGCCCTTGTATGTTCCTTTAGCCTTTGTGCCATCGGATACACCCGAGGCTCTGTTGGTGGCGGTAGTCTTTCGTCTTTTCACCCAACTCTCAGCTCTCCATTGGGCATACATCTCAGCCCATATGGACTGGGTGCACCACCAGGGGCTATGCTCGTGCATATAATCCTCTCCCTGGCCTGGATGGTCGATCTCGGCATTGTGAATGGCTTTTTGTCGTTCTTTATTCAAGTTGTCCTTGGTGCGGACCGCGCACTTCTGCCAGAATAATGTCTGAATCACCGAAGCATGCGCGTCCTCCCATCTATACCTTTTCTGTAAATAAAACAACAATAATAACATTACTAAATAATTATCCTTTGAATATTATATTAATATTATCTATCATAATTAAAAAAAATATACCTGAAATTCTGTCCAAACAGCATCCTTGTGGGCGATAGGTGTGCTCGCCCATGTAATCACAGCTGTAGGCCAATTCTGTAAACACATCTGTGATATGCACTTGACGATTTTATTATCTGAAAAATCACTATAATATACAACATCAATTAGCATATATTAAAGTAATTTACATCTAAGTTATAATACTTATGAACTTGGCTAAGCTTGGCGTGGCCTCGTGTGGCCTCGTGGCCCCAAGCCCAGCCCATCAACTCCAATAGCCCCTTAATAGGCTCTAATGGATCAACAATAGGCTCATTAATAGTATAAATGTTCGCAACTGTCCGATCAATAAAAAAAATTTGCCAGAGTCTCTCCTATAATATGGACTAGCCACATGCACGACAGCATGTATATAAAGTCATTTCTAGGCTCCCAAGACACAAACCAAGAGAAATATACAAATTCCCAATATAATAAGACCAAAACAATAACGATAAATCAGTATCAAGACTAGATAAACCAAACTACAGCTCTAAAAAACACACTAATAAACCAAATTACAGCTTTAGATCCAATCTAGGTTTGTGTCTATCAATAGGTAAAACAGTATCAAGACTAGATAAACCAAAGCAGTCTACGGGGTTTTAGGAATGGAATTTATAGGAAGATTAGCGGGGAAACCGCCAGGAATCAATACACTAAAATAAAATCAAAAAATAATCCTACAAAATTTGCTATTGCAAAACAGAATAGGGAAACTAAAAGTTTAGGGATATACGTGTCATGGCATGAAACTTAATTTCTACGAAATAGTCGTCAGAGATAAATGTTACTATTCCGTATATATATCAATTATACACACTATACCTAAACATGCATAAATAAACTAAAAATTGATACATTCTTTTCTGTTCATACATTACATATCAAACTCAAATTTATACAAATTAAAACTTAATTGTAGAATATGTATTTGCACAAATCAAACACTAATTGCAGTATATAATACAGTAAATATCAAATCCAAATTTCCAACATATCAAACTCAAGTTGAATTCAGCCTCGATTAATATATAACAAATTAAACCCTAGATTAAATTTCAAAACTCAAATTGAACACTAATTCATTCGAGGATTCATCATTTTTATAACAAAATATATTAAAACCCTAAATTAAAAACAAATTCTAGCATATTAAACAAACAAATTAAACCCAAAATTAGTTTACCGGTGTGGTGAAGTGGTGGTGCGGCGGTGGTGAAGCGGGTAGTGCAGCGGTGGTGCGGCAGTGCAGGTCCTCTCTTCCCCTTACTCCCTCTTCTCCCTCGTGTATCTCCCTATTTTTTTTTCTTCTACTGATATCGCGAACCTGAGTCTGAATAAGTTTTAGTTGATCAGCGACCGCGTCCGGCGACCGCTTTCGGTCGCAGATTTTTATGACGTGGCCCCTTTAGCGACTGCAATGCGGTCGCTGATATATATTGGTCGCAACAAATTAACGCGTCACCTTTTCGCACCAATTTTTGGGAGGGAAACTAATGTCAGTGACCAATCAGCGACCGCATGCGGTCACTGATAGTAAATAGCGACCAGATTCAATTACGGTCGCTGATGTTGGTCGCTATAAGTATTATTTACGACCGGATATGCGGTCGCTGATATCCTTGGTCGCTGATAGGCCTTTTTCTTGTAGTAAGTGTTCTTACAACTTTATTGTTTGAGTTATAATTTTTAATCTGACCGTTGGATCGTTGTGATTTTTGGATATGTAATACATATATAAGTTGAGTATATGTTCACAAATTTTGAACCGTTAAAAATGAACGAATGATTTGTTATGAATTTTAAGAGGTGATTGATTCGAAAATTAGGTTTATAAATAATTTTGGTAGAAAATTCTAGAAATGGGTGGGCCCCACTTATGGTTGTTGGAGAAGATGGCTGATTTTTGGTGGGTGGAATAGTTGTAGGTAAAGCCATCAGGTTGCAGGTCAAGTCTGCTTCGGCGTGCTAACATTTTTCTATAAATAGAGGGCTTAGTTAGAATTGAAAATCACACCAGAATTCATAAGTTTTCTCTCTTTTTCTCTCTAGATTATCAAGTGTATTTTATGAGTATTTAGATACTTGGTGAGTTGCTATTCATCAGTGCAAGTTTCCTTCATCGTCATATCCGATATCCAGTCAGAAGTGCTACTCTTTTGAGGTAAGAGATAGTAAGGGATAATAAAGGATATTAAGGGATGCTATATTCTTCATAATGATGTTATTCTTTCAATATCATTATACTGAAACAATGGGTATGGATTTTATTGTGGAATTTCTACCTTTTTGAGTCGGGGTTACTATTCACGTATACGGCACTATTCACGTATACAACACTATTCATGCATATGACACTATTTACATGACATTATTTATATATACGGTACTATGTACGAATACGAAGTACTATTCCCGAGTTACTATTCAGGAGTTACTATTCACGAGTTATTATTCACGAGTTACTATTCATGAGTTACTATTCACGCGTTACTATTCACGACAAAATTGGTTTCTTTTTCTAACCAAATTATAGTTGATTTATGAATATTACTCTTGAGATTAAATCTATATGTTGATCATATTATTTTTATTATCATATATAACATTTTTATAACCCTGATGTTGAAATTCTCTTTCACTTGAGTGTAAAGATGGGTAAATTATTGGTATGATCAAGACTATGGGTTCTCTTTGGCCAGTAGTGCAAAGTTGAATTGTGACTGGTATGATCATGACCATTAAATTTATAATTGAATATCTTTAGCTTAAGTGCAAAGGTGAATTGATCAACATGGTTATAATTATTGTTTATATAAATTCTGAAATAATTATATATTTCTTTGAGATATGAATATCTTTGGCCCGTAGTGCAAAGATGAATTGTTGATGAATATCTTTGGCCCGTAGTGCAAAGATGATATGTTGTTGAATATCTTTGGCCAGTAGTGCAAAGACGAACAGGTGTTGAGATGAACATGACCAACTGGTGATACAAATGAATATCTTTGGCCGTAGTGCAAAGATGAAGTTATTAGTATGATTATGAATAGGAAATGTGATTTGGTGTAACCATGATCTTTGATGTTTCAGGTAAAGATAGGTGATGAAAATTATCTTTGTCCTGGAGGAGAAGAGGAATTTAGAACTACAATTATGATTATGAGTTATTCATATGATTGTGGACCATAATTGTTGATTGATGTTACAGGGATAAAACATTGTTAGTGAATTTTTTAACATAGAGAATATAATAGACTTTATGGTCTATTTGACTCTTCTAATGGATTGCTCGTTCCGCTGCAACTATGGTTGAAAATTTTTATCATCTACCATATGTTCTAAATCTCTGATTTAATTCTGTTGAAGGCTATTGATAATTTATTTATCTTTA
This sequence comes from Panax notoginseng, assembly GCA_016801055.1. Lineage (NCBI taxonomy): Eukaryota > Viridiplantae > Streptophyta > Magnoliopsida > Apiales > Araliaceae > Panax > Panax notoginseng. The sequence goes on along the minus strand of CM029018.1, from coordinate 207,948,350 downwards.
GTCATGATATTCTTTACTGGGCTAGTTTTGCTCACCCTTATGTTTCACAATTCTTTTCAGGTAATACGAGTGTAGCTGGGTCGAGCGGGGGTAATAGGGGAATAGAACGGTGATCATCATTTAGTAGTTATATTTGGTGAATCAAATAGGGTGAGGCGAACCCAACGTTGAAAGGGTGCTTTGCCACTATCATACAAGATGTCTAATGATATACAACCTCGTGTCATCATAAGACAGGTATGTGCTCATCCACTTGCTGAGTATATTTACGAGCACTACCTATATAATCTTGGTGTTTGTTTGAAGTATAATTCTCAATTAGAGATAGTGGAGATAATGATATGTCAAGAGAAGACTCCCCATTGGGAAGAATAGGATAGTAATCTTCTCATTTTTTTGGGGTCTATTGGGTCAACCAAGGATAATTTTGTGGCCATATGATATCTATCATAACCTAAAAGCATGGCCTCCCATGTACGAAGATTTCCTTGAGCACTTCCCAAAGATTCTAATTTTTAAAATATTTTTTGACTATATCTTTATGTAAGGTGTCATTATGAGGTGCTGTCCACGGTTGGGACATGAGTCACAATTGGTATATATTCGTATCAAAACTCATAACATATGTGTTGTTGTATTTTGCACAACAATTGTTATAATAAAGTTGTAGTTATTTTCTGTACCATGTATTTGGCGACTCAGAATAGGTTGGATGGAATGGACCTGTTTTGGGGTTGTCACACAAACTCAAACTAAACCTAAAACAAATTAAGCCACAAATTTCAGAAATATTATAACTTTCAGACATTTAAAAATAATTTTTATTTAACATTTTGCAACAAATTAACCCTAAAAATCTAATGTTTTGCAGAAAAGTAACATTGAAATTGAATTAATGTGCAAACTTAAGGAGAAGAACCGACAGTGGTGCCTGGTGGTGGCTGTTGGTGGTGGTGGCAGTGATGGTGGTGGCACCGACGGTGGTGGTGGCGTCTGCTAGTGGTGGAACCGGTAGTGATGGCGGCTGTTGGTGGTTGTGGCAGTGGTGGTGGTGGAATCGACGAAGGTGGTGGTGGAACCGGTGGTGTTGGCGGCGGTGGTGGTGGTGGAGATGAGAGCAGTGAGAGAGAAGTGAGACTGAGAGAGAGAATGAAGTGAGAGAGAAATGAGAAAGAGAGATAGAGCAAAGTGAGAGAATGAGGGGCGGCTAGGGAAGACGTTCTGATTAATTAGGTTTAAATATTATTTCTGACTGAATTTCCGTCGTAATTAAGGTATCTTCGACGGCTATTCCGTCGAACATAAACACTATTCAGTCGAATATAAGGTTGGCGCTGGTGGGAACATTGGTGCCAATGGGATACATCTATTTTCGATGAACATCCGTTGAAATTAATCTAGTTTCGACTGAATTATGTTCGACTGAAAAATCCGTCGGAATAATAGATATCTTCGAGGGAATATGTCCGTCGAACTTAGCTCCGTCAGAATTAGCCGGTTTTCTTGTAGTGCGTAAGAACCATCACACACACGGTCTACAAATTTTCACCCCCACTTAAATTTTTAACATCCCGTTAGAACCAATCGCACACACGGTCCATAACTCTTTCTCTCTAATTATTGTGGAATAATTGTAAGATCCCGAATTTTATAAAATAAAAGTATACAATTTTTCTTATAATTACTATTCAGTAAATGGTTAAATTGATAAATGTTAAAGTTAAGGGTGATATATGAATTTTTTTTTAAAATACACAAGTGGTTATAAAATATTCATTGTTGTCGGGGAATATTTGTTTGGTCGTGGAATATTCTTTCTGTCGGGGAATATTCGTACGACGACGCAGCCATTTGAGGGCCCCATAACAGAATAACTGTCGGGTGAAGAAAACGACAAATTTGAGTTTTTACAAATAACGGCGTAGTTGTTACCGTTAACACTGTTGGAATACCCGGTGGTTAAAATACAGTAATACGCGTTATTGCACAGTAGCACACAGTATTGCACAGTATTTTTGAATTATTGATCCTTACATAAGAAGACACTACTCAATAATTGTTACAGTAATTACTGTTCAATATTTTATTTTATTGATTCAATAATTGTTGCGTTGATATTTTATATTATTGTTGCTCAATAATTGTCACTGCACATCATCTCCATTATCAGATCAATAATTCATATTATTTAGAATTGTAACGACCCCAAAATAGGTCCATTCCATCCAACCCATTCTGAGTCGTCAAATACATGGTACAGAAAACAACTACAACTTTATTACAACAATTGTCGTGCAAAATACAACAACACATATGCTGTGAGTTTGGATACAAATATATACCAAATGTGACTCATGTTCCAACCGTGGACATCACCTCACAATGACACCTTACATAAAGGTATAGTCAAAAACTGTTTTAGAAATTAGAATATTTGGGAAGTGCTCAAGGAAACCTTCGTACATGGGAGGCCATGCATCTAGGTTATGATAGATATCATATGGCCACAGAATTATCCTTGGTTGACCTAATAGACCCAAAAAAAACGAGAAATTTACTATCATATTCTTTCCAATGGTGAGTCTTCTCTTGACTTATCATTATCTCCACTGTCTCTAATTGAGAATTATACTTCAAACAAACACCAAGATTATATAGGTAGTGCTCGTAAAGATACTCAGCAAGTGGATGAGCACAACCCTGTCTTATGATGACACGAGGTTGTATGTCGTTAGACATCTTGTATGATAGTGGCAAACCACCCTTCCAACGTTGGGTTCGCCTCACCCTCAATAGCTATAGACCACCGTTCTATTCCCCTATTATCCCCCACTCGACCCAGCTACACTTTTATTACCTGAAAGGAATTGTGAAGCAAAAAGGGTGAGCACAACTAGCTCAGTAAAGAATATCATGACTAAAGATAATTAAATTATCAATAGTCTTCATCAATAATAAATCAGAGATTAGAACATATGGTAAATGATAAAAATTTTAACCATAGTTGCAGCGGAACGAGCAATCCATTAGAAGAGTCAAATAGACTATAAAGTCTATTATCTTCTCCATGTTAAAAATCCATCAACAATGTTTTATCCCTGTAACATCAATCAACAATTCTGGTCCACAATCATATGAATAACTCATAATCATAACTGTAGTTCTAAATTCCTCTTCTCATCCAGGACGAAGATAATTTTCATCACCTATCTTTACCTGAAACATCAAAGATCATGGTTACACCAAATCACATTTCCTGTTCATAATCATACTAATAACTTCATCTTTTCACTACGGGCCAAAGATATTCATCAACAAGTCATCTTTGCACTACAGGCCAAAGATATTCGTCAACAGTTCATCTTTGCATTACTGGCCAAAGATATTCAACAACAGGTCATCTTTGCACTACGGCCAAAGATATTCATCAACAGACCATCTTTGCACTACAGGCCAAAGATATTCATCTACAATTCATCTTTGCACTACAGGCCAAAGATATTCCTCAACAATTCATATATGCACTACATGCCAAATACATTAATACCTCAAAGAATATATAATCATTTAAGAATTTATATAAACAATAATTATAACCATGTTGATCATTTCACCTTTGCACTTAAGCTAAAGATATTCAATTATAAATTCAATGGTCATGATCATACCAGTCAACAATTCAACTTTGCACTACTGGCCAAAGAGAACCCATAGTCATGATCATACCAAAAATCTACCCATCTTTACACTCAAGTCAAAGAGAAATATCATCATTAGGGTTATAAAAATGTTATATATGATAATAAAATCAATATAATCAACATATAGATTTAATCTCAAGAGTAATATTCATAAATCAACTATAATTTGGTTAGAAAAAGAAACCAATTTTGTCGTGAATAGTAACTCGTGAATAGTAACTCATGAATAGTAACTCGTGAATAGTAACCCCGACTCAAAAAGGTAGAAATTTTACAATAAAATCTATACCAATATTTCGGTATAATGATATTGAAAGAATAACATTTCTTAAGCTTATAAACAATTTATTTAAATTGTTTACACTTACTAAATAATGCATTTAATCTTTCAAAAATACCAAACTCATAAGATTTCATTACCAATAACCAAAATCCTCATCAAAAATCTGCATATACCTCATATAGGATTCTCAAGTCATAAAATCCTATTTTCCAATTTTCTTACTTCACAAAACATATTTAATTCATTTACTCATAACTAGACTATTTTCATAAAAAATACCAAATCAATTCCAAAAATATTTCTTTTCTGGGATTTAACATAATATAGTCCCATAGTGAACATATATTTTTCTCAGAAATTTTAAAAGTCATTTACTATTTTTCATATGGCCAAAACAGCCGAATATTTAGACATTTATCAAAAATTGTACTTTTGTCCAAAAATTCTGAAATTAACAGAGTATACTTCCATCATATACATGTACTCCCAATAAAAATTTCATCAATTTTGGAGTTAACCACAAGAAATTATACGCAGTTACTTTTAAAATAGTCTTTTCTCATAAAATTCATAACTCTCAATCTATACATCCAAAAATCACCATTTTTGGACACAATCAATAAAACTCATCAAAATATCGTTTCAAATTTTTCCAGAATTTTTGAAGTTCAGAAAAATTACGAAACTGAAAAACATAACAACCCTTAAAATCCCTTACTATCCCTTACCTCAAAAGAGCAGTACTTCTGATCGGTATAAGGCTGAAGAAAACTTGCACTGATGAATAGAAACTCACAGAGTATCTAAATACTCACAAAATACACTCAATAATCTAGAGAGAGAAAGAGAGAAAACTTATGTTTCTGGTGTGATTTTCAATTCTAACTTAGCCCTCTATTTATAGGAAAATTTTGGTAGGTTTGACCTGCAACCTGATGGCTTTACCTGCTACTATTCCCACCCACCACATTTGAAATATAATTCAGCACATTTCTTCACCAACCACAAGTGGGGCCCACCAATTCTAGAATTTTCCACCAAAATGATAAACTCCAAAAATTCAATAATTTCTGAACCAGTCATCTCGTAAAATTCATAACAAATCATACGTTCATTTTTAACGGTTCAAAATTTGTGGACATATACTCAACTTATATATGTATAACATATCCAAAAATTACCACGATCCAACGGTCGGATTAAAAATTATAACCCCCGCAAAATATCTCAAAAACCCTGATTTTTAATACCTCCATTCCGACAAAAATACTGATAAAAACCTCAACATTAACTCCTTCATTTTTAACCACAAAAATATATCCCTCATTTATTTCCACATAAAATAAATATTTTCTTATCATATAAATCAATAATTAATTATTCACAAATAATATTACAGAATCACATTTATGACAACCAGGCCGTTTCCAGGAAAGAGGGGGCTATCCAATAAGGATTTCTCCTTACTGGCGCGCAATTAGATGACCAAACCTCTCCTTAGACAGAACTTTCTAGACATTGCCAATAATGCTATCTAATAATACTATTTAAATAATATGAATTATTGATCTGATAATGGGAAATACTGTGCAGCAACAATTATTGAACAACAATAATACAAAATTTCAACGTAGCAATTATTGAATCAATAAAATAAAATATTGAACAGTAATTACTGTAACAATTATTGAGTAGTGCCTTCTTACGTAAGAATCAATAATTTTAAAAATACTGTGCAATACCGTGTGCTACTGTGCAATAACGCGTATTACTGTATTTTAACCACCGGGTATTTCAACAGTGTTAACAGTAACAACTACGTCGTTATTTGTAAAAACTCAAATTTGTCGTTTTCTTCACCTGACAGTTATTCGTTATGGGGCCCACAAATAGCTGCGCCGTCGTACGAATATTCCCCGACAGAAAGAATATTCCACGACCAAACGAATATTCCCCGACAACAATGATTATTTTATAACCACTTGTGTATTTTGAAAAAAAATCATATATCACCCTTAACTTTAACATTTATCAATTTAACCATTTACTGAATAGTAATTATAAGAATAATTGAATACTTTTATTTCATAAAATTCGGGGTCTTACAAGAATAATATTATTACATAGCATTATTGACAATGTCTAGAAAGTTCTGTCTAAGGAGAGGTTTGGTCATCTAATTGCGCGCCAGTAAGGAGAAATCCTTATCGGAAAGCCCCCTCTTTTCTGGGAACGACCTGGTTGTCATAAATGTGATTCTGTAATATTATTTGTGAATAATTAATTATTAATTTTTATGACAATGAAATATTTATTTGATGTGGATATAAATGAGGGATATATTTTTGTGGTTAAAAATGAAGGAGTTAATGTTGAGGTGTTTTATCTGTATTTTTGTCGGAACGGAGGTATTGAAAATCAAATTAGGGGTTTTAAGATATTTTGCGAGGGTTATAATTTTTAATCCGACCGTTAGATCGTTGTGATTTTTGGATATGTTATACATATATAAGTTGAGTATATGTCCACAAATTTTGAACCGTTAAAAATGAATGAATGATTTGTTATAAATTTTACGAGATGACTGGTTCAGAAATTGTTAAATTTTCGGAGTTAATCATTTTGGTAGAAAATTCTAAAATTGGTGGGCCCCACTCTTGGTTGGTGAATAAATGTGCTGAGATTTTTATTCAAATGTGGTGGGTGGGAATAGTAGCAGGTAAAGTCATCAGGTTGCAGGTTAAGTCTGCTTCGACGTGCTAACATTTTCCTATAAATAGAGGGCTAAGTTAGAATTAAAAATCACACCAGAAACATAAGCTTTCTCTCTTTCTCTCTCTATATTATGAAGCATATTTTGTGAGTATTTAGATACTTTGAGAGTTGCTATTCAGTGCAAGTTTCCTTCGGCTTTGCATTCCTGTCAGAAATACTGCACTTTTGAGGTAAGAGATAGTAAGAGATTTTAAGAGTTGTTATGTTTTTCAGTTTCGTAATTTTTCTGACCTTCAAAAATTCTGGAAAAATTTAAAATGATATTTTGATGAGTTTTCTTGATTGTATCCAAAAATGGAGATTTTTGGATGTATAGATTAAGAGTTATGAATTTTATGAGAAAAGACTATTTTAAAAGTAACCGCTTATAACTCCTTGTGGTTAACTCCAAAATTGATAAAATTTTTATTGGGAGTACATGTATATGATAGGAGTATACTCAGTGAATTTCAGAATTTTTAGATAAAAATATAATTTTTGTTAAATGTCTAAATATTCGGCTGTTTTGGCCATATAAAAAATAGTAAATGACTTTTAAAAATTCTGAGAAAAATATATGTTCACTATGTGACTACATTATGCTAAATCCCAGAAAAAAATATATTTTTAGAACTGATTTGATATTTTTCATAAATGGTCTAGTTATGAGCAAATGAATTAAATATGTTTTGTGAAGTAAAAAAAATTAGAAAATAGGATTTTATGGCTTGAGAATCCTATATGAGGTATATGCAGATTTTTGATGAGGGTTTTTGGTTATTGGTGATGAAATCTTATGAGTTTGACATTTTAGGATGATTAAATACATTATTTAGTAAAGTGTAAACAATTAAAATAAATTGTTTATAAGCTTAAAAAATATTATTCTTTCAATATCATTATACCGAAATATTGGTATGTATTTTATTGTAAAATTTTTACCTTTTTGTGTCGAGTTACTATTCACGAGTTACTATTTATGAGTTACTATTCACGAGTTACTATTCACAAAAAAATTGGTTTCTTTTTCTAACCAAATTATAGTTGATTTACGAATATTACTCTTGAGATTAAAACTAGATGTTGATCATATTATTTTTATTATTATATATAACATTTTTATAACCCTAATGATGATATTTCTCTTTGACTTGAGTGTAAAGATGGGTAGATTATTGGTATGATCATGACTATGGATTCTCTTTGGCCAGTAGTGCAAAGTTGAATTGGTGACTGGTATGATCATGACCATTGAATTTATAAGTGAATATCTTTAGCTTAAGTGCAAAGGTGAATTGATCAACATGGTTATAATTATTGTTTATATAAATTCTGAAATGATTATATATTTCTTTGAGATATGAATATATTTGGCCTGTAGTGCAAAGATGAATTATTGATGAATATCTTTGGCCTGTAGTGCAAAGATGAACTGTTGATGAATATCTTTGGCCTGTAGTGCAAAGATGAATTATTGATGAATATCTTTAGCCTGTAGTGCAAAGATGAACTGTTGATGAATATCTTTGGCCTGTAGTGCAAAGATGAACTGTTATTGAATATCTTTAGTCCGTAGTGTAAAGATAGTTTGTTGATGAATATCTTTGGCCGTAGTGCGAAGATGGATTTATTAGCATGATTATGAACATGAACTGTGATTTGGTATAACCATGATCTTTGATGTTTCAGGTAAAGATAGGTGATGAAAATTATCTTCGTCCTGGATGAGAAGAGAAATTTAGAACTACAGTTATGATTATGAGTTATTCATATGATTGTGGACCAGAATTGTTGATTGATGTTACAGGGATAAAACATTGTTGGTAAATTTTTAACATGGAGAAGATAATAGACTTTATAGTCTATTTGACTCTTCTAATGGATTGCTCGTTTCGCTGCAACTATGGTTGAAATTTTTATCATTTACCATATGTTTTAAATCTTTGATTTATTATTGATGAAGGCTATTGATAATTTAAGTATCTTTAGTCATGATATTCTTTACTGAGCTAGTTGTGCTCACCCTTTTGCTTCACAATTCCTTTTAGGTAATAAGAGTGTAGCTGGGTCGAGCGAGGGTAACGGGGAAATAGAACGGTGGTCTCTAGCTGTGGATGTTCTCCCGAAGCAGTATAGAAAAGTTCATTTAGTAGTATTATTTGGTGAATCCAATAGGGTAAGGTGTACCCAACGTTGAAAGGGTGGTTTGCCACTATCATACAAGATGTCTAACGACATACAATCTCTTGTCATCATAAGACAGGGATGTGCTCATCCACTTGCTGAGTATATATACGAGCATTACCTATATAATCTTGGTGTTTGTTTGAAGTATAATTCTCAATTAGAGACAGTAGAGATAATGATATGTCAAGAGAAGACTCACCATTGGGAAGAATATGATAGTAATCTTCTCATTTTTCTTTGAGGTCTATTGGGTCAACCAAGGATAATTCTGTGGCCATATGATATCTATCATAACCTAGACGCATGGCCTCCCATGTACGAAGGTTTCTTTGAGCACTTTCCAAAGATTCTAATTTCTAAAACAGTTTTTGACTATACCTTTATGTAAGGTGTCATTGTGAGTGATGTCCACGGTTGGAACATGAGTCACATTTGGTATATATTTGTATCCAAACTCACAACATATGTGTTGTTGTATTTTACACGACAATTGTTGTAATAAAGTTGTAGTTGTTTTCTGTACCATGTATTTGGCGACTCAAAATAGGTTTGATGGAATGAACCTATTTTGGGGTTGTCACAATAATACCGGTTAGTTTCGTGTCCTCACCTTCAGATCTATCTCTATTGCGTGGGATATATAATACCATCAACCTTCGACAACATGATCAGATAATCCGATCTGAGCTTTCGAGAGTCAACTCTAATACCATATGTAACAACCCGGGTCAAATTTCGAGTTCAGAACAAATTAAATCCATCCAAACAATGCCATAAACCACTAGCACAATAATATCTTATTGGATTATCTTAGCCCACCAGATGCTCACCCAAAAGGTCATGATTGAAAATATTATTTTTAATAACTTAATTTCTTATATACGTACAAATACAATTTTTTTCATATCTTTCAATGTGTGAATGAGCTATTACAAATTACTACACTACACATAAAATAATTAATCTCATTAATTAAATAATTAAAATAAATAATTTACTCAAATAAAATAGTTAACTTCATTCATTAACTAAATAAAGTAACAAACTCTATTAATTAACTTAAATAAAAAAACCAACTCAATTAATTAATTCAAATAAAATAATTAAGTATTCTAATTAATCAAATAAAATAATTATCAAACTCCACTAAATAACTCGCTTATTTTTAATGTATTTTATCATATTTTAATTATCTTATTTGAGTTAATTATTTAATTATTTTAATTAGTCAATTTTAATTATTTTACTTGGTTGATTAGTGGAGTCAATTATTTTATTTGAGTTAATTAATTCAGTTATTTATTTTATTTAAGTTAATTAGTAGTTTTAATTATTTTATTTGAGTAAATAATTAATTTCATTAATTAATTTAATTTAATAATTTACTCAAATAAAAAAGTTAACGCCACTAATTAACTAAATAAAATAAAAAACTCTACTAATTAATTAACTTAAATAAAATGATTACGTCAATTAATTAATTCAAATAAAATAATTAAATCCGCTAACCAATCAAAGAAACTAATTAAATTCAATTATTTTATTTAAATTAATTAATGAAATTAATTATTTTATGTGTAATGGGGGTAAGAATTCAATTATAATAACAACTTTTCAATGATCATTGAGGTGAGTTAAGTTCCGTTTTACCAAAAAAGACCCCATTTCAAGAAATTAATTAACAACTATATTCAATAATGTTATATCACTTCAAAGTCTAATGGAGTAACTTTCCCACCTTAGTCAGTGACTAAGGTGTAAAATAAGGTTTTATTCAAATACAAGGCATTTCCACATTTTCCATTCGGTTAATTTAACGTGTTCATATTATATGTTGAGCTTGTTTCATACTTATGGTATGATTAATTTTCATTATGACAGGGTAGTTGGAGTTTATTAGTAACTCATATTAGATTTTACTAATGTATTGGACTTGAACCCATGTTATAATCGTTCGTAAATTTTTTAATTACTCTAAAATATTGTTTGGTTTGTGGATCATTGTAGAAGGTGTGTGAAAAATCTTATGAATACACTAGACAAGCAAGACTAACCAAATTGATAAACATGAATATATCGATTGTGTGTTCTTACTTATCCGTTCTTCATATAATTTTGTGTGAATGTGTTATTATTTGTCCTTAAATTCTAACATTCTAGTTTCTATTATCATAATTAGTCGTATTGTTCACTAAAATAATGTGGAAAATAGGAATTCCTTATACAACATTATGTGCCCCGTGATATACTCCTGTGAACTTTTTTAAGTATATATATAAAACCAAACCCAACATTAAGATTTGAGTGTTAGCCTTATGGTTAAAATTGAGGCTTAGTAAATCTATTTATACTATATAAGTAATAACATGTTTATAAACTCCATGTTAGTAATTTATAGTCTAATTAAGAAATGTAATTTAATTGTGGAACGAGTAAAAAAATATATTTCAAATTTTGAAAAAAGGAGTGTTTTTAATACCACTAGTCCTCTTTTTATTCTAAAGATTGGTCAAGACTCGCAAAAGATGAATTTTGTGTACATATCGTAACAGTTGGCTCCTGAACCGACGTGCTGCATGCTAGTAGACGGGTAGAAGAAGACGAAGATTTGGTCGAGACAAGATCACGTTTGCTGCTTATTTTGAAATTTGCACAAGTCAAACTTATTTATAACTATAAACTCACAAGTACTTAACGGTCACTAGTACATGTTAAATTGAAGCTAGTTAGACAAGGCCGGTCGTGACTCGTGAAGATTTTTCAGACCGTTGGAATAAATAATTTGCGACCCATCCCTAATTTTATTGCTTTAATTAAGAGAATAGATACGAAATTTAATTAGTGCTTAATTGTGGCCAATTCCTTCCACTAGTACTGTATCTTTGTGACACGGTGAAAGACACGTTAATATAAAAAAATCATAAGAATTCAATCAGTAACACAAATATAATTAGAGCTGTTGAATAGCCAAATTGTATTAAGCCAATAATGATGAAAGTTAATTGAAACCTAACCATAACAATGCTTAAATAGTACAAAATAAGTCATAAATCCCAATTAAACAATAAGTAGCAAAATTACTTAAAACCCACTATATACGTTCATGAAAACTTCAAAGTCTCAAATTCCGCTTTTCCGTGTATAACATATCATGGCCGAAGAAGACAATCCTTGTAACATATGTTGTAGTAATTAGCTTCGATTTGATATATTATTAGGATTAGGGAGATGATTACGTACACACTTAAAAGTAGCTAGTGTTGATGATAACTTATTGATGCTCTCAAATTGGTCATGAAGGTGATTACGTACACACTTAAAAGTAGCTAGTGTTGATGATAACTTATTGATGCTCTCTCAAATTGGTCTACATGCTGTCATCTATTTTGGCAAATGAAACAGTTTCCATATTGATGGACATATACCGGCTATTCCCAAAGAAGCACTTCAATGTTACCCAAAAAGTAGTTTAATAGTAAAAATAAAATTATGTTAAAATATTCTCAGAATCCTATCCTTTATATTCAATAAGAATACTAATAGTGTTCGAAATAATCCCACGTCAATTAGGAAAAACGAAGAAAGATCAATATATAAACAAGCACCTAATCATTCACAAATGGAAAATAAAACTATAACTTGGGAAGTAGATGAAAGGTACTAATAGCTTAGTAATAAAAGGTCTTTTTACTCTTGTGTAAAATTACAAATTCGAGTTTATTGAAATTTAAATTCACTTGGTGCTATAGAAGATTCAAAAGGTAAGTTTTCCACTAGCTCCCCCATAAACCTCTAACATAAAATATATCTTTATAATTGAATTGTAAACTCCTCCAATTTTATTATGAAAAGGTTTCCTCATATTTAATAAAATATCACTAGTTTATGTATGCAATAATCACAAATAAATTAGAAAAAAAAGGGAAAGGAAAAAAAAAGAATGAAAGAAAAAAAGAAGATAACCAAAGGTATTTATGTTTGTGCAAGACCACTTGCCTCACTCCCATCACTGTTACCTTGCCCCTCTCTGCCTGCTTAATCTTATTCTTTGCTTTCTTAACTTAACAACCCGAACTAATTAAGAAGTTTGTTAACGCAAGTTGAATATTCCTTTTCCATCGACATGCTCTTATTTTGTCTTCTTGTGTAACTTCCCTCAACCTCGTTGATCACTTATTTCCATTGTAGGACCCTCTCTTGTTCTCCCTATATATACCATAGTACCCTGCCACAAATCTTTCATTCAGTTCTCTCTCTAATTTCTTCTTCTCAGTCTGCATTGAAATCACACAATACCATTTTTTCTTTTGAAATTTTATCAAACAGTTTCTCTTCTTTTGTCTTGATCATGGCTCTCATACTTCTCTCTCTTCTAATTATTTTCTTGTACCCTTGTTCAAGCAATGCGCAGGGTCCACCTTCACCTGGCTACTACCCTAGCTCTAGAGTTCCTTCCATAGGATTTAATCAAGGTTATAGGAATCTCTGGGGCTCTCAGCATCAAACCCTAAATCAAGATTCTTTAACAATTTGGCTTGACAGGAGCTCAGGTCTTAATTTACAAAACTTAATTAGCCCTACTTGTCTCATATATATATATATATATATATATATATATATATATATATATATATATATATATTTTTTTTTTTTTTCGAATGCATATAATTTTAACAGTTTGGCTTAATAGAAGCTCTGGTCGTAATTCTCTCATATATTTTTCTCAATGCATCATTAATTTGTTTTAATATTTTTCGTACATCTAAGATAGATTTCATTCTCTCTTTTTTTTTTTTGCTAATATAGGAAGCGGATTTAAGTCGCTGAATGCATATCGATCGGGTTACTTTGGTGTTGCTGTGAAGCTTCAAGCTGGATATACCGCAGGAGTTATTACATCTTTCTATGTATGAACATAATTTTCTGTCTCTATCAAGCTCTCTCTCTCTCCCCATAATATTTTTTGATGACTATTGATTTTACATTAACTATTAATAATATATTTATTTAAATTTTTTATATTAATTTTTATAATGATTGGCAGCTTTCAAACAATGAAGCCCATCCGGGAGAGCATGATGAAATTGACATTGAATTCCTAGGAACAACACCAGATAAGCCTTATACACTTCAAACAAATGTTTACATGAGAGGGAGTGGAGATGGCAACACTATTACGGGAAGGGAAATGAGGTTTCACCTCTGGTTCGATCCTACCAAAGCTTTTCACAACTATGCTATCCTCTGGAACCCCAATGAGATCATGTACGTAATTAATTAGCAACTTTTAAATTATATTTTCCTTACGTTTTAATTTTATATGTACATATATCTATACATGCATGCATGTTCAAGTAAGTATGTACCTGTATATGTCTCTATCTGAATTTGCACATATATGTTATAACACTATATATAGTAGGGCAAAGTAGGTAGAATTTGTAATTATTCATGTTATATATAGACATAATGAAAAAATAATTATGAACTTATATTAAAAAGTCAATAATGATTCTATGTCCACTAATTCTATATATTTTTTATTATCATGAAAATTGATCTAGCTATATGTCACAATTGGAGGCAATTAACGGAAATCCGAGTAAAATCCAAAAGCTAAAATTTCTTGGATATTAATCTCATATCAATTATATAACCTAATTATGTCCCAGCATGTGTTTGTTGCAGTCATTTCCGCTTTCATATTTGGGTGTAATATTTGATGATGTGATATGCAGATTTTTTGTGGACGATGTGCCCATTAGGAGGTACCCGAGAAAATCCGATGCTACGTTCCCATTGAGGCCTATGTGGGTGTACGGATCAATTTGGGACGCCTCATCATGGGCTACCGAGGGCGGAAAATATAAAGCTGATTATAAATACCAGCCATTTGTTGGAAAGTACAATAATTTTAAGCTTGGAGGATGCAGTGCCAATACGCCGGCGTCATGCCAGGCGGTGTCAGGGTCACCCGCTCGCACTGGCGGGTTGAGCCAGCAGCAGTATGGGGCGATGGCATGGGTTCATAAGAACTACAAGGTGTATGATTACTGTGGGGATTCTAGTAGAGATCATACCCAAACACCTGAGTGCTAGAAGGATTTTTATTTATTTTGGGGTGTTGGTGAAAAATTTGAGAGTTTTAATATTGGAGTGGCTTGAGATGGGTCCACTTGCTGAAAATAGATGCAAGAGTATTTGATCATCCAAGCTTAATTCCAAGATATATATGAAGTTGGTTTTTGTTTGTTTGTTTATTTTTTATCTATATTGTGTGTTTGTAGTGATGATATGACATACCAAAAGATACTTTTGTGTGTCTATGCGGTTCAATATGTTTACAAAAGAAAATAGAAAAGAAAATACAAGAATGCTGTGAATGAAAATTAGTTTGTACCTGATTGTTCTTGTGCACGTAATTCCTTCCTCCTAAATTAATTATATTTTCAATTAACTATTGACTTATGCCCACAAAATAAAATTAGTTATTGTTTTTTCTAACATGTACTAAGATTTGTAATTAGCACACTTAATTAATCTGTATATGTTTATCTCAAATGATATGATGTGTTATTATTAGTTAACTACATACTAATAAATATTTTATAAGATATTTTATTTTTTAATTAAAAATTCAATTAAAATTCCATTTGAGACATGACCTAACATAAATTACTTCTATATATGTGTTATGTTTGAATTCTTAAGCCTAAGTTAATAAATAGAGACGATTAATGGATGCTTACATCAATCCAATCAGCTTTCCTCTTTTTCCTTGATTTCAAAGCTACAAAAATCCACTGGCACTGTTTAAGATTTGATTTATCAATCATAGAGCATAAATAATTAAGCATAATTAAGTTATCTAAATAGAGGTGATTAAATTAATTATATGGGACATCCATCTAGATCTCTTTAAGTTATCCAATCCAATTGGCACTGTTTAAGATTTAAGTTTTGATTAGGCACACCAAAAAGGTACTACTGCAAATAGGTTGAAATCTTGTATTTTATATACATATTAAATTAATTCACGGGTCTCCTCCACTTAAACATTTGATGAGGAAACATCTTTCAAATTCTTTTTTTGAAGCGGATGAATCAATTTATGAATAAGCATTAGCCATGTCAAGTTAGCGAGAAATTTCTAAAAATGGCTTAAAGTACATTAATCTTTCTAAACTGCATTCATTTTATCCTGGATAGTTTGGACACCACTTCATGTGACGTTGACCGTTAAACACGTTGCTTAAATTAATTAACCACTTAACTTATCTTAACCCATTTTTTGTAAATTTTTTTATCAAACAATTTTTTTTAAAAAAACATGTTTAAAATTTTTATAAAGCAATTTAAAAAAAAAAATCAAAATAGATCTCACGGCAATATAACTGGCGTTGTAATTTTGTTTTGTTTTCTTTTATTTTCTTTATATCCATCCAACTCCTACCTTATACCCATCGATCTGCCGCATCACTCTTTCTCCTCTCATTTTCTTCATTCGCTCCTTTATTTTACCTATTCTCACTCTTTTCTTTCATTTTTTGGTGGGTTTGTTTTGCTTCCATTTTTCTCTATTAATTTTGTTCAGAACACCCCTAAAAGTATGTATATTAGTATTTGTTGTACTCATTTTAATTTTATTATAAAATTTAATGTTACTCTAACTATATTTTTTTTGTCTATATTAATAGTGTAAAATTAGTTATAACTTTTTCTATTTTTTTAAAAAAATTTGAGCTTTTTAAAAAAAAATTTAAGATAAGTTTATTTTAAAAAAAATAATTCACTTTTAAAATAAATAATTTGGTTAAGATAAGTTCAAATAATTTGGTTAAAGTAATTAACATACCAACGTCAATTTTTATTTCACTTCCGAACGCCAATTCAATTGACATTTAGCCTATACAGAGAAAAATTAAATGAATTGGATGCAACTTAATTTTTATGTAAAAAATTTTATCCCAAAACTCTTATCCCCATCATTCGATGAATTCTGGTCAGCGAGAATAGTTCAACACTCAAAGTTGACACACGAGGAAATGAGTCACATCCTGACATGAATACTGGTATGGGAACTGTAATAACTAAACTTAGGAGGAAAGGGAGTAACATTTACCAAAGAGTATAATTTTTTTTTTCTACTAATTATCCAGGATTAAAAAAGTACTACATAAGAACTACTAGCATGACATGCTCACGGTAAATAGGATTTTGCTTTTTAAGAGCTTTTTATTTGTTCAAGATTCTAGCCATCTCTTAATGAAATGAAAACTTAATGAACTAGTATGTGTGAGACTTATTGACCATTCTCCAATTTGCTGTGCAATCATGGCATAATTCCGAGTTCTGAAACACAAGGACATTGCTCTTGTGGTGATTAATATATACTCTAATAGTCACAGTGTTGTGACTACATTTACATTTTACTCTATTTAAATTTAGATTTTTATGTCTTCTAAGTTTTAGGTCTCCTATATAATTTGTCGTTGAATACTGAATAGATTATTGAAAAACCTGAATCAATATACCTTGAGTAATCAGGGTAAGTAGGGGAAGATGTTCATTGAGAATCTTTAGTTTAATTTTAGATTTAGGGCGCCAATTGGGAGCACAGAAAGCAAGGGATTGGAAGATGGTTATAGACAAGTGCAGTGAGAAATGTGTTCCATTTCAATTTTGTAGGTTATAGAAAACTCTCGAGAATTTGACTCAAAGATGTTTTCTCAAATTAAGAGTTTAATTGATCAGCTGGGATTGGGAATTGACGGGCTAGGTAAATAAATAAATTTACAGAAAAAAGAGGTTTACTGAAAAATACAGAGAAATCTCTCTAATGTGTATAATATATTTATCAAAAATTCAAGTCCCCTATTTCAACCCACAAACCGTGTTTATATAGCTTAGTAAAACTTTATCTCCAAGTCACTCTAGAATCTTCCTAGAGATATGAAAATAAAATCCTCCTAGGGATGTGAAAAAGATTTTAACAAACTTCCTAGGAATGCGATTTTTTTTTAACAAACTTCCTACTTTTACAGAAGCAAAAATAACAAACTTGTTAATAATAAAATATTACTCCCTCCGTCCCATGATAAAAGTCTTGGTAGACTTTTCACGCATGTTAAAAAGATGAATAAAATGACAAAATTGTCCATAATAATATCATTAAATATGGAGAGAGAATTAGAATAAGAAAAATATGAGATATTTAATGCTACGGGCATAATAGGAAAATATGTGTAAAAATTTGGTTATTAAAGAAAAATGGACATTTAACATGGGACTGCCCAAAATAGTAATAAGGACTTTTATCATAGGACGGATGGAGTATTTGTAAGACCCCAAATTATTAATAAATGAAATTTAAATTTCCTCTATTTATTATTTTGAAATAGTAAGGGTTAAATTGATTAATGAGGTTAGTTATGGGTAAAATGCGCAAATATTTCAAATAAGCAAGTGGTCATAAAATATTCATTGTTGTCGGGGAATATTCGTTTGGTCGTGGAATATTCTTGTTGTCGGGAAATATTTGTACGACGGGGCAGCCATGTGTGGGCCCTATAACGGAAAGCGATTGGATAAAAAAATGACAAAAACAAGTTGTTTATAAATAACGGCGTAGTTGTTACCGTTAACACTGTTGGAATACCCGGTGGTTAAAACACAGTAATACGCGTTGTTGCACAGTAGCACACGGTATTGCACCAATTATTGATTTTTTCGTAAGAAGACATTACTCAATAATTGTTACAGTAATTACTGTTCAGTATTTTATTTTATTGATTCAATAATTGCTGCGTTGATATTTATATTACTGTTATTTTAATAATTGTCACTACACAGTATTTTCTATTATCGGAGCAATAATTCATATTATCTGAATAATATTATTAGATAACATTATTGACAATGTCTAGAAAGTTCTGTCTAAGGAGAGGTTTGGTCATCTAATTGCGCGCCAGTAAGGAGAGATCCTTATTGGGAAGCTCCCTCTTTCCTGGGAACGACCTGGTTGCCAGTACTGTGATTCTGTAATATTATTTGTGAATAATTAATTATTGATTTATATGATGAGAAAAATATTCATTTTATGTGAATATAGATGGAGAAAATTTTTAAAGTGACAATTGTTAAAAATCGATATTTTATCTTTTCTGATAAAATAATATTATATTATTATAATATAATAATGATGATATTTTTACAATGAATGTGGGATATATGAGTATATGAGGAGAAAGAGTATTTTTGTTGCAAAAGTTTTTTAAAACATGTTAAACATGTCTGTGGGCCCATTTCTTGACTGAAATTTGATTATAGCCTGTAAAATCGTCTGTTTATAGATTTCGGTCAATTTCTGTTTAGAAAAACTTTCTTCTGCAAAGTTGTAGAGAATTGATTTTCCTATAAAAACTCGCGAGATTCGAATTTTCTGATAAAATGGCTATTTATTATGAATTATTGAAGTTTCGAAGCTCTGAAATAATTAATTTTTGGAAGTTTAAAATATTTTAAATAACAAAAACGTTTTTTTCATTATGGTGTGTTACACATGTGTGTTGAATGAGCTGAATTCAGTTCTTGGAAGGTTGGCGTAGGAAAATTTAATTTATATATTAATATTATATTAAATTTTCTGCTTTGGTGTTCTAAGCATTTTTCTATAAATAGGGTGCTTAGGTTAGAATTGAAAATCAAACCAGAAACTGAAAACTTCTCTCTCTTTCTCTCTCGATATATTGAGCGTATTCTTGTGAGTATTTTAATACTTTGAGTGTTGCTATACGGTGCAAGTTTAAGTCATAGCCTATATCCGGTTTTTCAACTAGAAGTACTGTCTTTACGAGGTAAGGGATGTTATTTTATTCGAAAATGATATTATTTCTTCAATATCATTATATTGGTTGGAAATTTTTATCAAATTTGGAACTTTTCATGTCGGGGTTACTATTCATGAGTTACTATTCACGAGTTACTATTCACCGAAAAATAAATTTTTTTTTCTTTTCGTCCAAAATATCTATTCTGGATACTAACTTTGATTGTATCCATGTTTTGATCATTCTTGAATTTTACTCCACTATGATTGTTTATGAGGTATTTTTGGACATGGATAAACTGTAATACGAATCCCTAATATTTATTCTTTTGCTTCACTGGATTCGTTTTCTTTAAAATATTTTTCATCATCCTCAGTCCTAAATGATAATATTAATGAATATCTTTGGCCTGTAGTGCAAAGATGAATGATTTCTGATGAATATCTTTGGCCCGTAGTGCAAAGATGAACATGTGTTAAGATGAACATGACCAACTGATAAATATCTTTGGCTTGTAGTGCAAAGATGATTATTGATTGATGTTACAGGGATAAAATATTGATGATGAACTTTTAAATTCATAGATAATAGTAGATTTCATTATCTACGTAACTCTTCTATGAATTATTATTTTCCGCTGCGAATATTGATTTAAAACTTGTTGTCTATTGTATTCTATTAGATTTTTCCCCGTTGAAGACTAACGATAATTTGTTCTGTATTATCTTAGTCATAATATTCTTTACTGGGCTAGTTGAGCCACCCTTTTCTTTTTTGTTCAATTTTTCTCAGGAGGCGGGAATGTAGCGAGTACTAGTCGGGGTATGGAATGATGGTTCTAGAAGTTATTTTAGTAGTCCTCACTATTTTTGTGAAATAATATATCAATAATTATAATGAGGACTTATTTGAGTGTGGATATTGTCTAGATGACAATATTTGTATTTAAACTCACAGTTCTTGTGTTGTAATAATAAAGATGTAGTTGTTTCTGTACCATGTATTTTGGCGACTCAGAATGGGTGTTGTATACCTATTTTGGGGGCGTCACAGTTGGTATCAGAGCTTAGGGATATGATCTCTGGCGGAGATCGGGGAATAGAACTAGGAGGGGAGAGACGAGTAAATCCTTCGCTAGTGTGTCCTACCTAAGCTTATTTGTTGGTCGGTCATAATATAGGGATATTATGTGATATGTTAATTTGTTAAATTAACCCTTGTTTTATGGCAATATTTGAGAATGTCGACTGAGAATGTTAACAGTGGAGTAAATGAGACGGTGGAGATGCCTATACTCACCAACGAGGAGAACGTACAACAGGCTGGCAATGTTCCTCCTGTGAACAACACCACTGAGCAGACGATGAACGATGAGATGTTTAGAAGCTTTTTGCGATTCATGCAAAACCAGACGAAGGAGATTCCTGTTCAAAATATAGGAAGAAACAATGACAACGCACAGCTGGTTACAGCCAAGCAGTTCAAAGAGTTGGGACCACCAGAATTTTGGGAAAAGCTGGATCCGATTAAGGCGGAGACATGGGTCAAGTAAATTACCAAGATATTCGATGTCTTGGGATGCACGGAGGAACAGAAGGTTCCATTCGCCACCTTTATGTTCCGTGGCGAGGAAAACAACTGGTGGGAGTCTGTGAAGCGTACCCATCCAGCCGCACTCAGCATGTCTTGGGAGACATTTCAGAAACTGTTCAATGACAAGTACTTCCCTGAAAGTATTCGTCATATGAAGGAGGTAGAGTTTATTAGACTGGAGCAGAATAACATGACGGTGTCCCAGTACGAGGCGAAGTTTGCAGAGTTGTCCAGGTTTGCACCTCATTTGGTGGAGGATGAGGAATGTATGACGCGAATATTTCTGAGAGGTTTGAAACCCGGCATACATCAATATCTCATTTCTCATAAATTTTCTCTCTATTCAGATGTTGTCAACAGAGCTCAATTATTAGAGCGAGATAACGAGTATGGTTAACCGAGGGACCACAACTAGGATCATATCGGTGACAGCAGTCATCAGAACAATGATAACCAGCGGAGAAAGAAAAATACATACAAGAACGACAACCACTCTGGTGGTAGTCGTGGCTATGAAAATAGAAGAAGCGAGTCGGGAGGAGATTTTAAAAAGAGGAGATTCAACAGTGACAATACGAAGACGTCAGCACCAGCAGGAACTGGTTCCAAGGGAGGAGAACAACCACCGGTTATATGCTATAAGTGCGGAAAAGAAGGACATATCAGCTCAAACTGCCCACAACAGTTTAAGGTATGTTATAATTGTGGAAAGGAAGGACATATCGCTCGAGATTTCGCTGTAGCGAAACCAAGTCCAGCGGGGATGGTGACTCAAAAAGCTGTCCCAAAAAAGATAAAGTCAACGGTTCCTAGAAGAGCGTTTATCGTGACTGGTCAACATGCGAGGAACCCAAACGAGGTGATCACGGGAGTTAAAGGTCCAACTACAAGAGTTGTTGGACATCGGTTTCATTTGTCCTAGTACATCTCCTTGGGGTGCTCCTGTTTTATTTGTAAAGAAGAAAGACGGGAGTATGCGACTTTGTATTGATTACCAGGAATTAAACCATGTCACTATCAAGAATAGGTATCCGCTACCTCGTATTGATGACCTGTTTGACCAGTTACAAGGAGCACAATTCTTTTCAAAGATCGATCTTCATTCTGGATATCATCAGCTGAAGGTTAAAACTGAGGATATTCTGAAGACTGTCTTCAGAACTCGGTACGGGCATTATGAATGCCTAGTCATGTCTTTTGGATTGACCAATGCTCCTGCGGCTTTCATGCATATGATGAACCGAGTATTCAAGGATTATTTGGATCAGTTCGTTGTTGTCTTTATTGATAACATCCTCATATATTCCAAAAGCCGTGAAGATCATGAGCACCATTTGAAGCTGGTACTCCAAAGGCTGCGTGAAAATAAGTTATATGCTAAGTTGAAGAAATGCGAGTTCTGGCTTGAGAAAGTAGTATTCCTAGGGCACGTGGTGTCAAAACATGGAGTATCTGTTGACCCGACGAAGATTGAAGCAATATAAAGTTGGGAGCAACCAAAGACGGTGACCGAAGTACGTAGCTTTCTAGGCTTAGCTGGTTATTATCGGAGATTCGTGAAAGGGTTTTCTCGAATCGCTACCCCGTTAACTCAGCTGACTCGGAAAGATATCAAATTCGTATGGAGCGAGGAATGCGAGAAGAGTTTTCAAGAGCTTAAGAGGAGACTCATTTCGGCACCTGTTTTAACCATACCATCTGGTTCGGATGGATTTGTTATCTACAGCGATGCTTCAAGCAAAGGGCTAGGATGTGTTCTCATGCAACGTGAGAAAGTTATAGCATATGCCTCGCGACAACTTAAAGAATATGAGAGAAATTATCCTACTCATGATCTAGAGTTGGCAGCAGTCGTTTTCGCGCTAAAGATCTGGAGGCACTATCTATATGGGGAGAAAGTGGAGATATATTCAGACCATAAAAGTCTCAAATATTTCTTCACTCAAAAAGAACTCAACATGAGGCATCAACGTTGGCTCGAGCTATTTAAAGATTACGACCACACCATTCAATACCATCTTGGAAAAGTAAACGTGGTAGCTGACGCGTTGAGTAGAAGATCATATGCAGGAACAAGTGCGATGATGTCAAGTATACGCGTAGAACCAACTTTAATCGATAAAGTTAAACTTGCTCAAGCCACAGACCCGGAGCTGATGCGTATGAAGAAGAAAGTGCAAGAAGGTGCTATTCCAGAAGCAAGAATTGATGAAAAAGGAATACTTCGAGTCCACTCCAGACTTTGTGTTCCTAACGATTCTGATTTGAAGTACAAGATCATGATGGAAGCACACAATACACCATTTGCAATCCATCCTGGAAGTACTAAAATGTATCGTGATCTTCGACATACATTTTGGTGGAACAATATGAAGAGAGAGATTGCAAAGTTTATCTCGAGGTGTTTAACATGTCAACGTGTAAAGGCGGAACATCAAGTGCCAAAGGGTCCATTGCAACCACTTGAGATTCCGAAATGGAAGTGGGAACACATTACCATGGATTTCGTTACGGGTTTTCCCACGGTTTCTCAAGGCATAAATGCTATTTGGATAATTATTGATAGATTAACCAAGTCTGCTCATTTCTTGCCGATATGGGAGACTTATTCCCTTGAACGTCTTGCTAGTATGTACGTGAATGAGATTGTGAGGTTGCATGGCGTGCCAGTATCCATAGTTTCGGATCGTGACCCAAGATTCACTTCAAGATTTTGGGTAAGCTTGCAAAAAGCTATGGGCACGGATTTACGATTTAGTTCGGCAACGGACGGGCAATCAGAGAGGACTATTCAAACTGTTGAAGATCTATTAAGACTCTGTGTCCTAGACTTCAAAGGCAGTTGGGATAAGTATTTACCATTGGTGGAATTCTTCTACAACAACAGTTATCAGGCAAGTATAGGTGTGGCTCCATTTGAAGCATTATATGGACAAAAGTGTCGCTCTCCAATATGTTGGGATGAGGTGGGAGAAGCAACGTTGTTGGGACCCGAGTTGGTACGTATGACTACGGAAAAGATCCAAATGATTCGACAACGTATACAAACGGCACAGGATCGACAAAAGAGTTATGCAGATCTTCATTGAAAGGACGTGGAATTTGACATTGGGGATCATGTATTGTTGCGTGTGGCTCCATGGAAAGGAGTTACAAAATTTGGGAAGAGAGGAAAGCTCAATCCACGATTTATTGGTCCATTTCAGATTCTTGACCGAGTAGGAAATATGGCCTATAGACTCGCGTTACCTCCAAGTATGTCTCGTGTTCATAATATTTTTCATATATCTGTGCTACGTAAATATGTGAAAGACCCAAACCACGTTATTGAGTTAGAACCGGACGAGATAGCCGAAGACTTAACGTACGAAGAGGTACCTGACAAGATCTTGGATAGGAAGGAGCATGTCCTACGCACGAAGGTTATACCACAAGTTAAAGTTTTGTGGAGAAACCATGCTATTGAAGAAATGACCTGGGAGTTAGAAACGGAAATGAAAGAGAGGTATCCTCATCTTTTCGAAACACCAGGTACGTACGTCAATTTCGAGGACGAAATTTCATAAGGAGGGGAGGTTGTAAGACCCCAAATTATTAATAAATGAAATTTAAATTTCCTCTATTTATTATTTTGAAATAGTAAGGGTTAAATTGATTAATGAGGTTAATTATGGGTAAAATACGCAAATATTTCAAATAAGCAAGTGGTCATAAAATATTCATTGTTGTCGGGGAATATTCGTTTGGTCGTGGAATATTCTTGTTGTCGGGGAATATTTGTACGACAGCGCAGCCTTGTGTGGGCCCTATAACGGAAAGCGATTGGATAAAAAAAACGACAAAAACAAGTTGTTTATAAATAACGGCGTAGTTGTTACCGTTAACACTGTTGGAATACCCGGTGGTTAAAACACAGTAATACGCGTTGTTGCACAGTAGCACACGGTATTGCACCAATTATTAATTTTTACGTAAGAAGGCATTACTCAATAATTGTTATAGTAATTACTGTTCAGTATTTTATTTTATTGATTCAATAATTGCTACGTTGATATTTTATATTACTGTTATTTTAATAATTATCACTACACAGTATTTTCTATTATCGGAGTAATAATTCATATTATCTGAATAATATTATTAGATAATATTATTGGCAATGTCTAGAAAGTTCTGTCTAAGGAGAGGTTTGGTCATCTAATTGCGCGCCAGTAAGGAGAGATCCTTATTGGAAAGCCTCCTCTTTCTTGGGAACGGCCTGGTTGCCAGTACTGTGATTCTGTAATATTATTTGTGAATAATTAATTATTGATTTATATAATGAGAACAATATTCATTTTATGTGGATATAGATGGAGAAAATTTTTAAAGTGACAATTGTTAAAAATCGATATTTTATCTTTTCTGATAAAATAATATTATATTATTATAATATAATAATGATGATATTTTTACAATGAATGTGGAATATATGAGTATATGAGGAGAAAGAGTATTTTTGTTGCAAAAGTTGTTTAAAACATGTTAAACATGTATGTGGGCCCATTTCTTGACTGAAATTTGATTATAGCCTGTAAAATCGTCTGTTTATAGATTTCGGTCAATTTCTGTTTGGAAAAACTTTCTTCTGCAAAGTTGTAGAGAATTGAATTTCCTATAAAAACTCGCGAGATTCGAATTTCCTGATAAAAGGGCTATTTATTATGAATTATTGAAGTTTCGAAGCTCCGAAATAATTAATTTTTGGAAGTTTAAAATATTTTAAATAACAAAAACGTTTTTTTCATTATGGTGTGTTACACATGTGTGTTGAATGAGCTGAATTCAGTTCTTGGAAAGTTGGCGTAGGAAAATTTAATTTATATATTAATATTATATTAAATTTTCTGCTTTGGTGTTCTAAGCATTTTCCTATAAATAGGGTGTTTAGGTTAGAATTGAAAATCACACCAGAAACTGAAAACTTATCTCTCTTTCTCTCTCGATATATTGAGCATATTCTTGTGAGTATTTTAATACTTTGAGTGTTTCTATACGGTGCAAGTTTAAGTCATAGCCTATATCCGGTTTTTCAACTAGAAGTACTGTCTTTACGAGGTAAGGGATGTTATTTTATTCGAAAATGATATTATTTCTTCAATATCATTATATTGGTTGGAAATTTTTAACAAATTTAGAACTTTTTATGTCGGGGTTACTATTCACGAGTTACTATTCACCGAAAAATGAAATTTTTTTTCTTTTCGTCCAAAATATCTATTCTGGATACTAACTTTGATTGTATCCATGTTTTGATCATTCTTGAATTTTACTCCACTATGATTGTTTATGAGGTATTTTTGGCATGGATAAACTGTAATACGAATCCCTATTATTTGTACTTTTGCTTCACTGGATTCGTTTTCTTTAAAATATTTTTCATCATCCTCAGTCCTAAATGATAATATTAATGAATATCTTTGGCATGTAGTGCAAAGATGAATGATTTCTGATGAATATCTTTGGCCCGTAGTGCAAAGATGAACAGGTGTTGAAATGAACATGACCAACTGATGAATATCTTTGGCTTGTAGTGCAAAGATGATTATTGATTGATGTTACAGGGATAAAATATTGATGATGGACTTTTAAATTTATAGATAATAGTAGATTTCATTCTCTACGTAACTCTTCTATGAATTATTATTTTCCGCTGCAAATATTGATTTAAAACTTGTTGTCTATTGTATTCTATTAGATTTTTCCCTGTTGAAGACTAACGATAATTTGTTCTGTATTATCTTAGTTATAATATTCTTTACTGGGCTAGTTGAGCTCACCCTTTTCCTTTTTGTTCCATTTTTTCTCAGGAGGCGGGAATGTAGCGAGTACTAGTCGGGGTATGGAATGATGGTTTTAGAAGTTATTTTAGTAGTCCTCACTATTTTTGTGAAATAATGTATCAATAATTGTAATGAGGACTTATTTGAGTGTGGATATTGTCTAGATGATAATATTTGTATTTAAACTCACAGTTCTTGTGTTGTAATAATAAAGATGTAGTTGTTTCTGTACTATATATTTTGGCGACTCAAAATAGATGTTGTATACCTATTTTGGGTGCGTCACAGTATTAATTAAAAAACTAAATAGAAAGAGAAAGCAATTAAACTATTAGTCTGTCGAACTTCAAAATCAAGACGCCATTCCGTCTCCCGAAGTTGAAGGTGAAAGTGTCATCCCAATTCCCGAAGCTGAAGGTATTACATCACCCGAAGTCGAAGCTAAAAGATCTCATCTCCCGAAGCTGAAGGTATTAATGCCGAAGGTGTTTAATGGTCTCTTCGTTTTTGATGATCATCCCATTCATGATATTCTAAGGCCATCAACATACTATCCGATAATTCGGTGTCTTCAGTCTCGGACCATCCTGCATCAGTCACCCCAGGTTGAGAAGAACTTGTCCTCGAGTTCTCAGTTTGTTCAGCAGACTGCTCAAAACAAGGGCTCAGATATTTAACGTTGAAAGCGTCCTAAGTTCGCAGATGATTTCGAATGCGTAACCGATAAGCATTATCGTTGATTCATTGCAGAATTTCACAAGGACCAATTTTTCGATCCTTAAGTTTATTATAATCTCCAACAGTAACCGATCACGGGTAAGTACGGCCCAAACAAGATCTCCAACTTTAAAAACAACCTGACGACGATGATTGTCAACTCGACCCTTGTATTTAGCATTGCTTTCCGAGATGGACTTGTACACTTGATCATGGATAACCCGAAGATGATCTGTCATTTCTTTCGCTTTGGGGTGTATTCGACCAATCTGAGGAACAATAACTAAATTTAAAACTTCATAAGGGTTCTGACAACAAACTATCTCAAAAGAACTCATGTTAGTGGTCCGATTCTTCGAACAGTTATAAGCAAGCTCTACTTGAGAAAGCGCCAGATCCCATTGCTTCAGTTTATTTCCGGCCAAACACCTCAAAATATTACCCAAACTTCGATTTACTACTTCAGTCTAACCATCGGTCTGAGGACGGTAAGCACTGCTGAAGTTTAATTGCATTCTGAGCTTTTCCCACAGACTTTTCCAGAAATTGACCATAAATTTAGTATCCCGGTCAGATGTAATAGACTGTGGAACGCCATTTAAGCGTACAATCTCCCGAAAGTAGAGATGGGCGATCCGAGCAGCATCCATGGTCTTCCGACAAGCGATGAAATGAGCCATTTTAGAGGATTGATCGACGACAACCATAATAGAATCTGAAGCTCTTTGAGTTCGAGGCAGTCCTAAGACAAAGTCCATACTAACATCACACTAAGGCCTTTCAAGGACAGGTAAGGGGGTCTATATTTTCACATTAGTAAGAACTATTTTTGACTTCTGACAAGTAGAACAATGTTGCCTCTTTTTTTTAAGACTAACAAAAGAGTTCTAACTCATGCAAGTATACATGCGTCAACAAGTAATATAGAGTAAGTCGAGTATCGATCCACTGGGAATTAACTAATAAAGTTTACCAAGCATTAACCCATAACCATTTTAGTCTTATTTAAACGAATGACAATAAATTTTATATTTAAACTATGAAATTAAATAAACCTAACTACTTCTAGAGTGAGACTAGATAACGAAGACATGAGATTACAATTTCATCTATTGACTCATTCAAATCTAGACATTTCATGTTAAACCAAACTAATTGTACCGGTTTGTTAGTTGAGAACACTAAAGTAAAGTATAGCCATCTTTCAATGCACCATACCCAGATCACATATAATCCACAATTGATAGAATACACATGAACACCCACATTACCTAAAACACTATATGTCTATGTGATTTACAAATAATTAGGGTTTAATTCTAAGTTCTCAATTGACTACGAGTGGTGCTTCGGTATATGTCTATCCTAAGCACAAATCATACATCCCATCACAATGTAGAATATACAATCACAAGCTATCAAGATTAGATCTAAACCTATACTTCGTCTTTCAAGTTCATATGGGTTATCACAGTAATTGATGGCCAATCAACTAAGCAATTAAGCATGAATCTTAATAGACAAATCCATAGAAATCAATAAGGCTAACAATGAAACATATCAGAAATAACTAATCCATAGAATCCATTGCAATCTCAGAATAGAAGTTAAGTCATAATTGAATTAATGCTATTATCCACATATTGAAGACACATCATGAGATACAAGGAGCAATCAAAGAGAGAATAAGGATAGAGAATTGTAGTGCAAATCTGTTCTCTTGAGCCAAGGTTGAATCTCTAATGATTTCCAATTGCTTCAAGTCTCCAATCCAATCAACTTTAGAAAATACCTACACTAATCTACTCTATTCTATTATTGAAATTAAAGAGAGAAGAAGACAATAGCTTCAGCCCCCAAGGGGTGGAATCTCCCTTTTACAACTGATATAAGTCTAATATATATGCCCTAATTGAATCCCTCTCTCCATTACGCGTCAATTGCACTGTTTAATGAAAAGTCAGCTTTGGTTAACACCTGAAGTCACGCGGCCGCGCAAGAATTGGCCTAAGTTGGGCGCGCCGGTGCAAAAGCTGAAAATCGAGTCATTTTGCTACTGTAAGTCGCGCGGCCACGCAGGAATTCGCTCGCCCGCGTGCGGGTGATTTTCTGCTGCAGTGTGCTCTGCTAAAATGGCAATAACTTTTGATCCGGGAAGAGTTACAGGGCCTGCCACCTATCAAATCAAAGATATCGACGAGCTCTACAACTTTCATTCTTTAATGATTGAGAAATTCTGGTCGGATGAAGGTTGATATCGAGCTGGAAGGGACTGCTATGAGAATGGCTAACCAAAACAGCGAAGTTTGACGTCCGTTGGTACAACGATCATAGCTCTTGCATCCGAACTCCGATTAGAGCGATTCAAGATGTTCCGAAAACCTACAAAGATGCTCTACAATGTAGTCTAAGTTCCAAGCCAAGAACATGAAGTAACATGAAAGTCCAAATGATTTCCGGATTGCCTTTTCTTTGTCTTTTCTTTGCTTTTCCTTACCAATAATCGCTCACACCGCTCCCAAACGTATAACCTACAAAATGAACACAAAATGCATGAAAAGTAACTAAGACACATGAATATAAGCAACTAATTCAAGTAAAAGATACCGGATAAGTGTATAAAAAATCCACTTATCAAACACCCTTTTACATAGCGATTCATATCGCTCGAGATCTTTGGCCAATAATAGTAAGTTGTTATTAAGGTCAAGGTCTTGTCTTGTCTGAAGTGTCTTTCTTTGTGAAGTTCACACATTATCTGTTGCCGAAGCGAACAATCAGGAATACACAACTGGAGTCTTCGAAACAAATACCCCTCTTGTAAGATAAAATCAAATCGTCGACCTTCTTGTATGTCCTGAACTATCTTACAGAAGGAAGGATCTTCTTCATACATCTCAATGAAGACTTTAAACCCTAAAATCTTGTTTCGCATAGTACTAAGGAGTAATGTTCTTCGGCTTAGCGCATTAGCAACACGATTCAGACTTCTTGCTTAATGTCGATGAGTGAAAGTGAACTCTTGCAAGCTTGCTACCCACTTAGTATGTCTTTGGCTAAGCTTATGTTGACCATTAATATACTTTAAGGCCTCATGATCAATAAAAAGAATGAATACCCTTTGTATCAAATAATGACGCCAATGCTTCAGTGTCTGGACTAAGGCATAGAATTCCATATCATAAGTAGAATAATTATTTCTTGACTCTGATAACTTTTCACTAAAGAAAGTAATTGACCGACCTTCTTGACTGATAACACCACCGATACCAACTCCCAATGCATCACAGTTTACTTCAATAACCTTCTCAAAGTCAGGAAGTGCCAGTACGGGTGTTTTGGTCATCTTCTTTTTGATTAACTGAAAACTATCTTTCGCCTTCTGGGACCATATAAATGATTTCCCTTTTAGACATTCGGTGATAGGCGCGACCAACGTGCTGAAGTCTCGAATTAACCGTCTGTAAAAAGATGTTAATCACTGAAATCTTCTGACGTCATGTATGGTCTTCGGTGTAGGCCATGCCGAGACTACCTTGATCTTGGTCGGATCTGCGTGAACACCTTCTGTAGAAACAATAAAACCGAGGAAGGTTACTGAAGTCGTGAAATAGAAACTCTTTTTCTGGTTTATAAACAATCGTTCCTTCCTCAATGTTTCAAATACAGTTCGGAGGTGCTCATGATGTAATTTCGATGTCTTATTATAGATAAGAATGTCATCAAAGTAAACAACCACAAATTTTTCTATGTAAGGTACTTGATGCATAAACCTCATAAAGGTACTGGGAGCATTGGAAAGTCTGAAGGGTGTAACCATCCATTCATACAAGTCTTGTTGTGTTTTGAAGGCTGTCTTCCATTCATCTCCAGGTCTCACACGAACTTGATGGTATCCACTCTTCAGGTCTATTTTTGAGAAGATTTTTACACCAGAGAGCTGATCTAACATATCATCCAGACGAGGTATCGAAAAATGATATTTACTGTGATCTTATTGATTGCTCTACTGTCGATGCACATTCTCCATGAACTGTCCTTCTTCGACACTAATAGAGCTGGAACTGCACAGAGGCTCATACTTTCACGAATGTATCCCTTCTCCATTAAGTCCATTACATGCCTTTGTAGCTCTTCTAACCCCTTGGGGCTGAGTCTGTAGGATGGTTTATTCGGTAGACTCAATCCTGGGATAAAATCTATTTCATGTTGAATATCTCTCAACGGTGGTAATCCCCATGAAAGTTCTTCAGACATTAAGTCAGCGAACTCCGTTAGTAACTTCTGCACATCAGCCGATACTTTTGTATTTCCATTCGCCAAACTTTTCTCACAAGGAAGCAATGTATAAATAACTCCTTCATGCTCCACTTTTGTTAGGAACCTTGTCATAGATAATAGGTTTGGGTTCCCTACTGTTCGAGTCGAACCGAACTCTTCCCTACGAGGTGCTAACAATCTTCTTCCCTTTTATACTGAAGGAGCAAGTATTCTTCCGACCATCATGGATGGCGTTTCGGTTATATTGCCATGGTATTCCGAATAACATATGACAAACATTCATTTTCACCACATCACACCAAGTGTTATCAAAGTATTTCTTTTCGATTGGAAATGATACTAAACATTTTCTGTCAACGATTACTTCACTGCCTTTATTCAACCAAAATAACTTATATGGTTTTGGATGCCGATCTGTTTTCAAATTTAACTTTCGAACAGCTTCTTCGGACACTACGTTTTCACAGCTGCCACTATCAATAATCACTTTACAGATCTTTTCTGCCACTGTGTAAGTAGTGTGGAAGATATTGGTCCTCAACCAATCCTCTTCAGATTCTTCTTTAGGAGTCAACAGACTCTTGCGAACGACTAGGGTCTCATGTCCATCTCCATATAACACATCTTCGTCCTCGTACTCATCATATATAGGCTCTACGAACTCCTCTGCTTCATCAGTCATTCCTTCTTCAATAAAAAGGTTTTTAACCTTCTGGTTAGCAGGCTTTTGGCACTTTGTTGCTTTGTGACCTGGTTCTCCACATCTAAAGCACTTAATGCTAGAATTAAAGTTACCCTGAGGTTGTTGTAGTGCAATACAAAATTGTGGGGATTCATTTGGCTTGTTGGAGGTATTGTTCCTTTATATCGGTCTACTATTTTGTTGTTTCTTTGCCTCACGAGCTCGCTGATAAGCTTCAGAAATAATCCAAAGTGAATGGAGGCTAAGAGCGTTCTGCAATGGCTATTTTAATCCTCCCAAATATCGTTCCACCAGTTATTTTTCGGTTTTTGATAGATCATTCCTTGCTATCAATTAGTAAAACTCTTCGGTATAATCATGCACAGATCGAGTACCTTGTCTTAACAGATGCAACCTCTTAACAAGAGACTGAGTGTATCCGAAAGGAAGAAAGTGATTCTGCATCTTCTTCTTCATCTTCTTCCACTTGGTGATTTTGGCTTTTCCTTGTCTCTCCCTTGAATGCCTCATCTGTTCCCACCAAGCAGATGCTCGGCCCTTCAGTTTGATGGCGACCAATTTCACCTTAACGCTATCCGACACCTCCTTATACTCGAAGATGCGCTCTACTTCGTTTATCCAATCGATGAATTCTTCTGCTTGCAGCGTACCAGAAAATTTCGATAGCTCCATTCTGGAACCCAGATCACTACGACGGTCCTCACGGTAACACTGTTCCCATAGCTGTCTCCTACGGAGGTAAGGGTTATCATAACTCAATTTAGAATCATAAGATTCTTCATCGTGTTCAAGATGTGAGACTTCCTCCTCCGGAACCTGTCCACGACGACCCAGATTTTGCACTACTAAGCGTTGGGTTAGCTCTGTAACTTGTCTCTGTAAATTCTCAATCATCACGTCCTGGATGCTACGATCACGGTGCGGGACTTCCTTATCCAGAATCTGCCATCTACGACCACGACCACGACCACGACCACGAGCCATTAAAATCGACGGGTCTATTCCCAGAAAAATGCTTGAGCTTTGATACCAACTGACGCCGGTCGGGACAACGATTATCCGACGTGTTAAGTAAACAAATAAATTCACAGGAAGAAGAAAGAGGTTCACCGAAAAACACAGAGAAATCTCTCTAATATGTATATTATATTTATCAAAAAATCAAGTCCCCTATTTCAACCCACAAGTCGGGTTTATATAGCTTAGCAAAACTTTATCTTCAAGTCACTCTAGAATCTTCCTTGAGATATAGAAATAAAATTCTCCTAGGGATGTGAAAAATATTCTAACAAACTTCCTAGGGAAGCGAAAAAAATTCTAACAAACTTCTTACTTTTACGGAAACAAAAATAACAAACTTGCTAATAATAAAATATTATTAATTAAAGAACTAAATAGACACTACTAGAAAAATAAGAATACGTGACGGAACTTTGTGATAACTTTTAAAAACAATCACAAAAGATAGTAATTTGTGATGGACTTTTTAAGCAATCATAAAATAATAGTATATATGATGGCTCTTAGTGATGACTAATTTTGCCATCAATGCATTATAATTGTGATGGTCATGTCAATCACCAAACTTTCTTTTTGTGACAGACTAAGTCGTCACTTATAGATATATCCTTTTCGTGATTGCATTTAAGCTATCACTAATATTTTAATGTAAGAAATAATCAAAACAATATTTTATGACGGTCATGACAATCATAAAAAGATAGATTTTTGTGACGACTTTTATTTGCAATTACAAAAAAGGTATTTTATGATGAAATTTTTAAGTCATCACAAAATAATAAAATATATGATGACTTTCAGTGATGGCTAATTTTACCATCATTATAGAGTATTTGTGACTGCCATTGCAATCACAAAATCTTATGTGGAAGTAATTTTGTTTAATAAGTCAACTCACATATATTTCCTATTATATTTTGTTTTAAAATTATAATCATGATCTGAACTTTGGTGTATTGGTAATACTCGTTATTTAGTTCCCAAATAGGGGGAGGGTTCGAATCCTACAAGTATCATTTGATACAATTAATATAATAAAATAAATTATCCATAAATAGAGATTCACGTTCTTACCTTTGATACCTAAAATCTTGTTTTTTTGTGATGATTTTAACAATCACAATAGATTACGTGTTAATGTGATTGTATTAATCATCACAAAAGTACTAAGAGTTTACGTGATTGTCAAAATCATCACGTAAAACCTTTCATGATGGGCGTATACAAGATGACCATTGTGATGCTTAAAGCCATCACGTAAACCTTTCGTGATGGTTTTTCTAGTATTTGTGATGGATTTTGGCCATCATAAATGACCATTTTTTTAGTAGTGAGAATGAGAAAATAATTAAACTATTAGTCTGTCGAACTTTGAAGTCAAGACGTCATTCCGTCTCCCGAAGTCGAAGGTAAAAGTGTCATCCCAACTATAACGCCCCCAAAATCGGGACTATTTTCCTTCCCGATCTTGTGCGTTAATATTATCTTGTTCTAGCTTTAAATTATTATTTAATGTTAAAATAGCTAAAACTGCGGAAT
Source organism: Panax notoginseng (assembly GCA_016801055.1). Taxonomy (NCBI): domain Eukaryota; kingdom Viridiplantae; phylum Streptophyta; class Magnoliopsida; order Apiales; family Araliaceae; genus Panax; species Panax notoginseng. The sequence goes on along the minus strand of CM029018.1, from coordinate 207,912,921 downwards.
AAATTTTTTTTTTTCCATTCATTCATTCCCTGAATCGCAACCTTTACAATTCTTCTTTATACTATAATCATATTTATTATATGACTTATTTAGCCTGAGTAGATATATATATATATATATATATATATATATATATATATATACACACACACACACACACACACACACAATTCATTCTTTTAAGCATATCCCCTTTATAGAACAATTAATCTTCATCTATTGAATACTTCAAAATTTACACATTTGTGATTTACACATGAAAATACCATCAAATAATTCAACACAATCTCAATTAAATCACTAGTCTTCTTTTCATGCGCTCCTAATCACGATAGATCGTATCATAGCTTTAACATGCAAATTAAGCAAGATTGAGCACGACGGCCCAGCAAGTCTAATAGTCTATCATGCATCACGTAGCACATAGGCTTCACATTCAGTTCATGCATTTATATTCTTGGTGTTTAAGTATATTACAAATGCATTATCACATTTATATCCTGCTGGTAGCAACATAAATACCATAGCATGCTACACGTGTCCTGTACATGTCCTTCATTGCACATATATATTGAGTTTTTCGATTCAATTCAATAATTAGTCATAATTTGACATTCATCATTCACAAAGTAAATAATGCATTTCATAGGTATTACATATTAATAAACATAAATCATGCTAACAGTTATCTATAGTAATTATAAGACCACATAAATAAATTGAGAAACTTGCCTCGAGTGCTGTTTAATGTTATAACTTATCTGCTCGGTGATGATCCTACACAAATTGAGTATATATATTCATACACACATTAGTTTCATATACTAAATTCACATACATAAAGTAAACTAATTTTTATTTTACATTAAGTATAATCTTTTTGTTCTTGTCTTAAAACCATTCCACATTTCTTTAGAAACTTTTGTCTGTTACAACCCTTTTTATGCACAAAAAGGTTCTCTCATGGTTTTAGTATATAAATACTTTACATCTCGAAGCATAGACCATTTATATACCATTTTAAGAATATATTTCATCTTTATTTATAAACTTAGGACTTTATGGTTTATGAATGACTTTTATTGCGTAAACATAACTCATTTCATCATTTCTTTAATTTACATAATTTTTATGCCTTTGCAATAGTTCATGAGCTAAACCACACTATTGACATGTATGCAAATGCTTTACTTCGTTAGTAATTTAGCTTCGCATTTATTCTCGCGACTAATTTACATTCTTACTTCGCATGTATTTTAAATTCATACACATGTCATTTTATAATTTCGTGTTCAAAATCTTTGTTTCAAACTCCAGAAACCCTTCATTTTAACATTTTCAGGTTCAATATAGCTAACTTTACATAGTTTAGTGTATTCCATTTTAACTAATAACCTTTTTGCATTCCATCACCCGAATATATTTCACACACACACACACACACACACACACACACACACACATATATATATATATATATATATATATATGTGTGTGTGTGTGTGTAAACTTGCATTTACATATAACTTTTATCGCTTTAATAAACCTTGCCATGATTTTAGTTCATGAATACGTCACACTTTCAGTTTATAACCCTTTTTGTATCTTAATACATGGATATTCCATCTCCCTTATATCTCACTTAAGTATTCAAAGTGAATACAAAATATATTCCATATATTGTTCTTGATTATATAATATATGGATAAATTATAGCTTCAAATACTTCATCATCTTACTTACAATAACCATTCTTCTCTTTTACTAGAATTTGGTATGATTGTAGTATATGAATACATTAAGATTCTAAGTTATAATCCATTCGAAGTTTAGTATATGGCATTCTATGTTCTTTGTACATAACTCAAATGTATAAAGAAATTTTATAACTTATTTCATGACTCGGAAGTAATTATACTTGTTTGGTTAACGTATAGCTCCCATAATGCTTTATAGTTTTATTTCCGTATACTAACGCGTGAAATATTATTATTTTTCATCATCATGACAAAATAACCTCTTTTGAGGCATTAACAACTTCAAATTTGCCCAACAGTCCCAACATTGGATGCACGTTTTGCTAGCTTATAGATTGCTAACTCATTATAGTTCCTATATACGCGTTTGTAAGACCCCGAATTTTATAAAATAAAAGTATTCAATTTTTCTTATAATTATTATTCAATAAATGGTTAAATTGATAAAAAGTTAAAGTTAAGGGTGATATATGAAAAATTTTCAAAATAAGCAAGTGGCTATAAAATACTTATTGTTGTCGGGGAATATTCGTACGACGGCGCAACCTTGTGTGGGCCTCATAACGGAAAGCGATTGGATGAAGAAAACGACAAGTATAAGTTATTTATAAATAACGGCGTAGTTGTTACCGTTAACACTGTTGGAATACCCGGTGGTTAAAACACAGTAATACGCGATGTTACATAGTAGCACACGGTATTGCACCAATTATTGATTCTTACGTAAGAAGGCACTACTCAATAATTGTTACAGTAATTACTGTTTAATATTTTTTTTTGATTCAATAATTGCTACGTTGATATTTTATATTATTGTTGTTTCAATAATTGTCACTACACAGTATTTTTCATTATCAGATCAATAATTCATATTATTTGAATAATATTATTAGATAACATTATTGGCAATGTCTAGAAAGTTCTGTCTAAGGAGAGGTTTGGTCACCTAATTGTGCGCTAGTAAAGAGAAATCCTTATCGAAAAGCCCCCTCTTTCCTAGGAACAGCCTGGTTGTCAGTATTGTGATTCTGTAATATTATTTATGAATAATTAATTATTGATTTATATGATAAGAAAAATATTTATTTATGTGAATATAATAGAAGAATTTTTAGAAAAGTTATAATTGTTGAAAATTGATATTTTATCTTTTCTGATAAAATATATTATTATATTACAATAATATAATAATGGTGATATTTTACAATGAATATGTGATATATGAATAAATGAGGAGTAAGAGTATTTTTGTTACAAAAAATATTTAACACATGTTTTGTGTGTTAATGGACCCTATTTTTGACTGAAATTTGATTATAGCCTGTAAAATCGTCCGTATGTGAATTTCGGTCAATTTCTGTTTAGAATTTGGAAAAACTTAAACTTACAAAGTTGTAGAGAATTGAATTTTCTATGGAATGGATAGAAGATTTGAATTTTTCTGATAAAAGGGCTATTTATTATGAATTATTGAAGTTCAGGAATATTGGGTCTGAATTGATTTTGTTGCATTAAATGATAAAAACATGTTTTGTGTGTTAGTGGGCCCCACTAGTTGGTGAAAGATGCTGAAATTAGATTTCAAATGTGCGTAGATTTTTTTTTTAAAAATATTATTATTTTATTAAATTTTCTGCTTTGGTGTTCAAAGCATTTTCTTATAAATAGGGTGCTTAGGTTAGAATTAAAAATCACACCAGAAACTGAAGTTTTCTCTCTCTATATTATTGAGCGTATTTTTGTGAGTATTTAGATATATTGAGTGTTGATATACGGCGCAAGTTCGTTCAGCGTTATATCCGATATTCAAGTCAGAAGTACTGCTCTTTTGAGGTAAGGGATAGTAAGGGATTGTAAGTGTTATTATGTTTTTCAGTTTCGTAATTTTTTCGACCCTCAAAAATTCTAGAAAAATTTGAAATGATAATTTGATGAGTTTTCTAGATTGTGTCCAAAAATAACGATTTTTGGATGTATAGATTAGGAGTTATGAATTTTATGGGAAAAGACTATTTTAAAAGTAAACCCTTATAACTCCTTGTGATTAACTCCAAAATTGGTGAAATTTTTATTGAAAGTACATGTATATAACAGCTTTATACTCTGTAAATTTCGTAATTTTTGGATAAAAGTACAGTTTATGATAAATTACTAAATATTCGGTAGTTTTGGCCATATGAAAAATAGTAAATGAATTTTAAAAATTCTGAAAAAAATATATGTTTAATATGAGACTATATTCTGCTAAATCCTAGAAAAGAAAATTTTCTGGGACTGATTTGGTATTTTTCATAAAAATGGACTAGTTATGAGTAAATGAATTAAATATGTTATGTGAAGTAAGAAAATTAGAAAATAAGATTTTATTTTGGCATTTTAAGATGATTAAATGCAATATTTAGTAAAGTGTAAACAATTAAAATAAATTATTTATAAATTTAAGAAATGATTAAAATATTATTGTAATATTAATAATATTAGATTATGAGATTATTAAGTTATTTATAACATTTGGATTAAGGTGTTGTAAATATTGATATGGATTTTATTGTGAAACTTTATCTTTTTGTGTCAGAATTACTATTCATGAGTTACTATTCACGAGTTACTATTCACGGGATACTATTCACGACAAAATTGGTTTCTTTTTCTGACCAAATTATCGTTGATTTATGAATCTTACTCTTAAAATTAAACTCATGTTTTGATTATATTATTTTTATAATATTTTTATAATCCTGGTGATGAAATTTCTCTTTGACTTGAGTGTAAAGATGGGTAGATTATTGGTATGATCGTGACTATGGGTTCTCTTTGGCCAGTAGTGTAAAGATGAATTGTTGACTAGTATGATCATGACCATTGAATTTATAATTGAATATCTTTAGCTTAAGTGCAAAGGTGAATTGATTTACATGGTTATAATTATTGTTTATATAAATTTTGAAATATATTTCTTTGAGATATTAATATTTTTGGCATGAAGTGCAAAGATGACCTATTATTGAATATCTTTGGCATGTAGTGCAAAGATGAACTGTTGTTGAATATCTTTGGCCCGTAGTGCAAAGATGACCTATTGTTGAATATCTTTGGCCTGTAGTGCAAAGATGAACTGTTGATAAATATCTTTGGCCCGTAGTACAAAGATGAATTTATTAGTATGATTATGAACAGGAACTGTAATTTGGTATAACCATGATCTTTGATGTTTCAGGTAAAGCCAGGTGATGAAAATTATTTTCGTCCTGGATGCGAAGAGGAATTTAGAACCATAATTATGATTATGAGTTATTCACATGATTTTGGTCAGGAACTGTTGATTGATATTACAGGGATAAAACATTGTTGGTGGACTTTTAACATAGAGATGATAATAGACTTTATGGTCTATTTGACTCTTCTAATGGATTGTTCGTTCCGCTACAACTATGGTTGAAAAGTTTTATCATCTACCATATGTTCTAAATCTCTGATTTATTGTTGACGGAGGCTATTAATAATTTAATTATCTCTAGTCACGATATTCTTTACTGGGCTAGTTGTGCTCACCCTTTTATTTCATAATTCCTTTCAGGTGATGAAAGTATAGCTGGGTTGAGCGGGGGTAACAGGTAAATAGAACGGTGGTCTATAGCTGTTGAGGTTCTCCTTAAACAGTTTAAAAATAATTTTATTGAGAATTGTGAGACCCCGAATTTTATGAAATAAAAGTATTCAATTTTTCTATTTTGGTAAATAGTTAAATTGATAAAAGTTTAAAGTTAAGGGTAATATGTGATTTTTTTTTGCAAAGTAAGCAAGTTGATATAAAATATTCGTTGTGTCGGAAAATATTCGATTAGTCGGGGAATATTCTTTTTGTCAGAAAATATTCGTACGACAGTATAATCATTAGTGAACCCCACAACGGAATTATTGTCGGATTGAGAAAACGACAAAAATATTTTTATGAAAATAACGGTGGAAGTTTTACCGTTAACTGCTGAAACACCCGATGTTAAAAATACAGTAATACGTGTGGTTGCATAGTAGCACACGGTATTGATTATTGATGCTTACGTGAGAAGTCACTCAGTTTTGTTTTATTAGTATTATTAATGTAATAAAACAAAAAAAACTTTTTATATAAAACAAAATACTTTTATAAAGTTATTCGTTTTATTAGGCTAATAGTAAAATCTTTTTATATAAAACAGAATACTTTTATAAAGTTATATATTTTATTAGACAATAATTAGAACATATTATATTTTATTATGCATAATTTTTGCATAGTACCTGCATAGTGTTTGCATAGTAAAATCTTTTATAAAGTTATTCGTTTTATTAGATTATAAATAGAATATATTATATTTTATTTAAAAGATTTTGCTTTAAATATGGACCGTCCGATTAAAAGTAAATCAATCTGGACCGTTCATGAATTAGTTACTATGCAGTCCATTCTTCTATAAATAGAAGCTCATTCCTTCATTATTTCTTACGAATTTACTGAAACTCTAGAGAGAGAAACTATAGAGAGAGTTCTTCTTCTATAATATTGAGCGTATTTATTTAGAGTTTAAGAAAGCTTTGAGCGTAGTGCAAGTTTTCTTCGAGTATATCATCGCCCTACTAGTCGGAATACTCTTCTTTCAAAGGTAAGAGATATTATTTGTGGTACCAGTTTATGAGAAGTACCGCATACATGGTGAAATTCTTCTATTATTCCGTTCTTTATTATTCTGTCGGAATATCCTGTTGGTGCGTACTACGCCTGACCTTGTTCCATTAATTATTATTCTGTTGGAATAACCTGTTTGTGCGGTCTATCGCATGCATGGTGATTTCTGTTGTTATTCCATTCTTTAATATTTTGTTGAAATATCTTGTCAGTGCGAATTTCGCCTGACCTGGTTCCGTTCTTTATTATTCTATCGGAATATCCTGTCTGTGCGTTTACGCATGACCTGGTTCCATTCTTTATTATTCTGTTAGGAATAACCTGTCTATGCAGTCTATCGCACACGTGGTGAATCCTTCTGTTATTCCATTCTTTATTATTCTGTTGGAATAACATGTCTATGTGGATTACCACATGCATGATGAATGATCCTTTGTATTCATTCCTTATTAAATTATGGAAATGATCTGTATATGTGGATAACCGCAGGGCGGACGAAAATCCATTTGCAGTTTTATATATTCTATTATACTCTGTTGGTTAAAGTTTTAGCTTCTATACTCCATGGAATTAGTGGAATATCTTTGATATTTGCGCTTCATCCAATATCTTTTCATGAAAATATTTTTCTGAGCATTCTTAAATTTTACTCTACAAATAAGTATCATGTTAACAATTTGGACGTTATTGATTCCTGGATAAATTAATTCTTGAACTTGTTTTATTGAATTATTATGTCATTGTCATCATCTTCATGTTTATATTATGTTGAAAGTCATCTGTGGCCTGTAGTGCAAGATGGACTTGGTATGATTATGACCAGAGATTATTCGGTATAATCATGACCGTAATGTTACAAATGATGTGGTAAAAGTCATCTTTGGCCCGTAGTGCATAGATGGACTTGGTGTGATTATGACCAGGGATTATTCGGTATAATCATGACAGTAATGTGATGAATGATGTGGTAAAAAAATCCTCATTGGCCGTAGTGCATTGATGGACAGTTTTTGGTATGATTATGGCTATGGATTCTCTTCGGTCAAGGGTGCAAAGATGAATTATTTTATGACATGATCAGGACCGTTAAAGAAAACATGATTATCTTTGGCCCGTAGTGCATGGATAATTCGTGGTCGTGATACTAATGAATATCCTTGGCCTGTAGTGCAGGGATGATTCGATGATGTGGATTAATTATTGAGCTGAGTCTCAGCGATGAAATATTAATTCATGGATGTGATAATAATGAATATCTTTGGCCGTAGTGCATGGATAATTCATGGATGTGATACTAACGAATATCCTTGGCCGTAGTGCATGGATAATTTGAAGGTGTGAATTATTTATTAAGCTGAGTCTCAGCGATAAAATATTGGTTATACACTTTTAATTTGTAGAAGATAGTAGATATCATGCTCTACTTGACTCTTCTAAAATACAATTGTATGTCTTTGGCCGTAGTGCAAAGATGAATTTATTAGTATGATTATGAACAAGAATTGTGATTTGGTATAACCATAATTTTTTATGTTTCAGGTGAATATAGGTGATAAAAATTATCTTCGTCCTGGGTGCGAAGATGAATTTAGAATCACAATTATGATTGTGAGTTATTCATATGATTGTGGACATGAATTGTTGATTGATGTTATAGGGATAAAACATTATTGGTGGACTTTTAACATGGAGAAGATAATAGACCTAATGGTCTATTTGACTCTTCTAATGGATTGCTCGTTCCGCTGCAACTATGGTTGAAAAGTTTTATCAGCTACCATATGTTCTAAATCTCTGATTTATTAATGATGAAGGCTATTGATGCTGTAAATTAGCTTTAATTATGATATTCATTACTGGACTAGTTGAGCTCACCCTTTTGCTTTCATTGTTCTCTTCAGAAAGTGAGAACGCAGCAGGGACTTGTCGGGGAACAGAGTGACGGTCCAGATGATATCATTAGTAGTCCTCACTATTCTATGAAATAGTGTGATAGCTGTGGAGGTTCTCCCTAAATATTATAGAAAAGTGTGTTGTATTCTATACATCATTTAGTAGTTATATTTGATGAATCAAATAGGGTGAGGCGAACCCAACTTTGGAAGGGTGTTTTGCCACTATCATACAAGATGTCTAATGACATACAACCTCGTGTTCTCATAAGACATGATTGTGCACATCCACTTGCTGAATATATCTACGAGCACTATCTATATGATCTTGGAGTTTATTTGGAATAAAATTTTCACTTGGAGACCACGAAGATATTTATATGTCAAGAGAAGACTCACCATTGGAAAGAAGATGATAGTAATCTTCTTATTTTTGTTTGGGGACTTTTGGGACAACCAAGGATAATTCTGTGGACATATGATATCTATCATAATCTAAACGCATGGCCTCCCATGTACGAAGGTTTCCTTGAGCACTTCCCAAAGATTTTAATTTCTAAAATAGTTTTTGACTATACTTTTATGTAAAGTATCATTGTAAGGTTGTGGTCAAGGTACCATGAGAGTTACATATATTTGTATTAAAACTCATAGTTAACTGTGGTCGTATTCTATACGACAGCTCAACAGTTGTATACATGAAGTTGTATTTGAATTTTGTACCATATATCTGGCGACTCAAAATGTGTGATGTATACCTAATTTTGGGGGCGTCACAGTTGGTATCACAACTTAGGGATATGGTCGCTGGCAGAGATAAGAGTCTAGAACTAGGAGGGGAGAGACGATTTATATACTTCGCTAGTGTGTGACTTACCTAAGCTGAAATTGGTTACTTGATAAGTTGACAAATTATGATATGTCAATTAACCTTTGTTTTGAAGCTATATTCTAGAATGATATCTAAAATACAAAAGATAAGAAATGAGAAAATCATGATAGCGAGGAAATTATCGGGAGGGTACAATATGAAAAAAAAGCAAGGTATTCTCATCTTTTCGAATATCAGGTACGTACGTAAATTTCGAGGGCAAAATTTCATAAGGTGGGGTGATTGTGAGACCCCGAATTTTATGAAATAAAAGTATTCAATTTTTCTATTTTGGTAAATAGTTAAATTGATAAAAGTTTAAAGTTAAGGGTAATATGTGAAATTTTTTTTTTGCAAAGTAAGCAAGTTGATATAAAATATTCGTTGTGTCGGGAAATATTCGATTAGTCGGGGAATATTCTTTTTGTCAAGGAATATTCGTACGACGGTACAATCATTGGTGGACCCCACAACTGAATTATTATCGGATTGAGAAAACGACAAAAATATTTTTATGAAAATAACGGCGTTTTACCGTTAACTGCTGAAACACCTGGTGTTAAAAGTACAGTAATACGTGTGGTTACATAGTAGCACACGATATTGATTATTGATGCTTACGTGAGAAGTCACTCAGTTTTGTTTTATTAGTATTATTAATGTAATAAAGCAGAAAAACTTTTTATATAAAACAAAATACTTTTATAAAGTTATTCGTTTTATTAGGCTAATAGTAAAATCTTTTTATATAAAACAGAATACTTTTATAAAGTTATCTGTTTTATTAGACAATAATTAGAATATATTATATTTTATTATGCATAGTTTTTACATAGTGCATGCATAGTGTTTGCATAGTAAAATCTTTTATAAAGTTATTCGTTTTATTAAATTATAAATAGAATATATTATATTTTATTTAAAAGATTTTGCTTTAAATATGGACCGTCCGATTAAAAGTAAATCAATCTGGACCGTTTATGAATTAGTTATTATGCAGTCCATTCTTCTATAAATAGAAGCTCATTCCTTCATTATTTCTTATAAATTTACTGAAACTCTAGAGAGAGAAACTATAGAGAGAGTTCTTCTTTTATAATCTTGAGCGTATTTATTTAGAGTTTAAGAAAGCTTTGAGCGTAGTGCAAGTTTTCTTCGAGTATATCCTCGCCCTACTAGTCGGAATACTCTTCTTTCAAAGGTAAGAGATATTATTTGTGGTACCCGTAAGGGGTATTATTTTTTTTTGTATTCATGAAAAGAACTTTTGTTATTCCATTATTTATTATTCTGTTGGAATAACCTGTATACGTAGACTACCCTATACTTGGTGAAATTCTTCTGTTATTCCATTCTTTATTATTATGTTGGAATAACCTGTTTATGCGAAGTACCGCATACATGGTGAAATTCTTCTATTATTTCGTTCTTTATTATTTTGTCGGAATATCATGTTGGTGCGTACTACGCCTGACCTGGTTCTATTAATTATTATTCTGTTGGAATAACCTGTCTGTGCGGTCTATCGCATGCATGATGATTTCTGTTGTTATTCCATTCTTTAATATTTTGTTGGAATATCTTGTCGGTGCGAATTTCACCTGACCTGGTTCCGTTCTTTATTATTCTATCGGAATATCCTGTCTGTGCGTTTACGCATGACCTGGTTCCATTCTTTATTATTCTGTTGGGAATAACTTGTCTGTGCAGTCTATTGCACGCATGGTGAATCCTTCTGTTATTCCATTCTTTATTATTCTGTTGGAATAACCTGTCTATGTGGATTACCACATACATGGTGAATGATCCTTTGTATTTATTCCTTAAATTGTGGAAATGATCTGTATATGTGGATTACCGCATGGCGGATGAAAATTCGTTTGTAGTTTTATATATTCTATTATACTCAGTTGGTTAAAGTTTTAGCTTCTATACTCCATGAAAATAGTGGAATATCTTTGATATTTGCGCTTCATCCAGTATCTTTTCATGAAAATATTTTTCTGAGCATTCTTAAATTTTACTCTACAAATAAGTATCATGTTGACAATTTGGACGTTATTGGTTCCTGGATAAATTAATTCTTGAACTTGTTTTATTGAATTATTATGTCATTGTCATCATCTTCATGTTTATATTATGTTAAAAGTCATCTGTGGCCTGTAGTGCATAGATGGACTTGGTATGATTATGACCAGGGATTATTCGGTATAATCATGACCGTAATGTTACAAATGATGTGGTAAAAGTCATATTTGGCCCGTAGTGCATAGATGGACTTGGTGTGATTATGACCAGAGATTATTCGGTATAATCATGACCGTAATGTGATGAATGATGTGGTAAAAAAATCCTCATTGGCCGTAGTGCATTGATGGACAGTTTTTGGTATAATTATGGCTATGGATTCTCTTTGGCCAAGGGTGCAAAGATGAATTATTTTATGGGATGATCAGGATCATTGAAGAAAACACGATTATCTTTGGGCCGTAGTGCATGAATAATTCGTGATCGTGATACTAATGAATATCCTTGGCCTGTAGTGCAGGGATGATTCGATGATGTGGATTAATTATTGAGCTAAGTCTCAGCGATGAAATATTAATTCATGGATGTGATAATAATGAATATCTTTGGCCGTAGTGCATGGATAATTCATGGATGTGATACTAACGAATATCCTTGGCCGTAGTGCATGGATAATTCGAAGGTGTGGATTATTTATTAAGCCGAGTCTCAGCGATAAAATATTGGTTATACACTTTTAATTTGTAGAAGATAGTAGATATCATGATCTACTTGACTCTTCTAAAATACAGTTGTATGTCTTTGGCCGTAGTGCAAAGATGAATTTATTAGTATGATTATGAACAAGAATTGTGATTTGGTATAACCATAATTTTTGATGTTTCAGGTGAATATAGGTGATAAAAATTATCTTCGTCCTGGGTGCGAAGATAAATTTAGAATCACAATTTTGATTATGAGTTATTCATATGATTGTGGACAGGAATTGTTGATTGATGTTACAGAGATAAAACATTAATGGTGGACTTTTAACATGGAGAAGATAATAGACCTAATGGTCTACTTGACTCTTCTAATGGATTGCTCGTTCCGCTGCAACTATGGTTGAAAAGTTTTATCAGCTACTATATGTTCTAAATCTCTGATTTATTAATAATGAAGGCTATTGATGATGTAAATTAGCTTTAATTATGATATTCTTTACTGGGCTAGTTGAGCTCACCCTTTTGCTTTCATTGTTCTCTTCAGAAAGTGAGAACGCAGCAGGGACTTGTCGGGGAACAGAGTGACGGTCCAGATGATATCATTAGTAGTCCTCACTATTCTATGAAATAGTGTGATAGCTGTGGAGGTTCTCCCTAAATATTATAGAAAAGTGTGTTGTATTCTATACATCATTTAGTAGTTATATTTGATGAATCAAATAGGGTGAGGCGAACCCAACTTTGGAAGGGTGTTTTGCCACTATCATACAAGATGTCTAATGACATACAACCTCGTGTTCTCATAAGACATGATTGTGCACATCCACTTGCTGAATATATCTACGAGCACTATCTATATGATCTTGGAGTTTATTTGGAATAAAATTTTCACTTGGAGACCACGAAGATATTTATATGTCAAGAGAAGACTCACCATTGGAAAGAAGATGATAGTAATCTTCTTATTTTTGTTTGGGGACTTTTGGGACAACCAAGGATAATTCTGTGGACATATGATATCTATCATAATCTAAACGCATGGCCTCCCATGTACGAAGGTTTCCTTGAGCACTTCCCAAAGATTTTAATTTCTAAAATAGTTTTTGACTATACTTTTATGTAAAGTATCATTGTAAGGTTGTGGTCAAGGTACCATGAGAGTTATATACATTTGTATTAAAACTCATAGTTAACTGTGGTCGTATTCCATACGACAGCTCAACAGTTGTATAAATGAAGTTGTATTTAAATTTTGTACCATGTATCTGGCGACTCAGAATGGGTGATGTATACTTAATTTTGGGGGCGTCACAAGAACTTTAGATAAGTGTGTTGTATTTATACGTCATTTAATAGTTATATTTGGTGAATCAAATAGGGTGAGGCGAACCCAACTTTGGAAGGGTGCTTTGCCATTATCATACAAGATGTCTAATGACATACAACCTCGTGTTATCATAAGACAGGGTTGTACTCATCCACTTGCTGAGTATATATATACGAGCACTACCTATATAATCTTGGAGTTTGGTTGAAATATAATTTTCAATTAGAGACAATTGAGATAATTATATGTCAAGAGAAGACTCACCATTGGAAAGAATATGATAACAATCTTCTCGTTTTTCTTTGGGGTCTATTGGGTCAACCAAGGATAATTCTTCAGTCATATGATATCTATTATAACTTAGACGCATGACCTTCCATGTACGAGGGTTTCCTTGAGCACTTCCTAAAAATTTTAATTTCTAAAACAGTTATTGACTGTACCTTTATGTAAGGTGCCATTGTGACGTGATATCCAAAGTTGGGATATGAGTCACAATCGGTATATATTTATATCAAAACTCACAACATATATGTTGTTATATTTTGCACGACAATTGTAGTAATAAAGTTGTAGTGATTTTCTGTACCATGTATTTGGCGACTCAGAATAGGTTGGATGGATTGGACCTATTTTGGAGGCCTCACAGCGTTCATTTACATTTAATGTAAATCTTATATACTTGTTTATTTAGAAAGTCTTGTAATTCAGTAAATAAGCACACCTAGAGGGGGGGTAAATAGGTGTTTATGCTAAAAGTGATAAATAGTGAAATTTTTTTGAAATTATCTGCTACAGGTTTAATTCAGACAACTACAGCTGTCTGCTTTAGTGTCTGCTTTAACTTATGTTCTTCGTTCAATATTATCAGACAACTATACTTGTCTGCTTTAGTGTCTGGATTCGTATAACTTCAAACTAATAAAGCAAAGTACCCAAAAAATAGAAGGTAGAAATGTAGAAACGTAAAGACATCAAGATTTTTATGTGGTTCAGCCCCTATCCTCTACCTAGTGGCGTAATCCACGTCCAATCCCAACTAGGATTGGAGACTTTTTTTATTACTATTTAAACCTCAATACAAAAATTACTCCCTGTTACAAAAAAGCCTCAATATCTGATGTTGGACACCTATGCCCCCGTTTTGCATCTCTGCAACTTGTACACCTCTGCACCTCTTCTCACCTCTAAGACCCTTAAAGCCTTCTATGAACAAACTAACTAAAAAAGAAACCTCAAGCCAAAACTATGCTTGAGTACTTCGGTTTACAATGAATGAGTAAAATAAATTTCCAGCACACAAGAATATAATAGATTACAATAAATGGCTGAAATAAAGCAACTGAAGTGCTCTGATGTAGTATATCAACTTGATTGCAGGTTTCAGAGTTGTGTCCTGTTCAGCCGAAGAGAAGGAGTATATATAACAAGACACACAACGGCTAAAAAATGTTAGCTAAGAAAACTCAGTCCCGTTAGAAACCATCCATGATTTCAGCAGCTATGTATAACCAAAAAGATATTAAGCAATCTGCCCCAGCTATTTGATTTTGAAGTGCTGAAATAAAGGAGATAAACTTCTATACTCGGTCAACAATTTTAAACTAGAGAAACAAGGAGATAAGATAAAGACCCAGCTTCTATAAGACTCCTTATTAAAATAGAATACAAAGTACCATTAACTGTTGTAGGCTCCACTAAGCAAGAGAATAAAATTAGCACCCACGAAATACTCTGTAGAATAAATGAAGGAAATTTGGGCCAACTGGAAAAACATTTAATAACATAAACCCATCTAATAGCATTAAAAATTATAAATACAAACATTCCTTAATAAACTCTAATTCAAATCTTAATAAATTCCAATTAAAATCTTCCTTAATAAACTCCCATTCAAATCTTCCTTAATAAACTCCAAATCAAATCTTCCTTAATAAACTCCAAACCATGTAATAACCATAACCCATGCATATTAGATATAATATTATAAACCATAATCCATGCATATTAATTATAATATTATAAAACATTTATAAACCATAATCCATGCATATTTAATAATATTATAACAAACCATGAACCATGCACACGTCTAATATACTTAAATTAGTTATCATTCAAAACTTCATAAAATTAAAACTAACATTCTCCCCCTTTTTGATGATGACAATTTATGCACCAACATGCTCCCCCTAAGTATATGGCTCCCCCTAAATTTATGCATATTAAGGATAAAAAGAAAATGACTTTATCCAAATAACCATCATTACATATTCCAGCATAATATAGCATCTCAATATCAACATGAATACCAATTCAAGCCAATTTAAATATACCCAAATATCTCTCCCCCTTTGTCATTATCAAAAAGAAATAAATCATCAAGTTATATCTCTCCCCCTTTATTATCAACAAAAAATAATTCATATCACATATAGTAAGGTTATAAGCATAAAGAATGACATTGGAGCAAGGTTATAACAAAATCACATATAACAAGTAAACAATATAATCATACATTTGTGATTTGTTTCCTATATAGCAACATTTTGTTACCAGTGGAAAGCTTGATAGTTGTGCTCCTTAGTGTAGATTTGGATTTTATATATTTAGAATCAAATATTTATTCAATAGCACTTCTTTTAGTCATCCCAATGTTAAGGTCTTTAAAGCTTAGGTTAGGAGGATAATTTTTTATTATTCTAGTTATTCTTGAAAGACTGCCATTGGTCATTTTTTTCATCTGATTCACTTTCTGGAATATCATATTTTGCATCAGAATATTCATCTGATTTGCCTTCTAAAACAGACGGGTCGAGCTGTCTGGATTTAGGTGTCTGCATGTTTTCCTGGTTCATCTGTTTTTCCTTCTGATGCAGACAGCTTAGGCTGTCTGGATTGAGCTATTTTCTTTCCTAATTCAAGATCCCTTAACTGTATTCATGCAAAGTCTCCATCCTCTTCTTTTGACAGATCAAGGTCAAAATTATCAAATAAAATATAAACATATTCATCAACCTTGTATCAAGATTATCATGTGTATTTATAATGAAACATTTAGCACCATAAAAACTTTAGAAAGCGTGATGTTATGAACCCTTGTAATGCGAAATCCATAGAGTTTTCATAATAATATATCTAATTAAAACTTTATTTAAATAACATGAGGTACTTACAGATTTCGCCAAATAATTTATAGGTAACTTACTCTTTCAGTGTAAAGTATCATCCATCTCCTTTTTGATCTTGAGACACCTACAAAACAAACAAATAGTCTCTATCTCTTTGGTGCCCAAATCTTCTTGGGTCCTTTTGGGTTAGTAGCATATAAATCACTTTTCTTTATCTAAATTTGTTTTATTCTAATTGTATTACAATTAGAATCAAAATAACCTTTAAAACCACATTTTTTACAAGTAACAAATGGTGAACAATAAAGTGGTTTATGCCTTGATTTACTATTAATCATTCTAATATTAGTAATAATCTTATTTTCTACATTTTTAATAGGATTATACCCAATTCCTTGTTTATCAAGACTAGACCTTTGTGCCCCTAACATAACATTTAGATTCTCTTCTCTTTGCACAAATTTAGCAAGATCATTTTTTAAAGATGCTATTTTTGCATTTGTTACATTATCATCATGTTGCATATTCATCATTTTTCCATCATTAAAAGCATCTATGCATACATCTGTCATTTTCAATTTTTCTTTTAAAATTTGATTTTCATTTGTAAGATATTCATTTTCTTTCTTTTCTTCAATAAGTGACTCAACTTCATTCATTAGCTCATTTACGCAGTTCTTAAAATAAGCAGTTTTCTTTTTAAGCTTTTGATTTTCATTTAGCAAAGCAAGATAATCAAATGTAGATATTTCAAAATTTTCATGAAAATTCGTTACCTCAAGTTGTCCCATGAAACATAATTGGCCAATTTCTTCATCTTATTCTGTTTTGGACTTGCTCATTGGAGTTGAGCTACCTTTTTTATTCTTCTTTTGTTTCTTTCTTTGAAGTAGTCTCTCGAGTTTTCTTGAGAGCATTTTAATTTCTTCATCAAAATCTTCATCATTTCCTTCTATGTAGTTTTCAGCTTGTAGAGCCAAGGTCTTCTTCTTAGGTGCCTCATCTTCTTCATCGTACAATTTTAGTTGGTTTTCAAACTCTTCAAGTTCTCCAAATAAGGTAAAAGTTTCCATTGTGCTGATTGTGACTGAGTCTTGAAGTGTAGTGACCTTTGGTCCGAATCGCTTTGGCATGACTCTAAGAAGCTTTCGGTTGATTTCCTTTTGATTAATCTTTTGTCCAAGCATACTTAGAGAATTCATTAGAGTGAGAAATCTTGCTTGGGCATCTCTATTTGATTCATTTTTCTCCAATTTGAATAGTTCATATTCGTGCATAAGCATGCTCAACTTGATCTCCTTCACTTTAGTAGTACCTTCATGGCTCAAGATGACTGTGTCCCAAATTTCTTTAGCCGTAGTACAAGAAGAGACCTTATCTATCTCCGACTGAACCATGCCACTTAAAAGTGTATTCATGGCCTTGGAATCATAAGATACCATATACGATTCATTTGAGTCCATTTCCATGAGATTCTTTGGCTTGCCATCATCATGTCGCGGAATGACTGGTCCATTTTCGACTACCCGCCATTCCCATGGGTCACGATTTAGATAGATCTTCATTCTAAACTTCCAAAAGTTGAAGTTCTCACTTCCGAGCAACAACGGTGCCCTACTTTTGGACTGACCTTCTGAAAAGTTTAGGTGTGCCATAGGATCTTCCCCTACGACCTGCAATGATCAATATTAGTAGAGTCAAGATTTGATACCAAATGTAATTCAGTAAATAAGCACACCTAGAGGGGGGTGAATAGGTGTTTATGCTAAAAGTGATAAACAGTGAAAACTTTTTGAAATTATCTGCTACAGGTTTAATTTAGACAGCTACACATATTTACTTTAGTGTCTGCTTTAACTTATGTTCTTCGTTCAATATTATCAGATAGCTATACCTGTCTGCTTTAGTGTCTGGATTCATATAACTTCAAACAAATAAAGCAAAGTACCCAAAAAATAGAAGGTAGAAATGTAGAAACGTAAAGACATCAAGATTTTTACGTGGTTCAGCCTCTATCCTCTACCTAGTGGCGTAATCCACGTCCAATCCCAACTAGGATTGTAGACTCTTTTTATTACTATTTAAACCCCAATACAAAAATTACTCCCTGTTACAAAGAAGCCTCAATATCTGATGTTGGACACCTATGCCCCCGTTTTTCACCTCTGTAACTTGTACACCTCTGCACCTTTTCTCTCCTCTGAGACCCTTGAAGCCTTCTATGAACAGACTAACTAAAATAGAAACCTCAAGCCAAAACTATGCTTGAGTACTTCGGTTTACAATGAATGAGTAAAATAAATTTTCAGCCCAAAAGAATATAATAGATTACAATAAATGGCTGAAATAAAGCAACTGAAGTGCTCTGATGTAGTATTTCAACTTGATTGCAGGTTTCAGAGTTGTGTCCTGTTCAGCCGAAGAGAAGGAGTATATATAAAAAGACACGCAACGACTAAATAAAATGTTAGCTAAGAAAACTCAGTCCCGTTAGAAACCATCCATGATTTCAGCAGCTATGTATAACCAAAAAGATATTAAGCAATCTGCGCCAGCTATTAGATTTTGAAGAGCTGAAATAAAGGAGATAAACTTCTATACCCGGTCAACAGTTTTAAACTAGAGAAACAAGGAGATAAGATAAAGACCTAGCTTCTATAAGACTTCTTATTAAAATAGAATACAAAGTACCACTAACTGTTGTGGGCTCCACTAAGCAAAAGAATAAAATTAGCACCCTGATAAGTAGGTTTTATACCTACTTATTGGATATCAATTCATGAGAACTATGCCCATCTCAAGTACATTTTAGTGTATTTCTAGTTGCATTTCGTGTTATTTTGCATTGCATGTACTGAGAACCCCTCTAGTGTAAAAGTGCAAGAAATGGCATAGCTCGGCGTTAATAGGTGGCATGAGATCATTGAAGGCATGACACGAGAGTCGAGTGGAGATAAGCAACTGAGCATTGATGAAGGAAGAAGTATTAGCAGCTGGACACAGAAGCAGTAGCAGCAACAAAACTCAAGGAAGCAGAACACAAAAGCCGCGCGGCTACATAAGTTGAAACTCGCACGCTCGCGCCATAATCAAACAGAAGCCAGAAACATTACCAGACGCGCCCGCACCTGTCTTGAACTAGAACCTCGCGCGGTCGCGCACGTCATCGACTGCAGTTGTTGACTTTATTTTAAAATTTGAAATTTAAAGCGTAACTGAGAAAGGGTTCAATGAGGGCTTATAAATAAGACGTATTATCATATGTAAAAGGGTTCCACCCCTTGGGGGATCAATAAGCTATCATTATTTTCTTTCTTCAATTTGAATAAGTAGATTAGAGTAGATTAGAGTAGTGATTTCTAGAGTTGATTAGATTGAAGACTTGAAGCAT
Organism: Panax notoginseng; assembly: GCA_016801055.1. Taxonomy (NCBI): domain Eukaryota; kingdom Viridiplantae; phylum Streptophyta; class Magnoliopsida; order Apiales; family Araliaceae; genus Panax; species Panax notoginseng. Next base: position 207,893,154 of record CM029018.1, on the reverse strand, counting down.
TTGGAAGGAATTAGAGATTCAATGTTAGAGCAGGATAACAGATTTGCACTTCAATTCTCTACTCTTATCCTCTCTTTGATTCTTTTTTGTAATCTTTTGATGTTTATTCAATATGTGGATGATAGATTTGATTCAACTATGATTTAAACTCTATTCTGAGATTGCAATGGATTCTATGGATTAGTTTATTCTGATATATTTCATTGTTAGCCTTATTAATTTCTATGGAATTGTCTATTAAGATTCATGTTTACTTGCTTAGTTGATTGGCCATCAATTACTGTGATAATCCATATGGATTTGAGAGACGAAGTATGGGTTTGGATCTGATCTTAATAGTTTGTAATTATATATTCTATATTGTAATAGGATGTATGATTTGTGCTTAGGATAGACATATACCGAAGCACCATTCATAGTCAATTGAGAACTTGGGCTTAAACCCTAATTATTTGTAAATCACATAGACATATAGTGGTTTAGGTAATGTGGGTGTTCATGTGTATTCTATCAACTGTGGATTACATGTGATTTGTGTATGGTACATTGAGAGATGGCTATAATTTACTTTAGTATTCTTGACTAACAATTCGGTACAATTAGTTTGGCTTAACATGAAATGTGTGGATTTGAATGAGTCAATAGATGAAATTGTGATCTCAGGTCTTCATTATCTAGTCTCAGTCTAGGAATAGTTAGGTTCAATTAATTTCATAGTTTAAATATAAAATATCAAATCATTCGTTTAAATAAGACTGAAATGGTTATGGGCTAGTGCTTGGTGAACTTTATTAGTTAATTCTCTGTGGGAATGATACTTTACTTACTCTTTATTACTTGTTGACCATGTATACTTGCACGCATATATTGATCGGTAAAACGACCAACAAGTTTTTGGCGCCGTTGCCGGGGAATTATTTCAATAATTTTTGCCAATATTAATTTCAATCAAATTAGTCTTAATTTAAATATTTTTATTTTGTTTTAATTATCTTCCTATATTTCTCTCTTTTCAGGTACCATGAGTGACTTTGCTTATCAATGGCCTTATGTAAATATGATTCAACCAAGGGATGCAAGCACTGAAGGACTCAATGTATTTTCTACATTGTCAGCACAAATTGCAACACTTTTGGAGAGGTTGGATGTTCTTGTAGCCCAACACACTCGAGAGATAGTAGTTACATATGAATATTGTGCTGGCGAGCATCCGAGTTATCAGTGCAACATCAGGTTTAGACAAGTACAGTTTGGGGGTGATTACCTCAATAACTATGTTTATCCTTATTATCATCAAGGTTGGGTGTATCACCCGAATTTTGAATGGAGTTATAACTATCGAGACCAATACTGTGTCCCAAGTCCAACACATCCATCGGATTTCTTATATCCACCTCTAATGTAACAAGAAGAAAATTCAAGGTTAAAGGAATTCATGTCAAAAAGCACAGCAGACCATGAAGAGATGATGATGAGTCAGGAGTTATCAAGCCAAAATCTTAACAGACAGATGGAACAACTCATTAACTCCTCAATGAATGGTCCTCAATACATGGATTTCGAAACTGAATAAGATAATTCAAGATTGAAGGATTTGTGGTTCAAATTTGTAGCATCAACTGAGGAGAAGATGATTGAGCAAGAGAGGTCAATTCAAAATCTTCAGAATCAGATGGATCAAATGTTCGAAGCCTTGAACAATCGCCCTCCAAACAATTGGTGCTATGACATGGACGATGAAACTGATGGAGAGATATAAGCGTGCATGCCACTAAATGAACTGAAAGGAGTGGACATTGAGGAGACAACTGGGGGTATGGAAAATGAAGAACATGAGCTGACTTTTATAATACCCCAAGTGCCTTCTCAGTTAGAGTTGAAAAATTCAGTGAATTTTGCACACTCATGTCCCCTTGGTAGTCAGATTCAAAGCAGGAATTTCTGCGATTATGAGGCCTCTTACAAACCATGGTGGGCTGAGGAAGAGATAATAGAAGAAGAAAATCATGTTGTATCTTTCATGCCTCAATATAAAAATCTATTCACATATATAACGGGAGAAGCACCTGGCTATGCAATGGAACTGGGGACATCATGTATAAGAAATATGCTAGGTTGTTTCAATTCACAGACTCGTAAGATGGGGAACCTACCAAAGCACATAGCGGTTCTAATGGATGGAGGGTTCCTCGCCTATCGAAGAGGAATCGGATAGCGGTGTCAAGAAAAGAGTCCAGCTAACGGACTATAAACCGAGCGCTCGATGGGAGGCACCCCATCCAATCTCTTTCCCTATTTGTTTAATTCTCCATTATCCATAGTCTATCATTTTTCTTCCTTTGTGTTCAATTCTTTCTGCTTTAATTAGTTTATTATTATTATAGTTAATTAAATTTTTAGCAGTAAGTATTGGTTATAGTTAAATAAAGTCTAATAGTTCATGTTGATCCTTTTCAGGGGTAACCAATTGTACAGTAAAGTTAGAAGCCCACACTCAGTTTCCAACTATAAAATATCTGAAACTTATCCATCGCCTGATATACCATCTGATCATGAGGAGGCGAACGGAGATGACATTGCCACTTAGGGGAGTATTCTTGCACTTTTAATTACAATGAGGGCATTGTTCGTTTTAAGTTTGGGGGTATTAAGTTTAGTCAGTAGTTTAGAGCATGTAGTGTAATTGCATCATATAGAGTAATTTCATGTTACATATAGTTAATTGCATGTTAGTAGTTATTAGTTTAATTTTGTAGTAAATTTTTTTTTCTTCTTTTTGTTTGCTTAATATCTGTTTAGTTGCATAACATTGCATAATCCCAGGTTTTTAGTTAGTTGAATTCTAATTTGGCCAATGATGACATAGAACATTGATAGATTTTTGAATTTAGTGGATGACATGAGCTTAGGTATAATGTTATACATGATTTAATCCATGCTTGTTATTTAGATGCTATCGGTTAGCACATATGTGTTCATATTTGCTTGTTGGTTAAGATTAGCTTATTTATCCGCTGAGAGAAAAACATTGTTTTTAATATTAGAATTGTGTAAGAAGTGAGTAATGACTATGAAGACACTGAAACTCAAGTTTTTGGAACGCATGGGTATGCTTGCTATAAAAAAAAAGAAGAAGAGAAAAATATGAAAAATTACTGTGACTAGTCTTGTTTCGGGGCATTTATTACTTGAGCAAGTACGCCCGAGGGGATTGTCTTTACACCTAGCGCCCTAAGGTCTTTTATGGTATGGGAGTCGTTGGTTGAAAGCTCGCTAAGGGTAGCACTGTTAGCCTAATGGAATGAGACATTGCACAGTCATGGGAAATAAAAATAAAAAATAAATAAATTAATTAATAAACACTATGGGAAAGTGCGAAAATTGCCCTCGTGAGTAAAAATAAATCAGAATAAACCCATTGTTGAACCTTAGTTTGTATTGATGTGTTGGAGTAGTTGTTGTTTCATTTATATGCATAGTTCTTGATTTAAACCTCAGTTTTCTTTCGTAAGCAGTATAACATGTGAAATCTTCACCTTTGTCAAGCTTATCTGTGAACACAACACACACACACACACACACACAACATCTTTATAGCAGGTTAGGATTATCTGATTGTATGTCATTATGCCTTTAGCTTAGTTTGATGCTTTATTCTTGGATCTTGATATTTCTCTGAGGCATATCTTATTGGAATTCTTAACTTGGCTAGAAATCTGGGGATTCATTGCCATAGTAGCATAGCGTGCATAGCATGTAGATTGCATTATGTTGCATGGGTTGAGGACAAGCAATAGTTCAAGTTTGGGGGTATTTGATAAGTAGGTTTTATACCTACTTATTGGATATCAATTCACGAGAATTATGCCCATCTCAAGTACATTTTAGTGTGTTTTTAGTTGCGTTTCGTGTTACTTTTCATTGCATATACTGAGAACCCCTGTAGTGTAAAAGTGCAGGAAATGGCATAGCTCAGCGTTGATAGGTGGCATGAGATCATTGAAGGCATGACACGAGAGTCGAGTGGAGATAAGCAACTGAGCATTGATGAAGGAAGAAGTATTAGCAGCTAGACACAGAAGCAGTAGCAGCAGCAAAACTCAAGGAAGCAAAACACAGAAGCCGCGTGGCTACATATGCTGAAACTCACGCGCCCGCGCCATAATCAAACAGAAGCCGGAAACGTTACCAGGTATGCCCACGCCTGTCTTGAGCTAAAACCTCGCGCGGCTGCGTGTGTCATCGACTGCAGTTGTTGACTTTATTTTAAAATTTGAAATTTAAAGCGTAACTGAGAAAGGGTTCAATGAGGGCTTATAAATAAGACGTATTATCATATGTAAAAGGGTTCCACCCCTTGGAGGATCAATAAGCTATCATTATTTTCTTTCTTCAATTTGAATAAGTAGATTAGAGTAGTGATTTCTAGAGTTAATTAGATTGAAGACTTGAAGCATTTGGAAGGAATTAGAGATTCAATCTTGGATCAGGATACAGATTTGCACTTCAATTCTCTACTCTTATCCTCTCTTTGATTCTTTTCTGTAACTTATGATGTTTATTCAATATGTGGATGATAGATTTGATTCAACTATGATTTAAACTCTATTCTGAGATTGCAATGGATTCTATGGATTAGTTTATTCTGATATATTTCATTGTTAGCCTTATTGATTTCTATGGGATTGTCTATTAAGATTCATGTTTACTTGCTTAGTTGATTGGCTATCAATTACTGTGATAATCCATATGGACTTGAGAGACGAAGTATGTGTTTGGATCTGATCTTAATAGTTTGTGATTATATATTCTATATTGTGATGGAATGTATGATTTGTGCTTAGGATAGACATATACCGAAGCACCATTCATAGTCAATTGAGAACTTGGGCTTAAACCCTAATTATTTGTAAATCACATAGACATATAGTGGTTTAGGTAATGTGGGTGTTCATGTGTATTCTATCAACTGTGGATTACATGTGATTTGTGTATGGTACATTGAGAGATGGCTATAATTTACTTTAGTATTCTTGACTAACAATTCGGTACAATTAGTTTGGCTTAACATGAAATGTGTGGATTTGAATGAGTCAATAGATGAAATTGTGATCTCAGGTCTTCATTATCTAGTCTCAGTCTAAGAATAGTTAGGTTCAATTAATTTCATAGTTTAAATATAAAATATCAAATCATTCGTTTAAATAAGACTGAAATGGTTATGGGCTAGTGCTTGGTGAACTTTATTAGTTAATTCTCCGTGGGAACGATACTTTACTTACTCTTTATTACTTGTTGACCGTGTATACTTACACGCATATATTGATCGGTAAAACGACCGACACACTAAAATAAGGAGTTAATACTTGTTTCAGAGTTGTGTCCTGTTCAGCCGAAGAGAAGGAGTATATATAACAAGACACGCAACGGCTAAAAAAAATGTTAGCTAAGAAAACTCAGTCCCGTTAAAAACCATCCATGATTTCAGCAGCTATGTATAACCAAAAAGATATTAAGCAATCTGCGCCAGCTATTTGATTTTGAAGAGCTGAAATAAAGGAGATAAACTTCTATACCCGATCAACAGTTTTAAACTAGAGAAACAAGGAGATATGATAAAGACCCAGCTTCTATAAGACTCCTTATTAAAATAGAATACAAAGTACCATTAACTGTTGTGGGCTCCACTAAGCAAGAGAATAAAATTAGCACCCACGAAATACTCTGTAGAATAGATGAAAGAAATTTGGGCCAACTGGAAAAACATTTAATAACATAAACCCATCTAATAGCATTAAAAATTATAAATACCAACATTCCTTAATAAACTCCAATTTAAATCATCCTTAATAAATTCCAATTCAAATCTTCCTTAATAAACTCTTATTCAAATTTTTCTTAATAAACTCCAAATCAAATCTTCCTTAATAAACTCCAAACCATGTAATAACCATAACCCATGCATATTAGATATAATATTATAAACCATAATCCATGCATATTAATTATAATATTATAAAACATTTATAAACCTTAATCCATGCATATTTAATAATATTATAACAAACCATGAACCATGCACACGTCTAATATACTTAAATTAGTCATCATTCAAAACTTCATAAAATTAAAAACTAACAAGTTTTAAACCAAACTTTATGGTTAGATCTTCAAACTACATCCTAGAGTTAAAATAGCCCACCTAAAACTGCTATGGCGGATATTTGCTGCTACCAATAGGCAGTAGCTGCTTCCCTTGTCCCTCACTTCGCATAACTTTGATTCCCCACATCTTTGATTCATTTGTCTTAAGTTTTGGATATCATACAAGTGGTACATTCATCTATTACCAAAGCACATTAGTTAGGCAATCCAAGAAATTTAGAGGTACTAACCGAGAGCTCAAAGGAAGCCCTCCAGCCAATGCCAAATATAGATACTGCTGCTTCCCATATGCAACAACCCCTTTTTCCTTGCCCATTACTTCATGTCATTACATCCCCTATAATGGCCTTTTACTAATTTAAAGAGGTTACATTCATTTATAATTGAACACCAACAGTTCGGCATCTATAGCAACACAAGTACACTGACTGAAAGCCCATGAAGAGCTCTCAGCCAATGCCACTCACACCCACTGCTGCTGCCTCGGCAGCAGCCCTGCTCCCTCCTTCTTTAGTTTCTAAACTTCTATCCATGCATTCTAATATGCTACATTTTGGAGAAAAGGTAGTTAACATACTCCCCTATTTAAACAAAATACTAACCAAGTTATATAAGCAACTTCACCACGTCGACTGAGAGCTCAAAAGAGAGCCTCCAACCACTGCCACTGCAGTGCGTTGCTGTTGCACGATGCTGCTATGGGCAGCAGCCCTCTTTGCGATGAGGCCACTTTACGATTTTGTAGTTTTCAATTCGTAAGTTAGTTTGCCCCCAATTTTGGATATATTGTAGATACCATAAGATAATATATTTAGAAAATATAAGTTGTGACGCCCCCAAAATAGGTATACATCACCCATTCTGAGTCATCAAATACATGGTACAGAAATAACTACAACTTTATTAATACAATTATCGTGCAAAATACGACAACACTTAAACTGTAAGTTTAAAATATAAATATTGTCTTCTAGACAATATCCATACTCAAATAAGTCCTCATTACAATTATTAATACTTTATTTTACAAAAATGGTGAGGACTTCTAAAACATCTTTGTAGAACCATCATTCCATACCCCGACTAGTACTTGCTACATTCTCGCCTCCTGAGAAGAAAAATGGAACAAAAAGGAAAGGGTGAGCTCAACTAGCCTAGTAAAGAATATTATGACTAAGATAATATAGAACAAATTATCGTTAGTTTTCAACAGAAAAAAATCTAATATAATATAATAGACAACAAATTTTAGATCAACAACTGCAGCAGAAACAACAATTCATTATAAGAGTTAAGTAGAGAATAAATTCTACTATCATCTAAAATTTAAAAGTCCATCATCAATATTTTATCCCTGTAACATCAATCAATATACATCTTGAATCAAAAATTCATCTTTGCACTACAGGCCAAAAATATTTATTTGTATCACCAGTTGGTCATGTTCATCTAAACACATGTTCATCTTTGCACTACGACCAAAGATATTCATTAGTTAATCATTCATCTTTACACTACAGGCCAAAGATATTAACTAATATCATCATTTAGGACTGAGGATGATGAAAAATATTTTAAAGAAAATGAATCCAGTGAGATAAAAGAACAAATATTAGAAATTCGTACTTCGATTTATCCATATTCAAAAATACCCCATAACATATCATAGCGGAGTAAAATTCAAGAATAAAGATTAAAACATGGATACAATCAAAGCTAGTAACAAAAATAGACATCCGGGACAAATAGGAAAAATTTTCATTTTTCTGTGAATAGTGTCGTATTTGTGAATAGTACCGTATACGTGAATAGTACCGTATATATGAATAGTAACCCTGACACAAAAAGTTTTAAATTTGATAAAGAGTTCAGACTAATATTTTGGCATAATGATATTAAAAGAAATAATATCATTTATGAAAAAAATAACAGCTCTTACCTCCAAAAAGACAATACCTCTGACTGGAATACTGGATATAGTGCTGAAGGAACTTGCACCGTATAGCAACACTCAAAGTATCAAAATACTCACAAGAATACGCTCGATAATATAGAGAGAGAAAATTTTAGTTTCTGGTGTGATTTTCAATTCTAACCTAAGCACCCTATTTATAGGAAAATGCTTAGAACACCAAAGCAGAAAATTTAATAAAACATTAATATAATTAAAAATTTTCAAGCCCACCTTAGACCAACTGAATTCAACACATTTATATCACATGTAGGGCCCACCCAATTGCAAAAAACATTTTTCATTAAAAAAATATTTTATAATCCAAAAATCAATTCAGACCCAATATTTCAGAACTTTAATAATTCATAATAAATAGCCATTTTATCCGAAAAATTCAAATCTTATGTCCATTATATAGGAAATTCAATTTTTTACAACTTTGGAAGTTTAAGTTTTTTTAAATTCCAAACAGAAATTGACCGAAATTCACATACGGACGATTTTACAGGCTATAATCACATTTTAGTCAAGAAATGGGGTCAACAAACATAAAAAACATGTTTTAAATATTTTTAGTAACAAAAATACTCTTCTTCCTAATTTATTTATATATCCCACATTCATTGTAAAAATATCACTATTATTATATATAAATAAATTATTTTATCAGACAAGATAAAATATCAATTTTCAACAATTGTCACATTAAAAATTTTCTCCATCTATATCCACATAAAATGAATATTTTTCTTATCATATAAATCAATAATTAATTATTCATAAATAATATTACAGAATCACAATACTGACAACCAGGCCGTTCCCAAGAAAGAGGGGGCTTTCCAATAAGAATTTTTCCTTACTGGCGCGCAATTAGATGACCAAACATCTCCTTAGACAGAACTTTCTAGACATTGCCAATAATGCTATCTAATAATATTATTCAAATAATATGAATTATTTATCTGATAATAAAAAATACTGTGTAGCGACAATTATTGAAACAATAATAATATAAAATATCAACGTAGCACTTATTGAATCAATAAAATAAAATATTGAACAGTAATTACTGTAATAACTATTGAGTAGTGCCTTCTTACGTAAGAACCAATAATTGGTGCAATACTGTGTGCTACTGTGCAACACCGCGTATTACTGTGTTTTAACCACCGGGTATTCCAACAGTGCTAACGGTAACAACTACGCCGTTATTTATAAAAACTTATACTTGTCGTTTTCTTCATCCAATCGCTTTTCGTTATGGGCCCCACACCAGGCTGCGCCGTCGTACGAATATTTCCCGACAGCAAGAATATTCAACGACCAAACGAATATTTCCCGGCAACAAATAATATTTTATAACCACTTGCTTATTTAAGATGTTTGCACATTTTACCCATAACTAACCACATTAATCAAATCAACCCTTACTATTTCAAAATAATGAATTGAGAAAATTCTATTTCATTTATGAAAAGTTGGGGTCTTACATAAGCCATCCATTTTGGACATCTTAGGCAATCCAAAACAAGCCTTAAAAATGCCCAAGCATAACAGTTTTTAACTTTTTCCCAGCTTTACCCTCTCTCGCTAAAACAGTCATAACTTCTTTGTTTTAAAATATTTTTGAGTGATTCTTACGCCCACGCGAAGCTAACTTCTGGGGCTACAACTCCTATTCAATAACTTTTTCCAAATTCTGCACCCATAATTCCAGAAAATTTACATAAGGGACATGTTCAAATCTGATTTCAAAATTTTGGATAGATTCGACACACCCACTTTGGAATGCCATAACTCCCTCCTCCAAAGTCAGAATTAGTCCGTTCCAGAGGCTATGGGTAGCTGTGATTGCATACTACAAGTCCCAAGAAAATTATAATTTTCCAGCAAGTCTAACTAGTCAAAACATATAGCCCAAAAGTAGCCCGACACACTAACTTTTGATTTCTCGTTTTGGCTTTAAATCGTTTTTCGTTCTAGTTTGATTCCTTCAAACCTCTTAACTAACTGTATAAGATATTCATACATGCAATTTTAACTTTGGCTTTCCCAAATTCTCGATTTTTAAGTTAAACAGTCCATATAGGACTTTTGTCAAACACTAAGTATGCATTGTTTTGAAACCCTCATGTCATAGCTATTTATTTTTGTTATCATCCCATTTTAGCTTCATTATTACACCTTATGTCCTGCACAAAACTTCCTTAACAAAACGCAATCCAATCACCACAGATTAATAACCAATAATGCAATTGCATCCATATTCGAACATACACATACTTAATTTTATGCAAATATAATATAAACACATAAAATTACCTCTTTGATTGCTATCTAATTTGAATTCTTTGTTACAATTCCCTTGCTATTAGCCTTTGATGCCAATTATTGCCGATTTTAGCTCCATAAACTTTCTCTTCTTGATATGCTTGATGATTAAACTTGAGCCTTGTAGAATATATTTTGACATAAATTTGGGGTATATGGATTCGGCAATTAAGAGGGAAAGGAAAGAGGTTTGGGGACGGAAGGAAATTACTGATACTTGGCAAATTTTGAAAGGAAAAGAAATTGAATGGGACGGAGCAAAGTATATCATTCATAGCTTCTTTTATCCACACAAGACCATGCCTAATGTACTACTACTACTCTTCTTGTTTTGACAGCTCAAACTTAGACTTACTGAATGTTTTAATCCTTAAGCTGATGCCACCTCCTACTTTCCCCTAATATCATGCTTCCTCCTTATTTCGTAAGTCCAAACTTTAATTCCATCATGCATACTTACTTCACATATTACAGTACATAAATTCTAACTACAGCTCACACACATCAATTAATTTATGCATTGTATTTACCTATAATCCAATTATTAAATAAAATTGGATAAGTATACATTTATAATTAATTTTTTTTCTTATACAAAAGCTACTTTCAATTTCTTATAAGTTGGACACCCAACTTAAGTCTTCTCTAGTCTTCTCATTCGTCTTTAAAAGCTTGCAAATCACCCCTTGCCATATTCTTAGCATATTCTCGGAATATTCTTTATTTCTTAGCATATTCCTTGAGATATTTTCTTAAGTTTCAAATATTAGGTTTTTAACCCTAAGATTTTCTTAACTCGCACAATTCTCCCTTAACTTTTGTAAGACCCCAACTTATTTATAAATAAAATTAAATTTCCTCTAATTATTATTTTGAATAATAAGGTGTTAATTTGATATAATGCTTTGGTTATGGGTGAAATGTATAAATTTTGCAAAATAAGTAAGTGGTTATAAAATATTCATTGTTGTCGAGGAATATTCGTTTGGTCGTGGAATATTCTTGCTGTCAGGGAATATTCGTACGATGACGCAGTCATTTGTGGGCCCCATAATGAAAAACGGTCGGATGAAGAAAACGACAAGTTTGAGTTTTTATAAATAACGGCGCAGTTGTTACCGTTAACACTGTTGGAATACCCCGGTGGTTAAAATACAGTAATACGCGCGGGTGCACAGTAGCACACGGTATTGCATAGTATTTTTGAATTATTGATCCTTACGTAAGAAGTCACTACTTAATAATTGTTACAGTAATTACTGTTCAATATTTTATTTTATTGATTCAATAATTGCTACGTTGATATTTTATATTATTGTTGTTACAATAATTATCACTGCACAGTATTTTCTATTATCAGATCAATAATTCATATTATTTGAATAATATTATTAGATAGCATTATTGACAATGTCTAAGAAAGTTCTGTCTAAGGAGAGGTTTGGTCACCTAATTGCGCGCCAGTAAGGAGAAATCCTTATCGGAAAGCCCTCTCTTTCCTGGGAACGACCTGGTTGTCATAATTGTGATTCTGTAATATTTATGAATAATTAATTATTGATTTATATGATAAGGAAATATTTATTTTATGTAGATATAAATGATAGATATATTTATTTTATGTGGTTATAAATAAAAAAATTAATGTTGAGGCATTTTATCAGTATTTTGTCGGGATGGAAGTATTAAAAATCATAAATATGTGAATTTCGGACATTTTTTATTTGGAATTTGGAAAAAATTTCTTCTATAAAGTTGTAGAGAATTAAATTTCCTATGAAAAAAACATGAGATTTAAATTTTTCTGATAAAAGAGCTATTTATTATAAATTATTGAAGTTTCAGAAATAAATATTTTTATTAAAATTATTGCTGGGACCCACTTTTTATTTTTGGTAGAAAAATGGGCTGAAAATTTTTTCAAAAGTGGAGGGATGGTCTTGGTCATGGGGTGTGTGTGATATTTGTTATATATATTAATATTTTATTAATTTAGTCTGCTTTGGTATTTTAAGTATTTTTCTATAAATAGGTGCTTAGGTTAAAATTGAAAACCACACCAGAATTCATAAGTTTTCTCTCTCTATATTATCGAGCGTATTTTTGTGAGTATTTAGATACTTTGAGAGTTGCTATTCAGTGCAAGTTTCCTTCAGCTTTATACCTGATATTTCAGCCGGAAGTATTGTTCTTTTGAGGTAAGGGATGTTATTTTCTTCAAATGATATTATTTTCTTCAATATCACTATGCCGAAATATTGATATAAATTTTATTGTGAAATTTCTACCTTTTTGTGTTGGGATTACTATTCACGTATACGGCACTATTCACGTATACGACACTATTTACGAATACGGCACTATTCACAGAAAAATAAAATTTTCTATTCTTTGTTCAAGATGTCTATTATGGTTACTATCTTTGATTGTATCCATATTTTGATCTTCATTTTTGAATTTTACTCAACTATGGTTTATTATGGAGCGTTTTTGAACTTGGATTATCTAAAGTACAAAAATTCCTAATCTTTGTCCTTTTATATCACTGGATTTATTTTTTTAAAATATTTTTCATCATCCTCAGTCCTAAATGAATGATTAACTGATGAATATCTTTGGCCCGTAGTGCAAAGATGAACAGGTGTTTAGATGAACATGACCAACTGGTGATACAAATGAATATCTTTAGCCTGTAATGCAAAGATGAATATTTGATTCAAGATGTATATTGATTGATGCTACAGGGATACAATATTGATGATAGACTTTTAAATCTTAGAAGATAGTAGAATTCATTTTCTACTTGACTCTTCAAATGGATTGCTATTTCTGCTGCAGTTGTTGATCTAAAACTTGCTGTCAATTATATTTTATCAGATTTTTCTCTGTTAAAAACTAATGATAATTTGTTGTATATTATCTTAGTCATAATATTCTTTACTGGCCTAGTTGAGCTCACCCTTTTCCTTTTTGTTCTATTTTTCTATTGTAATGAGGACTTATTTGAGTGTGGATATTGTCTAGGAGACAATATTTGTATTTAAACTCACAATTTATGTGTTGTCATATTTTGCACGATAATTGTTGTAATAATGTTGTAGTTGTTTCTGTACCATGTATTTGGCGACTTAGAATGGGTGATGTATACCAATTTTGGGGGCGTCACAGTTGATATCAGAGCTTAGGGATATGGTCTCTGGCGGAGATCAGGGAATAGAACTAGGAGGGGAGAGGCGAGTAAATCCTTCGCTAGTGTGTCCTACCTAAGCTTATTTGTTGGTCGGTCATAATATAGGGGTATTATGTGACGCCCCCAAAATAGGTATACAACACCCATTCTGAGTCGCCAAATACATGGTACAGAAAGTAAACTACAACTTCAATAATACAATTGTCGTGCAAAATACGACAACACATACTGTGAGTTTAAATACAAATATTGTCTTCTAGACAATATCCACACTCAAATAAATCCTCATTACAATTATTCAAACACTATTTTACAGAAATAGTGAGGACTGCTAAAACATCTTTCTAGAACCATCACTCCATACCCCGACTAGATCCTGCTATGTTCTCACCTCCTGAGAAGAAAAATGGAACAAAAAGGAAAAGGGTGAGCTCAACTAGCCCAGTAAAGAATATTATGACTAAGATAATATACAAACAAATTATCGTTAGTCTTCAACAGGGAAAAATCTGATAGAATATAATCGACAACAAGTTTTAGATCAACAACTGCAGCGGAAACAGCAAACCATTAGAAGAGTCAAGTAGAGAAAGAATTCTACTATCTTCTAAGATTTTAAAGTCCATCATCAATATTTTATCCCTGTAACATCAATTAATAATCATCTTTATCCAAATATTCATCTTTGCACTACAGGCCAAAGATATTCATTTGTATCACCTGTCAGTCATGTTCATCTCAACACCTGTTCATCTTTGCACTACAGGCCAAAGATATTCATCAAGTAATCATACATCTTTGCACTACAGGCCAAAGATATTCAGTAATATCATCATTTAGGACTGAGGATGATAAAAAATATCTTAAAGAGAACGAATTCAGTGAGACAGAAGAACAAATATTAAGGATTCGTATAACAGTTTATCCAAGATCAATAATACTTCATAATAATCAATTGTGAAGCAGAATTCAAAAATAAAGATCAAAACATGGATACAATCAAAGATAGTAACCATAATAGACATCTTGGACAAAAAGGAAAAATTTTATTTTTCGGTGAATAGTGCCGTATTCGTGAATAGTGCCGTATACGTGAATAGTGCCGTATACGTAAATAGTAACTCCGACACAAAAAGTTCCAAATTTGATAAAAACTCATATCAATATTTCAGCATAATGATATTGAAGAAAATAATATCATTTAAGAAGAAAATAATATCCCTTACCTCAAAATATCAGTACTTCTGGTCGGAATACCGGTATAAGGCTGAAAGAAACTTGCTCTGATGAATAGAAACTCTCAAAGTATCTAAATACTCACAAAATACACTCAATAATCTAGAGAGAGAAAGAGAGAAAACTTGTTTCTGGTGTGATTTTCAATTCTAACTTAGCCCTCTATTTATAGGAAAATTTTGGTAGGTTTGACCTGCAACCTGATGGCTTTACCTGCTACTATTCCCACCTACCACATTTGAAATATAATTCAGCACATTTCTTCACCAACCACAAGTGGGGCCCACCAATTCTAGAATTTTCCATCAAAATGATAAACTCCGAAAATTCAACAATTTCTGAACCAGTCATCTCGTAAAATTCATAATAAATCATACGTTCATTTTTAACGGTTCAAAATTTGTGGACATATACTCAACTTATATATGTATAACATATCCAAAAATTACCACGATCCAACGGTCGGATTAAAAATTATAACACCCGCAATATTTCTCAAAAACCCTGATTTGATTTTTAATACCTCCATTCCGATAAAAATACTGATAAAACACCTCAACATTAACTCCTTCATTTTTAACCACAAAAATATATCCCTCATTTATATCCACATAAAATAAATATTTCTTTATCATATGAATCAATAATTAATTATTCACAAATAATATTACAGAATCACATTTATGACAACCAGGCCGTTCCCAGGAAAGAGGGGGCTTTCCAATAAGGATTTCTCCTTACTGGCGCGCAATTAGATGACCAAACCTCTCCTTAGACAGAACTTTCTAGACATTGCCAATAATGTTATCTAATAATATTATTCAAATAATATGAATTATTGATCTGATAATGGAAAATACTGTGCAACAACAATTATTGAAACAACAATAATATAAAATATCAACGCAGCAATTATTGAATCAATAAAATAAAATATTGAACAATAACTACTGTAACAATTATTGAGTAGTGCCTTCTTACGTAAGAATCAATAATTGGTGCAATACCGTGTGCTACTGTATTTTAACCACCGGGTATTCCAACAGTATTAACGGTAACAACTACGCCGTTATTTATAAACAACTTATACTTGTCGTTTTCTTCATCCAATCGCTTTCCGTTATGGGGCCCACACAAGGCTGCGTCGTCGTACGAATATTCCCCGACAGCAAGAATATTCCACGACCAACCGAATATTCACCGACCAAAAATAAATATTTTATAACCACTTGCTTATTTTGCAAAATTTGCACATTTCACCCATAACCAAAGTATTATATCAAATTAACCCCTTATTATTCACAATAATATTTAGAGAAAATTTGATTTTATTCATTAATAAGTTGGGGTCTTACAACCTCCCCTCCTTATGAAATTTCGTCCTCGAAATTGACGTACGTACCTGATGTTTCAAAAAGGTGAGGATACCTCGCTTTCATTTCTGATTCCAACTCCCAGGTCATTTCTTCAATAGCATGGTTTTTCCACAAAACCTTAACTTGTGGTATAACCTTCGTGCGTAGGACATGCTCTTTCCTATCCAAGATCTTAACAGGTACCTCCTCGTACGTTAAATCTTCAGCTATCTCGTCTGGTTCTAACTCAATAATGTGGTTCGGGTCTTTAACATATTTACGAAGCATAGATATGTGAAAAACATTATGAACACGAGACATGCTTGGAGGTAATGCGAGTCTATATGCCACATTTCCTATTCGCTCAAGAATCTCAAATGGACCAACAAATCTTGGATTGAGCTTTCCTCTCTTCCCAAATCTTGTAACTCCCTTCCATGGTGCAACACGTAACAATACATGATCCCCAATATTAAATTCCACGTCCTTCCGATGAAGATCCGCATAACTCTTTTGTCGATCCTGTGCCGTTTGTATACGTTGTCGAATCGTTTGGATCTTCTCTGTAGTAATGCGTACCAACTCTGGTCCCAACAATGTTGCTTCACCCACCTCGTCCCAGCATACTGGAGAACGACATTTTCTTCCATACAACGCCTCAAATGGAGCCATACCTATGCTCGCCTGATAACTGTTGTTGTAGGAGAATTCCACCAATGGTAGGTACTTATCCCAACTCCCTTTGAGATCTAGGACACAAAGTCTTAATAGATCTTCAAGAGTTTGAATAGTCCTCTCTGATTGTCCGTCCGTTTGAGGATGGTATGCCGAACTGAATCGTAAATCCGTGCCCATAGCTTTCTGCAAGCTAACCCAAAATCGTGAAGTGAATCTTGGGTCACGATCCGAAACTATGGATACTGGCATGCCATGCAATCTCACAATCTCGTTCACGTACATACTAGCAAGACGTTCAAGGGAATAAGTCTCACGTATCGGCAAGAAATGAGCGGACTTGGTTAATCTATCAACAATAACCCAAATCGCATCTATGCCTTGAGAAACCTTGGGAAGACCCGTAACAAAATCCATAGTAATGTGTTCCCACTTCCATTTCGGGATCTCAAGTGGTTGCAATGGACCCTTTGGTACTTGATGCTCCGCTTTTACACGTTGACAAGTTAAACATCTCGAGATAAACTCCGCGATCTCTCTTTTCATATTGCTCCACCAAAATGTATGTCGAAGATCGTGATACATTTTGGTACTCCCAGGATGGATTGCAAACGGTGTGTTGTGTGCCTCCATCATTATTCTATGCTTCAAGTCAAAATCGTTAGGAACACAAAGTCTGGAGTTGACTCGAAGTATTCCTTCTTCATCGATTCTTGCTTCTGGAATAGCACCTTCTTGCACTTTCTTCTTCATACGCATCAGCTCTATATCCGTAGCTTGAGCAGCTTTAACTTTATCGATTAAAGTCGGTTCTACTCGTATATTTGATATCATCATGTGGGTACTTGGAGCCTTCATCTCTATCTCCATCCTTTGCAAGTCATACAAAATGGGCCTTTGTGTTAAAAACATTGCACTCGTACCCGCATATGATCTTCTACTCAATGCGTCAGCTACTACGTTTGCTTTTCCAGGATGGTATTGGATGGTATGATCGTAATCTTTCAACAGCTCAAGCCAACGTCGTTGCCGCATGTTGAGTTCCTTTTGGGTGAAGAAATATTTGAGGCTTTTATGATCTGTATAGATCTCCACTTTCTCCCCATACAGGTAGTGTCTCCAGATCTTCAACGCAAAAACGACTGCTGCCAACTCCAAATCATGAGTAGGATAATTCCTCTCATATTCTTTGAGTTGTCGTGAGGCATAGGCTATGACTTTCCCATGTTGCATGAGAACACATCCTAACCCTTTGCCTGAAGCATCGCTGTAGATAACAAATCCATCCGAACCAGATGGTATTGTCAGAACAGGTGCCGAAATGAGTCTCCTCTTGAGTTCTTGGAAACTCTTCTCGCATTCCTCACTCCATACGAATTTTGTATCTTTCCGAGTCAGCTGAGTTAACGGAGTAGCGATTCGAGAAAATCCTTCCACAAATCTCCGATAATAACCAGCTAAGCCCAGAAAGCTACGTACTTCGGTTACCGACTTCGGTTGCTCCCAACTTTGTATGGCTTCAATCTTCGCCGGGTCGACAGATACTCCATGTTTTGACACCACGTGCCCAAGGAATGCTACTTCCTCAAGCCAGAACTCGCATTTCTTCAGTTTGGCATATAGCTTGTTTTCACGAAGCCTTTGCAGTACCAGCTTCAAATGGCGCTCATGATCTTCACGGCTTTTGGAATAGATGAGGATGTCATCAATAAAGACAACAACGAACTGATCCAAATATTCTTTGAATACACGGTTCATCATATCCATGAAGGCAGCAGGAGCATTAGTCAATCCAAAAGACATTACTAAGAATTCATAATGCCCGTACCGAGTTCTGAAGGCAGTCTTTGGAATATCCTCAGTTTTAATCTTCAGCTGATGATATCCAGAACGAAGATCGATCTTTGAAAAGAATTGTGCTCCTTGCAACTGGTCAAACAGGTCATCAATGCGAGGTAGCGGATACCTATTCTTGATGGTGACATGGTTCAATTCTCGATAGTCAATACAAAGTCGCATACTCCCGTCTTTCTTCTTTACGAATAAAACAGGAGCACCCCAAGGAGACGTACTAGGACGAATAAAACCGATGTCCAACAACTCCTGTAGTTGGACTTTTAACTCCTGAAGTTCAATAGGAGCCATTCGATATGGGGTTTTAGAAATGGGCTTTGTACCGGGTTCAAGGTCAATAAAGAATTCAATTTCTCGTTCCGGGGGTAGACCGGGAAGTTCTTCAGGAAATACATCGGAAAATTCTCTAACAATAGAAATATTATTCAAATCTGACTTGTCTTTGTTCAAATCCATAACATGGGCTAAGAAAGCTTGACATCCGTTTTTCAATAAACGAATAGCTTTGTGGCTTGATATGACAGTGACTGATTTTAGTGGTTTAGTAGTTTGAATTCGTATGACAGGTTGGTTAGGAATATGAAAACTAACAACCTTACGAAAACAATCAATTTTAGCATGATGAGTGGTTAACCAATCAATTCCTAAAATCACATCAAAAGCAAGTATCTTTAAAGAGATAAGATCAACAGGTAATGTGATAGTGCCAACTTGGATCATGCAAGATTTATAAACTGTAGATGTAACGAAGGTTTCACCCAACGGAGTTTCAACAGATAAGTTAAAGTCCAATTTCTCCGGAGTCAAGTTTAAACGTTGAGCACAAGCAGGAGAGATAAAAGAATGGGTAGAACCGGTATCTAGTAAAGTATAAACTTCGCAAGAATTCAAGATTAGCTTACCCGTGATCACCTCGTTCGGGTTTCTCGCGTTTTGGCCAGTAACGACAAACGCCCTTCCAGGAACCGCTGATTTCGACTTATCCGGGATAACTTTTGGAGTCACCATCCCCGCTGAACTTGGTTTTGCTACAGAACACTCTCGAGCTATATGACCTTCCTTTCCACAGTTATAACATACCTTGGATTGTTGTGGGCAGTTTGGGCTGATATGTCCCTCTTTCCCACATTTGTAACATACGACCGGTGGTCGTTCTCCTCCCCTAGAAACAGTTGATGTTTGTGCTGACGTCTTCACGTTATCATTGTTGTACCTTCTCTTCTTGAAATCTCCTCCCGACTCGCTCCTTCTATTATCACGACCACGATTACCACCAGAGTGGTTACCGCTTTTGTCCGAATATTTTCCTCCCTGCTGGTTTTCATTGCTTCGATGACTGCCGCCACCGGTATGACCCTGGTTGTGGTCCCTCGGTTGCACATACTCATTATCTCGCTCTAATAATTGAGCCCTGTTTACAACATCTGAATATAAAGAAAATTTATGAGAGATAAGATATTGCCGAATCTCGGGTTTTAGACCTCTCAGAAACATCCTTGTCATTCGTTCCTCATTTTCGACCAAATGAGGTGCAAACCTGGATAACTCTGCAAACTTCGCCTCGTACTGGGACACCGTCATGTTGTTTTGTTCCAGTCTAATAAACTCAACCTCCTTCATATGACGAATACTTTCAGGAAAGTACTTGTCATTGAACAGTTTTTGAAATGTTTCCCAGGACATGTTGAGTGCGTCAGGCTGGGTACGCTTCACAGACTCCCACCAGTAGTCTGCCTCACCGCGGAACATAAATGTGGCGAATGGAACCTTCTGTTCCTCCGTGCATCCCAAGACATCGAATATCTTGGTAATTTGCTTGACCCACGTTTCCGCCATGATCGGATCCGGCTTTCCCTTAAATTCTGGTGGTCCCAATTCTTTGAACTGCTTAGCTGTGACAAACCGCGCGTTATCATTTCCACCCGTATTCTGCACACGAGTCTCCCTCGTCTGATTTTGCATGAACTGCAAAAAGCTCCTAAACATTCCATCATTCATCGTTTGCTCGGTAACGTTGTTTACAGGAGGAATATTGCCTTCCTGTTGCACGTTCCCCTGGGTAGTGATCAAAGGTGTCTCCACGGTCTGATTTACTCCATTATTAACGTTCTCAGCTGCCATTCTTAAATACTGCCATAAAACAAGGGTTAATAGTCATGTCATATATTATCCCTATACTCTGACCGACCAAATAAACACCAAATAAACTTAGTCAGGTCATACTAGCGAAGGAATTCCCCGTCTCTCCCCTCCTAGTTCTTGTCTCACATCTCAGCCAGGGATCATATCCCTAAGCTCTGATACCAACTGTGACGCCCCCAAAATAGGTATACAACACCCATTCTGAGTCGCCAAATACATGGTACAGAAAGCAAACTACAACTTCAATAATACAATTGTCGTGCAAAATACGACAACACATACTGTGAGTTTAAATACAAATATTGTCTTCTAGACAATATCCACACTCAAATAAATCCTCATTACAATTATTCAAACACTATTTTACAGAAATAGTGAGGACTGCTAAAACATCTTTCTAGAACCATCACTCCATACCCCGACTAGATCCTGCTATGTTCTCACCTCCTGAGAAGAAAAATGGAACAAAAAGGAAAAGGGTGAGCTCAACTAGCCCAGTAAAGAATATTATGACTAAGATAATATACAACAAATTATCGTTAGTCTTCAACAGGGAAAAATCTGATAGAATATAATCGACAACAAGTTTTAGATCAACAACTGCAGCGGAAACAGCAAACCATTAGAAGAGTCAAGTAGAGAAAGAATTCTACTATCTTCTAAGATTTAAAAGTCCATCATCAATATTTTATCCCTGTAACATCAATTAATAATCATCTTTATCCAAATATTCATCTTTGCACTACAGGCCAAAGATATTCATTTGTATCACCTGTCAGTCATGTTCATCTCAACACCTGTTCATCTTTGCACTACAGGCCAAAGATATTCATCAAGTAATCATACATCTTTGCACTACAGGCCAAAGATATTCAGTAATATCATCATTTAGGACTGAGGATGATGAAAAATATCTTAAAGAGAACGAATCCAGTGAGACAGAAGGACAAATATTAGGGATTCGTATAACAGTTTATCCAAGATCAATAATACTTCATAATAATCAATTGTGAAGCAGAATTCAAAAATAAAGATCAAAACATGGATACAATCAAAGATAGTAACCATAATAGACATCTTGGACAAAAAGGAAAAATTTTATTTTTCGGTGAATAGTGCCGTATTCGTGAATAGTGCCGTATACGTGAATAGTGCCGTATACGTGAATAGTAACCCCGACACAAAAAGTTCCAAATTTGATAAAAACTCATATCAATATTTCAGCATAATGATATTGAAGAAAATAATATCATTTAAGAAGAAAATAATATCCCTTACCTCAAAATATCAGTACTTCTGGTCGGAATACCGGTATAAGGCTGAAAGAAACTTGCTCTGATGAATAGAAACTCTCAAAGTATCTAAATACTCACAAAATACACTCAATAATCTAGAGAGAGAAAGAGAGAAAACTTGTTTCTGGTGTGATTTTCAATTCTAACTTAGCCCTCTATTTATAGGAAAATTTTGGTAGGTTTGACCTGCAACCTGATGGCTTTACCTGCTACTATTCCCACCTACCACATTTGAAATATAATTCAGCACATTTCTTCACCAACCACAAGTGGGGCCCACCAATTCTAGAATTTTCCATCAAAATGATAAACTCCGAAAATTCAACAATTTCTGAACCAGTCATCTCGTAAAATTCATAATAAATCATACGTTCATTTTTAACGGTTCAAAATTTGTGGACATATACTCAACTTATATATGTATAACATATCCAAAAATTACCACGATCCAACGGTCGGATTAAAAATTATAACACCCGCAATATTTCTCAAAAACCCTGATTTGATTTTTAATACCTCCATTCCGACAAAAATACTGATAAAACACCTCAACATTAACTCCTTCATTTTTAACCACAAAAATATATCCCTCATTTATATCCACATAAAATAAATATTTCTTTATCATATGAATCAATAATTAATTATTCACAAATAATATTACAGAATCACATTTATGACAACCAGGCCGTTCCCAGGAAAGAGGGGGCTTTCCAATAAGGATTTCTCCTTACTGGCGCGCAATTAGATGACCAAACCTCTCCTTAGACAGAACTTTCTAGACATTGCCAATAATGTTATCTAATAATATTATTCAAATAATATGAATTATTGATCTGATAATGGAAAATACTGTGCAACAATAATTATTGAAACAACAATAATATAAAATATCAACGTAGCAATTATTGAATCAATAAAATAAAATATTGAACAATAACTACTGTAACAATTATTGAGTAGTGTCTTCTTACGTAAGAATCAATAATTGGTGCAATACCGTGTGCTACTGTATTTTAACCATCGGGTATTCCAACAGTATTAACGGTAACAACTACGCCGTTATTTATAAACAACTTATACTTGTCGTTTTCTTCATCCAATCGCTTTCCGTTATGGGGCCCACACAAGGCTGCGTCGTCGTACGAATATTCCCCGACAGCAAGAATATTCCACGACCAACCGAATATTCACCGACCAAAAATAAATATTTTATAACCACTTGCTTATTTTGCAAAATTTGCACATTTCACCCATAACCAAAGTATTATATCAAATTAACCCCCTTATTATTCACAATAATATTTAGAGAAAATTTGATTTTATTCATTAATAAGTTGGGGTCTTACATATTATGTGGTATGTCAATTTCTTTAATTAACCCTTATTTTATGGCAGTATTTGAGAATGGCAGCTGAGAATGTTAACAATAGAATGAATGAGACCGTGGAGACACCTTTAATCACCACCTAGGGAAACGTGCAACAGGAAGGCAATATTTCTCCTGTAAACAACACTACCGAACAAATGATGAATAATGGGATGTTTAGAAGTTTTTTACAGTTCATGCAAAATCAGACGAGGGAGACTCGTGCACAAAATACGGGTGGAAATGATAGCAACGCACGGCTTGTCACTGAAAGTAGTATGAACACAAGCCAATCATGTTTGATGATAAAGCATGTGACGAACGATATTTTTGTAAATTAATTTTAGTATTTATTGAATTAAATGAAATATTTAATTAACCATGATGTTATTTAATTAATGTAATAATTAATTAGAGATTTAATATTGATATAATTAATTAATAAGAAAATTAATTATATGACTATGTGAATTTATGAGAAGTTATTATATTTTATTTATATTAAATTAAATAAGATATTTGAATTGGGTGTGACATGATTTAAACTATATTGTAAAGGTTTTATTAAATTAAATGATTTTGAAATCTATTCTTGCTAGCCAAACAAGGCCCTAGGGGGAGTTGATATCAGTTACCCATGATTGGGATAACTGACCTTAATGCGCGTCAGTTGCTTGATTATTATACGTATTCTTCTTCATTCATTATTATTTCTAAGTCTGGCAAAACAGAGAGGGAGAGAATTAGAGAGTTTAGAAGTCAGAGAGAAATTGATAATTCTTGAGAAGGAATACACCTCCTATTAAAATCTACACTACGCTTTGGATAATCTCTTCAAACCCAATTTCTATTTTACGTTGTTTGAGTTTTATAAAAATGGTTTTCAGTCTTCTGTAAAGTCTCTGTAATTGGAAATTATAAGAGTTATGTGCATATATGTGTTAAGATGTTGTTTTAATGTGTTTTAATATATATTGTATATAACTCCTTATCATCAGTTCATAATTTTACGTCGTATATGTTGCTCAAAATTTACAGAGTTTGGATTTTGGTCATATGGCCCTTATACGTAAATTTAATGTGTCAAACATAAATGGTTTTGTAAAATTTATACTCTTATTTGATTATGCATGATAAAACGAACAAAACGAAACTTGAATGGTTGGATTTGGCCTTATAATGAATCCGTAGTATTAAATTCCATGTTTGTGTTCAAGAACATCAAGAACAGTACAATTTGTATATTTTAATTCTGTAATTATATGTTTTAATAGGTTAAAATCACTCTTTAAGTGTTGGGTAATGATTATATATGAATTCTAACATGTGGGTATGATTAAATTCGTGTAGTAATAATTCTAATTGGAGTTTTTGGCCGTGTTCTGTAATTTTTGCGAATTGCAGAATAGTTTCTGGTTCGCTGCGTCGCGACGCCAGTCTCGTGCCTTAACATCTGCGCCGCAACACCAAGAGTCCAGCCGCAGTGCCGAGTACCAGTACAACAGTGGCGCCACAGCGCCACTCTGCAGAATGTCCAGAAATGACTTATTTTTAAATGTTCAAGTCTAGCAATGTTTTAGTAACTTATAGTAATGAACATAAAAACTTGTTAGACATATAATGAGGTGTTAAAATAAATTCTTAACACGTCCATAACACAATTACGTGCAAATTGAATGATCGAAAGCATAGTTAGCTTATTGTTCATGAAATCTAATTTTTTTACAATAAGTGTAGTAATTGACCAAGTATAGTCATGAATTCGAGTTAGACAAAAGAATAAACTTATGATGCTTAGTACGTTGTAATTGACTGGCATTGTGAACGTAATTGATATGTAGGATTTAAATCAAAGAACGAGTTTAGTTAAAGTGTAATATACGCACGAGGCAAGTTTCCTAACCCTACTTGTTATCGTTATATAAGTTGATTAATTCACCTTTCTACGTTGAGCAAGTTCTCATTATTATTGATCAAGTTTATTTTGTATATTAAAGTTTATTAATCTTTCAAGCATGATGCTTGTAAGACCCCAACTTATTAATGAATAAAATCAAATTTTTTCTAAATATTATTGTGAATAATAAGGGGGTTAATTTGATATAATACTTTGGTTATGGGTGAAATGTGCAAATTTTGCAAAATAAGCAAGTGGTTATAAAATATTTATTTTTGGTCAGTGAATATTCGGCTGGTCGTGGAATATTCTTGCTGTCGGGGAATATTCGTACGACGACGCAGCCTTGTGTGGGCCCCATAACGGAAAGCGATTGGATGAAGAAAACGACAAGTATAAGTTGTTTATAAATAACGGCGTAGTTGTTACCGTTAATACTGTTGGAATACCCGGTGGTTAAAATACAGTAGCACACGGTATTGCACCAATTATTGATTCTTACGTAAGAAGGCACTACTCAATAATTGTTACAGTAGTTATTATTCAATATTTTATTTTATTGATTCAATAATTGCTGCGTTGATATTTTATATTATTGTTGTTTCAATAATTGTTGCTGCACAGTATTTTCATTTATCAGATCAATAATTCATATTATTTGAATAATATTATTAGATAACATTATTGGCAATGTCTAGAAAGTTCTGTCTAAGGAGAGGTTTGGTCATCTAATTGCGCGCCAGTAAGGAGAAATCCTTATTGGAAAGCCCCCTCTTTCCTGGGAACGGCCTGGTTGTCATAAATGTGATTCTGTAATATTATTTGTGAATAATTAATTATTGATTCATATGATAAGGAAATATTTATTTTATGTGGATATAAATGAGGGATATATTTTTGTGGTTAAAAATGAAGGAGTTAATGTTGAGGTTTTTATCCATATTTTTGTCGGAATGGAGGTATTAAAAATCAGGGTTTTTGAGATATATTGCGGGTGTTATAATTTTTAATCCGACCGTTGGATCGTGGTAATTTTTGGATATGTTATACATATATAAGTTGAGTATATGTCCACAAATTTTGAACCGTTAAAAATGAACGTATGATTTATTATGAATTTTACAAGATGACTGGTTCAGAAATTGTTGAATTTTCGGAGTTTATCATTTTGGTGGAAAATTCTAGAATTGGTGGGCCCCACTTGTGGTTGGTGAAGAAATGTGCTGAATTATATTTCAAATGTGGTGGGTGGGAATAGTAGCAGGTAAAGCCATCAGGTTGCAGGTCAAACCTACCAAAATTTTCCTATAAATAGAGGGCTAAGTTAGAATTGAAAATCACACCAGAAACAAGTTTTCTCTCTTTCTCTCTCTAGATTATTGAGTGTATTTTGTGAGTATTTAGATACTTTGAGAGTTTCTATTCATCAGAGCAAGTTTCTTTCAGCCTTATACCGGTATTCCGACCAGAAGTACTGATATTTTGAGGTAAGGGATATTATTTTCTTCTTAATGATATTATTTTCTTCAATATCATTATGCTGAAATATTGATATGAGTTTTTATCAAATTTGGAACTTTTTGTGTCGGGGTTACTATTCACGTATACGGCACTATTCACGTATACGGCACTATTCACGAATACGGCACTATTCACCGAAAAATAAAATTTTCCCTTTTTGTCCAAGATGTCTATTATGGTTACTATCTTTGATTGTATCCATGTTTTGATCTTTATTTTTGAATTCTGCTTCACAATTGATTATTATGAAGTATTATTGATCTTGGATAAACTGTTATACGAATCCCTACTATTTGTCCTTCTGTCTCATTGGATTCGTTCTCTTTAAGATATTTTTCATCATCCTCAGTCCTAAATGATGATATTAATGAATATCTTTGGCCTGTAGTGCAAAGATGTATAATTACTTGATGAATATCTTTGGCCTGTAGTGCAAAGATGAACAGGTGTTGAGATGAACATGACCGACTGATGATACAAATGAATATCTTTGGCCTGTAGTGCAAAGATGAATATTTGGTTAAAGATGATTATTAATTGATGTTACAGGGATAAAATATTGATGATGGACTTTTAAATCTTAGAAGATAGTAGAATTCTTTCTCTACTTGACTCTTCTAATGGTTTGCTGTTTCCGCTGCAGTTGTTGATCTAAAACTTGTTGTCGATTATATTCTATCAGATTTTTCCCTGTTGAAGACTAACGATAATTTGTTGTATATTATCTTAGTCATAATATTCTTTACTGGGCTAGTTGAGCTCACCCTTTTCCTTTTTGTTCCATTTTTCTTCTCAGGAGGTGAGAACATAGCAGGATCTAGTCGGGGTATGGAGTGATGGTTCTAGAAAGATGTTTTAGCAGTCCTCACTATTTCTGTAAAATAGTGTTTGAATAATTGTAATGAGGATTTATTTGAGTGTGGATATTGTCTAGAAGACAATATTTGTATTTAAACTCACAGTATGTGTTGTCGTATTTTGCACGACAATTGTATTATTGAAGTTGTAGTTTGCTTTCTGTACCATGTATTTGGCGACTCAGAATGGGTGTTGTATACCTATTTTGGGGGCGTCACAGTTGGTATCAGAGCTTAGGGATATGATCCCTGGCTGAGATGTGAGACAAGAACTAGGAGGGGAGAGACGGGGAATTCCTTCGCTAGTATGACCTGACTAAGTTTATTTGGTGTTTATTTGGTCGGTCAGAGTATAGGGATAATATATGACATGACTATTAACCCTTGTTTTATGGCAGTATTTAAGAATGGCAGCTGAGAACGTTAATAATGGAGTAAATCAGACCGTGGAGACACCTTTGATCACTACCCAGGGGAACGTGCAACAGGAAGGCAATATTCCTCCTGTAAACAACGTTACCGAGCAAACGATGAATGATGGAATGTTTAGGAGCTTTTTGCAGTTCATGCAAAATCAGACGAGGGAGACTCGTGTGCAGAATACGGGTGGAAATGATAACAACGCGCGGTTTGTCACAGCTAAGCAGTTCAAAGAATTGGGACCACCAGAATTTAAGGGAAAGCCGGATCCGATCATGGCGGAAACGTGGGTCAAGCAAATTACCAAGATATTTGATGTCTTGGGATGCACGGAGGAACAGAAGGTTCCATTCGCCACATTTATGTTCCGCGGTGAGGCAGACTACTGGTGGGAGTCTGTGAAGCGTACCCAGCCTGACGCACTCAACATGTCCTGGGAAACATTTCAAAAACTGTTCAATGACAAGTACTTTCCTGAAAGTATTCGTCATATGAAGGAGGTTGAGTTTATTAGACTGGAACAAAACAACATGACGGTGTCCCAGTACGAGGCGAAGTTTGCAGAGTTATCCAGGTTTGCACCTCATTTGGTCGAAAATGAGGAACGAATGACAAGGATGTTTCTGAGAGGTTTAAAACCTGAGATTCGTCAATATCTTATCTCTCATAAATTTTCTCTGTATTCAGATGTTGTCAACAGGGCCCAATTATTAGAGAGAGATAATGAGTATACTCAACCGAGGGACCACAACCAGGGTCATACCGGTGACAGCAATCATCAGAGCGATGATAACCAACGAGGAGGGAAAAATACGAACAAAGGCGGTAACCACTCGGGTGGTCATCGTGGCCATGATAATAGGAGAGGTGAGTCAAGTGGAAATTTCAGAAAGAGGAGATTCAACAATGACGGGAAGACACCAGCACCAGCACCAGCACCAACAACAAATTTTAGGGGAGGAGAACGACCGCCAGTTAGATGTTACAAATGCGGGAAAGAGGGACATATCAGTCCAAACTGTCCACAACAATCCAAGGTATGTTATAACTGTGGAAAGGAGGGTCATATAGCTCGAGAGTGTTCTGTAGCAAAACCAAGTTCAGCGGGGATGGTGACTCCAAAAGTTGTCCCGGATAAGTCGAAATCAGCGGTTCCTGGAAGGGCGTTTGTCGTTACTGGCCAAAACGCGAGAAACCCGAACGAGGTGATCACGGGTAAGCTAATCTTGAATTCTTGCGAAGTTTATACTTTACTAGATACCGGTTCTACCCATTCTTTTATCTCTCCTGCTTGTGCTCAACGTTTAAACTTGACTCCGGAGAAATTGGACTTTAACTTATCTGTTGAAACTCCGTTGGGTGAAACCTTCGTTACATCTACAGTTTATAAATCTTGCATGATCCAAGTTGGCACTATCACATTACCTGTTGATCTTATCTCTTTAAAGATACTTGCTTTTGATGTGATTTTAGGAATTGATTGGTTAACCACTCATCATGCTAAAATTGATTGTTTTCGTAAGGTTGTTAGTTTTCATATTCCTAACCAACCTGTCATACGAATTCAAACTACTAAACCACTAAAATCAGTCACTGTCATATCAAGCCACAAAGCTATTCGTTTATTGAAAAACGGATGTCAAGCTTTCTTAGCCCATGTTATGGATTTGAACAAAGACAAGTCAGATTTGAATAATATTTCTATTGTTAGAGAATTTTCCGATGTATTTCCTGAAGAACTTCCCGGTCTACCCCCGGAACGAGAAATTGAATTCTTTATTGACCTTGAACCCGGTACAAAGCCCATTTCTAAAACCCCATATCGAATGGCTCCTATTGAACTTTAGGAGTTAAAAGTCCAACTACAGGAGTTGTTGGACATCGGTTTTATTCGTCCTAGTACGTCTCCTTGGGGTGCTCCTGTTTTATTCGTAAAGAAGAAACGGGAGTATGCGACTTTGTATCGACTATCGAGAATTGAATCATGTCACTATCAAGAATAGGTATCCGCTACCTCGCATTGATGACCTGTTTGACCAGTTGCAAGGAGCACAATTCTTTTCAAAGATCGATCTTCGTTCTGGATATCATCAGCTGAAGATTAAAACTGAGGATATTCCAAAGACTGCCTTCAGAACTCGGTACGGGCATTATGAATTCTTAGTAATGTCTTTTGGATTGACTAATGCTCCTGCTGCCTTCATGGATATGATGAACCGTGTATTCAAAGAATATTTGGATCAGTTCGTTGTTGTCTTTATTGATGACATCCTCATCTATTCCAAAAGCCGTGAAGATCATGAGCGCCATTTGAAGCTGGTACTGCAAAGGCTTCGTGAAAACAAGCTATATGCCAAACTGAAGAAATGCGAGTTCTGGCTTGAGGAAGTAGCATTCCTTGGGCACGTGGTGTCAAAACATGGAGTATCTGTCGACCCGGCGAAGATTGAAGCCATACAAAGTTGGGAGCAACCGAAGTCGGTAACCGAAGTACGTAGCTTTCTGGGCTTAGCTGGTTATTATCGGAGATTTGTGGAAGGATTTTCTCGAATCGCTACTCCGTTAACTCAGCTGACTCGGAAAGATACAAAATTCGTATGGAGTGAGGAATGCGAGAAGAGTTTCCAAGAACTCAAGAGGAGACTCATTTCGGCACCTGTTTTGACAATACCATCTGGTTCGGATGGATTTGTTATCTACAGCGATGCTTCAGGCAAAGGGTTAGGATGTGTTCTCATGCAACATGGGAAAGTCATAGCCTATGCCTCACGACAACTCAAAGAATATGAGAGGAATTATCCTACTCATGATTTGGAGTTGGCAGCAGTCGTTTTTGCGTTGAAGATCTGGAGACACTACCTGTATGGGGAGAAAGTGGAGATCTATACAGATCATAAAAGCCTCAAATATTTCTTCACCCAAAAGGAACTCAACATGCGGCAACGACGTTGGCTTGAGCTGTTGAAAGATTACGATCATACCATCCAATACCATCCTGGAAAAGCAAACGTAGTAGCTGACGCATTGAGTAGAAGATCATATGCGGGTACGAGTGCAATGTTTTTAACACAAAGGCCCATTTTGTATGACTTGCAAAGGATGGAGATAGAGATGAAGGCTCCAAGTACCCACATGATGATATCAAATATACGAGTAGAACCGACTTTAATCGATAAAGTTAAAGCTGCTCAAGCTACGGATATAGAGCTGATGCGTATGAAGAAGAAAGTGCAAGAAGGTGCTATTCCAGAAGCAAGAATCGATGAAGAAGGAATACTTCGAGTCAACTCCAGACTTTGTGTTCCTAACGATTTTGACTTGAAGCATAGAATAATGATGGAGGCACACAACACACCGTTTGCAATCCATCCTGGGAGTACCAAAATGTATCACGATCTTCGACATACATTTTGGTGGAGCAATATGAAAAGAGAGATCGCGGAGTTTATCTCGAGATGTTTAACTTGTCAACGTGTAAAAGCGGAGCATCAAGTACCAAAGGGTCCATTGCAACCACTTGAGATCCCGAAATGGAAGTGGGAACACATTACTATGGATTTTGTTACAGGTCTTCCCAAGGTTTCTCAAGGCATAGATGCGATTTGGGTTATTGTTGATAGATTAACCAAGTCCGCTCATTTCTTGCCGATACGTGAGACTTATTCCCTTGAACGTCTTGCTAGTATGTACGTGAACGAGATTGTGAGATTGCATGGCATGCCAGTATCCATAGTTTCGGATCGTGACCCAAGATTCACTTCACGATTTTGGGTTAGCTTGCAGAAAGCTATGGGCACGGATTTACGATTCAGTTCAGCATACCATCCTCAAACGGACGGACAATCAGAGAGGACTATTCAAACTCTTGAAGATCTATTAAGACTTTGTGTCTTAGATCTCAAAGGGAGTTGGGATAAGTACCTACCATTGGTGGAATTCTCCTACAACAACAGTTATCAGGCGAGCATAGGTATGGCTCCATTTGAGGCGTTGTATGGAAGAAAATGTCGTTCTCCAGTATGCTGGGACGAGGTGGGTGAAGCAACATTGTTGGGACCAGAATTGGTACGCATTACTACAGAGAAGATCCAAACGATTCGACAACGTATACAAACGGCACAGGATCGACAAAAGAGTTATGCGGATCTTCATCGGAAGGACGTGGAATTTAATATTGGGGATCATGTATTGTTACGTGTTGCACCATGGAAGGGAGTTACAAGATTTGGGAAGAGAGGAAAGCTCAATCCAAGATTTGTTGGTCCATTTGAGATTCTTGAGCGAATAGGAAATGTGGCATATAGACTCGCATTACCTCCAAGCATGTCTCGTGTTCATAATGTTTTTCACATATCTATGCTTCGTAAATATGTTAAAGACCCGAACCACATTATTGAGTTAGAACCAGACGAGATAGCTGAAGATTTAACGTACGAGGAGGTACCTGTTAAGATCTTGGATAGGAAAGAGCATGTCCTACGCACGAAGGTTATACCACAAGTTAAGGTTTTGTGGAGAAACCATGCTATTGAAGAAATGACCTGGGAGTTGGAATCAGAAATGAAAGCGAGGTATCCTCACCTTTTTGAAACATCAGGTACGTACGTCAATTTCGAGGACGAAATTTCATAAGGAGGGGAGGTTGTAAGACCCCAACTTATTAATGAATAAAATCAAATTTTCTCTAAATATTATTGTGAATAATAAGGGGTTAATTTGATATAATACTTTGGTTATGGGTGAAATGTGCAAATTTTGCAAAATAAGCAAGTGGTTATAAAATATTTATTTTTGGTCGGTGAATATTCGGTTGGTCGTGGAATATTCTTGCTGTCGGGGAATATTCGTACGACGACGCAGCCTTGTGTGGGCCCCATAACGGAAAGCGATTGGATGAAGAAAACGACAAGTATAAGTTGTTTATAAATAACGGCGTAGTTGTTACCGTTAATACTGTTGGAATACCCGGTGGTTAAAATACAGTAGCACACGGTATTGCACCAATTATTGATTCTTACGTAAGAAGGCACTACTCAATAATTGTTACAGTAGTTATTATTCAAT
Organism: Panax notoginseng; assembly: GCA_016801055.1. NCBI lineage: Eukaryota > Viridiplantae > Streptophyta > Magnoliopsida > Apiales > Araliaceae > Panax > Panax notoginseng. The sequence goes on along the minus strand of CM029018.1, from coordinate 207,859,826 downwards.
ATTTTATTTTATTGATTCAATAATTGCTGCGTTGATATTTTATATTATTGTTGTTTCAATAATTGTTGCTGCACAGTATTTTCATTTATCAGATCAATAATTCATATTATTTGAATAATATTATTAGATAACATTATTGGCAATGTCTAGAAAGTTCTGTCTAAGGAGAGGTTTGGTCATCTAATTGCGCGCCAGTAAGGAGAAATCCTTATTGGAAAGCCCCCTCTTTCCTGGGAACGGCCTGGTTGTCATAAATGTGATTCTGTAATATTATTTGTGAATAATTAATTATTGATTCATATGATAAGGAAATATTTATTTTATGTGGATATAAATGAGGGATATATTTTTGTGGTTAAAAATGAAGGAGTTAATGTTGAGGTTTTTATCCATATTTTTGTCGGAATGGAGGTATTAAAAATCAGGGTTTTTGAGATATATTGCGGGTGTTATAATTTTTAATCCGACCGTTGGATCGTGGTAATTTTTGGATATGTTATACATATATAAGTTGAGTATATGTCCACAAATTTTGAACCGTTAAAAATGAACGTATGATTTATTATGAATTTTACAAGATGACTGGTTCAGAAATTGTTGAATTTTCGGAGTTTATCATTTTGGTGGAAAATTCTAGAATTGGTGGGCCCCACTTGTGGTTGGTGAAGAAATGTGCTGAATTATATTTCAAATGTGGTGGGTGGGAATAGTAGCAGGTAAAGCCATCAGGTTGCAGGTCAAACCTACCAAAATTTTCCTATAAATAGAGGGCTAAGTTAGAATTGAAAATCACACCAGAAACAAGTTTTCTCTCTTTCTCTCTCTAGATTATTGAGTGTATTTTGTGAGTATTTAGATACTTTGAGAGTTTCTATTCATCAGAGCAAGTTTCTTTCAGCCTTATACCGGTATTCCGACCAGAAGTACTGATATTTTGAGGTAAGGGATATTATTTTCTTCTTAATGATATTATTTTCTTCAATATCATTATGCTGAAATATTGATATGAGTTTTTATCAAATTTGGAACTTTTTGTGTCGGGGTTACTATTCACGTATACGGCACTATTCACGTATACGGTACTATTCACGAATACGGCACTATTCACCGAAAAATAAAATTTTCCCTTTTTGTCCAAGATGTCTATTATGGTTACTATCTTTGATTGTATCCATGTTTTGATCTTTATTTTTGAATTCTGCTTCACAATTGATTATTATGAAGTATTATTGATCTTGGATAAACTGTTATACGAATCCCTACTATTTGTCCTTCTGTCTCATTGGATTCGTTCTCTTTAAGATATTTTTCATCATCCTCAGTCCTAAATGATGATATTAATGAATATCTTTGGCCTGTAGTGCAAAGATGTATAATTACTTGATGAATATCTTTGGCCTGTAGTGCAAAGATGAACAGGTGTTGAGATGAACATGACCGACTGATGATACAAATGAATATCTTTGGCCTGTAGTGCAAAGATGAATATTTGGTTAAAGATGATTATTAATTGATGTTACAGGGATAAAATATTGATGATGGACTTTTAAATCTTAGAAGATAGTAGAATTCTTTCTCTACTTGACTCTTCTAATGGTTTGCTGTTTCCGCTGCAGTTGTTGATCTAAAACTTGTTGTCGATTATATTCTATCAGATTTTTCCCTGTTGAAGACTAACGATAATTTGTTTGTATATTATCTTAGTCATAATATTCTTTACTGGGCTAGTTGAGCTCACCCTTTTCCTTTTTGTTCCATTTTTCTTCTCAGGAGGTGAGAACATAGCAGGATCTAGTCGGGGTATGGAGTGATGGTTCTAGAAAGATGTTTTAGCAGTCCTCACTATTTCTGTAAAATAGTGTTTGAATAATTGTAATGAGGATTTATTTGAGTGTGGATATTGTCTAGAAGACAATATTTGTATTTAAACTCACAGTATGTGTTGTCGTATTTTGCACGACAATTGTATTATTGAAGTTGTAGTTTACTTTCTGTACCATGTATTTGGCGACTCAGAATGGGTGTTGTATACCTATTTTGGGGGCGTCACAATGCTGCTATACAATACTTATTCTATTGTATACCTTTTAAGATTCTGTTCAAGTTAAATATTTATTTACTGTTAAACCTTGTTAGACTAGCGAGCCCTTAATGATTCGACTAGTTCATAGTTGATGAGTGTTCTAAATTTCAGAACCCTTGATGAATTATCTAAACCAAACTTCCATTAGAGCGGACTCCGATGTCAAGCTGAGATGAACAACCCTTTTAATAGGGGATTATTTACGCTTTAGCGTTAAGATATTGTGCACAATATGGTACTAAGGGCCGATCCCCCTAAGTACGAGAAGAAAGGTCCATAGTCTTATGACTGTTAAAGGTTTCAAGTATAACCCTTGACAATCTAAGACATAGTTCAAGGTCTTATGACCCTCAGAAATTTCTTTTGATTCTTGTTATTCATTCTTGATTCAAAAGTTGAGCTTTTATATTCGAAGTTATTATTATTCACTCGCATGTTATTATTCATTTGTTATATTGTTATACTTGTGGGCAATCGTGCTCACTTTTGCGTAATAATAACATTACAGTTAAGAACAAAAGAGCAGACGAACCTTCCACTAGTAAAGGCAAGGGCAAGCTTAGCAAGTAATGAAGATTTATTATTTATGTGGTTATGTAATGATAATTAGAATTGATGTTACTTAAGACTTATTTGTTTATGTTTCCGCACAGATGATTTAAGGTTAGAGTAATCTGGGATTTATTTATTATGTAGTTGATGTAACCCCATACGGGGAGATTTATTATTATTTCTATCTATTACATGGTTTGCATTTATTTATGGGTAGATAGATGGATGATGTTTGTACAGTGAACACCAAATCCTGTGAAAATGGAAGTACCGGATTTGGGGGTGTCACAAAGCATATACTTTGTAACAATCTTATTCATTTATTAATAAAAAGTATTAATTTATTAAAGGCTTATAATTATCTACATGATGCTGTTTTATAATATGTGATAAACCCATAGTTTTAAGCAATTCTTTTAGAATAATGATGATGATCATTCTAATGAGATCTAAATTCTTAGAAAGCTTAAAACTAAAATAGTTCTCAATCGTTGGATTACTAAATTAGGGATTAGTGAATTCGAATAGATTGGTACATACGTTGTTTACTCATTGGATGAGGATGATTGATCTCATGATCATTTGTGTGGAGACACTAAAGCAAGTATGTAGGTGCTTATTAGAGAATAAGTTCACTGAACGTGGCTTGCTAAGGAATACCTAGTGGAGTTTTACTTGCCTGTCAATAGAAATTCCTGTAGTGATAGTAGTACAAGTGATCCTTGGACTTGAGATCATCATAATATCTTATGTATGATGAGTTATACTTTAACTTATTCCTTAAGACCCTTAGGGTATATCAAAGGGTATGCTTGGGTATAATAAGTTGTACATAGAGATAATGTATGATCAATAAAGAATCTACCACTTTTAGTAAAAAAAGAGAAATGTTCTATGTGATTCGATAAATGACAACCCAATAGTCCTTGGCCAAGGCAGAATGAAATTAGAAAGGAGTTTCTAATTTGCATTATTTGGAGTTGTGCATTTAAGAATCGAAATACATATAATTAAATAAAATAAGATTTGACAGTAATTTCATGTCTTATATTTAATTGGGACATTGTATGGTGGAAGGATTGAATTGTACGGTAACTATTTACTCAAATATTCTTTTATAATTAATATTGAAATCTATATTATCTGAAAAGTCGTTGATCACTAGGGAGGCTTATCCCTATTGTAGAATAAATATTATTTATTTAAATAAATTAATAATTTAATTTATTTATTTAAATAAGATTAGAATTGTTCTAATTGATTTATTCACAACCGGTTTAATATGGAGAACCTAAAGGGTCACACCATAAAAGGAAGAATAATTATTTAAAAATTTAATGACATAATCATAATAATAACTTAAGTACATTTAATTTAATCTATGATGATAGAATAAATTAAATAGCTTAATATTTATTATTTAATATTTTAAAAATATTAACTATAAATTAATAAGAGGAATCTTATTATTATTATTACTATTATTATTATTATTTAATTTCTAAAGGAGTTTGAGAATTAATTAATAAAAGTACTCTCATTTATTCATAATAAGATTAGAAGGCTAATTAATTAAAAGTTTAATTAATTATTCCTAATAAGATTAGGAGCCTAATTAATTAAAGGAGTTTAATTAATTAAAATAAAGCCCAATTCCTTAATTATTAAGGAGGGTTGCCTACATCTATAAATAAGAGGAGTCTTATTATGGGTATAGAGTTGTTGTTGATTTTTTCACAACATACGTAATTTTAATTGTTGGAGAGTACACTCATTTTCTATAAGAGATAGAAAACTAGATATTTGTCAAACACCCATCTTCTTGAATCTTTATTCTTTCTTGGTGGATCACCTCTAGAGGCCAAACACTTAGGTGGCTAACGTTGATCAAAGGAAGGAACCAAACCCTGTGGATTCAAATTTAACGCGAAAAAGATTGGAGGTAAACTTGTACCTGAGGAAGCTCGAATCTTCAAAGGTATGATTCTTGTTCTTTCTTTTTCGTTTAATTAATAATTGTGCATAAAGGATGATCCGAGTATATAGTTTGTAAACTTTTAAACTCTAATTTTTACACGTTTCCACTTACTTTGTGCAATTTGATTGCGTTTATGAATATTGCAAACCTAACAGTGGTATCAGAGCCAAACCTTTATGCGAAATATTAATTGTTTTATTTGATATGTATATTGATATGTGTTTAGAACAATTTAATTGGATATAATTTGTTATATAAAATTTATTTAAAAAAAAAGGAATTATGTTAGTTCCGTGATTCATGTATATATATATATATATATATATATATATATATATATATATATATATATATATATATATATATATATTACCGTAGCCATGTGATTCTGGTACAATTAACGTTTTTCAAAAAAAAAAAATGCTTGGCGATATTTTTACGTTAACTAATATGAAACACCTGGTAACTATTATATATGGCATATATTATATATGTTATATAATCACCTGGTAACTAACATATATATATATATATATATATATATATATATATATATATATATATATATATATATATATATATATATAGGAAGGATCAAGAGCAGAATTCTTAAATAGCTGAATGCCTTAAGTAGCAGAATTTTGTCAAAACGACGATGTTTTATAGGGACGCGGTGGCATTTTTGTAAATACGCGGTGACATGGTATTTACAAAAATGCCACCGCGTCCCTATAAAACGGCGTCGTTTTGACAAAATTATGTTACTTAAGGCATTATATTTTTTAAGAATTATGCTCTTGATCCTTTCTGTATATATATATATATATATATATATATATATATATATATATATATATATATATATATATATTCTTAATAATTTTATAATTAAAAATAAAGAGTTTATTTTTATTTTAAAATTGGATTTCATGTTAACTAATTAGAGTTGGAATTGAATTTCATGATAACTAATTCGAGTTAAAATTAGATTCTATGTTTCCTAAAATAAAGGAGTTTATTTGTGAATAGGAAAGTAAATTCATGTTTTCTTAAATAAAGGAGTTTATTTAGATATAGAATAAGATTTCATATTATTCAAAATAAAAGAGCTTATTTGTGAATAGGAAAGAGAATCCGTGTTTTCTTAAATAAATGAGTTTATTTAGATATGTAATAAGATTTCATATTATCCAAAATAAAAGTGTTTATTTTGACTTGGAATTGGAATTCATAATTAATTAAAATAAAGGAGTTTATTTTGATTCAAAATTAAATTTTATACTAACTAAATTTGTCCATTAAATGATATCAATATATATATTGAATTTTTATTATTCATTAGATGAATGTTATTTATTGATGCATATGGTGATGTGTATGATAATAAATGAGATTGATTATGGACTATTAACCAATGTGATTGGATTTTATTTTAGTTGGATGTATGAATGTATGTGTTTTATTAAATGGGGTCTGCGTACCTCGTCTTCTCTAATTTTTTCTTAATGTAAATTCTAACTCTCTCCTATGTACTTTCCCTTGACTGTTGATCAATGTTTCTATTTATTTTAAATAGTTTTGTAATAGGAATAGTTAGAATTATTTTGAAGAATTGGAGATCAAGAAACAAGGAGCGCTTGAAGACCCATTTGTAATGGAGCCCGGGTTTAAATGTAATAGTTATATTTAAATATTAATTCTTGCACCCCTAAGGTTTGACCTTTTGGTTCACTTGGTGGCTCTAGTGAACCAAACTAGAATAAAAGTCCACAATCAATCCGGGTAGAATATAGTATTCTATATGTGCATGCTTATACTATATATATTATATATTATGTAAACATGCTTCGCATGTTAATTAATATGACGCGTATTATATATATATATATATATATATATATATATATATATATATGTGTGTGTGTGTGTGTGTGTGTGTGTGTGTGTGTATGCATGCGCGCTAAACAAGATGAGACAAATTAATAACAAACCCCTCAAATTTTTTTATATTAAGTTGTAACGTTCAAAGATATTTGGAATATCGAACGTCACCTTCTAGTATGGTAGAACAATAGAGTATTAAATATTTAATATGAGTTTGTTGTGCACACACAAGGCAAGTATTAAATATTTAAGATGTTATTTTATCACATTTAATGTTTATAAATAGACTGAACAATGATGTTTTGTTGTGCACACACAAGGACATTGTTTTTCTTTTGAATATATGGAAGTGCTAGGTATGACTTAACTTAGATCATTTTAGTTCGGATGTGCACACACTTGACCATTATGATTTAGGAGGCAAAATACAAGGAGTTGCATAGTTGATGCAATTGACAAGAGTTGTCTACCTAGTTATTTATATATAATTTATTGTGCACACACAAGACTATATACATTTGAAATGGGATCCTTATTCTTACTAGCAAATCTTTAATTAGATTTTGCTGAACTATATAAGTGAGGGTAATATAGTTTAAAAAAAATAGTGGGAGATACCAATTTTAAACAAGACCTAATTTATTTTGGTAATTAATAAAAGAATATATGTTAAATGTTGTTAAGAACAAATTCATTTACAGAATTTTACAATGTCTAAATTACTATCACTGCGAATCATATTAGATGCTATTTAACCGGACCGTATTAAACGGATTGGTTAAGAAAATTGAGAAACGTTCTCACGGCTGAAAAGCTATCTTATGTCCTTAATACGCATGTCCCTGTAATGGTTGCAGATAATGCCTCTGAGGAAGAGATTGCTACTTTTAGAAAGTGGCAAGATGATGCACAGTTGGCTCAATGCATCATGCTCACATCCATGAGTAACGAGCTTCAGCGTCAGCATGAAACTATGGATGCTCCTACTATATTCCGTTATCAAGTAGTTGATGGTGAGGAAAGTAGGACTGAAAGATATCAAATATCTAAGGAGCTCTTTCGATCTAGAATGACCGATGACACTACAGTACAGACACATGTCCTAAACATAATCAATTTGATTGAACAATTAGGACAACAAGTTTTGTTATGGATGGACAGTTGAGCCAAGATTTGATCTTACACTCATTCCCGGACTCCTTTCGCAATTGTTGTGAATTTTTCATATGAACAAGCTAGATATCAGCCTCACTGATTTGCTTAACATGGTGAAAAATATTGAGAGTCACTTTCCAACCAAGAAAGACCAAGTCTTATTGGTAGGGCCAAAAGATCTTCTGAAAAGAAGAATGATTCAAAGAAGGTAAATAGAAAGGCAAAAACAAAGGATAATAAGAACAAAACTGATACGGATAGCAAAAGAGTTTGCTTCCACTGCAATAAGCCAGGACACTGGAAAAGAAACTGCGAGAAGCATCTTGCAGAGGCTAACCAAAGAAGCTTAGTGAAGTTTCGGTTACAAATATAATTTTGTTCATGATTTAATTTTTTCTTTAAGTCAAGGTTCTACTTGGGTATTGGATACCGACTTTGATTCTCATAAATATAGATTTATGAAAGAACCAAGCAGTAGTAGAAAGCTAAATAAAGATAAATAATCCTATGTGTGAGAAATGAAGCAAAGGTTGCTACATTAGACATAGAAACTTATAGTTTAGCAATGCCTACGGGTAAATCTATTAAGTCAATAAGTTGTTATTGTATTCAAGTTCTTGTTAGAATTATTATTTCCAATTTTATTGTTGGACAATGAAATCTTTGGTATTATATTTAAGAACAATTGTTATTCTATTTATAATAATAATGTTTTGTATAGAACTGGAATATAACTTAATAGATTTTGTATACTTGATTTACATGAAAAATTATTTTGTAAATTGAACAAACAAGTATAAGAAAAAGGAGATGATTATTCAAAAGGTTGAATGTGTGTATATGCTGAAATACAATTGTGAATTATTTGAAAGGTTCAAAGAATTCAGAAATTAAACAAATTAGCAAAGTATTAGGATTCTTTGATTGGATCAAGGAAGGAATACTTGTGCAATGAGTTTCTAGATCATCTCAAATGGTTTTCTCACAATGGACGCCTCCTGATACGCAATAATTTATTGATGTATCTGAAAGAAAAAATCGTACCTTGTTGGACATGGTGCGGTTCATAATGATTTTACCGACATTCCAGTATCCCTCTGGGATCATGTCCTAGAAATGGCTGCATATCTATGAAAAGGTAGCTTCAAAATCCGGCCCCAAGACTCTATAAGAGTTATAAACAGGGAGGATTCCTAATCTTAAGTATGTTAAGATAAGGGGTTGTCCAGCTTATGTGAAAAGGTTTCAAAGGATAAGCTTGGGACAAGATTTGACAAGTACAAATTTGTGGGACATCCTAAAGTAAGTTTAGGGTATATATTCTATAATCCTACATAGCAAAAGTATTTTTTGTTGCGAAACATGCTGCCTTCTAAGATAAAAATGTTTATCATTGAAGGGGCTAGTGGGAGGATAATAGATCTTAAAGAGTTCAAGAACCACAAATCACTATAAGTCAAATAAGAGGAACCTGTAGATAGACCTATTGTACCACAACTGAATCATAAATTTGGAACAGTACCGAAGATACCTAAGAGGTATGGATTCATTATAGATGATGATGATGAAGTACACATCATAGAAGATGATGTTCTGGTTACATACGATGTGGTAAGAGTTGTAGACACTCAGAGAAATTGATTGAAGCAAGCTTCTCAAATATGGAACATTCGTTTTGATGAGATAATCAAAAGAGTTTAATTTTATCAAAAACAAGAATGAACCTAGTGCGTACAAAAGGGTTAGTGGGAGCGTCGTGACATTCCTAGTATTGTATGTTGATATACTACGGATACGGAATGACATGCCAATGCTAGAATCAGTAAAGATAAAGTTGTCTAAACATTCCTCCATGAATGATTTGGGAAGAGTATCTTAATTGGGGATACAAATCTATATAGATAGATTTAAAAGGATGCTCGACTTAACCCAATGAACGTATATTCATTTGATGCTAAAGTCGTTTAGCATGGCAACCTCTAAGAGATGTCTCATATTGATGAGACATGGAGTGAATCTCTCTTAATAGTCCCCATAGACTCATAAAAGAGAGATCGCATGAGTAACTTTCATGTATACAATGAAATATACGAGACTTGATGTTGATCGGTCATATTTTAGAGAAGTTCACTATGAGTCAGTGAAAAATATCTTAAAGTACTTAACCGACACTAAGGATGTGATCATATTCATGGTGGGTCTTAATTAAAATTAGAGGGCTTAACAGACTCAAGTTTTTCAAACAGACCAAGACGACAGAAAATCCACTTTAAAGTAAAGCGTTACCTTGAACGATGGTGCAGCATATTGGAAAGGTTTCAAATAGCAAAGAGTTGCTGGTTTAGTGATAAAGACAAAGTATATAGCTATAAATGAATCTACAAGTTGATTGTTTGGATGAAAAGTTCATTACAGAACTAGGAATAGTTCCTAAGTCTCATCTTGGATCTAAACATGTGTTGTGGCACTTTCATTTGATTATAGGAATCATTGAAAGATGGGAAATCACTATGGAGATAGTGGACTCTCAAGAACAACATTACATATCCATTAATTAAAGCTTATCCAACAGCAGGATAATCGTCACTTAGAGAAGAAGGGTATGAGATACCATAACAATTGGCTTTAGTGCAAGTGGGAGATTGAAAGTAGTATGCACACAAGCCAATCATGTTTGATGATAAAGCATATACTTTGTAACAATCTTATTCATTTATTAATAAAAAGTATTAATTTATTAAAGGCTTTTAATTATCTATATGATGTTGTTTTATAATATGTGATAAACCCATAGTTTTAAGCAATGCTTTTAGAATAATGATGATGATCATTAATCTAATGAGATCTAAATTTTTAGAAAGCTTAAAACTAAAATAGTTCCCAATCATTGGATTACTAAATTGGGGATTAGTGAATCCGAATAGATTAGTACATACGTTGCTTGCTCATTGGATTACATACGTTGCTTGCTCATTGGATGAGGATGATTGATCTCATGATCATTTGTGTGGAGACACTAAAGCAAGTATGCAGGTGCTTATTAGAGAATAAGTTCACTGAACGTGACTCGCTAAGGAATACCTAATGGAGTTTTACTTGCCTGTCAATAGGAATTCTTGTAGTGATAGTAGTACAAGTGATCCTTGAACTTGAGATCATCATAGTATCTTGTGTATGATGAGTTATACTTTGACTTATTCCTTAAGACCCTTAGGGTATATCAAAGGGTATGCTTGGGTATAATAAATTGTACATGGAGATAATGTATGATCAATAAAGAATCTTTTACTTTTAGTAAAAGAAGAGAAATGTCCTATGTGTTTCGATAAATGACAACCCAGTAGTCCTTGGCCAAGGTAAAATGAAATTAGAAAGGAGTTTCTAATTTACATTATTTGGAGTTGTGCATTTAAGAATCGAAATATATATAATTAAATAAATAAGACTTGACAGTAATTCCATGTCTTATATTTAATTAGGACATTGTACGGTGAAAGGATTGAATTGTATGGTAACTATTTACTCAAAGGTTCTTTTATGATTAATGTTGAAATCTATATTATCTGGAAAATCGTTGATCGCTAGGGAGGCTTATCCCTATTGTAGAATATATATTATTTATTTAAATAAATTAATAATTTAATTTATTTATTTTAATAAGAATAGAATTGTTCTAATTGATTTATTCACAACCGATTTAATATGGAGAATCTAAATGGTCACACCATAAAAGGAAGAATAATTATTTAAGAATTTAATGGCATAATCGTAATAATATGTTAAGTACATTTAATTTAATCTATGATGATAGAATAAATTAAATAGCTTAATATTTATTATTTAATATTTTAGAAATATTAAATATAAATTAATAAGAGGAGTCTTATTATTATTATTACTATTATTATTATTTAATTTCTAAAGGAGTTTGAGAATTAATTAATAAAAGTACTCTCATTTATTCCTAATAAGATTAGGAGGCTAATTAATTAAAAGTTTAATTAATTATTCCTAATAAGATTAGGAGCCTAATTACTTAAAGGAGTTTAATTAATTAAAATAAAGCTCAATTCCTTAATTGTTAAGGAGGGTTGCCTACATCTATAAATAAGAGGAGTCTTATTATGGGTGTAGAGTTATTGTTGACTTTTTCACATCATACGTAATTCCAATTATTGGAGAGTACACTCCTTTTCTATGAGAGATAGAAAACTAGGGATTTGCCAAACACCCATCTTCTTGAATCTTTATTCTTTCTTGGTGGATCTCCTCTAGAGGCCAAACACTTGGGTGGCTAACGTTGATCAAAGGAAGGAACCAAACCCGGTGGATTCAAGTTTAATGCGAAAAAGATTGGAGGTGAACTTGTATCTGAGGAAATTCGAATATTCAAGGGTATGATTCTTGTTTTTTCTTTATCGTTTAATTAATAATTGTGTATAAAGGATAATCCGGGTATATGGTTTGTAAAGTTTTAAACTCTAATTTTTATACGTTTCCTCTTACTTTGTGCAATTTGATTGCGTTTATGAATATTATAAACCTAACAGTCACAGCCAAGCAGCTTAAAGAGTTGGGACCACCAGAATTTGCGGGAAAATCGGATCCGATCAAGGAGGAGATGTGGGTTAAATAAATTACCTAGATATTTGATGTCTTGGGATGCACGGAGGAACAGAAGGTTCCATTTGCCACCATTATGTTCCGTGGTGAGACAGATTACTGGTGAAAATCTATGAAGCGTACCTAGCCTACCGCACTCAACATGTCTTGGGAAACATTTCAGAAACTATTCAATGATAAGTACTTTCCTGAAATTATTCGTCATATGAAGGAGATAGAGTTTATTAGACTGGAATAAAATAACATGACGGTGTCCCAGTACGAGGCGAAGTTCGCAGAGTTATCCAGGTTTGCACCTCATTTGGTAGAGAATGAGGAACGAAGGACACGGATGTTTCTGAGAGGTCTAAAACCCGAGATTCGGCAATATCTTATCTCTCATAATTTTTTTTTATATTCAGATGTTGTAAACAGGGCTCAATTATTAGAGCGAGATAATGAGTATATTCAACAGAGGGACCACAACCAAGGTCATATCGGTGGCAGCTGTGACACCCCCAAAAATAGGTATACATCACCCATCTTGAGTCGCCAGATACATGGTACAGAATTTAAATATCACTTAATAATACAACTGTCGTGTACAATACGACAAAACATAAACTGTGAGTTTGAATACAAATATTGTCTTCTAGAGAGTATCCATACTCAAAAGGAGTCCTCATTACAATTATTATCACACTATTACATAGAATAGTGAGGGCTACTAATGTTATCATCTGGTCCGTCACTCCGTTTTCTGACTCGTCCCAACTATATTCTCATTTCCTGAAGAGAACAGTGAAAGAAAGGGTGAACTCAACTACCCCAGTAAGAAATATTATGACTAAGATAATGCAAAATAAATTATCATTAGTCTTCAACAATGTTAAACTGATAAAATACAATAGACATCAAGTTTAACTGCAGCGGAACAATAAATCTATTAAAAGAGTCAAGTAGAGAATAAAATATACTATCTTTTATGATTTAAAAGGTTTTTCATGACTTTTATCGCTGAGACTCAGCTTAATAAATAATCCACATCATCGAATCACCCATGCACTACGGCCAAGGATATTCTTTAGTATCACGACCACGAATTATCCATGCACTACGGCTAAAGATAATCATGTTTTCACCAACGGTCCTGATCATGCCATAAAATAATTCATCTTTGCACTACGGTCAAAGAGAATCCATAGCCATAATCATGCCAAAAATTATCCATCAATGCACTACGGGCCAATGAGGACTTTTTTCACATTATTTATAACATTACGGTCATGATTACACCGAATAATCCCTGATCATAATCATACCAAGTCCATCTATGCACTACAGGCCACAGATGACTTTCAACATAATATAAACATGAGGATGATGACAATGATATAAGAATTCAATAACACAAGTTCAAGAATTAATTTATCTAGGAACTGATAACGTCCAAATTGTCAACATGATACTGCTTTACAGAGTAAAATTTAAGAATGCTTAGAAGAATATTTCCATGAAAAGATACTGGATGAAGCGCAAATATCAAGGATATTCCACTAATTTTATGGAGTATAGAAGTCAAAGTTTTAACCAATTGAGTATAATAAATAATGGAATAACAAAAGAAATCACCATGCATGCGATAGACCGCATAGGCAGGTTATTCCAACAGAATAATAATTAACGGAACCAGGTCCGGCGTAAAACGCATAGACAGGATATTCCAACAGAATAATAAAAAATAGAACCAGGTCCGGCGTAAAATGCACAGACAGGATATTCCGACAGAATAATAAATAATGGAACCAGGTCTAGCGTAAAACGCACAGACAGGATATTCTAACAGAATAATAAAGAATGGAACCAGGTCCGGCGTAAAACGCACAGACAGGATATTCCGATAGAATAATAAAGAATGAAATAACAAAAAAATTTCACCATGTATAGGGTAGCCCGCGTATACAGGTTATTCCAACAAAATAATAAATAATGGAATAATAGAAGTTCTCTTCATGAATACAAAAGAAATAATACCCCTTACGAGTATAACAAATAATATCCCCTACCTTTGAAAGAGGAGTATTCCGACTGGTAGGGCGAGGATATACTCGAAGAAAACTTGCACTACACTCAAAGCTTTCTTAAACTCTAAAGAAATACGCTCAAGATTACAGAAGAAGAACTCTCTCTATAGTTTCTCTCTCTAGAGTTTCAGTGAATTCGTAAGAAATAATGAAGGAATGAGCTTCTATTTATAGGAAAATGGAATGCATAGTAACTAATCCATGAACGGTCCAGATTGATTTACTTTAATCTGACAGTCCAAATTTAAAGAAAAATATTTTAAATAAAATATGATATATTCTATTTATAGAATAACTTTAATAAAGTATTCTGTTTTATATAAAAAGATGTTTCTGTTTTATTACGTTAATAATACGAATAAAACAAAACTTCATTATCGCTAAATAATTCATATTATTAATTGACAATAATTGAATCAAACTGAGTGACTAATCACGTAAGCCTCAATAATCAATACCGTATGCTACTATGCAATCACACGTATTACTATACTTTTACTACTGAGTAGTTCAACAGTATCAACGGTAAAACTTTCGCCGTTATTTTTAATAAAATATTTTTGTCATTTTCTTAATCCGACAATAATTCTGTTGTGGGATCCACCAATAATTGTGTCGTCGTACGAATATTCCCCGATAAAAATAATATTCCCCGACCAATCGAATATAATACAACAACTTGCATACTTTGTAAAATTTATAAATACTACCCACAACTATATCATTTTCTCAAATTCATACCATAATATTTAAAAAAAATATTTCGAAAAATTAAATATTTATTCATAAAATCTGGGGTTTCACAGCAGCAGTCATCGGAGCAATGAAAACCAGCGGGGAGAAAAACATTCGGACAAAAGCGGTAAGCACTCTGGTGGTAATCGTGGCCATGATGGTAGAAGAAGCGAGTCGGGGGGAGATTTCAAAAAGAGAATGTACAACAATGATAACGTGAAGATGTCAGCACCAGCATCAACTGTTTCTAGGGGAGGAGAACGATCACCGGTCGTTTGTTATAAATGCGAGAAAGAGGGACATATCAGTCCAAACTGTCCACAACAATCCAAGGTGTGTTATAACTGTGAAAAGGAAGGTCAAATAGCTAGAGATTGTCTTGTAGCGAAACCAAGTCCAGCGGGAATGGTGACTCTGAAGGCTGTTCCAGACAAGTTAAAGTCAGCGGTTCCTAGAAGAGCGTTTGTCGTGACGGGCCAAAACGCGAGGAACCCGAACGAGGTGATTACAGGTAAGCTAATCATAAACTCTTGCGAAGTTTATACCTTATTAGATACCGGTTCTACCCATTCTTTTATCTCTCCTACTTGTGCTCAACGTTTGAACTTGACTCCGGAGAACTTAGACTTTGACTTATCTATTGAAACTCCGTTAGGAGAAACTTTCATTACATCTGTTGTTTATAAATCTTGCTTGATCTAAGTTGGTACCATCACATTACCTGTCGATCTTATTTCTTTGAAAATACTTGCATTTGATGTGATTTTAGGGATTGATTGGTTAACTATTTATCATGCCAAAATTAATTATTTTCGTAAGGTTGTTAGTTTTCATATTCCTAAGCAACCTGTTATGCGAACTCAAGCTATCAAACCACTAAAGTCAATCACTGTCATATCAAGCCATAAAGCTATTCGTTTATTAAAAAATGGATATCAATCTTTCTTTGCCCATGTCACGGACTTGAACAAAAATAAGTTAGATTTGAATAATATTTCTATTGTTAGTGAATTTCCTGACGTATTTCCTGAAGAACTCCCGGTCTACCCCCAGAACGTGAAGTTGAATTCTTTATTGACCTTGAACCTGGTAAAAAGCCCATTTCTAAAACTCTATATCGAATGGCTCCTATTGAACTTCAGGAGTTAAAGGTCCAACTACAGGAGTTGTTGGACATCGGTTTCATTCGTCCTAGTATATCTCCTTGGGGTGCTCCTGTTTTATTCGTAAAACGAAAGACGGAAGTATGCGACTTTGTATTGACTATCGGGAATTGAACCATGTCACCATCAAGAATAGGTATCCGTTACCTCACATTGATGACCTGTTTGACCAGTTGTAAGGAGCACAATTCTTTTCAAAGATCGATCTTCGTTCTGGATATCATCAGCTGAAGATTAAAACTGAGGATATTCCAAAGATTGCCTTCAGAACTCGGTACGGGCATTATAAATTCTTAGTCAATACTTTTGGATTGACTAATGCTCCTACTGCTTTCATGGATATGATGAATCGTGTGTTCAAGGAATATTTGGATCAATTCGTTGGTGTCTTTATTGATGACATCCTCATCTATTTCAAAAACTATGAAGATCATGAGCACCATTTGAAGTTAGTACTTCAAAGGCTTCGCGATAACAAGCTATATGTCAAGCTGAAGAAATGCGAGTTCTGGCTTGAGGAAGTAGCATTCCTTGAGCACGTGGTGTCAAAACATAGAGTATCTGTTGACCCGTCGAAGATTGAAGCCATACAGAGTTGGGGAGCAACCGAAGTCGGTGACCGAAGTACGTAACTTTTTGGGCTTAGCTGGTTATTATCAGAGATTCGTGGAAAGATTTTCTCGAATCGCTACTCCGTTAACTCAGCTGACTCATAAAGATACAAAATTCGTATGGCGCGAGGAATACGAGAAGAATTTCCAAGAGCTTAAGATGAGACTCATTTCGGCACCGGTTCTGACAATACCATCTAGTTCGGATGGATTTGTTATCTACAGCGATACTTCAGGTAAAGGGTTAGGGTGTGTTCTCAGGCAATATGGGAAAGTCATAGCATATGCCTCACGACAACTCAAAGAATATGAGAGGAATTATCCTACTCATGATCTGGAGCTGGCAGCAGTCATTTTCGCGTTGAAGATCTGGAGACACTACTTGTATGGGGAGAAAATGGAGATTTATACTGATCATAAGAGCCTTAAATATGTCTTCACCTAAAAGGAACTCAACATGCGGCAACGACGTTGGCTTGAGCTGTTGAAAGATTACGATCATACCATTTAATACCATCCTGGAAAATCGAACGTAGTAGCTAATGCATTGAGTAGAAGATTATATGCGGGTACGAGTGCGATATTGTCAACACAAAGGCCCATTTTGTATGACTTGTAAAGGATGGAGATAGAGGTAAAGGCTCTAAGTACCCACGTGATGATATCAAATATACAAGTAGAACCGACTTTAATCGATAAAGTTAAAGCTACTCAAGCTGCGGACCTGGAGCTGATGCATATGAAGAAGAAAGTGCAAGAAGGTGCTATTCTAGAAGCAAGAATCGATGAAGAAGGAATACTTCGAGTCAACTCCAGACTTTGTGTTCCTAACGATTTTGAATTAAAGCATAGAATCATGATGGAGGCACACAACACACCATTTGTAATCCATCCTGGGAGTACCAAAATGTATCATGATCTTCGACATACATTTTGGTGGAGCAATATGAAGAGAGAGATCGTGGAGTTTATCTCGAGGTGTTTAACTTGTCAACATGTAAAGGCGAAGCATCAAGTGCCAAAGGGTCCATTGCAACCACTTGAGATTCTGAAATGGAAGTGGGAACACATTACAATAGATTTCGTAACGGGTCTTCCCAAGGTTTCTCAAGGCATAGATGCGATTTGGGTTATTGTTAATAGATTAATCAAGTCTGCTCATTTCTTGCCGATACAAGAGACTTATTCCCTTGAACGTCTTGCTCGTATGTACGTAAATGAGATTGTGAGATTGCATTGTATGCCAGTATCCATAGTTTCAGATCGTGACCCAAGATTCACTTCACGATTTTGGGTTAGTTTGCAGAAGGGCATGGATTTACGATTCAGTTCAACATACCATCCTCAAACGGATGGACAATCAGAAAGGACTATTCAAACTCTTGAAGATCTATTAAGACTCTGTGTCCTAGATTTCAAAGGGAGTTGGGATAAGTACCTACCATTGGTGGAATTCTCCTACAACAATAGTTATCAAGCAAGTATAGGCATGACTCCATTCGAGGCATTGTATGAAAGAAAATGTCGTTCTCTAGTATACTAGGATGAGGTGGGTGAAGCAACGTTGTTGGGACCAAAATTGGTACGCATAACTACAGAGAAGATCCAAATAATCCGACAACGTATACAAACGGCATAGGATCGACAAAAGAGTTATGCAGATCTTCATCGAAAGGACGTGAAATTTAATATTAGGGATCATGTATTGTTACGTGTTGCACCATGGAAGGGAGTAACAAGATTTAGGAAAAGAGGAAAGCTCAATCCAAGATTTGTTGGTCCATTTGAGATTCTTGACCGAATAGGAAATGTCGCCTATAGACTCGTATTATCTCCAAGCATGTCTCGTGTTCATAATGTTTTTCACATATCTATGCTTCGTAAATATATGAAAGACCCGAACCACATAATTGAGTTAGAACTAGACGAGATAGCCAAAGATTTAACGTACGACGAGGTACCTGTTAAGATCTTGGATAGGAAAGAGCATGTCCTACGCACCAAGGTTATACCACAAGTTAAGGTTTTGTGGAGGAACCATACTATTGAAGAAATGACCTGGAAGTTGGAACCAGAAATAAAATCGAGGCATCCTCACCTTTTCGAAATACCAGGTATGTACGTCAATTTCGAGGATTAAATTTCATAAGGAGGGGAGGTTGTAAGACCCCAACTTATTCATAAATAAAATCAAATTTCCTCTAATTATTATTTTGAATAATAAGGTGTTAATTTGATATAATGCTTTGGTTATGGGTGAAATGTGTAAATTTTGCAAAATAAGCAAGTGGTTATAAAATATTCATTGTTGTCGGGGAATATTCGTTTGGTCGTGAAATATTCTTGTTGTCGGGGAATATTCGTACAATGGCGCAGTCATTTGTGGGCCCCATAACGGAAAACGGTCGGATGAAAAAACGACAAGTTTGAGTTGTTATAATTAACGGCGCAGTTGTTACCGTTAACACTGTTAGAATATCCGATGGTTAAAATACAGTAATACGAGTGGGTGCACAGTAGCACACGGTATTGCATAGTATTGTTCAAATATTAATCCTTATGTAAGAAGTCACTACTCAATAATTGTTACAGTAATTACTGTTCAATATTTTATTTTATTAATTCAATAATTGCTATGTTAATATTTTATATTATTATTGTTTCAATAATTGTCACTGCACAATATTTTTCATTATCAGATCAATAATTCATATTATTTGAATAATATTATTAGATAACATTATTGATAATGTCTAAAAAAGTTATGTCTAAGGAAATGTTTGGTCACCTAATTACGCGCCAGTAAGGAGAAATCCTTATCGAAAAGCCTCCTCTTTTCTGGGAACGATCTGGTTGTCATAATTGTGATTCTGTAATATTTATGAATAATTAATTATGGATTTATATGATAAGGAAATATTTATTTTATGTGGATATAAATGATGGATATATTTATTTTATGTGGTTATAAATGAAAGAATTAATACTGAGGTGTTTTATCAGTATTTTATCAGAATAGAGGTATTAAAAATCATCCGTATGTGGATTTCGGACATTTTCTGTTTGGAATTTGGAAAAAAAAATTCTACAAAGCTGTAGAGAATTAAATTTCTTATGGAAAAGAAATGAGATTTGAATTTTTCTGATAAAAGAGCTATTTATTATGAATTATTGAAGTTTCAATAATAAATATTTTTATTAAAATTATGGGTGGGACCCACTTTTTTTTGGTGGAAAAATGAGCTGAGATTTTTTTTAAAAGTGGAGGGTTGGTCTTAGTCATGGGGTGTGCGTGACATTTGTTATATATATATTAATATTTTATTAATTTAGTCTGTTTTGGCGTTCTAAACATTTTCCTATAAATAGGTGCTTAGGTTAGAATTAAAAATCACACCATAATTCATAAGTTTTCTCTCTATATATTATCGAGCGTATTTTTGTGAGTATTTAGATACTTTTAGATTTGCTATTCAGTGCAAGTTTCCTTCAGCCTTATACCTGATATTTCAGCCGGAAGTACTGTTCTTTTGAGGTAAGGGATGTTATTTTCTTCAAATGATATTATTTCTTTCAATATCATTATGCCGAAATATTGATATAAATTTTATTGTGGAATTTTTACCTTTTTGTGTCGAGATTACTATTCACGTATATGACACTATTCACGTATACGACACTATTCACGAATATGACATTATTCACCGAAAAATAAAATTTTTTCTTCTTTGTCCAAGATGTCTATTATGGTTACTATCTTTGATTGTATCCATATTTTGATCTTTATTTTTGAATTTTACTCAACTATGGTTTATTATGGAGCGTTTATGTCCATCCAGATTCAATCGAACTAATATTGAATTATATATTTAATGTTATAATGAAACTAATATATAACAAATATGTTATTATTGCTAGAGTTTATGCCCTAGAGGCCAATTATTTGATATAATTGCTTAACATTTTGATATTATATTTGATTGATTAAATGAATAATTTTATTATAGTTTTATTTACCGCATTATATAAATGTTAACATAATAAAATTCCTTAGAATAGTGATACAAATTATATAGTTTCAAGTATGTGACTTGAACATGAGCTTATATAATTACAATTAGTATCATTGCTCTTAAATGTCCCTAGTCGAGTATCATTATTGATGGGACAACAATGATACATTGAGACTAGTATGTGGATTGACTGATGACCAAATCTCATTAGTCATAAATATATAAGATATTGAGTTAATGCATAAGTACATGTTAGAGAACGATGTACTGGACAGACCCACCATGAGAATTCTACGTGGAGCATTATGCAAAGTGTCATTAGTGATTCTCATTGTGACAATGATGTAATGATCCTCTGACCTGAAATCACTATATTACTACACGAGAATTTATGTACTTTGATATCATCAAATGTCACCTTTAATAGGGTGGACAATAAAGGTGATTATTGGGTACATCATGAATCGTGTGAGCAATATGAGTGATCTAGATGGAATTTAACCCTTCTATATATTAGGGGTGATATCCATAGGCCTCTTGATTGAGTAGGACTATGAAATGCATGGCCATGCTCAAATAGTGATTTGTTTCATATAGTCTACTCATTGATCAAGAAAACTTAGATTAAATTATGAAGAGTATGACACATTCCATGACTACTTGGGTAGCAGTGATGCATTACTAGATGCCGCTCACTGTTTATAATTTTATAATATAATTTTAAAATTATTGCCAACGTAATAATAACCTATAGGGTCACACACATAGAATGTAATTAATATAAATTGTAAGGATTTAAATATGTCAATATGATTGATATTATTTAAATTACGAATTTAATTTAATAGGATAATTTGTATATATGTATATTAATTAAGTAAGACTTAAATAAGATATAATATATATAAATTCGGATTTTATTTTCTAATTAAATTAGGTTTTGATTAATTCCTTTTGACTGCTATATATATGATATATCAGCCATACTAGAGATTATTATCAATAACCTAAAAACCCTAGCCGCTCTTAGAGAGAGACTAGAGAGAAAATAGAAAATACATATCCTTGGTGGCTAGTACCGCGACTCTCTTTACTGCAGATCGTGTGACAATTCGCGGGGCGTTCGTGTGGATACCGTAGAGATAATGAAAGTGTCTGCTTGGGTATAAAGTTGTATCTCAAAAAGTTATACTCAATTAACATGATGATGTTATATAATTAATTTGAGACATTGTGACGCCGGGCGGGATAACGATTATCTTGCGGGCTGATAAATAAATGAATTCACAAATAAAGGAACAAGAGATTCACCGAAAAATACAGAAAAATTCTCTCAATGTGTAAGTTTATATTTATCAAAATTCAAGTCTACTATTCCAACCCACAAACTGGGTTTATATAGCTAGCAAAACTTTATCCCCAAGTCACTCTAGAATATTCCTAGAGATATGAAAATAAAAATGGAAATAAAATCCTCATAGGGATATGAAAAAGATTCTAACAAACTTCCTAGGGATACGAAAAAGGACTCTAACAAACTTCCTATTTTAACGAAAAAATAACAAACTTGCAATTAATAAAGTATTATTAATTAAAGAGCTAAATAATTATAATGATAATAATAATAAGGTCGATCGACTTCCAAAGTCATGCCACCTCTTCAGAAGAAGTTCGCCACATCCGAAGTCAAACCTTGACAAGCCAAACGTTTACCCGAAGCTGAAGGAATTAACGTCGAAGGTGTTTAATGGCCTCGTCGTCGTTTGTGGACATCATCCTATTCATGATATTCCAAGGCCATCATCATACTATCTGATAACTCGGTATCTTCGGTCTCTGACCATTCTGCATCAATCACCTCAGGTTGAGAAGAACTCTTCCTCGAGTCCTCAATTTGTTCAGCAGACTGCTCGAAATAGGGGCTCAGATGTTTAATATTGAAAACGTTCGAAGTCCTCAGATGATTCAGAATGCATAGTCGATAGGCATTATTGTTGATTCGCTGCACAATTTTGCAAGGGCCAATTTTTTGATCTTTAAGTTTATTATAATCACCAACAGGAAGACGATCACGGGTAAGTACAGCCCAAACAAAATCTCCAACTTTAAAAATAACTCTACGCCGATGACTGTCAACCCAATCCTTGTATTTAGCATTGTTGTCTAAGATAGATTTGTACACTTTATCATGGATAACCCAAAGATGATCTGCCATAATTCTTCTGCTTTGGGATGTATTCAACCAATCCGAGGAATATGAACTAAGTCTAAGACTTCATACGAGTTCTGACCATAAACTATCTCAAAAGGACTCATGTTAGTGGTCTTATTCTTTAAACTATTATAAGCAAATTCTGCTTGAGAAAGTGTCAGATCTCATTGCTTCGGTTTATTTCCGGCCAAACACCTCAAAAGATTACCCAAACTTCGATCTAACCGTCGGTCTGAGGATGGTAAGCAATGCTGAAGTTCAATTGAGTTCCAAGCTTTTCCCGCAAGCTCTTCTAGAAAATACTCATAAATTTAGTATCTCAGTCAGATGTGACAGACTGTGGAACGCCATGTAAGCGTACAATCTCCCAAAAGTAAAGATGGACGATCCGAATAGCATCCATGGTTTCTCGACAAGAGATAAAATGGGCCATTTTAGAGAATCGCTCGATAACAACCATAATAGAATCTGAAGCTCTTTGAGTTCGGGGCAGACCTAAGACAAAGTCCATACTAACATCACACCTAGACCTTTTAGGAATAGGTAAAGGAGTGTATAATCCCGCATCGGTAAGAACTCCTTTTGACTTCTGACAAGTAGAACACCCTTTTACATAGCGATTCACATCGCTTTACATTTTTGGCCAGTAATAGTCAGCTGTTATTAAGGCCAATGTCTTATCTCTTCCGAAGTGTCCTTCTTTATGAAGTTCACTTATTATCTGTTGTCGAAGCAAACAATCAGGAATATACAACTGGAGTCCTAGAAACAAATACCCCTCATGTAAGATAAAATTAGATTGTCGACCTTCTTGTATGTCTTGAACTATCTTACCAAAGGAAGGATCTCCTTCATACATCTCAGTAAAGACTTCAAACCCAACAATCTGCTTCGCATAGTACTAAGGAGTAATACTCTTCGGCTTAGTGCATAAGTTGTAAAACCCCAAATTTTACGAATAAGATTTAATTTTCTCGAAATAATTTTTTTTAATATTATGGTGTGGATTTGATATAATGTTATAGTTGTGTGTAATATTTACAAATTTTGCAAAATATGCAAGTTGTTATATAATATTCGATTGGTCGGGGAATATTCGTTTTAACAGGAAATATTCGTACGACGGCACAAGCATTGGTGGACCCCACAACAGAATTATTGTCGGATTGAAAAAACGACAAACATATTTTTTAAAAATAACGGCGGAAGTTTTACCGTTAACTGTTGAAACACTCGGTGTTAAAAGTACAGTAATATGCGTGGTTGCATAGTAGCACACGGTATTGATTATTGATGCTTAAGTGATAAGTCACTCAATTTTGTTTTATTGATATTATTAATGTAATAAAACAGAAAAACTTTTTATATTATGGTGTGGATTTGATATAATGTTATAGTTGTGTGTAATATTTACAAATTTTGTAAAATATGCAAGTTGTTATATAATATTCGTTTGGTCGGGGAATATTCGTTTTAACAGGGAATATTCGTACGACGGCACAATCATTGGTGGACCCCACAACAGAATTATTGTCGGATTGAGAAAACGACAAACATATTTTTTAAAAATAACGACGGAAGTTTTACCGTTAACTGTTGAAACACTCGGTGTTAAAAGTACAGTAATACGCGTGGTTACATAGTAGCACGCGGTATTGATTATTGATGCTTAAATGATAAGTCACTCAGTTTTATTTTATTGATATTATTAATGTAATAAAACAGAAAAACTTTTTATATAAAACAGAATACTTTTATAAAGTTATTCTATAAATAGAATATATTATATTCTATTATGCATAGTATTTTGTATAGTAAAATCTTTTTATATAAAATAGAATACTTTTATAAATTTATTTTATAAATAGAATATATATTATATTTTATTATGCATAGTGTTGCATAGTATTTTGCATAGTAAAATCTTTTTATATAAAACAGAATACTTTTATAAAGTTATTCGTTTTATTAGATTATAAATAGAATATATTATATTTTATTTAAAAGATTTTGCTTTAAATATGGACCGTCCGATTAAAAGTAAATTAATTTGGACCGTTCATTAATTAGTTACTATGCAGTCCATTCTTCTATAAATAGAAGCTCATTCCTTCATTATTTCTTACGAATTCACTGAAACTCTAAAGAGAGAAAGAAGAAAAGTATTCTTCTACTTCACTACTCTTATATTCAGTACTCTTCTTCTTAAGGTAAGGGATATTATTTGTTGTACCCGTAAGGGGTGTTATTTATTTCGTATTCATGAAGAGAACTTCTGTTATTCTATTATTTATTATTCTGTTGGAATAACATGTATATGCGGGCTACCCTATACTTGGTGAAATTCTTCTGTTATTCCATTTTTTATTATTCAGTTAGAATATCATGTCTGTGCGTTTTACGCCGGACCTGGTTTCGTCTTTATTATTCTGTTGGAATATCCTGTCTGTGCGTTTTACGCCGGACCTGGTTCTATTATTTATTATTCTGTCGGAATATCCTGTCTATGCGTTTACACGCCGGACCTGGTTCTATTATTTATTACTCTGTCGGAATACCCTGTCGGTGCGTTTACGCATGACCTGGTTCCATTATTTATTTTATTGTTGGAATAACATGTCTGTGCGGTCTATCGCATGCTTGGTGAATTCTTTTGTTATTCTATTCTTTATTATACTCAGTTGGTTAAAGTTTTGACTTCTATACTCCATGAAATTAGTGGAATATCCTTGATATTTGCGCTTCATCCAGTATCTTTTTATGGAAATATTCTTCTGAGCATTCTTGAATTTTACTCTACAAAGAAGTATCATGTTGACAATTTGGACGTTATTAGTTTTTGGATAAATTAATCCTTAAACTTGTTTTATTAAATTCTTATATCATTGTTATCATCCTCATGTTTATATTATGTTGAAAGTCATCTGTGGCCTGTAGTGCATAGATGGACTTGGTATGATTATGACCAGGGTTTATTCGGTATAATCATGACCGTAATGTTACAAATGATGTGAAAAAAGTCCTCATTGGCCCGTAATGTATTGATGGACAGTTTTTGATATGATTATGGCTATGGATTCTCTTCGACCAAGGGTGCAAAGATGAATTATTTTATGGCATGATCAGGACCGTTGATGAAAACACGATTATCTTTGGCCCGTAGAGCATGGATAATTCGTGGTCGTGATACTAAAAATATCCTTGGCCTGTAGTGCAGGAAAGATTTAATGATGTGGATTATTTATTGAGCAGAGTCTCAGCGATAAAAGTGATGAAAAACCTTTTAAATCATATAAGATAGTAGATTTTATTCTCTACTTTACTCTTCTAATGGATTGTTTGTTCCGCTGCAGTTAAACTTGATGCTTGTTATATTGTATCAGTTTAACACTGTTGAAGGCTAACGATAATTTATTCTGCATTATCTTAGTCATAATATTTCTTACTGGGCTAGTTGAGCTCACCCTTTCTTTCATTGTTCTCTTCAGGAAATGAGAACGTAGCTGGGGCTAGTCGGGGAACAGAGTGATGGTCCTAGATGGTGCATTAGTAGTCCTCACTATTCTGTGAAATAGTGTAATAATAAATGTAATGAGTATTCCATTGAGTATGGATATTGTCTAGATGACAATATTTGTATTAAAACTCACAGCATATGTTTTGTCGTATTTTACACTACAGTTGTATAATTAAGTTTTATTTGTATTTTGTACCATATATTTGACGACTCAGAATCGGTGATGTATACCTATTTTTGGGGCATCACAGTTGGTATCAAAGCTTAGGGATATAATCCCTGGTTGAGATGTGAGACAAGAACTAGGAGGGGAGAGACGGGGAATTCCTTCGCTAGTATGACTTACCTAAGTTTATTTGGTATTTAATTGGTCGGTCAGAGTATAGAGATAATATGTGATATGTTAATTAACCCTTGTTTTGTGGCAATATTTAAAAATGGCATCTGAAAATATTGAGATAAGCAATGGAGCACAGGAGACCGTTGAGTCTTCACAGATCAATAATCAGGACAATGTGCAACAGGATGGCAAAAATCCTCCTGTAAACAACAACACTGATCAATTGACGAATGACGGTATGTTTAGGAGCTTTTTAGAATTCATGCAACATCAGGCGAAGGAGGCTCCTGTTCATAATGCAGGTAAAAATAATGGCAACCCACGGTCGGTCACCACTAAGTAATTCAAGGAGTTGGGACCACCGGAGTTTTTGAGAAAGCCAGAACCACTTAAGGTGGAGACGTGGTTAAAGCAGATCACCAAGATATTTGATGTCTTGAGATGCTCCGAGGAGCAAAAGGTTCCCTTTGCCACCTTTATGTTGCGTGAAGAGGCAGATTACTGGTGGGAATCTATAAAACGTACCCAGCCTGACGCACTTAAGATGTCTTGGGAGAAGTTCCAAGAGCTGTTCAATGACAAGTACCTTCCCGAAAGTATTCGTCACATGAAGGAGGAGGAGTTTATCAAGTTGGAGCAAAACAACATGACCGTGTCACAGTACGAAGCCAAGTTTGCTGAGTTGTCCCGGTTTGCATCCCACTTAGTTGATAACGAGGAGAGAATGACACAGATATTTCTAAGAGGTTTAAAACCTGAGATACGCCAATACTTAATTTCTCACAAACTGTGTTTGTATTCAGATATTGTTAATAGGGCTCAGTTATTGGAACGCGATAACGAGTCAACCCAACCAAAAGAGAGCAGCCAACAAAATGATAATACCGGTGATAACAGTCATCAAAGAGGTGACAATAAGCATAGAGGGAATCAACATGCTAGAAATGGTAACCACTTCAGTGGTAATAATGGCCAAAACAATAAGAATGGACATTTCAAGAAGAGAAGGTTCAACAATGACGTGAAAACGTTGGCACCAACACCTATTTCAAAGGAAGAAGAACGACCACCGGTCGTATGTTTCAAATGCGGACAGGAGGGACACATCCGTCCAAACTGTACGCAGTAATCCAAAGCGTATTTTAATTACGGAAGAGAAGGTCACCTAGCTCGATTTTATCGTATGGTGAAGTCAAGTCCAGCTGGGATACTGATGCCAAAGGATGTCCCAGACAAACCAAACTCGGTAGTTTAAGAGAGAGCATTTTTTTTCGTAACGAGGAACCTGAATAAAATTATCACGGGTATGTTAGTCATAAACTCTTTTGAAGTCTATACCGTGTTAGATACCGATTCTACTCACTCTTTTATTTCACCTAGTTGTGTCCAATATTTGAACTTAACTCCGGAGAAGTTAGACTTTGATTTATCTGTTGAAATTTTGTTGGGAGAAACATTCGTTACCTCCACTATTTATAAATCTTGTTTGATTCAAATAAACACTTTCACGTTACCTGTCGATCGTATCACTTTGAAAATACTTGCCTTTGATGTGATTTTAGGAATCGATTGGTTAACTACTCATCATGTTTTTTTTGTAAGGTTGTTAGCTTTCATACTCCTAACCAACCTGTTATGCGAATTCAAAGTAACCAAACCACTAAAGTCAATCATTGTCATATCAAGCCATAAGTAAAGATCCCTGAGCCTTTATCTGGTGACTTCCTTGTGTGGAATGCACCAAAACCAGACTTTTTGTAGGCGACGTCGTGAATGACGATGACAAGTTGATAGGTATCAATGTGACGTGCTATCCAAGTCTTGGATGAGGGTCACAGTTTTGAACGATATTTCTATTGTTAATAAATTTCCTGACGTATTCTTGAAGACTTCTAAGCCTACCCTAGAGCGTGAAATCGAATTTTATATTGACCCCAGTACAAAATCCATTTCTTAAACCCTCAAATATTTCTTCAACTAAAACGAACGTATTATTCGCCAAAGACGTTGGCTCGAGCTGTTGAAGATTACGATTGTACCATTCAATATCATTGTGGAAGTGCGAACGTGATAGCTGACGCGTTGAGTAGAAGATTGTATGCGAGTGAGATGTTGTTAACACAAAGACCCATTTCGTATAACTTACAAATGATGAAGATAGAGTTAAAGACTCTAGGGACCCATGTGAAGATAACGAATATACTATTAGAATCGACTTTAATCGATAAAGTTAAAACCTCTCAAGCTACATACTCAGAGCTGATGAATGTGAAGAAGAAAGTTCAAGAGGGCGTTATTTTAAAAGCAAGAGTTGCTAAAGAGAAGAAATCTCAACCCTCGATTTAATTGGCCCATTTGAAATCCTCGATTGAGTAGGAACTGTGGCTTATAGACTCGTTTTACCGCCAAGTATGTCGCGTGTTCATAACGTTTTTAACATATCGACGTTACGTAAATATGTGGACGACCCGAACCACATTATTAATTTAGAACCGGACGAGATAGCGGATGATTTAACGTATGAGGAGATACGTGTTAAAATCTTGGATAAGAAGGATCAAATTCGACACTCAAAGGTTATACCTTAAGAGTTAGAATCTGAAAAGAAGTCAAGGTATCCTCACCTGTTCGGTATACTAGGTACGTACGCAAATTTTGAGGGAAAAATTTCATAAGGAGGGGAGATTGTAAAACCCCAAATTTTACGAATAAAATTTAATTTTCTCAAAATAATTTTTTTAATATTATGGTGTGGATTTGATATAATGTTATAGTTGTGGGTAGTATTTATAAATTTTGCAAAGTATGCAAGTTGTTATATAATATTCGATTGGTCGGGGAATATTCGTTTTAACAGGAAATATTCGTACGACGACACAATCATTGGTGGACCCCACAACGAAATTATTATCGGATTGAGAAAACGATTAAAATATTTTATGAAAATAACGGCGGAAGTTTTACCGTTAGCTGTTGAAACACTCGGTGTTAAAAGTACAGTAATACGCGTGGTTACATAGTAGCACATGGCATTGATTATTGATGCTTAAGTGATAAGTCACTCAGTTTTATTTTATTGATATTATTAATGTAATAAAACAGAAAAACTTTTTATATAAAACAGAATACTTTTATAAAGTTATTCTATAAATAGAATATATTATATTCTATTATGCATAGTATTTTGCATAGTAAATTTTTTTTATATAAAATAAAATACATATTTGAATAATATTATTAGATAGCATTATTGGAAATGTCTAGAAAGTTCTGTCTAAGGAGAGGTTTGGTCATCTAATTGCACGCCAGTAAGGAGAAATCTTTATTGGAAAACCCCTCTTTCCTGAGAACTACCTGGTTGTCATTATTGTGATTCTGTAATATTATTTGTGAATAATTAATTACTGATTTATATGATAAGGAAATATTTATTTGATGTAGATATAAATGATGGATTTATTTATGTAGTTATAACTGAAGGAATTAATGCTGAGGTGTTTTATTAGTATTTTGTCGAAATGAAGAACGAAATTTAGAAATTTTCAGAAAATTAGTTTATTACTTGATTTTGTAAAATCTATAACTCTTTGTGTATAATGAGTTAGGAGATGAGCCATATATCAAAAGAAAGCCCTAGAAGTAAGCTAAACGTAGAAATTTGAATCACCCAAAAATCCTTTGTAGATTTGTCATGGTGAATTTTGAATGAAACTGGTCTGAAGGACTCATAATCCGAAAAATCAGTGTTCTTAAAATATATTGCGTGAGTTATAATTTTTAATCCGACCGTTGGATCGTTTTGATTTTTGGATATGTTATACATATATAAATTGAGTATATATCTACAAATTTTGAACCGTTCAAAATGAACGTATGATTTGTTATGAATTTTAAGAGGTGACTGATTCAGAAATTATTTTTATAAATGATTTTGGTGGAAATTTCTAGAAGGTGGGCCCCACTTTTGTTTTTATTTGAAAGCATGTGCTGAATTAAAGCTTCAAATATGGTGGGCTGGAATTTTTAACTTGGCATGCGTAGGAATAAAATAAATTTATTATTTTATTAATTAAGTCTCCTTTGGCGTTCTAGCATTTTCCTATTAATAGGTGCTTATGTTAGAATTAAAAATCACACCAGAATTCATAAGTTTTCTCTTTATATTATCGAGCATATTTTAGTGAGTATTTAGATACTTTGAGAGTTGTTATTCAGTGCAAGTTTTTGTCGGTATTACATCCGATATTCCAGTCAGAAATACTGCTCTTTTGAGGTAAGGGATTGTAAGGGTTATTATGTTTTTCATGTTTCGTAATTTTTTTGACCTTCAAAAATTCTGGAAAAATTTAAAATGATAATTTGATGAGTTTTTTAGATTGTGTCCAAAAATGATAATTTTTGGATGTATGGATTAAGAGTTATGAATTTTATGAGAAAAGATTATTTTAAAAGTAAACCCTTATAACTCCTTGTGGTTAACTCCAAAATTGGTAAAAATTTTATTGGGAGTACATGTATATAACAGAAGTATACTCTATAAATTTTGAAATTTTTGGATAAAAGTACAGTTTATGATAAATATCTAAATATTCGGCTGTTTTGGCCATATGAAAAATAGTAAATGAATTTTAAAAATTCTAAGAAAAATATATGTTCAATATGGAACTATATTCTGCTAAATCCCAGAAAAGAAAATTTGTTTGTACTGATTTGGTATTTTTTATGAATATGGACTAGTTATGAGTAAATGAATTAAATATGTTATGTGAAGTAAGAAAATTGGAAAATAAGATTTTATGGCTTGAGAATCCTATATGAGATAATGCAGATTTTTTATGAAGGTTTTGGTTATTGATGATGAAATCTTATGAGTTTGGCATTTTAAGATGATTAAATGCATTATTTAGTAAAGTGTAAACAATTAAAATAAATTATTTATAAGTTTGAGAAATGTTATTCTTTTAATATCATTATACCGAAATATTGGTATGGATTTTGTTGTGAAATTTTTACCTTTTTCATGTCTGGGTTACTATTCATAAATTACTATTCATGAGTTACTATTCACGAGTTACTATTGATGAGTTACTATTCATGAATTACTATTCACGGGTACTATTCACGACAAAATTGGTTTCTTTTACTGACCAAATTATCGTTGATTTATGAATCTTGCTCTTGAGATTAAATCTATATGTTGATTATATTATTTTTATTATCATATATAACATTTTTATAACCCCAACGATGATGTTTCTCTTTGACTTGAGTGTAAAGATGGGTAAACTATTGGTATGATCGTGACTATGGGTTCTCTTTGTCCAGTAGTGCAAAGATGAATTGTTGACTGGTATGATCATGACCATTGAAGTTATAATTAAATATCTTTAACTTAAGTGCAAAGGTAAATTGATCAACATGGTTATAATTATTATTTATATAAATTCTGAAATGATTATATATTTCTTTGAGATATTAATATCTTTGGCCCGTAGTGCAAAGATGATCTGTTGTTGAATATCTTTGGCTCGTAGTGCAAAGATGAACTGTTATTGAATATCTTTGGCCTATAGTGCAAAGATGAACTGTTGTTGAATATCTTTGGCATGTAGCGCAAAGATGAACTGTTGATGAATATCTTTGGCCTGTAGTGCAAAGATAAATTTATTAGTATGATTATGAACAGGAACTGTGATTTGGTATAACCATGATTTTTGATGTTTCAGGTAAAGACATGTGATGAAATTATCTTCGTCCTGGATACAAAGAGGAATTTAGAATCACAATTATGATTATGAGTTATTCATATGATTGTGGACCAAAACTGTTGATTGATGTTACAGGGATAAAATATTATTGGTGGATTTTTAACATGGAGAAGATAATAGACTTTATGGTCTATTTGACTCTTTTAATGGATTGCTCGTTCCGCTTCAACTATGGTTGAAAATTTTTATCATCTACCATATATTCTAAATCTCTGATTTATTACCGTTGAAGGCTATGGATAATTTATTTATCTTTAGCCATAATATTCTTTACTGGGCTAGTTGAGCTCACCCTTTTGCTTCACAATTCCTTTCAGGTAATAAGAGTGTAGCTGGGTCGAGCGGGGGTAACAAGGAAATAGAACGGTGGTTTCTAGCTATGGAGTTCTCCCTAAACAGTATAGAAAAGTGTGTTATATTTTATACATCATTTAGTAGTTATATTTGGTGAATCAAATAGGGTGAGGTAAACTCAATGTTGGAAGGGTGTTTTGCCACTATCATACAAGATGTCTAATGACATACAATCTCGTGTCATCATAAGACAGGGTTGTGCACATCCACTTACTGAGTATATCTACGAGCACTACCTATATAATCTTGGTGTTTGGTTGAAGTATACCTCTAAATTAGAGACAGTGGAGATAATGATATGTCAAAAGAAGACTCACCATTGGAAAGAATATGATAGTAATCTTCTCGTTTTTCTTTGGGGTCTATTGGGTCAACCAAGGATAATTCTGTGGACATATGATATCTATCATAACCTAGACGCATGGGCTCCCATGTATGAATGTTTCCTTGAGCACTTCCAAAAGATTCTAATTTCTAAAACAGTTTTTGACTATACATTTATGTAAGGTGCCATTGTGACGTGTTATCCAAAGTTGGGATGAGAGTCACAGTTGGTATATATTTGTATCAAAACTCACAGCATATGTGTTATTTTATTTTACACGACAATTGTTATAATAAAGTTGTAGTTATTTTTTGTACCATGTATTTGGCGACTCGAAATAGGTTGGGTGGAATGAACCTATTTTGGGGTTGTCACAGATAGTCCTTCTCCGCAACCAGTAGCATTGTAGGCTATAGATAGATTTACTCTTAGGTATGCCTGTATTTACTCAACAAACAAGTTAAAGAGCACCGCTCTGATACCATTTGAAAGTCCAATAATAATCTAGAAGGGGGGGGCTGAATAGATTATTAACAATTAAAAATTATCTTAGGCCTTTTTGAATTTTTAGTTAATTAATTCGCAGTGTTAGAAATTAATATGCAAGACAGTAAAAATTCAATCACACAATGCACAGAGATTTGTCTGGTTCACAACATACATCCCGGGTATGCTGCTATGTCCAGTCTCAAGCTCCTCTCCAGGACTTGAGATCCTATTACTATCACTAATAAATACTCCTTCAACAGGCGGAGAAGCCTTTACAAAGTTTTATAGACAAACTTCCAACTGTTCTCAACTATTCTATCTTAGACAGCAAGCTCCCCGCTCTCTCCTCAAGTTTAGTTGTACCTTCTTTTGAGTTCAGTTCTATTCTATGATTTGGTCTTGAAACAACAGCTTCTTCCTCACCTCACAAGTACACTAGAGACCCAACTTCCCGCTGACCTCTCTAAGACTCTGGTCTTGGTCGAAGAATTACTCGTCTTTCTCACAGGTACATAAAATAAACTAACTCTGACCTTTTCTCCTTTTACAAATAATATTACAACAATGTGCTTCTCAAATAAGCAGATAAGAATTTAGTACTTATTGATGCTTCTCAAATAAGCAGATAATAATTTAGTACAGATTAATGCTTCTTAAATAAGCAGATAAGAATTTAGTACAGATTGATGCTTCTTAAATAAGTAGATATCAATTAAAGGGCAAATGTATTTATAAAAGTTTAAAGATTTTTATACTTGAGAAAATATGCCTCTTAGTAAGCAGATAGTAATTTGTGCTTTGATCAATAGTGCTTCTGTGTAAGCAAATATGTAAATTATGCACTATTATAAAAGTTTAAATAACTTTTATATTTTGTGTGAAAAGATGCTTCTTGAATAAGCAAATAAGTCAATTTTAGCTTTTACTCAAAAATATTTTTGTTTAAGTAGATATATAATTTAATGCAAATCTATAAAGAAATATTTATTCTTTATGGAGTAAAGAAAAAGTCACTTTAAGTTTAAATAACTTTTAGAGTGAGAATGCTTCTGAGTAAGCAAATAAGTTATTTTAAGCTTTGAATCAAATATGCTTCTATTTAAGCAGATATATTCACTTAAGTTTATGAAATAAAAGTTTAAATAACTTTTATATTATACAACAAGTATTTTATGAATAAATGAGTTTATGACCAAATATTTGTGATGACAGATATCGAGTATAATAAATAAATCAATTAAACAATACTTGATATAACAAATATTAGTTGTTTAACTCAAATAATATATAAGAATATTTTATCTATTATGTGAACTTTTATAGATAATGTCACTTAGTACTATAAGGAATCGTACGGTTCGAATTCCTCTTGGTAGAGGTGTATCTTCGTAGCCTTGCGGCGTCTAAGTATGACAAAATTTATAATTTTCGCAATTGATATTTATATAAATATTTTCAATAGATAACTACGATTCTCAAATTCGGTTCGGATGACTACTCTTTTTGGAGCAGTATCTCAGTGTTATTTTGAGCTATCAAGTGTCGTATCTATTTTACGATATTTATATAAATAATATCAATTAAAGGTTACTGAAGACTATAAGAAATCGTACGGTTCAAATTTCTCTTCGTAGAGGTGTATCTCCGTAGCCTTGCGGCGCCCAAGTATCCTTTTATTTGATAAATAGATGAAATATAGATATATAGAATTGTGTATAACAATTTATATTCGTATATCTATAAATATAAATAAGCAAGAGATAATTCAAATAAAATAAATCAAACCACTTATCTCAATTTGCTTAGACCAATTTTCTCTTCTCAAATAATCAGAACTTTTGTAAGAAGAGGGAGAAAGCTTCTTAGAGAGAGAGTATGTAGGAGAGAAAATAAGTTTTTCTTTGTAAGTGAATTGGCAAATTGAAATTGAAGAAAAAGCCTCCTATATATAGATTTTTGATGTCAAGGGTAAAATGGTAATTTTTAAAATCTGATTTTAAATGAATGGCTAGGATTGCTTTAATTTAAAATCAATGGTTTGGATTGAAAGAGTATATATAAGTAGTACAGGTATATATATATATATATTAACACATACTGACACATTATATCATTTATATATATACACGGTTTATATAAATATAAATATATAAAATTTATATAATAAAAAATATGCCCAATTTTAAAATAATTTTTGAAATTTTAAATAATAAAATTAATTTGAGAATAAATAAAAGATGTCCACAAGGCAAAAAATGATTTAATCAAAATCTCTATCTTCTTTCCAAATTAGGTCAAACAAGCATTTGATAATCAATATATAATTTTTGTCCCACAATGCATGACCCAATTGATTTAACATATTAAAACATCAAGATCAATTAAATAAGATTTAGAAAATATTTTTGGACAAAGTAAATAAGATAAATAAAATATAATAAAAATCCTATGGAGAGAATTCTACCTTTGTAATTAAATTATTTACTAATTATTGTTATCATCAAAATAAAACTAAAAGTTGGAGACCCAACATACACATCAACTAATACTTCTGCAATTCCATCTGTCAAACTGTTCTCACAAGGAAGTAATGCATACATAACTCCTTCATGCTCCACTTCTGTTAGGAACCTCTTCACAGGCAATAAGTTCAGATTCTCGACTGGTCGAGTCGAACTGTCTTCTTCTCATCGAGGTGCTAGCACAACCTTCTTCCCTTTTATGCTGAGGGAGTAAGTATTCTTCCTACCATCATGGATGAAGCTTCGGTCATATTGTCATGGTCTTCCCAATAGTATATGACAAACATTCATTTTCAACCACATCGCACCAAGCGTTATCAAAGTATTTTTTTCCGATTGAAAATGATACTAAGCATTTTCTGTCAACGGTTACTTCACCGCCTTTATTCAACCAAGATAGCTTATAGGGGTTTAGATGTCGATCCGTTTTCAAGTTTAACTTTTGAACGGATTCTTTAGACACCACGTTTTCACAACTTCCAATATCAATAATTACTTTACAAACCTTTTCTGCCACTGTGCAAGATATTGGTCCTCAACCAATCCTTTTCGGATTCTTCTTTTGGAGTTAGCAAATTTTTACGAACGACTAGGGTCTCCTGTCCATCTCCATATAACACATCTTCGTCTTCGTACTCATCATATATAGGCTCTCTGAACTCCTCAGCTTCATCGGTCACATTTTCTTCAATAAAAAGGTTCTTACCCTTCTGGTTAGCATGCTTTTGGTTGCTTTATGACCTGGTTCTCCACATCTGAAACACTTGATGCTAGAATTAAAGTTACCCTGAGGTCATGGTGTAGTACGAGATTGTGGGGATTGATTTGGTTTGTTGGGGGGATTGTTCCTTGGCAACGGCCTGCTGTTCTTCTATTGCTCTGCCTCACGAACTCGCTGATATGCTTCAAAAATAGTCCAAAATGAATGAAGGCTAAGGGCATTCTGCAACGACTACTTTAATCCTCCCAAATATCATGCCACCAGTTCTTCTTCAATTTCTGATAGTTCATTCATTGCTATCAATTGGTGAAATTCTTCGGTATAATCATCCACAGATCGAGTACATTGTCTTAATAGATGCAATCTCTTAAATAGAGACTTAATGTATCCAAAAAGAAGAAAGTGACTCTGCATCTTCTTCTTCATCTTCTCCCACTTGGTGATTTTAGCTTTTCTTTCTCTCTCTCTTGATCGCCTCATTTGTTCCCACCAAGCAGATGTTCGGCCCTTCAGTTTGATGGCAACCAATTTCACCTTAACGCTATCTGACACCTCCATATATTCAAAGATGTGCTCTACCTCATTCATCCAATAGATGAATCTCTATGCTTGCAACGTACCAGAAAATTTCGGTAGCTCCATTATGAAACCCAGATTACCACGACGGTCCACACGGTCACGCCGTTCCCATAGTTTTCTCCTACGGTGGTAAGGGTTAATATATCTCGATTCAGAATCATATAGGATTCTTCATCGTGTTCAAGATGTGGGACTTCCTCCTCCGGAACCTGTCCACGACGACCCAAATTTTGCGCTGCTAGGTGCTAGGTTTACTCTGTAACTTGTCTCTGTAAATCCTCAATTATCACGTCCTGGATGCTACAATCACGGTGCAAGACTTCCTTAGCCGGAACCTGCCCTCTTCAACCACGACCACCAGCCATTAAAATCGATGAGTCTACTCCCAGAAAGATGTTTGAGTTCTGATACAAACTGACGCTGGGCGGGATAGCGATTATCATGTGGGCTGATAAATAAATGAATTCACAAATAAAGGAACAAGAGATTCATCGAAAAACACAGAGAAATTCTCTAAATATGTAAGTTTATATTTATCAAAATCCAAGTCTACTATTCCAACCTACAAGCCAGGTTTATATAGCTAATAAAACTTTATCCCTAAGTCACTCTAGAATATTCCTAGAGATATGAAAATAAAATCCTCCTATAGATATGAAAAAGATTCTAACAAACTTCTTAGGGGTGCGAAAAAAGACTCTAAAAAACTTCTTATTTTAACGAAAAAATAACAAACTTGCAATTAATAAAATATTATTAATTAAAGAGATAAATAATAATAATGATAATAATAATAAGGTCGATCGACTTCCAAAGTCATGACGCCTCTTTAGTAGAAGTTCTCCACATCTGAAGTCAAACCTTGACCGACCGAACCCTTGCCCGAAGCTGAAGGAATTAACGCCGAAGGTGTTTGTGGCGATCATCCCGTTTGTGGCGATCATCTCGTTCATGATATTCCAATACCATCATCATACTATCTGATAACTCGGTATCTTCGGTCTCGTACTATCCTGCATTGCATTGTTTTATCAAGGTAATGATGTTATATCATTTGAATTGCTAGCATTACCCACATCACCGTTCATAACTAAGAAAGCGACAGAAATAACATTTTTAATAAAATAACGACAAAACTTTGACCGTTAAACTGTTTAAGTACCTGGTGATAAAAGTACAGTAATACGCGTTGTTCCACAGTAGTACACGGTATTACATAGTATTTCTTATTATTAATTCAATAATTGTTATAGTAATAGCTGCATAGTATCTCATATTATTGATTCAATAATTGTTATAGTAACATCTGCGTAATATTTTATATTATTAAATCAATAATTGTCACGACACAGTAACTCATATTATTGAAATGATATTATTATATAGCATTATTGACAATATCTAGAAAGTTCTGTCGAGAAAAGGGGTTAGGTTATATAATTGCGTGTCAGTAACGAGAAATCCTTATCAGAAAGCCCCTTCTTCCTTGGGAACGATCTGGTTGTCAGTATTGTGAATCTATAATATTAATTAGGAATAATTATTGAAAGATTGAAGAGTTGTAAATAATTGATGACTAAAAATTATTGATAAATATGATAAGTAAATATTTTTTTTCAATTTTGATATAAATGGAGGAATTTTAGCATGAGACATTTGTTGAAAGTTTGACATATTTTTTATGGAATTATAATTATCTTCTCCGATAAAATATTCATTCAAATATATTATTATAATAAATTATAATTATTTAATTAGTAATATTATTATAATAATAATCTCCTGGCACATCATAGCTATCAAGTTGGATAGAGGTGAGCGGTTTTGTTTTGTATATTTCTTCTTTTTCAAATTTGCTAGCTAAAAGTTTTCCTGCATAGTTTTTCTTTCTTTCTTTTTTCCAATTAGTGGGTGGTAAGACTTCTCCTACAAATCATTTTTCATGGGCCCTCACCCATAAGAAAAATGTGAATTAGACAGGAAAGTAAGCATATATTAGGTAGGAAGTTAGGCAAGATTGTTTTATCATTCCTTCGTATTGCACTATAAAAAGGAAGATACCCCTTTATCCTAAAGACACCAAAAACATAAGTGTCCCTACTGCAATATTGTGAGTATTTCTTTTGATTATAAGAATACTTTGAGTGTAGCTTATAGTGCAAGATTTTTTCAAGATAATATCTGTTATACCAATTAGATCTAGTTTTCTACCAAGTTAAATGATGTTATTTTCTTTCAATACTCGTAAGGGATATCATTTTCTTTCATACTTCATATTATGTAAGTGATATTATTTTATTTGATATTCCTAAATTTACACTTACTATGGTAAGTATTGCTTCTATAATATCTGAAATGATTAAAAATTTCTTGAGGTTTGCGCTTCATTTAATATCATTTCACTGGAATATTGGTCTGAATTTTCTTATTAAATTTTAATCTTTTCATTTCGGGGTATTATTCATCCGTGGTACTATTCATACCGGAGTACTATTCATCCGGGGTACTATTCATGTTAGAGTACTATTCATCCGAGGTACTATTTATGACGAACTTTAGTTTTTTTTTTTTCTTTATCCAAATTATCTTTGAAATATGAATCTTAAACATCATTCTTAAATTTTATTCAACAATTGGTGATCATGTTGACAATTTGGACATTCTTGAACTTTGGATAAATTAAATTATAAATCTCTAATATTTATCCATAATCTCACTTGATTAATTCTTTATATCATTGTCATCATCCTCATCCTTATATTGTGGTGAAAGTCATCTTTAGCCCGTAGTGCAAAGATGGACTGTTGATTGGTATTATTATGACCAGGAGTTGTGTATTGGTATAATCATGCTCTTTACTATTACAGATAAAAGTTTATGGTGAAAGTCCTCTTTGACCCGTAGTGCATAGATAAACAGGTGTTTGGCATGATCATTACCACTGGTAATACAAAAGAATATATTTGGTCTGTAGTGCATAGATAATT
This sequence comes from Panax notoginseng, assembly GCA_016801055.1. Lineage (NCBI taxonomy): Eukaryota > Viridiplantae > Streptophyta > Magnoliopsida > Apiales > Araliaceae > Panax > Panax notoginseng. The sequence continues at coordinate 207,819,152 of CM029018.1, read as the reverse complement.
CGTTGGTTATTTTAAAACAATTATTGATTGGTGTTACAGGGATAAAATAGTGATGATGAACTTTTAAATCATAGAAAATAGTAAACATCATACTCGACTTGATTCTTCTAATAGATTGTTTGTTCCGCTGTAATTGTTGATCTAAAACTTGTTGTCCATTATATTTTATCTTATTTAACATTGTTAAAGGCTAAAGATAATTTATTCCTCATTATCTTAGTCATAATATTCTTTACTAGGCTAGTTGAGCTCACCCTTTTCCTTTTTGTTCCATTGTTTTTCCTAGGAAATGAAAATGTAGCCGAGACTAGTCGGGAAGTGGAGTAATGGTCCTAGATAGTTACTGTAGAAGTTTTCACTATGTTGTAAAATAATGTGATAATAACTGTAATGAAGACTTAATTTGAGTTTGGATATTGTCGTATTATGTACGATGCAATATTTGTATCCAAACTCACAGTATGTGTGGTTGTATTTTGAATGACAGTTTAATAGTTGTAAGTAGGAAAGTTTGTATTGAAATTTTATAGTATGTATTTGGCGACTCAAAATAGGTGGTGCGGACCTATTTTTGGAGGCGTCACAGTTCGGATAAGTTAACGTAATATACTGCAATGCACCAACTATTTGGCGAAAAAATCGAACATCCATGTGAGAAATAGGTGGAGAACCCAATATGAGTGATGGGTGGATGACAGTGTTTAAACTGGTTTGCAAGCAGTCATGTTGGTCTGTGCGATAACATCATTAACGTAATGTTTGCAAGCATTTATGTGCAGGGCCAACGACCCACATGCTCCACGTCATCCAATTAAAATTAATGTCCATGTGTTTGCCTCAAAATTATGCCACACGTGAGGGGGCGTGTTAAGATATAAAGTCCCACATCGGGCAACTAAGAAATGGAGACTCAATATATAACTTGAGAAGTTACTCCACTCATAACCAAATTATTTTGAGTTGAACGCTTCAATATGGTATCAAAGCAGGCATCATTATGTGCAGACCCAACGACCCACATGCTCCACGTCATCCGATTAAAATTATCTCCACGCGTTATAAATTTTGAGTTGGATGTTTCAGTATGTAGGTTCGTGTTCCTTCCATTATATACATATACAACCACAACCACCACCAAAACTATTATCGCAAAGTTCCAATCTGTTTCAAAAACTCAATGAATCTAGGCAATTGTAAGAACACTATTATTTGGTTGAATCTAGATCGTATAACTCAGATTTGGTCGTTTGATTAGGACTTTTATCCATGCAGTTTTGATGCTTCATGTGGTGGAGATTTATTTTTTCTTCCTCAGATCCAAGTGATAGTATGTTTGCAGAGATTTCTAAGTGTTGAACCTATAATTAATTGTCCAGGATTAATTTGTCTTGAAATTCTTCTTTATCTTTGTTTTTAACTGTGTATGTTTTATTACTTTAATTATCTTTATGTTTATTAACTTTTTTATATTTTGTCCCTTTAATCTAGCTAATTTAAATGTTAAAATGTAATTTTAAAAATAATTATTTTTACTACACATAATTCATTAATTTTCAAATAAGAACGCATGTATATAGTCAACATAATTTAACGGATATTGTAACGTTTTGTAAAAAAATAAAAGTTGAGTTAATTGATTGTAAGGAAATAAAAATTGAGTTAGTTGACTATAAATAAAAAAAATAAAGCTAAGTGTTTGTAAGTTGACCTAAAGTAATAGTGAAGTAAAAAATATTTAACCTAGTTGCATGCCTACATATGGTGGTTGTTAGATGAATTTGTCGATTGCATAAATGAAACAAATCCCTTCGTCTTGTCAATATCTCATGATCCTCTTCATCTTCTCCATGAGAATGGCCATGTAATTAAAGATCTTAAAATCGACGTTTTATCAGAACATTTAAAAGATTTGTGCAATTCTTTTTGATGACTAGTTGAACCATCCCTAGCAAAAAATTCCGATTTCCATATCATTGCCCATACTTCCTACAATAGTAGATGTAATTACTTTTCCATCACCAATGTTAACAGCCTTTGTGATTTCACCATATTAAAGTACTTTGGAAGTATGACACTAACAGGATTAGCAACCCTTGAAGATTTTAATTGGAATATGAATATCTTTTTTCCGTAATCGCATATTGAGACTAAGCTCATTGCTGAACTTGAATCCACATATAAAAATGCATTACCATTGTCTACCTCTTTCATAGTCTTCCTTTGAATGTCATAACCATCTAGAGGTTTTAAATTAACTGCATCAGTGTAACCACTTCGTTCGGGACTTTTGTCTAACACCTTACCCGCAACACCCATCTCTTTTTTATTTGCGAAGAACACTCCTACTTCTATGTTTGCTGCCAAGTTAGGGGATGAGAAATCATATCTTGAAAGAGAATTTACCTTAGGATGATCCAATTGGTTGAATACTTGATGAATTTATGGGTTTAAATCATCAATTTCGATCTGAAAAACATTACGTTCACCAACTTCGGGTACAATTGAATCGGCGTCTTAATCACCAGTTTAATCAGCATTTCTGGTACATGGGTTCATCTCTTCCTCTTCAAACTCTATAATTGCATCACCATGCTAATCCTTTTCATCATAATCTGACCAAATGGCATTTGTTTTTACACAGACAATCTTCATCTTGAGTATAACCACAAATTAACACTTTTTGATCATGCCCTGGATCGAATTTTGCACGAGATTGTCTCCTAACTTCAAACTGAAAATTCCAAAAAAAAATTGTCAAGAGCGGCCTGAATAGAATAAGATTCAACCGCATCTTTCAATGAAAGCACCATTGTTACTGTTTTATAGTATCAGACGGACTTTAAAAGAAATTTTAGGGAAAAGGAGATTGACCATACTACCTATGTTGGATGTTAATTCAAACTCCACCAGATTTTTTGTTCCTAGTTTTGAGTTGTTAGTTATTTTCGAATAAAATCCTTCTATTTGAAGAATATAATTAAATCAGTTTAGTTTTTTAATTTTGAATATGCCTTATCATGTTGTTAGACTTATCCTTGATTCTCTTGCTGTCATATGGAAGTACCACGGATAAAATAAAAAGTTCAGTTCTTCTCCTGTTGCTGTTTTTCCTAGCCGTAGATTAAGAGTACATTAGAGGATTAATCCTAGTCTTCCATTACCTCAACACCATTCTAATGAAATAATTTGTAACAAGAAGCATCCCTTCTTAACGAACTGAGCTTCAGCCTGGAGACACTATATATTCATTACAATAATTTTCTTGCCACAAGCCCACAACGGGAGACACTATTCATTACATTAATATTGAAATCCCTCGTTCATTTCCCATTCATTCCTATAGTTTTAGATCCCAATTTTGAGGAGCACCTGTTTCTTATATCATCCGCAATTCTTGTTCTATTGTTTAACGAATTAAGAGTTGTCTTGAGGTAAGTTTTAAACTGGAAGCCCTCTAAACCCTCCACCTCCTCTTCTCCACATAGGTCTTTTCCGTTCACGATCACCGTTGGAAACCTCAATTCCTTCTTCCGCACCAGCTCCCTCAGCTCTGTAATATATTTTGGGTCCTTGAAACAGTTTCGCTCCACAAAAACCACGTTGCACAGTAGCAGAATCGACTTTGCCAACGTATTGGCCAAGACATGGTCCGGTTCATTCGTGTAGAGAACTACCTTGTCACTTGATGAGGAAGGGGAAAAGGGGCTTCCTTGTGGCACATAATTTTTGGGCAATGGGAGGCGACATTCCGGGAATTCGACAGACAGTTTTTCCCTAAACAATTTGACAATGTTCTGGATGAAAATGCTTTGCATCCTGGGAACAAAAAAAAAACAAGAATTATTGTTCAGACTATGTTTGTTTTCGCATGGCCTTTAAATTTAATACTACCTCCGTCCCTTAATATAAGACTTTTTAGAGAAGTTTTTTTGTATCTTAATATATGAGGTTTTAGAATTTCAAGTAAGTATTAATTATTTAGTTTCCAATATTATCACAAGTATTAAATATAACTTTGGTTCTTTCACTATTTTTTACCTGTAAATAACAATTTCTTTTTTCAATACAAGGACAATATATATATTTGATATTATATTTAATGCTATACAATCCTTTCCTTAATACTTGTGCACAACTTTAAAAAGTTTAATATTAAAGGAGGGAGGGAATACTTTTCTTGACTACAACCAATGCCCAAAACTCTAAATATGCACTAAAAACAACTTCTTTTTAAAAGAAAGCACCCATTTATTGAAGAAAATGATCAGCCCGTGTTCTTATATAATGTCAAGGATGCATTTTTGTAAATATTTCTTCTTTTTTTGCCCATATTTATAGCTATTGCACTTGCCGTTATAAGAAAATTTAAAGCCTAGAATAAAAATATTACCCGTCAAAACGCGGTCCAAAAATATTTGCTACATCTACAAGCGCTTGCCTCCACTTTTCCACCTTGTCGTTGCGCCTCTGCTTATGCTTTTCAAGAGCAGCACCGTAACTCCCCAGCTGGTGTTTGATTTCTGCCGGTTCGACCTCATAGAAAATAGGTATGATGAAATACCTGGAGGTGTTCTTGCGTTCGAGGATGAGGAGAAGTTCATCAAGGCACCACGTTGAAAACGCAAAATTCTTGGATAATACAACTATGGCGCTCATAGAGCGTCTGACTCCGCTCCGAATTCTCCCATCTACTTCGTCTCCTGCACGTATAGCCTCCTTATCCATGAATGTCTCAAATCCTTCAGCTTTCAAAGCGTCATGCAGGAAGCAAGTAAATGTATCGCGCGTTTAGCCTCTAAAGGTCAAGAACACGTGACAAACGGAGCTTTCCTTGGGCATGTATGGATGGATAATTTAGCTTATATAATCAAAGAAATTAGAATGACAAAGATGTCTTTAAAATCTGATCCATGTCAATAATAATCTGATCCATGATTACATTGTTAACCACAATTATAATAATGGCATGGAGGGAGTATTTCTTAGAATTTTAATGATATTTTCTCCAGCTAATCTATTAAAAAAAATGTTCAAATGTTCAGAAGTCTAGGAGGAGGATGATGAACAGGAACGTTATTCTAGAAAACACGCACTGAAAAAAAAAACGCTTTCAGCAATGGGAAGCTTCCTAGCCTTCCAGCCCAGTGACTTAAATTAATAAAGCATATTTAGTTGACTGACTTTAACCAATGGAAGACCACACAAAGCAGCCAATAACGAACCAGTCCTATTTAAACCAATGGATTCATATTATATTAACTTTTATAATCACATTTTTTTCTCTTGCTGTATCATCATGATTGTACGTTAAGCAATTGATTACTCCCGTATTTCTATATGTAGATCATTTTAGATTTTTTTTTATTATTTTTAATTATTTATCATTTGTAGTTATGTAGGAGAATTGATCATTATTTTTCCTAAATATCTTCTTATTACTCCACCTAATTTTTTGATCCATATTTATCATTATCTTATACTACTCCTCTTCTTAAGTATTTTTCTCCTTCTCCCCAATAAGTGAGGTGAAGGGTATTATAGGCAATTGATAGTATAGTTAATGCTTTTCAATTATTTCCTTAATTCTTGTGCACATATCTAAAACGACCTATATTAAAGAACGAAAGGAGTATTAGACTTTGGGAATATGACGGTGAATTTCGATCCCTATTCTATTGTGGCCCATGTGTGGATGAGACTTTCTATGCATTAGATTAATAGATCACTTATTTCTTTTATGAAGTTTAAAATATCATACGCCCTCCGTTTTGATGTTTAATCTTTCAATCTCTAATATCCGATGAAATCAAAGAAACCCAAATTAGCTATTTTCACCTTCCCAGGTTCACGACGTCCAAAATTAAGACTTAACTCACCCTCTACAATTGTTATATATGGGTAATGAAGTATAAAATGTATATATAGTTAATGATGAGTTTAATAATGCAGAGGGTAATCATATAAGTGCCTGATTTTAAGGAAAATTGGTTCATTTTTTTCAGCTTTGACTTGGCTTACAATTGATTAAGTTTAAATATAAATTACCATGATCAACAAGTGATTGATTTTTCAAAAAATTTAATTAAATGATTATACACTTAATTTTTTTTAATTATGTCCATGTCAAAAGTTGCATGATGACATATACATGTGACATTCAGATACTTATGTGTAAAAGTTTGGTTATTAAAGGAAAATGAACATTTAACATGGGACTACCCAAAATAGTAATAAAGACTTTTATCATAGGACGGAGGGAGTACTATTTATACTTTTGTTGTTGCCTAGTACGTGATCATTATAGTTGCAATGTCATATTTTTTTTATTTTACTTAAGGGAACTGATTCATAGTTGATCCATAACAACCCTAGTTGATGTGTAGTCTGTATTGGCTAATTAATACTCCCTCCGTCCCATGATAAAAGTTTTTATTACTATTTTGAGTAATCCCATGTTAAATATCCATTTTCCTTTAATAACCAAACTTTTGCACATATTTTCCTATTTTACCCGTAGCATTAAATATCTCATACTTTTCTTATTCTAATTCTCTCTCCATATTTAATGACATTATTATGGATAATTTTGTCATTTCATTCATATTCTTAATATGCGTGAAAAGTCCACCAGGACTTTTATCCTGGGACGGAGGAAGTAAATAATAAGAGTAGTTAAGCTGATTCATAGTCAGCCCTGATTATAAGTCTATTTTTAACAAATCAACGTGTGATCGTCCTTCTATATTGTGGACGAACACAATTTAAAAAATTATTCACATTCGTTGACCCCAATTTCTAGCAGACTACGCTACAAATTGTTTATAATACTTGCTTCTTTATAGATGGCTGAAAGGTTTCCTTTTTTCTCCATTTGATGTAATGAATTTCATTGTGGACATATTCATATCTTATGGGCTGTCGTTATGAATTTTCTTTAGATTTTAATGATATTTCTTCTCCAAATCTAATAAAAAAAATGTTCTAAAGTCTAAAGGAATAAGAAGAACACGCTATTCTAGAAACACGGTGTGAAACGTTTATGCTTATGATCATTAATTTTCAGCACTGGGAAGTTTCCTAGTGACTTGCTATTAAAGCATATATATATATATATAGCTTGACTTTGTCTCTCCACTTGTTTATATACGTTTATGTTTTGGCATTGAAGCTCTGCGGGTGTATTGAGAATTGTCTGGATTCTGGAACGAACTAAATCGCAGGCTGCATAGATACGCACCTTTTGTCCATGGCGAATGAAAGATCCTTTTGTCATGTCTTCTTGAGTTTTAAAGGCGAAACCCGCAATAAGTTTACTTGCTTCTTGCACGACGCTTTAAAAGCGGAGGGATTTGAAGTGTTCATGGATAAAGAGGCAATACGCGTAGGAGACGAAGTAGATTCGAGAATTCAGGATGGAATCAAAGGGTCTATGAGTGCCATAGTAGTGTTCTCTGAAAACTACGCCACCTCAACGTGGTGCCTTGATGAACTTCTCCTCATCCTCGAACGCAACAAGAACTCTAGGTATTTCATCATACCCATTTTTTATGAGGTGGAACCCGCAGACATTAAGCACCAGCTGGGGAGATACGGGGATGCACTCCAAAAGCATAAGGCCAGGCACGGGGACGACAAGGTCGAAAAGTGGAGACAAGCGCTTGCACAAGTTGGAAATATTCTTGGAGAGCATGTCCAAGGGTAACATTTTATTTATTTTGCTCATATTTATGACTTTTATTTGTCAAAATGCTTTTTCGTTAACATAAATTACGGAGAAAGTTTTAATTGGATGTCATGAACTCAGTAAGTTCATGCATGCCATGAACTCTCGTGTTTTTCAACAAATTTGGTGCTTTCTTTAAATGGTCAGTTTAGGTTTTTTAAGTATGTGTGCCATTTTTGATCTTTAGTTGTCGTTAGATTATACTCCCTCCTATTTAGATTAAATGTCTTTTTAGAGAGTTTCATTTTATTCTATATAAGTGTCGTTTTGGAATCCCTATGCAATATTGCACTATTTTTTTCCTAATTTACCCATCTATTTAATATGCTTAATAAATGCAATTCCATGGACCATTGTGGAGAGAGAAATAATTAATTAGGGATACAAAAAATATTTTGTGTTATTTCTTAATAAGTGTTCTTAACTCTAAAAAGACATTTAATCTGAATAGGAGGGAGTACAAGTTTGTCCCACTTCAAATAATTTGAGATAGTGTGTCTAAAATATAATGACTTCTCCTTGTCTATCATTATTCTTAAATTAGTTAATGCCAAGGCAAATAAGAGCATACATAACCTGACTAATAATGCATTTATTTTTTTCGATTGCCGCAGGATGCAAAGCATTTTCATAAAAAATATTGTCAAAATGTTTCGAGAGAAATTGTCTGTCGAGTTCCCCCAATTTCGGCTCCCATTGCCAATAAATCCAGTCCTACAAGGCAACCCCTCCGCCTCGACGTCGTCCATTAAACGGAATGACAAGGTAACTCTGTACACAACTGGAAAGGAAGATGCCATCGGATCAAATGCGATTCTAAGGCTGATTCTGGTGAAGTATAATGTGAAGTTTGAGGAGCGAAACTGTCACAAGGACCCTAAGTATATTAGAGAGCTAGAGGAGCTAGTTGGGAATGACAACGTGAATTTGCCAATGGTGATTGTGAATGGAAAAGACCTTTGTGGAGAAGAGGAGGTTGAGGGTTTAGAGGATTTTGATGGTATCCAGGTCAAACAGAAATTGAAATCAGCTCTTAATCTCATAAACATTTCTGCAAGACAAATCGAAAGTATGACTGAGATGATGAGAAGAACGAGTTTAATTCAAAACCGAATTACCAATAATTCAACTGGGAGTAGTTTCTGGGACGACTATAAGCTGTAATAAGGGTTGACCGTGTAAAAAAAATAACGAACATGTTTATTTTTGCAAATTTATTGTACTTTGTTATCCAAAGTTTTTCAAGTTCATTGCAATTTTACTGTGTGTTAAATTTTTTATATATTGATTGATTGAGCGCATATATATATATGTACTCCATCATGCATCTACCAAATTTGATTTAATTGTTGACGTCGGGTGGAATATCGATTATACTGCGGACTAGGTAAATAAATGAATTCACAGGAAAAAGGAAGAGTTTCACCGGAAAAAACACAGAAAAATCTCTCTAATGTGTATGATATATTTATCAAAAATTCTCGTCCTTATTCCAACCCACAAGCCAGGTTTATATAGTTTAGCAAAATTTTATCTCCAAATCACTTTAGAATATTCCTAGAGATACGAAAATAGAATGGAAATAAAATCCTCCTAAGGATATGAAAAGATTCTAACAAACTTCCTAGAGATGCCAAAAAAGATTCTAACAAACTTCCTACTTTTACCGAAACAAAATAACAAACTTACAAATAATAAAATATTAATTAAAGAACTAAATAGAAAGAGAAATCAATTAAACTATTAGTACGTCGAACTCTGAAGTCAAGAAATAAGGGTTGACCATGTAAAAAAAATAAATAACGATCATGTTTATTTTTGCAAATTTATTGTACTCTGTTATCCATAGTTTTTCAAGTTCATTGCAATTTTACTTTGTGTAAAATTTTTTATATATTGACTGATTGAGCCCATATATATTTATGTACTCCATCACGCATCTACCAAATTTGATTTAATTGTGGAATGAAACCAAGAGAAGGTTTCTAATGAAATGATGAAACAGTCTATTCTTTTTCTACATGAGCTTTTTTGCCAACTTTACTATTAATTAATTATATATTAGAATGGAGTATTTTATTTTTAACTGTATATATGCTTTTGTTAAATCTATAAGAAAATCTGGTACCTAAAAAATTAATGTGGGTAACGGAATATTTAAGAATATCCACTTGTAGATGAAAGTATGGAACATATATATCTAATAGCACCGTTGGAAAAAAAATATTTCGAGGAGAAAAAGATAAAATCATTCCTGCCAGTTTTGATTCATTCGTACCAACTACTACCTAAGGCTTACCTGATGGTTACGCCCTACAGCTTCTAAGGTGGAAAAAGTATACACATTTCAGGTCCTAATTAAGAAGGAATCTGAACTAGTATATGTAATAGTTATGCTATAAGTCAATTTGTTTTCACACAATTCATAAATCCATTGAATTTGAGATGAATGAAGGAAAATACTTATTTAAAATTCATGGACTCTTAAATTAGAAAGTCTCCAACACAAACGGTTAAAAAAACAAAAATTAGCGCCATACGTTACAAACTTGGAAGATGTTGTTACGAATATAGGTAATAAATATATAAAAATAAATGAAAGGTTAGGATTAGACTAAGAATAGACTATTGAGATTAACTTTTAAAGATCAATAAACAGAATTAACTCTTAGCATTTTATATCGTGCGTTGTTATATAACTCTAATATTATAAAGAAGTAGATATCAAATTAAATGAATTAAAAACTTCATCCCCAATCTTTCTTCTCTCTCTATTTCTCCCTGCAAATTCTATCAAAGTCTATCTGAAACTATAAATTGGTAACAATGGTGCTTTTATTGAGAGCTCCGTTTGTTGATCCGAATCCTATCGAGGCAGCTCTCGACAAGTTCGTAGAGAAATTTACAGCTTCTATGAAAACATGGAGTCATGAATTTGTAAAAACTATTAAGCAACCTCAGCCAAAATCTGACACAAAACATGATCGGAAAGTGCTTATTTGTGGCTATATGGAAGAGGAGGAATGCTTTTGTGTAGCTACAGAAATCACGGAGTCAGAATATGATCTAGATGATGCGGTTGTGGAGTTTGAAGAGAAAAAGGGCTATCAAAACCATTTGCAGATTCAACAAGATGATAATCCAATTGTCTTTGAGTTTGGAGATAATGAAGGTTTTCAGACAAAAATTGAAGGTCCAAACCCACTAATTCATCAACTTCCCGATCAATTGATTCATGGTAAGGTAAACTCTTTTTCTCAAAGTGATTTTTCATCTCCTAACTTGTCCACCAACACAGCAGTAGGAATGATCTGTGCAAATAAAAAGGGATATCATGTTGCGTATAAAGTGTTTGATAAAAAGCTTGAACTAGGAACAACTAACCATCAGAATGAAATTTAAGATGGTGTAACAATTGAAAGAGTGTTTGACCCTGGGGGAAAAATGATGAGTTGTTTTACTTATATGAAAAAAAATGATGATATGAATAGACTTTCAAGTTCTATAGTTGATCATGAGTACAATATAAAGTACCCTATCCTGCCATGGACTACAGCGGTTCTGGGGTCAGTTATGGTTCTTTGAATTAGTTAGTTTTGGTGAATTTTGGTCATATCTCAACAACAATTGTCGGTTCCATTCCTCTCTTAACCAACTTGCCATTGACAATTATTTACTCAATTGTTGTCAACCAATCAAGAACAACAAGGGGTAGTAGCATCGAAATTGCTAGTACTGTTTTTGTGTCACATGAAGTATAGGATATCATGGGTGTCCAGAAATCTTCTACTGACGAGGTCAAACCACAAAAATATAGGACTTCTTGTGTTCTTGATTTGAGTGCAGGATTAGGTAATCAAGCCGGTGCCCTTTCATTGTAAACAGATAAACTTCTGGTGAAGTATATGGCAGGAGTTCGTCCTCTATCTTAAGAAAGACCAGTTAGAATATCTAGAGGAGCGTAGGCTTAAGCATCTGATCAAGAGGCACTCTGAGTTTATTAGTTATCCAATATCTTTGTGGGTTGAGAAAATAACAGAAAAAAAAATTTCAGATGATGAAGATGAAGAAAAGAATAAGTGTATTGAACTCATCTTTGAGATTGCTGAAAATAAGGGAGATTACCCTAAATTTTACGAGGCTTTGTCAAAGAACTTCAAGCTTAGTATCCATGAAGGGAGTGTTGTTTGGGTTGTAATAATGTACGGGTTATATATATATATATATATATATATATATATATATATATATATATATATATATATATATATATATATATGATCATGTAAATGTTGCATTTGGGTTTCTGGCCTCTGCTACAAGGAACATTGTTCTTCTAAATGCTAAATTTCTTGATGTATGTGTAAGGGTTATGATGGCAAATTATGGAGATGCACATAAATCGAATGATGCTACTTATTACTTTGTTCTTCAAAGTTGCACAAATTTGAACACACTGAAATTGGGTGAAGGTACCAAAAGCCAAGTGTTATGCAGCAGTGATCACATGGGCTACATATTAAAAGGAAACCAGCTATCACATACAATGGTAATCTCACTAAATGTTGCACTTATAAATAGTTTGGGATTCACAAATGACTGCACTTCCAGGAGGAATGAAGTACCAGCATGTAATCTTGTCTTATTTGCAACTTGGTATGGATTGGAAAGTTTGTTCTTATTTGGGAAGGACAAATTTTGGATTAATGGGCAACAGTCTCCATGTGTCACATGTTGGTTTCTTAAAAGCTATTAGCTAGAGGCTTGCATGTGTGTTGATGACAACTTTAAAATGGAGCTTAGAAAGAGTTTTGATGGGTGTAAATTGCCAAGCAGAAAGTATTTCCACCTTGAGGACAAAGTGGATTTTGAGGGGATCGTAATGTTATGAATATAGGTTATAAATATATATAAATAAATGAAAGGCTAGGATTAGACTAAGAATAGATAATTGAGATTAGCTTTTAAAGATCAATGGGTAGGATTAACTCTGAGCATTTTATATTGTTATTATATAATTCTATCATTGTAAAGAAGTAGATATCAAATGAAATGAATTAGAAACTTCTTCCCTAATCTTTCTTCTTTCTCCCTATTTATCTTTACAAATTCTATCAAAGTTTATCTGAGATTATAAATTGGTAACAAATGCTAAGGAAAACAAAAATAGATGTATAAATAAAAATTAGGAATCTTTTGCTGCATATGCTTGGAAACGCGAAATGAGAGATGGTTGGAAGAGTGTGGTCCCAAGTGAAAAATTAGGGTTCACATGATCTAATTAAATTAAATGCACAATTAGGGTTCCACGACCTCGTTAAATGCACAAATTAGGGTTCGTATAACTTAATTAAATGAAGATGGAGAAGTCAAAAATATATGTGCTAGACCCGGGAGAAGCCTCCACGTGTCCCGAGGCAGAAGGCTCGTGGAGGCGGCTCGTTTTGAAAATTGATTAAGGGATTGGATTGGTGGCTAGAAGGACAGGGCAATATATGCATTATTTTAATGACTGAAGGATATTTCTGGAATTTCTCTGAAGACATGTACCTGACATGTGACTTCTTAATTCCAAGAAACTTTATAAATTTTCCTTCCATTCTAGGAAGGAAGAGGAAGCTTTTTGGTGACTTAAGACTTGGATATTCCATCTAAAAGCACTGAAAAGCTTGGACATTCTCTCAACTTGAAGGACTCAAGAAGGCTTTTGGAATCCCTGCTACCCTAACACGGTTTTCGAATTCTAAGAGTTCTGCCACGTGTCATTGGAGTAATCGCTCACCTGTTCTTCTCCCCTCTTCAATCAATTAATCAATTCCGTGCTCTTCGTGAATTTCTCTCCTCCTCAGCCAACATGAAACCCTAACGAGCAAGGCGCGATTTCCTTGCCCATATTTCTTTGGAGACTCCGCTTGGGAGGTGTAGAATTCGTGAAGGGTATGCCCACAACTCAAAGTGGGAGAACTACAGGAAGAACTGTTTCACCAACAAATAGCATTACCTCACCGGATCCAGTTTCAAGGCAAGCAACTCAAGCTTTCCAAGGCACAAATGATGTGCAACTGGAGATGCTTAAGGCGTTGAAGGAAGCATGGGAAGGACAAGGGATGATGATGACCATGATGCTGGTGATGTAGAGGAAGCAAGAGGAAATGGGGAATTTCTGCCAACAGTTGATGCAGATTCCCACCTTCAAGGCCATGTCCCCAGGCAGTTCGCAGGGGGAACAAGCAGGAGTGGAAGACAACAACAATAGCAACAACAACAAAGAGAACCAGATTGTACCTCCATCGACGGAGAATCAATCGGTTCCCATCATCAACTTGGATCCCCAAAATAGTGATGACGTGCCACAACCCAGGTTGGAAGCAAGCCAACCTCAGACACACATTATCCCAACCGCACTTCCAGCATTTTCACAAGTGCAGATGCCAACCATTCCAAGCCTTGTCCAGTGAGTGAGCCAGCAACTGCCACAAGCGTCAGCTTTGCACGATGCGTGTGTGCATCAACCAATCTCTTTACCATACACATTGCCGATACAGCAGTATATCACAACACCCCAGATAGTTCACGCCACGAGCCAGTACTTAACGAAGGATGATATAATCGATATGATCAATCAACTTCACAAGCAGGCATCCCGACCCTCGAGGTTAAACTTTACTCCACCTTACCCAGCACATATTCAGAGGCAACCTTACCCGACAGGGTATATTGAGCATCCCCCGCAGTTTCCAAAATATAACGGGGAAAAAGAAAATGCCAGGGAACATATTGCCAGGTTCATAGAGTCGATGTCTCCATGGCTAGGATATGATGAAGTGAACAACCACAACTTGTTGATGCGGGAATTCAACAAGACTTTGACGGATAATGCCTTCAGTTGGTACTACAATTTGGAGAAGGGGTCAGTCCATGATTGGGATGACCTGATGAAATTATAATTTTTTAAGAAATTTTTCTATGTGTAGAAACAGGTAACCATCGTAGAGCTCATGCGATTCAAATTGAAGCCAAACGAGGAGCTGTCAGATTACGTGGATAGGCTCAGGGCCCAAGCACAGAAGTGTGCAAAGTCAATTGAAGAAAAGAACTTGGTTAGCATATGCAACAATGGTGCTTTAGATGCCTTCAAGCCTCATTACCAAGGCTTGTGATTCATTTGTGACCCTCTTATCTTTTGCACAAGACTTGGGAGGAATCATGACATTTTCCATCAGTCATGCGATGGTTACGTGGAAAAGAAAGAGGACATCAACTGTGGCTTTGGTGGATTCTCAGTTAAAATTACAAGGGGGCAAGAGGGAGAAGAATGAGAAATTTGAGCGAAACAGAGAAAAGAACGGGGACAAGTATACCAGAATGCCAGTTCTGGAGGCTATCACATGCAGCGAGAAGGCATTCAGGAGCCTGTACGAATAATGGATCGAGCACGGAGTGGTGAAACCTCCAAGGCCCCGGTTGGTTGTAATGGAAGAGATGAAAAGAAGACCAGACGTCTGTGTATACCACCAATACGCAGGGCATTCCACTATGGACTATTACAGTCTGCGAAGGATATACCATGAGAAGCTGGCGGCCGGAGAAATTGATCTAGGAGAAGAAACGTGCAATACTATCACTCATGATGCAGTCCCGGAAGTCAAGAATCCAAATACTGGCTCTACCATCGAAAGAACTCTGAACTATAAATGAATTAAAAATCCTCCCAAGATGGTGGTCCACAAAAAATGGTGGTTTAAGTCCTCAAGAGTATCACTTACCAAGTAATTGGATGACCAATGGAAGAGGCACAAGAATTGACGAATTTAAAAAAAAAATCACCCAAGATGGTGGTCCACTCTAAATGCTGGTCAAGTCCTCGTAGACTGCACTTGCCAAAAAATTGGACGACCCAAGTGACGAGGCACCCGATTGTAAGTCCTCGTAGACTGCACTTTCCAAAAAATTAGACGACCCAAGTGACGAGGCACCCGATTGCAAGTCCTCGAAGACTACACCTGACAAGAAATTGGACGACCCAAGTGACGAGGCACCTGAGTGTTATACTTTATCATCAAAAGTGAATGAGGCACCTTACTATAAGTCCTCAGACCCGAAAAGTTATACTTTCAACTTTAAAAGTAATTGAGGCGCCTGAGTATAAGCCCTCAACCCCGAAAAAGTTACACTTTATCTCTAAAAGTGGTGGACGTTATGCTTTCATCGACAAAAGCAAGATTTATTATATGAAATGTTATGCTTTTCGATAAAAGTAATTTGATTATCAATGATTTGACAAACTTTCACTTATACTTGAATGTTTTTTTTTGATTTCTTTTAAAAAAAGTATGAATTCAAGTGTTGATTTGTGGAAAATATATATACATGTTTTTGACAAAATTCATGTTTGTTTGTTTATAATACCTATTGTTTTCTTGGATATTAATTTGAATAATTTGAGATTCAATGATAAATATTGAGTTTTAAGGAATCATTCAAATTAAAAGCAATCAACAAGGTTAAAGAAACTACAATTTGATGAATGAAATATATACATGAAATTTCTGATACAGGAAATGAAAAAAACTACGAAAGTTTATGATCTAAAGGTCATGACCTGTCGAACTAAAAAGAGGGGAATAGCTAAAGCTTGATCTTCAAGGCTATCATGCCTTCAATGTTATCAGGCCTTCGATGCTATCAGGACTTCGAGGCTATCAGGTCTTCGATGCTATCAGGCCTTCGAGGATATCAAACCTTCCTTCAATGCTATCAGGCCTTCTTCACGGCTATCAAGCCTTCAAGGTCTTGGGCAGCTAACTCAATTTCCCAAAAGCTTGGTCTTCAATTTATCCATGACATCTTGAAGCTCCTAAAGCTCTACATAAAGTAAGTCATTCTCATGGTGACGTGAAATGACTTCCGAACGAAGTGCAACAACATGATGATTGAAAATAAAGAGATCCAACCTAGCATGGAAGGGAGAATGTCTAAGGAGAGTTAGGAGATGCCACGGGAGATGGAAGGTCATTCAACCCACCCAAAGTGCTATGCACAATACCCTATCGAGTAATCACCAACTCGGCAGAATCCTCATTGGGAGGATGAACATCAACAATAATCTCAGAAGAATTCCACCTCAAAGAAGCAGGAGTCTCATCGCACCCTCAAAACTGTCATGTGTAGAAGTTGTAGAAAGGCGTCATGTGGTGAAGAAGACTCGATACCCGTTGCCCCATTTACGATACTCACAAAGAGCCCAATGGGAACATCATCATCCTCTTCATCAGCATTGGTTTTCTCAATGACTTCTTAATTCTAAAGAAAAGAGAAATTTCAAGAGAGGGTAAGAAGGATTAGATAGAAGATTTTCCATGATATCCAGGAGAACTCCTTTAAGACTCGCCCTCCTAAGGTTTTCTCCCCTACAGGTTCCCTCTCCTAGGGCTTTTGTTTTCGAGGCTTGCAAAATATCAAGCCCCGCGAAGTGTTTAGACATTGGAATCAGGACTTCAACACTTAAAATATTTTGTGCGATCATCTCACCAAAGGCGTTACTCACGCGCAGGGGTAAAATGGTTACCGGTATGGCATAGACATCCTCTAGAGTAGAGGTGCATTCACCTCAAGCAGTGACGAATGTGCATATAGAGGAGTACCATGGTCCTATTGGATACGAATGTTCCTACATAGCTGGATGCAAGAAGAATGTCAGCTATCTATATAATCAGCATTCCAAAGTATCTCGTCGTTCCAAAGTTGTTATTCCTGAAGGTGGCTAGATGAATCAGATATGAAGTCATCCCAAGCTCCACAAGTCGTTGCATATAGAAACAAGCCTTCCTTCCCTGGTGGAGGAAAAGTTGTAAGGTCATAAGTCTGGACTTGCTCCCAAACGACGTCGAAAAGACCAAAGTGGGGAGCCCTTCCTCAATCATTGAGAAACAGGGCCTCTTGTGTGGTTCCCGAGTCGGCAGAATGTCCAATCGAGAGGGCTTACAAGCAAAAAGAATTCAACATAAGAGGTCTAGAGAGCAAAAAAAGGATGACAAGGAAAGCATTTGAGCTCGAAGTGCTTACCATGATAAAGAGGAAAGTCTGATATTTAACCTTAAAGATACTTGAAAAGAAGAAGAAACAATGTCAGAAGGAGTTAGGAATCACAATTATGCAAGAAACAATTTCCCAAAATTTTTTGAAAAAAATTCAAACAGCCTAAAAGCATCCTTCAGAGCCTCTTTTAGACTTATAACGACATATAACATGACCAAAGGACATGATTTTTGTAAAGCTCGTCGCTAGCTTCGTTTTGATATATTATGGGCCCCGAAACTCCAAACGTGTCAAAAGTTATGATTAAAATAGTAACTGCTCCTCCAAAACTTCATTTTTTTTCCCGTCTAAACGTGGATTCCCCCCTAGGGTTCGCCCCCCCTAGGGGTTCGGTCATCTAGAGTGGTTTCGCTGCATGTAAAGCATTTTTTCTTGCTTCGTGTTCTTCGTTGACAAAACGTCAAGTCTTTCTTTATTATTTGAGGGAAAAAACCAAGATGCATGTAATCAAGGTAATGGGGATCGGTAGACAAAAGAAAAATTGGGGGTCCTAAAAAAAATAAAAAAAAATATAGGGTTCGCCCCCTAGGGTTCGGCTCCCTATAGGGTTCAGCCCCTATAGGGTTCGGCCACCTAGGGATTGTTCCCTCTATTCATTTGAGGTCCTGTTACTCCACAAATCAACCGCTTGGAACGAGTGCTCCTTCGCAACGAAAATTATAGCCTTCTTTGATGAATTCTAAGGGAAAAAACCAAGATATGATCAAGGTGATGGGGCTCAGAAACAAAGAAAGACTACAATTGCCTGAAACAGAAAAGAGGAATAGAGGAAACAAGTCAAGAGAAATTCGAAAGAAAACATGCAGGTAAGCAAATTGAAAAGTGAAGACGAGAAGAAGGAATGGAGCCCCAAGGGTTCGGGTCCCCCATAGGGTTCGGCCCTATTGGGTTCAACCCCTAGGGTTTGGCCCTATAGGAAGGAATCCTCTTTGTTACCTCTCGCTTGGATTGAGGAACGACTTCTTGCTGCTCCCTTGAGGATCTTCCTAGCTCGTAGGAAGACAGAAAATCCAAAATGAAGCAAGATAAGAAAGGAGGCGTGAATGGCTTGGGAGATGCATACATATGAATACATGTATAGCCCCCAAAGTATACTTGCAACGGAAAAGGAAGCAATCACTCTTTTTCCATTAAGGGAAGGATTCAATCGGATTTCCAAAAAGATAAGTATCTTTGAATTTATTTCTAAATAGAAATATATAAAGATATAATTTTCTAAATATGAAAAAAAAAATGATTTTCTCCCAATAAAGGGAAATTTCGAAATTTAATTTTTTCCTTCTAAATAATAATAATGATAAGGAAGGATATTGTCTTCAAAATCAAATAAAGAAAAATAATTCCAAAAAAATTTAAGATTTGATTTGATTTGATAAATAGGAAAGATTTAGTTTACCAAAAGAAAGATTTTATTTGGTAATATTTGATGATCTTCCTTGTCTTAATTTCCAGAAAAATAAGGAAATAAATATTGAGCAAACTATGGAAAGATTTTCAGAAGATTTTCTTGTATGTCCATGGAAGAGCCCTGCTAGGTTTTTCCTCCCGAAGGTTTAACCCTAAGGGTTTGGTTGTGACGCCCCCAAAATCAGGACTATTTTCCTTCCCGATCTTGTTCGTTAATATTATCTTGTTCTAGCTTTAAAACATTATTTAATGTTAAAATAGCTAAAAATATAGAATAATTTTTTTTTCTTTCCATTCATTCATTCCCTGAATCGCAACCTTTACAATTCTTTTTTATACTAGAATCATATTTATTATATGATTTGTATAATCCCTGTAAACGTATTAAAAGCTTAAGTCTCAATACTTCATATCTTTTCTATTGATGATTCATTTATTTTAGAATCATATATATACTCATTTCAGAATAAACAGTCTTTATCCATTCCACATTTCAAACTATACATAACTGCCAATTACATTTGACAAAACTATTAATCATAAATTTATACCATTTATAATTCAAGGAAATGTATTCATTTTGCACATCGTTCAATCTTCATCATCCGTATAGCAAGTAATATTGCTTAACATCATTAACCTGCAAAAAGTTTGTGCTTGCAAGATTGAGCTCAACAGCCCAGCAAATTTAACAGTCTATCATGTTTCACATATCACACAATTACATATGCACTATATTTCTTTTATTATGCATATCTGCATGCAACATATATTCTTTACTATGCATCTCCTACATGCAACAATAATTCCTCACAAAGCATACATTTATGCATTATACATTTCTAATTTATCGAGTTACTTCATACAACATGTGCTATCACATATCACATATAAATTGAGTTCCATAATCCAATTAACTTAGTCATATTTTGACTTTAACAATTCATAAAGCATTGTATGAAGCTCACCACATAATCACATTTAATCCACAAACATAATAGAACTGAAAAACTTGCCTTGATTAGAGATTACCACAAAAGTTAATCTAGAGTTTCTTCACAATTCCTACAAAATCATATTTACATGTACACACGTATTAGATAATTGAATACGTTACAAAACATGCATGTATATTCATCAATAACAATTATTAGTTTTATACAAACTAATATTATTTATTCTTACTCAAAACGAATATTAATATTAGTTTATTTAGAAACTTAATTTGTTTTAACCTTTTTTACACCAAATGAAGGTCCCTCACATTTTAGTATGTAAATATTTTACACTTTGAAGCTTCAATTATTTATATTCCACTTTAGGAATATCTTATGTCTTTTCTCATTAATTCGGGACTTAAACAGCTAATAAATAGCTTTTATAGTAAAATTCAATTTACTATATTATTCCTTTAATATAAACAATTTTTATATTATTATTTTACCCACTCATGAGTCAACTCGGACCATTATCTCATTTATAAACATTCTATTCCGCTAATACACTTACTGCATTTTTTGTTTTGCAAATATTTACATTTTCACTATATATATTTATATATTAAGTATATATAAATCTTGGCTCAAAAACTCCATTTTGATCCCAGCAAATCTTCATTGCATCACTTTTATGATTATTACAACTTTTTAATGGTTCCATACTTTTCGTTTCGTTGTAAAACCATTTTTCATGTCAATTCCTACTTACATTCGCTTAAATATGCAAATTCATATTTATTTAATATTTTTATTGCATTATTTATGTCCGAAAGAAAGTTTCATGATGTAAAATATCACATACAATCAAATCACTTCTCTTAGAACTTTATTAGATATAATATTGTCTTAAATTTAGCCCAAACACACTTTGGAATGACGAATGTCAAAACAACCCATCATGACTACATTCGACGTCGCCTAAATTGAGTTTTGACATGCCTGTTCGCCTATTTTTTATTCTTAAACCATTAATTGAATTGTGATGAATTTCTAGTATGTTATAGACCTTATGACATAGTACATTTAAAAATTTTCTAAACGCAAAAACAAGCTACAAACATTGATCAAAATAGCGCTCAAAAAGCCCGCCAAGCGACTGCACCAGCAGCAGGGCGGGGCGTGCGCGCGCGGCTGGCACAGCGCTGGCAACATCCTTGCAAAACGAATGAGCCACTTTGCAATTTTCTCACGCCTTGCTCGCTTATCGGAAAATTCCCAAATTTCAGTATGTTTTTCGTATCATATGAGACTATTTTTAAAAAATATGAAACCCCCATTTCGGGTTCATTAGGCAGCCCAAATAGAGCGCCAAAAGTGTACGTTCATAACAGTTTTTCACTTTCATTTTGGCTTTACCCTCTCTGACTAAAACAGTCATAACTTTTTCGTTTCAAAACATTTTTGAGCAATTCTTGAGCCCACGTGAAGCTAACTTCCGGGGCTACAACTCTTATTTACTGACCTTTTCCAAATTCCTAACACATCAGCCCAGAAAATTCGCGTAAGGGACAGGTCTGCACTTGATTTTCCTGAGTTGGACAGTTTTGACGCAACTACTTTGAACGGTCATAACTCTTTGCTCCGAAGTCGGAATTAATCCGTTCTGGAATCTATGGAAAGCTTATTCAATGTACTATAATACCACAAAAGCCCAGAATTTTCTGGAAACTCTAGCTAGCCCCGAATTCGTCCTTAGGGTCAGCAGTTCACAATTTTTTGGACTTCTCGTTTTGGCATCCAAAACTCGCCTCGACTCGTTCCAACCCAACTTTCTTTACAAATAAGTCTTATTTAACATAATAAGACTCGTTTAATGTCTCGAATCCGTTAAATTCTAAACTTTTAATCGTTTTACTCTTTAAGGCCATTTATCGAATATAATGTGTGCGTCAAAATAGTGGGTTGATTTCATGGGGTTTTGTTTTTGTTCTAACCCAAATTCTTCCTTTTTGTTACTCCGCACACCACATATTAGCTCCATATCTCTAATTACAATAATTAGAACTCATTTACATAATCAATTCCAAGCCAAAATAAACATACTAAACTCACTAGTTTACTAACAAAACTAACTTTTTCATTTCTTGATTCAAACCCTTTTCTAATGTCATATTACATATACAAGGATCAAAACTTGATTTATTATAAAGAAAAAAATAGTCTAAATTTACATCAAAGCTAACTAAACTTCTAAAATTCAAACTTTACTCTATTTCTATATAATTTCATGAATTCTTACTAGAACTCAAAATTGAAAACAATTCCATACCTTTCGCTGCTTGTGATCAAGATTCAAGCTCTATTTTTTTAACAAAGTTTCAACTACATCTACTGCTAACCTGCAAGTGATCATATATCTATAAAGTGGGCTATACCCCCGTGAGCTTTAATTGCACTACTATTACTATACCTTTAAGGGCTGGACTTAAGTATAAAACTCAAAATCTGAGGGTAACAAGATTTCTAGTTTTAATTAATTCATAAGAAAACTTTTACAAAAGTCCATTTTGAACTCCTTTCCAACCCTCCAACCAGATTAAATTAACTTATAATTCATGTCTGCATACTAACTTATCAAAAGTATCTATAAATTCTCAAATTTTAACAAAATAGCTTTATTTAGGTATTTTAACAAACACCTATTGTGCAGGGCTTAAAAACTCAGAATTTACATGAGTTTGAACGTGAAATCATACCATCTCCTAATAAAATCCTTCTCTTGACTCTTGAATCCATTTGATTCCTCCATTTAAATTACCTTTCACAACCATACATGCAATTTAAATTTAAAAAAAAACTCGAAAGGAAGAGTTTATACCCCTTTTTAGTTTGAAGTTTAATTCAATTCTTGCTTATGGAATTGAATTGAATGCTCTCTTCAATTAGTTTGTTCTGCACTTCTTTAATTTCCCAGCTAGAAGCCTTCTTGCCTTTTCTGCTCTTTGTTATCAGCCAAGACCTTCTCTCCCTTTTTTACTTAATGAAATTCCCACTCCAATCCCTTTTTGGACAACAATTGATATAATATTTCTTGACCCCGATTGCTAATTGCTGTAAATAACACCTAATTCAGTTTTATAGCTTCATTTCCTTTGATGAATTCCCTGTTTATAGCCGAACCCAAGAAAATTTTGACAAGGTTTGGGGAGTCTATGCTTTCGGCTATTGAAAGAGAAAGGAAGAAAATTGGGACTTGTTCTGGAATGAAGTAGTGATATATCGGGGAATGAATTGTTTTTGCTCAATCTTTCCTCTTATTTCTCATCTGATAGATGGGGGTGTCTTATGATATTTCCTCTTTTCTCTTTCTCTCTCTAAACTTAGCCAATTTGGCTAAAAATTAATATAGGTAAATTTTGATTTTGTTTGTATAAAAGTTACTTTCAATTTCTTATAAGTTGGTCACCCAACTTAAGTCTTCTCTAGTCTTCCTCTTCGTCTTTAAAAGTTTGCAAATCACCACCTGCCATATTCTCGAAATATTATTTATTCCTTAGCATATTTCTTAAGATATTTTCTTAAGTTTCAAATATTAGGTTTTCAACCCTAAGGTTTTCGTAACTCTCACAATTCTTCCAATAATTTTATTTCCCTGCGTAATAAATATATATTTATATTTATCACCTTGTAAATATTCTTTATAATGCACATGTACTCACATCACATATAGAAAATAAATAATAGATTTATTCTCTCACCTTATAAATTGTTTATATCAATTTATTTATGTATAGTAAGTAGAACTTAATATATTTACCTTATAAATAGAAATTTATTCAGTAAATAAGATATTATAATTAAAATAATATCTTTTCTTTATTAAAATAATTTAACTCTAGAATTTATTTTAATATCATTTATTTAAAGTATACAATAATTCTTATATACTAATTACTTTCCTTTCCCTTCTATAAATTATTTTTAACAATTTAACTGTAATAAATATAATAATATACTTTCTACATTAAAAACATACATACATTACATCCA
The DNA here is from genome assembly GCA_016801055.1 of Panax notoginseng. Lineage (NCBI taxonomy): Eukaryota > Viridiplantae > Streptophyta > Magnoliopsida > Apiales > Araliaceae > Panax > Panax notoginseng. The sequence goes on along the minus strand of CM029018.1, from coordinate 207,794,936 downwards.
ATAATGTAATACATGATTTCTTCAATAAAAATGTGGTTATACATTAAGTATATATTTAATGCCACCAATTCACCACATTAAAATAATTTAATATTATAGATTATTTTAAATATACCCATCTCATTTCTTTTAATAAATTGCCCCTACAATCTATTTACATATAATAAATATATAATACCAATATATTTATTAAGCATAAGCATCACATATTGCATAGTTCATACCCACTTATGCAATATAATATCATACAACATATTATCTAATAAGAATTTTAATATTACCCAAAAATTTGGGTTATCACATTAGTTCCCTAGGGGTTCCCTCTTCTAGGATCCTTGTCTTTAAGACCTGTAAAGTGAAGTCCTGTAAAATTGTTCAAAGGCTTGAAGTATTCTTGCACGATCGTCTATTTGGGAATGCGACTCTCGCGCAGGGGGCAAATGTGGGACCAAGTACAAAATTATGGTTCACATGACCTAATTAAATTAAATGCACAATTAGGGTTTCACGACCTCATTAAATGCACAAATTAGGGTTCACATAACCTAATTAAATAAAGATGGAGAAGTCAGAAATAAATGTGTTAGACCCGCGAGAAGCCTTCACGTGTCTCGAGGCAGAAGGCTCGTGGAAGCGGCTCGTTTTGGGAATTGATTGATGGATTGGATTGGTGGCTAGAAGGACAAGACAATATAGGCATTAATCTAATGACTAAAGGATATTTCTGAAATTTTCCTAAAGACAAGTGCCTGACATGTGACTACTTAATTTCAGGAAACTCTATAAATTTTCCTTCCATTCTAGGAAGGAAGAGGAGGCTTTTCGGTGACTTAAGACTTGGATATTCCATATAAAAGCACTGAAAAGTTTGGACATTCTCTCAACTCGAAGGAGTCAAGAAGGCTCTTGGGATTCCTGCTACCTTAACACGGTTTTCGAATTTTAGGAGTTCTGCCACGTGTCATTGGAGTAATCGTCCACCTGTTCTTCTCACCTCTTCAATTAATCAACTAATTCTGTGCTCTTCGTGGATTTCTCTCCTCCTCAGCCAATATGAAACCCTAACGAGCAAGGAGCGATTTCTTGCCCATAAAGAGAGAGTGATTCTTGTAGACATAAACCGAAAAGATAAGAAGGAAAGTGAGAAGAAATGGAGCAATGTAAAATTATAAAATTCCCTGTTAGGCAACGAGAATATCAGAAATCACTAATTTCGATCCCTTTTCTATTCTGGCCCATGTGTGTATGACATTTTCAATTCATTAGATGAGTAGACCACTTATTTCTTTTATGAAGTTCAACGCATCATGCATAATTCTTTTAGTCCTTGGGACTGTAGTGAAACGAAATTTAAGCAAGCCAGATTAGGTTTTTCAATATTCAGCTCAAGTTCACAACATCCATCCAAAATTAATACTTAATTCGCCAGTTGTCTAAAAGTCGTATATCGAATTGGATTATATATATATATATATAGATATATGTATGCATGTAATATTGGCTTCATTGACTTTGTGAATCCACTTCTTTATATGTGCTGGCATTACACCTCTACGTACGGTGGGTGTATCGAGGAGGAGTGTCTGAAATTGAATAGTATATCAGAGCTAGTGCATAGACACCATTAATTTAACTTGTACATGGCCAAAGATAACTCCTTTTGTCATTGCTTCTTGAGTTTTAAAGGCGAAACCCGCAATAAGTTTACTTGCTTCTTGTATGACGCTTTGAAGGCTGAAGGATTCGAAACGTTCATAGACAAAGAGACTATACGTGTAGGCGACCAACTAGATTCAAGAATTCGAGATGGAATCAAAGGCTCTATGAGTGCCATAGTGGTATTCTCTGAAAATTATGCGTATTCGACGTGGTGTCTTGATGAGCTTCTCCTCATCCTAGATCGCAAGAAGAACTCTAAGTATTTCATCATACCCATATTTTATGAGGTTGAACCCAAAGACATTAAGCACCAACTGGGGAATTACGGTGCTGCACTTGAAAGGCATAAGGAGAGGCACAATAACGACAAGGTGGAAAAGTGGAGGCAAGCGCTTATACAAGTTGCCAACATTCTTGGAGAGCATGTCCAAGGGTAACCAACTTTTTTAATTCCCTTTTCCTTTTTATTATTTATTTATTTTACTTTTTGGTGATATTTATGTATGACTTTTAATTTCTAGGGAAAGAATTATTTGTCAAAATGCTTTTTTTTAAACTTATGGAGATTTTTTTTTTTTTTACTACAATCATTGTTCTGATTCAAATGTAGTATGTCTTTAATTAACTTCTTTTAATTAATTTTTCCAATTGACTGCAGAATGCAAAACAATTTTATAAAAAAAATTGTAAAATTGTTTGGAGAAAAATTGTCTGAAGAGTTCCCCCAACTCGGCCTCCCATTGCCGGTAAATCCAGTCCTACAAGGCAACCGCTCTGACTCGACGTGGTATAGTAAAGGGAAGGACAAGGTAGTTCTGTACACGACTGGAAAGGAAGATGGCATTGGATCAAATGCGATTCTAAGGTTGATAATGGTGAAGAATAATGTGATGTTTGAGGAGCGAAACTGTTACAAGGACCCAAAGTATATTACGGAGCTGGAGGAGCTAGTGGGGAATGACAATGTAATTAGGTTGCCAATGGTGATTGTGAATGGTATAGACCTTTGTGATTGTGATTGGTTTTGAGGATGTTGATGGTATCCGGGTTAAACATAAACTGAAATCCGCTCTTAATACCATAAACCTTACTGCAAGACAAATTGAAAGTATGAGGATGAGGATGAGATCATCAAGTTCAAATTATAATAGAAATATTAATACTTCAAGTAAGAGTCGTTTCATGGACACCTATAGGATGAATAAGGGTTGACCGTACGTGTTAATTATTTATGGCCAAACAAAAACATGTTTATTTATGCAAAATGTATTAATTGTACTTAATTCTGATTAATACAATTTTCTTTTACAATTTTATAAGTTCATTGCAATTTTACTTAATTTGTATTAAATCTTTTACCTTGTACTGATCATTGGGAGTTAATTTAAATTAAAAAAATTTGAATTTCATGAAATTGTCACACTTTTTGATTAAAAGGAAGCTTCCCAGTGATTAAATGTTATCAATCACTAATTCTCGTTATCAAAAATGACTTGTAAATTTGGAAGATGATGGAGAGGAATAATATGGCTCAGCGTCCAATAATTTTTTTTTTTTAATCTTTGGATATCTACTTCTTTAATATTAAAAAATATTGAATCGGCTATGTGAAAATGGAATCGAGATGGTCAAACATGGTGGGCTCAACGTCCGGTCTTCAAGATTGGAAGTTTAATTAATCTAGTTGGTTGGTTGGCTGGTTGGGCAAAACAATCTACATTGAGATTGTGTTTCAAACAAAGAACATGAGAAACTAATTTGTTTTTTTCATCATCTTTAATTTTTATGATGCATTATAAAGTATGTAAAGTGAATATACAAATATATGAAATATAGAATTTGTTTTATTCTTGTACATAGTCAACGTTAGGTATATATGAACTTATTTATGGCAAGCACGTCTATAATATTATATTTGTGAGTTTGGAGGGATAGAAAAGTAAAATATAAGAGGGGAATGGAGGGGAGGGGAGGGGAGGGGAGGGGATTATAATTTTCTCTCATCATGTTTGTGAGTTCTAAAAAAGAAGGGAAATGACGAGATTTTTATTATATTTTTCTTGTTTGTGAATTTAGAAGAAGGGAAGGGAAGGGAAAATAATTTTATTTTTAAACTACACTATTACTATATTACCCTCATATATAAATATAATAAATGTATGATTTAACAATGTTTAGCTATTAAATTATTATTATTATTATTATTATTATTATTATTATTATTATTATTATTATTATATATATATATATATATATATATTAACTCTAATTATATTTAAATAAATAAAAATTATTTATTGTTACAAAGTATAGGTTCAATGAAGCATAAATAAAATATTTATTATTTATTATTTAACAAAGTAACCTGAAGCATATATATTATTTATTATTTAACAATGAAATAATAAATAAAGTGTTTATTATTTATTATTTAACAAAATAACCTGCAACATATATATTATTTGTTGCAAAGTATTTATATGTCTTAAAGTATTTATTATTTATTATTTTCCATGCTATAGCGATGAAAAAAGTCGTCGCTATAGCCGGTTCGCTCTTAGTTCGCTCCCTCCAGTTCGCTGGATAGAACTGGGCTATATATATATATATATATATATATATATATATATATATATATATAAGGAATTAATCTGTGACACCCGGTTGCCTTGGGCACTGTTCAACAACCAAGTTTGTAGTCGTTGATCCATACATTGTAAGGCCCAAATTAAAAAAATTGAACTCCCTGTCACTACAAGTTGTAGCGGCAGTCCATTAAATCCAAATTAGCCAGCCATTTACATAATTACCCCTCCTCAATATTTAATACACATGCCGCTACAGGCTTCCTCAGCAAGGCCAAAATGTGCTGCTGCTGGAAAAAGTTGATGTTGCTGACAAAAGCTGACAAAAGGCTGAGTTTGACCGCTCCTGCCGCTATAGGCTGTAGCGGCAGCCCTTCCCCCCTTCTAATGTATTCTTCATATTCACTCTCTCTCTCTCTCTCTCTCTCTCTCTCTCTCTCTCTCATTTTCCCTTCCCCTGTCGCTCTCTCATATTCCTTCCCCCCTGCCGTTAAATCAAGTTCCAATATTCAAGCAACAAAAGAGAAAAAATAGAGAGAAAGAAAAAGATATTGATCATCAACTATTTTCTTGCATCCGATTATCTACAAAGTTTTAGATTCAAGTATCAATTTAGTAAGATTTGTTTTCCCAATTTTCAATAAAAAAATAAATAAAATATTATTATTGTTTTGTAAAAATGTATTTATGATAAAATAGAAGTTTAAACTTTTATGGAAAATTATCAACCATTACTATGTCTACATATATACATGTGAATTTTGAAAAAAATTGTGATTTATGTGTTTGGGCAATTATATAACTATGTGGTGGTTATTATGATTTTTGACTTATTATTAAATTGTTTTGAATAATAATTGTAATGGAGTATTGCTTTATTATGAATGTTTATTTTGACAAAATATAGTGAGTTATGTGTTTGGGTAAATATATTGTTATGTGATGAAAAAGTTATTATTGTAATGTTGTGCATTATTTTATCTTCATGAATTTGTTAAATTGTTGTGCATAATAATTAGAAGGGAGTGGTATTTTATTAACTGCAAATATTGAATTGTGTTTGAGACATTATATGTATGTAATGATGTATTGGGACTAATAATGATTAATGATTATGAAAATTTTGAAAAATAAAATTATTTAAATAATTGTAAAATAAATAATATGGAATTATATTTGGGACATTATAATGATTAATAGGATACAATTGTGTTACATAGTTATTAAATAATATGAAAAACCTTTTATGTTATTTTTTTAGGTACTAGATGGACAGTTATAATTATGGACCAATTGACCCAAGTGTTCTTTACGACCAACAAAATCATGTGTCAGGTGATGTATATGACAAAAAAGAAAGGGGAAGACTACTCACAAGTCAATTAACTAAAAAAAAATATGATCAATGGATATTAACAAAAGCTCAAAAAACTCTTCTACAAAAATGTGGGTTTAGCATTTTTAACTATCCGGCAGTTGTACCACAAATTGACATTGGGCTCATGTCCGCCATGGTAGAGCAATAGCGGCCGTAGACTAATAGTTTTTACCTAAATTGTGGGGGATGTACACTTTATTCTTGGGTTGCCGGTGGTTGGCAAACCCTTAACTTGTCCGTTTTTTGACACCTCACTGGCTCATTTTAAAGAATGTTTTGGTAATGAAGTCGCTACTGAATATCAGGAATCAAAAAAACGCGGCTCTATTTCATTACTGTGGTTGCAGGGAGCATTTTAATAATTTTCCGCCTAAAACAAGTAAGGAAATTGTTGGTTGATGCATAAAGGCCTACATTCTTTGGTTGTGTGGGGCAATATTGTTCCCCACTAGGAATAAAAATTATGTTCATCCCAAGTATATGTATTTTATTGCCAACGCTAAAACTTGTGTAACGTATTCTTGGGGTGCGGCTGTGTTAGGGTATTTGTATAGCTCTTTATATATTGCCACTAGAAAATGAGTGAAATATAATAATGGTTGTGTCACACTTTTACAACTTTGGGCCTACAAGCGTGTAAAAGTTGGAAGGCCTAATCCTTGGCCTCAATCACAGTTATAGTTACCTCCCTAGTGTGGGCATACTCAAAAAATCACAGTTACTCTGATAGACGACACAATTCCCATCATCATTTGACATTTTATCGAGGGGAGTTAGATGTACAGCCTGAATGGCAAGTAGTTTGGCGCCCTTACATAAGGTGGGATGATGATATGAATTGATTTAATTTTGAAGGAAGGTTATTTGAATCTGGTAAAATCCCCTTGATCCATTTTGATATAGTAGAATACAAGATGTCAAACGGGGTGATGAGACAGTGTGGGTTCCTGCAAGATATACCATCTCCGGCAGAAAATCACGACAATCTTAGACAGGAAAAAGAACATAGATTTGTCGTCGTTGATTGCATGGTCTTGAGGTGAAAGTACATCGCGAATTGGGAGGTTTACATGGAGCATCTTAAGGGACAACAGTACGAAATTTCCAACTACATGAAACTTGATTCATACATGGCTTGGTACAGAAAAATTACACATAGAAAACTGCATTGCCCTCGACGGGAAGGGGACCCAGTGTAAGACCCCAACTTATTAATGAATACAATCAAATTTTCTCTAAATATTATTGTGAATAATAAGGGGTTAATTTGATATAATACTTTGGTTATGGGTGAAATGTGCAAATTTTGCAAAATAAGCAAGTGGTTATAAAATATTTATTTTTGGTCGGTGAATATTCGGTTGGTCGTGGAATATTCTTGCTGTCGGGGAATATTCGTACGACGACGCAGCCTTGTGTGGGCCCCATAACGGAAAGCGATTGGATGAAGAAAACGACAAGTATAAGTTGTTTATTAATAATGGCGTAGTTGTTACCGTTAACACTGTTTAAATACCCGGTGGTTAAAAATACAGTAATAACGCGTGGTTGCATAGTAGCACACGGATTGCACAGTATAGTTGAATTATTGATTCGTACGTAAGAAGGCACTACTCAATAATTGTTACAGTGATTACTGTTCAATATTTTATTTTATTGGTTCAATAATTGCTGCATTGATATTTCATATTATTGTTGTTTCAATAATTGTTACTGCACAGTATTTCCCATTATCAGATCAATAATTCATATTATTTGAATAATATTATTAGATAACATTACTGGCAATGTCTAGAAAGTTCTGTCTAAGGAGAGGTTTGGTCATCTAATTGCGCGCCAGTAAGGAGAAATCCTTATTGGAAAGCCCCCTCTTTCCTGGGAACGGCCTGGTTGTCATAAATGTGATTCTGTAATATTATTTGTGAATAATTAATTATTGATTCATATGATAAGGAAATATTTATTTTATGTGGATATAAATGAGGGATATATTTTTGTGGTTAAAAATGAAGGAGTTAATGTTGAGATTTTTAACCGTATTTTTGTCAGAATGGAGGTATTAAAAATCAGGGTTTTTGAGATATTTTGCGGGGGTTATAATTTTTAATCCGACCGTTGGATCGTGGTAATTTTTGGATATGTTATACATATATAAGTTGAGTATATGCCCACAAATTTTGAACCGTTAAAAATGAACGTATGATTTATTACGAATTTTACAAGATGACTGGTTCAGAAATTGTTGAATTTTCGGAGTTTATCATTTTGGTAGAAAATTCTAGAATTGGTGGGCCCCACTTGTGGTTGGTGAAGAAATGTGCTGAATTATATTTCAAATGTGGTGGGTGGGAATAGTAGCAGGTAAAGCCATCAGGTTGCAGGTCAAACCTACCAAAATTTTCCTATAAATAGAGGGCTAAGTTAGAATTGAAAATTACACCAGAAACAAGTTTTCTCTCTTTCTCTCTCTAGATTATTGAGTGTATTTTGTGAGTATTTAGATACTTTGAGAGTTTCTATTCATCAGAGCAAGTTTCTTTCAGCCTTATACCGGTATTCCGACCAGAAGTACTGATATTTTGAGGTAAGGGATATTATTTTCTTCTTAATGATATTATTTTCTTCAATATCATTATGCTGAAATATTGATATGAGTTTTTATCAAATTTGGAACTTTTTGTGTCGAGGGTTACTATTCACGTATACGGCACTATTCACGTATACGGCACTATTCACGAATACGGCACTATTCACCGAAAAATAAAATTTTCCCTTTTTGTCCAAGATGTCTATTATGGTTACTATCTTTGATTGTATCCATGTTTTGATCTTTATTTTTGAATTCTGCTTCACAATTGATTATTATGAAGTATTATTGATCTTGGATAAACTGTTATACGAATCTCTACTATTTGTCCTTCTGTCTCATTGGATTCGTTCTCTTTAAGATATTTTTCATCATCCTCAGTCCTAAATGATGATATTACTGAATATCTTTGGCCTGTAGTGCAAAGATGTATAATTACTTGATGAATATCTTTGGCCTGTAGTGCAAAGATGAATAGGTGTTGAGATGAACATGACCGACTGATGATACAAATGAATATCTTTGGCCTGTAGTGCAAAGATGAATATTTGGTTAAAGATGATTATTAATTGATGTTACAGGGATAAAATATTGATGATGGACTTTTAAATCTTAGAAGATAGTAGAATTCTTTCTCTACTTGACTCTTCTAATGGCTTGTTGTTTCCGCTGCAGTTGTTGATCTAAAACTTGTTGTCGATTATATTTTATCAGATTTCTCCCTGTTGAAGACTAACGATAATTTGTTTGTATATTATCTTAGTCATAATATTCTTTACTGGGCTAGTTGAGCTCACCCTTTTCCTTTTTGTTCCATTTTTCTTCTCAGGAGGTGAGAACATAGCAGGAACTAGTCGGGGTACGGAGTGATGGTTCTAGAAAGATGTTTTAGCAGTCCTCACTATTTCTGTAAAATAGTGTTTGAATAATTGTAAGGAGGATTTATTTGAGAGTGGATATTGTCTAGAAGAAAATATTTGTATTTAAACTCACAGTATGTGTTGTCGTATTTTGCACGACAATTGTATTATTGAAGTTGTAGTTTGCTTTCTGTACCATGTATTTGGCGACTCAGAATAGGTGTTGTATACCTATTCTGGGGGCGTCACAGTTGGTATCAGAGCTTAGGGATATGATCCCTGGCTGAGATGTGAGACAAGAACTAGGAGGGGAGAGACGGGGAATTCCTTCGCTAGTATGACCTGACTAAGTTTATTTGGTGTTTATTTGGTCGGTCAGAGTATAGGGATAATATATGACATGACTATTAACCCTTGTTTTATGGCAGTATTTAAGAATGGCAGCTGAGAACGTTAATAATGGAGTAAATCAGATCGTGGAGACACCTTTGATCACTACCCAGGGGAACGTGCAACAGGAAGGCAATATTCCTCCTGTAAACAACGTTACCGAGCAAACGATGAATGATGGAATGTTTAGGAGCTTTTTGCAGTTCATGCAAAATCAGACGAGGGAGACTCGTGTGCAGAATACGGGTGGAAATGATAACAACGCGCGGTTTGTCACAGCTAAGCAGTTCAAAGAATTGGGACCACCCGAATTTAAGGGAAAGCCGGATCCGATCATGGCGGAAACGTGGGTCAAGCAAATTACCAAGATATTTGATGTCTTGGGATGCACGGAGGAACAGAAGGTTCCATTCGCCACATTTATGTTCCGCGGTGAGGCAGACTACTGGTGGGAGTCTGTGAAGCGTACCCAGCCTGACGCACTCAACATGTCCTGGGAAACATTTCAAAAACTGTTCAATGACAAGTACTTTCCTGAAAGTATTCGTCATATGAAGGAGGTTGAGTTTATTAGACTGGAACAAAACAACATGACGGTGTCCCAGTACGAGGCGAAGTTTGCAGAGTTATCCAGGTTTGCACCTCATTTGGTCGAAAATGAGGAACGAATGACAAGGATGTTTCTGAGAGGTCTAAAACCCGAGATTCGGCAATATCTTATCTCTCATAAATTTTCTTTATATTCAGATGTTGTAAACAGGGCTCAATTATTAGAGAGAGATAATGAGTATACTCAACCGAGGGACCACAACCAGGGTCATACCGGTGACAGCAATCATCAGAGCGATGATAACCAACGAGGAGGGAAAAATACGAACAAAGGCGGTAACCACTCGGGTGGTCATCGTGGCCATGATAATAGGAGAGGTGAGTCAAGTGGAAATTTCAGAAAGAGGAGATTCAACAATGACGGAAAGACATCAGCACCAGCACCAGCACCAACAACAAATTTTAGGGGAGGAGAACGACCGCCAGTTAGATGTTACAAATGCGGGAAAGAGGGACATATCAGCCCAAACTGTCCACAACAATCCAAGGTGTGTTACAACTGTGGGAAGGAAGGCCACATCGCTCGAGATTGTACTATAGCGAAACCAAGTTCAGCGGGAGTGGTGATTCCAAGGGCTGTCCCGGATAAGGCGAAATCAGCGGTTCCTGGAAGAGCGTTTGTCGTAACTGGCCAAAACGTGAGAAACCCGAACGAGGTGATCACGGGTAAGCTAATCTTGAATTCTTGCGAAGTTTATACTTTACTAGATACCGGTTCTACCCATTCTTTTATCTCTCCTGCTTGTGCTCAACGTTTAAACTTGACTCCGGAGAAATTGGACTTTAACTTATCTGTTGAAACTCCGTTGGGTGAAACCTTCGTTACATCTACAGTTTATAAATCTTGCATGATCCAAGTTGGCACTATCACATTACCTGTTGATCTTATCTCTTTAAAGATACTTGCTTTTGATGTGATTTTAGGAATTGATTGGTTAACCACTCATCATGCTAAAATTGATTGTTTTCGTAAGGTTGTTAGTTTTCATATTCCTAACCAACCTGTTATACGAATTCAAACTACTAAACCACTAAAATCAGTCACTGTCATATCAAGCCACAAAGCTATTCGTTTATTGAAAAACGGATGTCAAGCTTTCTTAGCCCATGTTATGGATTTGAACAAAGACAAGTCAGATTTGAATAATATTTCTATTGTTAGAGAATTTCCCGATGTATTTCCTGAAGAACTTCCCGGTCTACCCCCGGAACGAGAAATTGAATTCTTTATTGACCTTGAACCCGGTACAAAGCCCATTTCTAAAACCCCATATCGAATGGCTCCTATTGAACTTCAGGAGTTAAAAGTCCAACTACAGGAGTTGTTGGACATCGGTTTTATTCGTCCTAGTACGTCTCCTTGGGGTGCTCCTGTTTTATTCGTAAAGAAGAAAGACGGGAGTATGCGACTTTGTATTGACTATCGAGAATTGAACCATGTCACCATCAAGAATAGGTATCCGCTACCTCGCATTGATGACCTGTTTGACCAGTTGCAAGGAGCACAATTCTTTTCAAAGATCGATCTTCGTTCTGGATATCATCAGCTGAAGATTAAAACTGAGGATATTCCAAAGACTGCCTTCAGAACTCGGTACGGGCATTATGAATTCTTAGTAATGTCTTTTGGATTGACTAATGCTCCTGCTGCCTTCATGGATATGATGAACCGTGTATTCAAAGAATATTTGGATCAGTTCGTTGTTGTCTTTATTGATGACATCCTCATCTATTCCAAAAGCCGTGAAGATCATGAGCGCCATTTGAAGCTGGTACTGCAAAGGCTTCGTGAAAACAAGCTATATGCCAAACTGAAGAAATGCGAGTTCTGGCTTGAGGAAGTAGCATTCCTTGGGCACGTGGTGTCAAAACATGGAGTATCTGTCGACCCGGCGAAGATTGAAGCCATACAAAGTTGGGAGCAACCGAAGTCGGTAACCGAAGTACGTAGCTTTCTGGGCTTAGCTGGTTATTATCGGAGATTTGTGGAAGGATTTTCTCGAATCGCTACTCCGTTAACTCAGCTGACTCGGAAAGATACAAAATTCGTATGGAGTGAGGAATGCGAGAAGAGTTTCCAAGAACTCAAGAGGAGACTCATTTCGGCACCTGTTTTGACAATACCATCTGGTTCGGATGGATTTGTTATCTACAGCGATGCTTCAGGCAAAGGGTTAGGATGTGTTCTCATGCAACATGGGAAAGTCATAGCCTATGCCTCACGACAACTCAAAGAATATGAGAGGAATTATCCTACTCATGATTTGGAGTTGGCAGCAGTCGTTTTTGCGTTGAAGATCTGGAGACACTACCTTTATGGGGAGAAAGTGGAGATCTATACAGATCATAAAAGCCTCAAATATTTCTTCACCCAAAAGGAACTCAACATGCGGCAACGACGTTGGCTTGAGCTGTTGAAAGATTACGATCATACCATCCAATATCATCCTGGAAAAGCAAACGTAGTAGCTGACGCATTGAGTAGAAGATCATATGCGGGTACGAGTGCAATGTTTTTAACACAAAGGCCCATTTTGTATGACTTGCAAAGGATGGAGATAGAGATGAAGGCTCCAAGTACCCACATGATGATATCAAATATACGAGTAGAACCGACTTTAATCGATAAAGTTAAAGCTGCTCAAGCTACGGACATGGAGCTGATGCGTATGAAGAAGAAAGTGCAAGAAGGTGCTATTCCAGAAGCAAGAATCGATGAAGAAAGAATACTTCGAGTCAACTCCAGACTTTGTGTTCCTAACGATTTTGACTTGAAGCATAGAATAATGATGGAGGCACACAACACACCGTTTGCAATCCATCCTGGGAGTACCAAAATGTATCACGATCTTCGACATACATTTTGGTGGAGCAATATGAAAAGAGAGATCGCGGAGTTTATCTCGAGATGTTTAACTTGTCAACGTGTAAAAGCGGAGCATCAAGTACCAAAGGGTCCATTGCAACCACTTGAGATTCCGAAATGGAAGTGGGAACACATTACTATGGATTTTGTTACGGGTCTTCCCAAGGTTTCTCAAGGCATAGATGCGATTTGGGTTATTGTTGATAGATTAACCAAGTCCGCTCATTTCTTGCCGATACGTGAGACTTATTCCCTTGAACGTCTTGCTAGTATGTACGTGAACGAGATTGTGAGATTGCATGGCATGCCAGTATCCATAGTTTCGGATCGTGACCCAAGATTCACTTCACGATTTTGGGTTAGCTTGCAGAAAGCTATGGGCACGGATTTACGATTCAGTTCAGCATACCATCCTCAAACGGACGGACAATCAGAGAGGACTATTCAAACTCTTGAAGATCTATTAAGACTTTGTGTCTTAGATCTCAAAGGGAGTTGGGATAAGTACCTACCATTGGTGGAATTCTCCTACAACAACAGTTATCAGGCGAGCATAGGTGTGGCTCCATTTGAGGCGTTGTATGGAAGAAAATGTCGTTCTCCAGTATGCTGGGACGAGGTGGGTGAAGCAACATTGTTGGGACCAGAATTGGTACGCATTACTACAGAGAAGATCCAAACGATTCGACAACGTATACAAACGGCACAGGATCGACAAAAGAGTTATGCGGATCTTCATCGGAAGGACGTGGAATTTAATATTGGGGATCATGTATTGTTACGTGTTGCACCATGGAAGGGAGTTACAAGATTTGGGAAGAGAGGAAAGCTCAATCCAAGATTTGTTGGTCCATTTGAGATTCTTGAGCGAATAGGAAATGTGGCATATAGACTCGCATTACCTCCAAGCATGTCTCGTGTTCATAATATTTTTCACATATCTATGCTTCGTAAATATGTTAAAGACCCGAACCACATTATTGAGTTAGAACCAGACGAGATAGCTGAAGATTTAACGTACGAGGAGGTACCTGTTAAGATCTTGGATAGGAAAGAGCATGTCCTACGCACGAAGGTTATACCACAAGTTAAGGTTTTGTGGAGAAACCATGCTATTGAAGAAATGACCTGGGAGTTGGAATCAGAAATGAAAGCGAGGTATCCTCACCTTTTTGAAACATCAGGTACGTACGTCAATTTCGAGGACGAAATTTCATAAGGAGGGGAGGTTGTAAGACCCCAACTTATTAATGAATAAAATCAAATTTTCTCTAAATATTATTGTGAATAATAAGGGGTTAATTTGATATAATACTTTGGTTATGGGTGAAATGTGCAAATTTTGCAAAATAAGCAAGTGGTTATAAAATATTTATTTTTGGTCGGTGAATATTCGGTTGGTCGTGGAATATTCTTGCTGTCGGGGAATATTCGTACGACGACGCAGCCTTGTGTGGGCCCCATAACGGAAAGCGATTGGATGAAGAAAACGACAAGTATAAGTTGTTTATTAATAATGGCGTAGTTGTTACCGTTAACACTGTTTAAATACCCGGTGGTTAAAAATACAGTAATAACGCGTGGTTGCATAGTAGCACACGGATTGCACAGTATAGTTGAATTATTGATTCGTACGTAAGAAGGCACTACTCAATAATTGTTACAGTGATTACTGTTCAATATTTTATTTTATTGGTTCAATAATTGCTGCATTGATATTTTATATTATTGTTGTTTCAATAATTGTTACTGCACAGTATTTCCCATTATCAGATCAATAATTCATATTATTTGAATAATATTATTAGATAACATTATTGGCAATGTCTAGAAAGTTCTGTCTAAGGAGAGGTTTGGTCATCTAATTGCGCGCCAGTAAGGAGAAATCCTTATTGGAAAGCCCCCTCTTTCCTGGGAACGGCCTGGTTGTCATAAATGTGATTCTGTAATATTATTTGTGAATAATTAATTATTGATTCATATGATAAGGAAATATTTATTTTATGTGGATATAAATGAGGGATATATTTTTGTGGTTAAAAATGAAGGAGTTAATGTTGAGATTTTTAACCGTATTTTTGTCAGAATGGAGGTATTAAAAATCAGGGTTTTTGAGATATTTTGCGGGGGTTATAATTTTTAATCCGACCGTTGGATCGTGGTAATTTTTGGATATGTTATACATATATAAGTTGAGTATATGCCCACAAATTTTGAACCGTTAAAAATGAACGTATGATTTATTACGAATTTTACAAGATGACTGGTTCAGAAATTGTTGAATTTTCGGAGTTTATCATTTTGGTGGAAAATTCTAGAATTGGTGGGCCCCACTTGTGGTTGGTGAAGAAATGTGCTGAATTATATTTCAAATGTGGTGGGTGGGAATAGTAGCAGGTAAAGCCATCAGGTTGCAGGTCAAACCTACCAAAATTTTCCTATAAATAGAGGGCTAAGTTAGAATTGAAAATTACACCAGAAACAAGTTTTCTCTCTTTCTCTCTCTAGATTATTGAGTGTATTTTGTGAGTATTTAGATACTTTGAGAGTTTCTATTCATCAGAGCAAGTTTCTTTCAGCCTTATACCGGTATTCCGACCAGAAGTACTGATATTTTGAGGTAAGGGATATTATTTTCTTCTTAATGATATTATTTTCTTCAATATCATTATGCTGAAATATTGATATGAGTTTTTATCAAATTTGGAACTTTTTGTGTCGAGGGTTACTATTCACGTATACGGCACTATTCACGTATACGGCACTATTCACGAATACGGCACTATTCACCGAAAAATAAAATTTTCCCTTTTTGTCCAAGATGTCTATTATGGTTACTATCTTTGATTGTATCCATGTTTTGATCTTTATTTTTGAATTCTGCTTCACAATTGATTATTATGAAGTATTATTGATCTTGGATAAACTGTTATACGAATCCCTACTATTTGTCCTTCTGTCTCATTGGATTCGTTCTCTTTAAGATATTTTTCATCATCCTCAGTCCTAAATGATGATATTACTGAATATCTTTGGCCTGTAGTGCAAAGATGTATAATTACTTGATGAATATCTTTGGCCTGTAGTGCAAAGATGAACAGGTGTTGAGATGAACATGACCGACTGATGATACAAATGAATATCTTTGGCCTGTAGTGCAAAGATGAATATTTGGTTAAAGATGATTATTAATTGATGTTACAGGGATAAAATATTGATGATGGACTTTTAAATCTTAGAAGATAGTAGAATTCTTTCTCTACTTGACTCTTCTAATGGTTTGTTGTTTCCGCTGCAGTTGTTGATCTAAAACTTGTTGTCGATTATATTTTATCAGATTTCTCCCTATTGAAGACTAACGATAATTTGTTTGTATATTATCTTAGTCATAATATTCTTTACTGGGCTAGTTGAGCTCACCCTTTTCCTTTTTGTTCCATTTTTCTTCTCAGGAGGTGAGAACATAGCAGGAACTAGTCGGGGTACGGAGTGATGGTTCTAGAAAGATGTTTTAGCAGTCCTCACTATTTCTGTAAAATAGTGTTTGAATAATTGTAAGGAGGATTTATTTGAGAGTGGATATTGTCTAGAAGAAAATATTTGTATTTAAACTCACAGTATGTGTTGTCGTATTTTGCACGACAATTGTATTATTGAAGTTGTAGTTTGCTTTCTGTACCATGTATTTGGCGACTCAGAATAGGTGTTGTATACCTATTCTGGGGGCGTCACACCCAGACCCTACTTACAAGCCCCAGACTGTTTACAGCCAGCAACATCATCTTATACACATGGTACGCTAAAATTTGCAAATTTTAACTAATGTGTCGTGCATTGAATTATGCATATTACATTTATACATCCTATCTTGTTTACTAATACTAATATTGTGTTTATCTTACATGACAGGTTGAGAGTGCAAAGTCCTTACTTAATAAATACTTTGCTTTTATTGAGATGCCTCCAGACTATGTAGTTGAGAAACAGGTATGGGACCACCATTACAGTGTATACAACTCTGAAGTTAGAGGGAACAATGTAACTCAGTAGGGGGGCTCAATGGTGAAGAATCTCATTCTCAATTCTCCTAATGGAACCAAGAGCGAGAGAAGTCAAGTACTGTTGCGGTACAAGAAAGTTACATCCCCACCACCCAGACTTATGTTCCCTCATACTCATTCGAGTCTAACTTCACAGAGAAGACAAAAGTTCATACACTTAATATGAATGTTAATATTAATATTATTAATGATTAATAATAATTAGTAATAGTAATTATCATGCTTAATATTAATATTAATAGTAATATTATGAATAATAGTATTATTCATATTAATATTACTGTTACTATTATTAAAAATAATAATAACATGAATATTATTCTGGTACAAGATATAGCGGAAGGGTACATCCCCACCACCCAGGCTTCTGTGCTCTCTTACTCATTCGAGTTTAGCTTTATAGAACAGGAAAAATTGCAGGTATTATTATTCTCATGTTATTATTACTATTCCCTCTTAATTTTATGTTTTAAAAATATTAATATTAGCAATTATTATTAATTTTATTTTTATCAATATCAATTTTTAGGTACAAGATATAGTGGAAATGTACATCCCCACCACCCAGGCTTATGTGCCCTCCTTCTCATTCGAGTCTAGCTTCATAGAGAAGGCGGGTAAACAGGTACTATATATTAATCTTATGTTACTATTACTATTCCCTCTTAATTTTATGTTTTAAAAATATTAATATTAGTAATAATTATTAATATTATTTTTATTTTTATCAATATATTTTTCAGGTACAAGATATAGCGGAAGGGCACATCTTTTATGGAAGGAAAAAATGCACTACCAAAAAACTTAGGGAAGATAAGGTAGAGTTTATAAATAATCATTTGTTTGGGAACACACTTTGTAATCCATTAATATTTCCTGTCACACATCAGCGACACTTGTATATGTTGCAACACGACGCATTCAAGGCCTTAAGCCCTAAAACTTGGATTTTTGAGCATTCTCTGGACGCATATATGTTATTACTACGGGATAGAGAGGGGTACTATAGGACGCAGGGAATTAGAAGGTGGGCAAGATTTGCTTTCATGGAATCATTCTTCATGCATCTTGGTAAGAGCTTTGTGCCCCCTAGTCAGGCTAATGGGGCAGAGAGTTTTTGCCACCCCTATGTCTACCCAGATATGGGCCTGACATTACACGAATGCACGTATATATTCATGTCATTGTGTACTTAAGATACCAAGCATTTTATCTTATTCGTATTCTCGGTTCCCGAATGGGCAGTCACCATTTTTAACCCTCTCTACGATGATACCCCGTATTTGACGATCCAACAAATATATAAAGAATTTGTTGAAGTTGCAGTATGTATATTAATTGTTAGTATTGTACTTTTTTACATGTCATACAATATATATCCATAAATAATATGACTTTGTGCGCGCAGGTTAAATTGATACCAGTTTGTTTGCAAATTGGTGAGCGGCAGTGCGAGTGGCTAACTCAGGATCCACGTGTGCTTATACCAAAGACCAGACCTGTGCAGCCTAACAAGACAGATTGTGATATTTTCATCTACAAATATATGGACTACTTTGTCAGGGACAGTGTAAATATTTGCAAAGAAAAATGGTCCTTAGAAGATTTAACGATATTTCGATACTGAATTGTGTGGGAACTCTTTAGATGTCAAGCCAGACTTCTTCCAGCGGATGATATTTAGACTTATATTTTAGCTCATATTATTCGTGTACTGATTATGTTTTTATGTTTAGATAAATGCACGGAAATTTTTTTTTTATTTACCGCTGTTTATGTTTTATTGTTAAGTGTATTTAAGGGTTATGTGAATTATTTTTTAATTATTAGTTCTACACAATTTATTTTAAAAAGTTATAATTAATATTAATTCTTTTATAAGAAAATTATAAGAAATTTTATTTTTTAAAGAATGACTAAAGTCTTATAAAATAAGTTTCATAAAAAACAATTGATTTATGTAATATTTTATTCTTAATATTAAAATTTTTAATAATTTAAAAAAGTTAATAACCATTTATAATTATAATAATTAAAATATATATGGGGGAATAATTAATAATATTATTCCTTAGATTGTAATGATTATTCCTTATATTTCCAAATACACTATTAGTATGAGAGCATTCGCTTTTATGAGAGAATTCAATTATTACTCGTAAGTATGTAACTTTTGTTATTATTATTATTATTATTATTATTATTATTATTATTATTATTATTATTATTATTACTTTCATTAAAAATATGTATATTAATTTAGGAATTAATGTTTACTTATTACTACCTACGAGTGTAGAAGATAATATTACTATTACGACATAACATAAACATAATAATTATGTTCTCAATGACATAGCGTAAATAATACAACTGAGCATAAATAAAAACATAGCATAAATAATACAACTGAGTATAAATAAAAACATAACATAATAATACAACTGCGCATAAATAAAAACATAGCATAATAATACAACTGAGAGCTATTTTTTAGGCTCAGGAATCCCTAACACTCGATAGTGATTGCACTTATAATGGTCGGTTTCAAAGTCACAAATTGCACATTTTCGATGAGGTTTAGAACCCATAATTTTCTCGAGTGCACTCTTTAATCTTGATTGTTTTTTGCGGCCCTTTGTTTGAGAAATAACTGGTGGCAAAAACTAATCTTCTTTAATTCGCTTCTTCCTTTACATCTTCATCGTCATTATCATAACCCATAGCTTGAGATGTATCCCTGACAGTGCGATCAATGTCATCGTCTACCAATTCAGTAAGATTATCATCCGGATCATACTGGTTAACTAACTCTTTTTCTCGCGCATTCAACTTAAGGACAGTTTTGTAACCTCGAACTGAGCAAGCAGCTTTGCTGGCTAAATCCTGGCAATCATTCATCAAATGATTAAAATGCATTACTTAATCTTGTTCAAAGTCAACAGTTGTAGAGCTAAAGAGTAATTCTTCAACATCGGTTTAATTTGTTCGCGTTTCTTGTCCACTGAGGAAGAATCATGTCGCTCGAAAATTGGAAAATACTCTTAGCCAAGAAATATCTCAAGATGTGCCTGCATAATTCACCAGAATGAGAAAATAATTGACAATTACATGTTACCGACCCCAGCTAACGATTGTTAATGATTTCTTTATATATTCCACCAATTTTAGTTGTATTTGCCTTATACACTTCATAAACCTTTGTTTCAGGGATACACAACTCACTAACTGTGACGCCCCCAAAATAGGTATACATCATCCATCTTGGGTCGCCAAATATATGGTACAGAATTCAAATACAACTTAATTATACAACTGTCGTGTAACATACAACAAAACATAAGCTAAGAATTTTAAAACGAATATTGTCTTCTAGACAATATCCACACTTAATGGAGTCCTCATTACAATTATTATCACACTATTTCACAGAATAGCGAGGACTACTAATGCACCATCTCGGACCATTACTCCGTTCCCCGACTAGTCCTAGCTATGTTCTCATCTCCTGAAGAGAACAGTGAAAGCAAAAGGGTGAGCTCAACTAGCCTAGTAAGAAATATTATGACTAAGATAATGCAGAATAAGTTATCGTTAGCCTTCAACAATGTTAAACTGATAGAATATAATAGACAATAAGTTTAACTGCAGCAAAACAAGCAATCCATTAGAAGAGTCAAGTAGAGCATGATATCTACTATCTTCTATGATTTAAAATTTTTTTTATCAACTTTATCGCTGAGACTCAGCTTAATAAATAAACCACATCATCGAATCATCCCTGCACTACGGGCCAAGGATATTCATGTAATCATCAATGGTCATGATTATACCGATTAATCCCTTGTCATAATCATACCAATCAACAGTCCATCTATGCACGTAAGCCAAAGATGACTTTCATCACAATATAAACATGAGGATTATGACAATGATATAAGCATTCAATTAAATGAACGCAAAGGATAAATTTTAAAGATTTATAATTTAATTTATCCAGAATTCAATAATGTCCAAATTGTCAACATGATACTGCTTTGTGGAGTAAAATTCAAGAATAATATCCATGTATTAAAAATATTTTGGACAGAAAAGAAATTATTTTTTTGGGTGAATAGTAATCGGGTGAATAGTACCCCGTGAATAGTATCTCGTGAATAGTAAACCGGTATAAAAAGTACCCCAAATACCTGAGTGATTAATATTTGAGTGAACAGTAATTGGGTGAATAGTAACCCGTGAATAATAACTCGTGAATAGTACTCCGGCATGAAAAGTGCCCCGAATACCCGAGTGAATAATATTATAGTGAATAGTAACCGGGTGAATAGTAACTCGTGAATAGTACTCCGGGTGAAAATATTGATATTTAATAAGAAAGTTCTGATCAATATTCCAATGAAACGATACTGGATGAAGCGCAAAATTCAAGGATATTCCACTAATTTCAAGGATTATAAAAAGCAATACTTACCATAGTAAGTTTAGATTTAAGAATATGAAAAGAATTAACATACGAAAACTCCAAATAGATTTTCACCTATCATAAGGTACGTAATCCGCTTAGACAGGTTATTCCGACATATTAAAGGATGAATACGAAAAATAATATTCCTTATGAATACGAAAGAAATAATACCCCTTACCTTAGTAGAAGACTGGATACTACAATAGTGAAGTAGCAGAATACTCTTCTTCTTGCTCTCTATAGTTTCTCTTGTGAGTCTCAGTGAATTGGTGAGAATGAAAGAAGAATTAAGCTTCTATTTGTAGGAGAAATGACTAAATAGTAACTAATTCACGAACGGTTCAGATTGATTTACTATTAGAACGGACGATCCAGATTGATTACTATTAAAATCACAATCGACGATCCAGATTGATTTACTTTTAAAACCACCACCGACGGTCCAAATTGATTTACTTTTAAAATCACCACCGACGGTCCAGATTGATTTACTATTAAACCACCACCGACGGTCCAGATTGATTAACTATTAAAATCACCATCATTGGTCCATATTGATTTACTATTAAAACCACCACCAATGGTCCATATTGATTTAACTTATTACACTTTGGTACCCCTAAAGTTTTCCAAGTTTGTATTATTCTCCTCTAACTTTTGTAATTCACTTATCTTCAATAAACACATTCTTAATACTTCAATAATTATTCATTATTAATATTATTATAATTCATAATATTTAACAACCAGATCATTCCCAGGAAAGAGGAGGCTTTCCAATTAGGTTTTCTCCCTATTGGCGCGCAATTAGGTGACCAAACCTCTCCTCGACATAACTTTCTAGACATTGTCAATATTGCAAATAATAATATAAATAACTTTGTTGTCTCAATTATTGATTTAATAATATAAAATATTATGCAGATGATAATGTGACAATAATTGAATTAAATAACGTGAGATACTATGCAACAATTACTGTAACAATAATAGAGTAAACTGAGTGGCTTCTTACGTAAGTATCAAAAATTAATACCGTGTGCTACTATGCAACCACGTGTATTACTGTATTTTTACCACTGGGTATCTCAACAGTTTAACGATAAAACTTTCGCCGTTATTTTTATAAAAAGATATTTCTATCGTTTTCTAACTACGACAATTCTTTCGTTGTGGGGTCCACCAATGATTGTACCGTCGTACGAATATTTCCTGTTAAAACGAATATTCCCCGACCAATCGAATATTTCCCGACACAACGAATATTTTATATCAACTTGCTTACTTTGCAAAATTTTTAAATATCACCATTAACTTTAACCTTTTATCAATTTAACCATTAATTAAATAGAATAATAATTATAAGAAAATTAGAAACTTTCATTTCATAGAATTCGGGGTCTTACACTAACTTTACTAATATTGTACTTCATGGAATCGATGATTTAACTTTGAAAACGTCTAAACATCTCTTTTGTGTTCACCTACGCAGCATGCACTTCCAAAGATGACCCGAGTACCATATTCATTTTCTAATGTTGTGTTATTTAGTCGGCCTTCCTCTCTCTGATAAATTATTTTTCTATAGCCTTCTGACTTTGCACTACAAATTCTTTCATACCCGTTGAAGCATTGACAAACTCAACAAAAAAATGATTTATGCTCCCGCTTCTTCTAGTGGTTGTCATTCCCGCGACAAAATATCTCTTTGTATACGCGGGAATCCATTTCTCTCGTACATCAAACAAACTTCTAATCCACTCATTGTTATACAATTCATAATTCCTCACTAGAATCTGTCAACGCTCTTCAAACTCCCCGATGGCCAATGAATTATACACACAATTGTTAAAATGTTCTTTCAAGGATGGGTGCTCAGAATAAACATAATGTAATTTCTCAGGAAATTGGTTGCTAATATGCCAAGAACACAATAAGTGATAAGTAGAAGGGAGTTGTGATGTTCCCAAATCTGGATATTTTTTACCACAGATCTGGTACGTTACTATACATCATTTTTATAACTTTTGCGGAAGATATAAACATAAATTGTTTATACAATAACCTTTACACATAACTCCCAAGGTCTGTATCCTTAACTTAATACATATCTTCAATATCTTAAAGGTTTACAATATCATTTGCATCAGAAAATTCAATAGTTCTAACTACATAATTGTTTTGTCTTGCACTTTGCCTTTGCCTTTGTCTTTATTCGAGCTTTCATCTTAATCTGAAAATTTTATCATGATATAGCAAGGGTGAGCACAAATTTGCCCAGCAAGTTTTAAATACAATGAAGATATATCATGAATGAAAAAAAAGAATAAGCTTTCAAGTTTTCAACAGTGTAATACTTGTGAAATAACATGAATCAAGTTTCAATAATTGAATAACTTAATCAATAATGTTTGAAGGTCAACAATGACCATAAACAATTTAACTGAACCTTATGGTAATGAAGGTGATCAGCCTTTAGTACCAGATGAACATATGCAACATGCACTAAGCGCGAATCAATAATCAGTAAAGCTATGAAGAATCAACAATAATTATTCACTAAATGCTTTAAACATACAACTCAAGTTTGAGTTAGGGAAACTTGCCTGTACCGCTGATTACCGTTAAGCAATCTAATTTAATCTCCCATGAAAGACCTATCAATTATAAGATTGATATTTCAATTAGCATAACATACCTGTTAGCTCATAATACTATTTCTTTATCCATAAATTATCTAACACTTAATCACAAGAATCAAATATTAGATAACATCTTAACACATTAGTATTATTATCGTCCTTTGATAATTCTTTAATCACTATATCATATGCATTATAATTTAACACATAATATTTTACATTATAAGTTCTTTTCTATAATCCAGTAGGCCAAATTCTAATATTATAATCTAGATTATTTAAACATATCAATCCAGCAGCCTGGATTAAAACTATTCAATTTGGTAAACTGTTTTTCAATCCAGCAAACTGGATTAAACTAATCACAAATCCAGCAACCTGGATTCAAACTAACTTACATTCCAGCAACCTGGATTCAAATTGACTTACAATCCAGCAAACTATTTTATAATCCAGTAAACTGGATTCATTAATTCAGCAAGCTGTTTTCCTTTCTAATTTATTAAATTTCCAATTCATCATACTATACATTCAATATGACTTATTGAATGTCCAATTAATAACTTAACTTCTCTTTTAAGCTCCATTTAATATTATTAATTATTTAATAATATTAAATTCATTTACGAATATTATTAGTCATTAAATAATATTTTAAATCAATGATAAGATTTAATAACACTTTAATCTGAATGTTACCAATCACTTAATTAATAATATCTTCATCTAATATTATTAATCTTTTAATAATATTTTAATCATTTGTTAAACTAATAAATAATTTATTTTAATTGTTTACACTTTACTAATTAATGCATTTTAATCATTTTAAATTGTCATACTCATAAGATTTCATCACCAATGACCAAATCCCTCATCAAAAAATTGCATATACCCTATTTAGGGCTTTCAAGCCATAACATCCTATTTTTCAAACTTTCAACATCACATAACTAATTTAATTCATTTGTTCATAACTAAACTATTTCCATGAAAAATACCAATTCAGTTTCAAAACTTTTTTTTTCTGGGATTTGGCAGAATATAGTCCTATATTGAACATATATTTTTCTCAGAATTTTTAAAATTTATTTACTATTTTTTAAATGGACAAAACTGCCGAATCTTGCGACATTTATCATAAACTTTGCTTTTGTCCAAAAATTTCGAAACTTATAGGGTATGTTCATGTTATGTATATGTAATCCCAATAAAAATTTCATAATTTTTGGACTTAACCACAAAGAGTTATTCGAGTTTACTTTTAAAATAGTCTTTTCCCGTAAAATCTATACATCCAAAAATCGTCATGTTTGGACACAATCTAGAAACCTCATCATATTATCATTTCAAATTTTTCTAGAAATTTTGAATGTCGAAAAAATTATGAAACTGCCCCTAGCAGAAACTACCCCAAAATAGTTTTTATTTTCTTTACCAAAAACGGGACTGTTTTAGCTAAATCAGTCACTACGACTTGTAAATTCATCATTTTTGAGTGCTACCACTTGGGTTTACTAGATAACTTATACATCTAGCACCTCTCTTTGACAGATCATAAAAAAGAGGTGTAGATCAAAAACAGTGGACACTCAAAGTATATAAAAGTTAGGGTTTATATATAAAGTAGAAAAATTATTTTTCTCTTCTTTTAATTTCCAAACAAATCAACACCGAATATGGGTAAATCTAAACATAAAACACTCATCAACATGTATATCCATAGTTTTTGAGTTTAGAAACATAAATCTAAGCTTTGATTTGGAATAACTAAAATTAATTACATAACCTAATTTTTTAAGGATTAATTATACTTTTTTCTCAAAATCTTCTTTCTTCTTCTTCTTCTTCTTCCATGGAGGATCTTTCTCTCTCCTCTTTCTCACTCATGGGACTGCCGCCCTCTTCTCTCCCTCCTCCATGGCTGTCGCCACTCCTTCCCTCTCTCTCTTGTTTACCCGTTCTTCTCTTTTTTCTTTTCCTCTTTCTCTTTCTTCTTTTTCTTTTTATCTTCTCTTTCATTCTTATCCTTCTTATCTCTTATCCTTCTTATCTATTATCTCTTATCTCTTCTTATCATGTTCTCTCTAATTATAGCCGCCCCTCTCTCTCTCTCTTTTTAACCGGCCATTTGGCCTTCTTATTGCCACATATTATTTTGCAGGCAGTCATGTTGGTCTGTGCGATAACATCATTAACGTCATGTTGGATGTTTCAATATATAGGTTCGTGTTCCTTCCATTATATACATATACAACCACAACCACCACCAAAACTATCATCGCAAAGTTCCGATCTGTTTCAAAATCTCAATGAATGAAATCTAGGCAATTGTAAGAAGAACACTATTATTTGGTTGAATCTAGATCGTATAACTCAGATTTGGTCGTTTGATTAGGACTTTTATCCATGCAGTTTTGATGCTTCTTTTGGTGGAGATTTATTTTTTCTTCCTTAGATCCAAGTGATAGTATGTTTGCAGAGATTTCTAAGTGTTGAACGTATAATTAATTGTCCAGGATTAATTTGTCTTGAAATTCTTCTTTATCTTTGTTTTTAACTGTGTATGTTTTATTACTTTAATTATCTTTATGTTTATTAACTTTTTTATATTTTGTCCCTTTAATCTAGATAATTTAAATGTTAAAATGTAATTTTAAAAATAATTATTTTTACTACACATAATTCATTAATTTTCAAATAAGAACGCATGTATATAGTCAACATAATTTAACGGATATTGTAACGTTTTGTAAAAAAATAAAAGTTGAGTTAATTGATTGTAAGGAAATAAAAATTGAGTTAGTTGACTATAAATAAAAAAAATAAAGCTAAGTGTTTGTAAGTTGGCCTAAAAGTAATAGTGAAGTAAAAAATATTTAACCTAGTTGCATGCCTACATATGGTGGTTGTTAGATGAATTTGTCGGTTGCATAAATGAAACAAATCCCTTCGCCTTGTCAATATCCTCTTCATCTTCTCCATGAGAATGGCCATGTAATTAAAGATCTTAAAACCGACGTTTTATCAGAACATTTAAAAGATTTGTGCAATTCTTTTTGATGACTAGTTTAACCATCCCTAGCAAAATATTCCGATTTCTATTTCATTGCCCATACTTCCTACAATAGTAGATGTAATTACTTTTCCATCACCAATGTTAACAGCCTTTGTGATTTCACCATATTAAAGTACTTTGGAAGTATGACACTAACAGGATTAGCAACCCTTGAAGATTTTAATTGGAATATGAATATCTTTTTTTCGTAATCACATATTGAGACTAAGCTCATTGCTGAACTTGAATCTGTTGGTTTTTGATTATATGATGTTTTGATTGATGACTAATTTAAGTGTGCATGGTTCATGGTGTGATATTATAAAATTAAATATGCATGAATTATGGATTATAATATTATAATTGATATGCATGGATTATGGTTTATTCATGAATATTTGTTGCTGTCTTCCTTTCGTTAGTATGATGGAATCAGTTCACATTTGAATTGAAGTGTATTAAGGAAGATTTGATATGGAATCTATTAAGGAAGATTTGATTATTAAGGTATGTTGGTATTTATAATAATTACAGATATTATGGTCCTTAACTCCAGCTAGCCCAAATTAGCTATTCTATGTCATCAGAATATTCCGTGGGTGTTAATCTTGCTTAGTGGAGCCCACATTAGTTAGTAGTCTATTTTGAAAAGGAGTCCTACTGAAGCTTTTGAATATTATCCTTATTTGTCTCCTTTATTCATGTTTAACATAGTTGTTTGTGGGTAGTGTTTCACTCCTTGATTTTAGCTCTTCAAAATTAAATAGTTGGCGCATATCTGCTTGTGATTCAAAGCTGCTGAAGTCATGGGTGGTTATAATATTCAAATATATTAGTCCATCTAAATTACGTGATTGCTGGAATCTCTCAGTGAGAATAAATTTGATTAACTGTTAAGTTAATTCAAATTTGAATTAGAAGCTTAAAAAGGTAACTGTTCTAAATTGCTAACAACCTTATCTTGCATATCTTTTATCCCTTCATATCAACTGCTTAGTATAATATCATATCTTCTAAATGAGCTTATCAAGGAAAACAATATATCCGTTGCTTTAAATATTAGTTGCTGATTTTATGATATTGTTAATCTGTGATTGAGAAATTAATAGGATCAGTTTTTCACATAGCCGTTGGAAGCCCTACTATATATTTCATCCTTCACGGCATTTGAAGACACGACTTGGAAAAGCTTCAATCAATCTTATATTATTTATCCAATAGCATTTCTAAGTTTTTCCAGCGATATATTTGTATTGTTCTTAAATTGTTTAGTGCTGGAACATTGATACTTCGTGTAAACAAAATCTTTATTCCGAGTGTAAGTCTTGTGTGGCTTGGTCTATCTTAAAGTAGATAGGATCTGTTCGAAGGAAGCTTTCAAGGTTGCAGATGTGCAAAGGTCTCAGTGGTGAGAAATGTTGCAGTAGTGCAAAGGGGGCAGAGGTGTCCATTACAGCGGAAAGCTTATTTGAACAGGGAGTCTTTTTATTGTATTTAATTGAATATTAAGTTTAATAAAAAGAGTCTCCAATCCTAGTTGGGATTGGACGTGGATTAGGCCACTAGATTAAAGGATAGGGGCTGAACCACGTAAAAATCTTGGTGTGATTTTTACTTCTATTTATCTCTTTAACTGTCATTCACGTTCTGCACTTCTTGTTATTCACGCCACTATCCCAGACACTAAAGCAGACAGGTCTAGCTGTCTGATAATAAGAAACGAAGAACATAAACTAAAGCAGACACTAAAGCAGACAGACGTAGCTGTCTGAATTATACCTGTTGCAGAAAATTATAAAAAGTTTTCACCATTTATCACTTTTAGCTTAAACACCTATTCACCCCCCCTCTAGGTGTGCACATACAAAGAATTACAGAATCCACATATAAAAATGCATTACCATTGTCTACCTCTTTCATAGTCTTCCTTCGAATTTCATAACCATCTAGAGGTTTTAAATTAATTGCATCAGTGTAATCACTTCGTTCAGGACTTTTGTCGAACACCTTACCCGCAACACCCATCTCTTTTTTATTTGCAAAGAACACTCCTACTTCTATGTTTGCTGCCAAGTTAGGGGATGAGAAATCATATCTTGAAAGAGAATTTACCTTAGGATGATCCAATTGGTTGAATACTTGATGAATTTATGGGTTTAAATCATCAATTTCGATCTGAAAGACATTACGTTCACCAACTTCGGGTACAATTGGATCGGCGTCTTAATCACCAGTTTGATCAGCATTTCTGGTACATGGGTTCATCTCTTCCTCTTCAAACTCCATAATTGCATCACCATGCTAATCCTTTTCATCATAATCTGATCAAATGGCATTTGTTTTTACACAGACAATCCTCATCTTGAGTATAACCACAAATTAACACTTTTTGATCATGCCCTGGATCGGATTTTGCACGAGATTGTCTCCTAACTTCAAACCGGAAATTCCAAAAAAAAATTGTCAAGAGCGGCCTGAATAGAATAAGATTCAACCACATCTTTCAATGAAAGCACCATTGTTACCGATTTATAGTATCAGACGGACTTTAAAAGAAATTTTAGGGGAAAGGAGATTGACCATACTACCTATGTTGGATGTTAATTCAAACTCCACCAGATTTTTTGGTCCTAGTTTTCAGTTGTTAGTTATTTTCGAATAAAATCCTTCTATTTGAAGAATATAATTAAATCAATTTAGTTTTTTAATTTTGAATATGTCTTATCATGTTGTTAGACTTATCCTTGATTCTCTTGCTGTCATATGGAAGTACCACAGATAAAATAAAAAGTTCAGTTCTTCTCCTGTTGCTGCTTTTCCTAGCCGTAGATTAAGAGTACATTAGAGGATTAATCCTAGTATTCCATTACCTCAATACCATTCTAATGAAATAATTTGTAACAAGAAGCATCCCTTCTTAACGAACACTGAGCTCACCATGTCAGCCTGGAGACACTATATATTCATTACAATAATTTTCTTGCCACAAGCCCACAACGGGAGACACTATTCATTACATTAATATTGAAATCCCTCGTTCATTTCCCATTCATTCCTATAGTTTTAGATCCCAATTTTGAGGAGCTCCTGTTTCTTATATCATCCGCAATTCTTGTTGTATTGTTTAACGAATTAAGAGTTGCCTTGAGGTAACTTTTAAACTGGAAGCCCTCTAAACCCTCCACCTCCTCTTCTCCACATAGGTCTTTTCCGTTCACGATCACCGTTGGAAACCTCAATTCCTTCTTCCGCACTAGCTCCCTCAGCTCTGTAATATATTTTGGGTCCTTGAAACAGTTTCGCTCCACAAAAACCACGTTGCACAGTTTCAGAATCGACTTTGCCAACATATTGGCCATGACATTGTCCGGTTCATTCGTGTAGAGAACTACCTTGTCACTTGGTGAGGAAGGGGAAGAGGGGTTTCCTTGTGGCACAGAATTTTTGGGCAATGGGAGGCGGCATTCCGGGAATTCGACAGACAGTTTTTCCCTAAACAATTTGACAATGTTCTGGATGAAAATGCTTTGCATCCTGGGAGCAAAAAAAAAACAAGAATTATTGTTCAAACTATGTTTGTTTTCGCATGTCCTTTAAATTTAATACTCCATCCGTCCCTTAATATAAGACTTTTTAGAGAAGTTTTTTTGTCTCTTAATATATGACGTTTTAGAATTTCAAGTAAGCATTAATTATTTAGTTTCTAATATTATCACAAGTATTAAATATAACTTTGGTTCTCTCACTATTTTTTACCTGTAAATAACAATCTCTTTTCTCAATACAAGGGCAATATGGATATTTGATATTATATTTAATGCTATATAATCATTTCCTTAATACTTGTATACAACTCTAAAAAGTTTTATATTAAGGGACGGAGGGAATACTTTTCTTGACTACAACCAATGCCCAAAACTCTAAATATGCACTAAAACAACTTCTTTTTAAAAGAAAGCACCCATTTATTGAAGAAAATGATCAGCCCGTGTTCTTATATAATGTCAAGGATGCACTTTTGTAAATATTTCTTCTTCTTTTTTTCCCCATATTTATAGCTATTGCACTTGCCTTTATAAGAAAATTTAAAGCCTAGAATAAAAATGTTACCCGTCAAAACGCGGTCCAAAAATATTTGCTACATCTACAAGCGCTTGCCTCCACTTTTCCACCTTGTCGTTGCGCCTCTGCTTATGCTTTTCAAGAGCAGCACCGTAACTCCCCAGCTGGTGTTTGATTTCTGCCGGTTCGACCTCATAGAAAATAGGTATGATGAAATACCTGGAGGTGTTCTTGCGTTCGAGGATGAGGAGAAGTTCATCAAGGCACCACGTTGAAAACGCAAAATTCTTGGATAATACAACTATGGCGCTCATAGAGCGTCTGATTCCGCTCTGAATTCTCCCATCTACTTCGTCTCCTGCACGTATAGCCTCCTTATCCATGAATGTCTCAAATCCTTCAGCTTTCAAAGCGTCATGCAGGAAGCAAGTAAATGTATCGCGCGTTTCGCCTCTAAAGCTCAAGAACACGTGACAAACGGAGCTTTCCTTGGCCATGTATGGATGGATAATTTAGCTTATATAATCAAAGAAATTAGAATGACAAAGATGTCTTTAAAATCTGATCCATGTCAGTTAACACATAATAATAATCTGATCCATGATTACATTGTTAACGACAATTATAATAACGGCATGGAGGGAGTATTTCTTAGAATTTTAATGATATTTTCTCCAGCTAATCTATTAAAAAAAATGTTCAGATGTTCAAAAGTCTAGGAGGAGGATGATGAACAGGAACGTTATTCTATAAAACACGCACTGAAAAAACACGTTTTCAGCAATGGGAAGCTTCCTAGCCTTCCAGCCCAGTGACTTAAATTAATAAAGCATATTTAGTTGACTGACTTTAACCAATGGAAGACCACACAAAGCAGCCAATAACGAACCAGTCCTATTTAAACCAATGGATTCATATTATATTAACTTTTATAATCACATATTTTTCTCTTGCTGTGTCATCATGATTGTACGTTAAGCAATTGATTACTCCCTCTATTCTTACTTATATGTAGGTTGTTTTAAATTTTTTTTGTTATTCTTAATTATTTGTCGTTTATAATTATGTAGGAGAATTGATCATTATAGCTGAATTGTATGATCCATCCACATCAATTCATCACCATGCAGCGCACACCTATGTAGACTGGCCCAATAAGCATATTGAACCACCTCCTTACCTAAAAAGTTAACCTATTAGGTTGAGGCTCTACCATACTTATTAACCCATCTACACTCTTGAATTTATCCAATGTGAAATTCTTGTGAAATATCCCAACAATCTCCACCTTTCACTTGAATACCCATCACAAGTATCATACTAGAGTATTGTCATCACTAAGCACACCTTCTTTGAATCCTTCAAGAGCTCTCTGCTCGACTCTAATACTACTCCACCACGCCAGCAACAAAAGTGTCTCAGCAGTTTTCGTAGAGCCATCCGAGTCCTGCTCCACCCGATTCAAATACTTCACCTTTGAGTCATTCAAGAGCTTTGCTTGACTCTAATATTACTCCACCACGTTCGGGACAAGCGTGTCTCAGCAACTTTCTTAGAGCCTTCCTAATCCCGCTCCACCCGACTTAAATCATCCCGTGCTCCACCTGATTCAACTCTATTTACTCCACCCACGAGGCCTGCGAATTGTACCTTTGCGCACTCCGCTCGCACCTTGGAGTTAATACTTGGACTCTCCCACGAGGCCTGCGAATTTTTTTACCCTCGCACTCCCCTCACACCTTGGAGTTGTTACTTGGGCCCATCAAACCATGTGCTCTGATACCATTTTATAGAGGAATGGTATTCCATCCCATATCAATTCATCACCTAGCAGTGCACACCTGTGTAGACAGACCCAATAAGTATGTTACACCACCTCCTTACCTAAAAGGTTAACCTATTAGGTTGAGACTCTACCATACTTATTAACCCTTGGTTAACCTATTAGGACCACACACACGCACACAAACGATTGGAAATTAAGAATAACACAAGAGATTTACGTGGTTCCCCAATTTGAGTACTCCACATGCGGCTTGTTGTTTATTGATGATTCCTTGGTTATATAGGGTTCTACAATAGATAGTATTTATAACTACTAATCCTATTCCAACTCTACTTCACATTATGTCTCAATTACCCATAATTTCCCTCTAATAAACAACCCAGAAAAAAATCATGTACCGTACCGCAGCCCCCCCCCCCACGACCTTCGAGTCCACCCTGATGGACTAGTGCATTGCTCCGCTCGGGCTCCACACTAGCCTTTTCCAGTAGCTTCTATATTATGAGTCACAAGTTTTCAACAAATCTCCACCTTGACGAATAACTTCATCCTTTCCGAAGATAAGTCACTTGTCATATCCGATCTTGGGGGGAATCCTCCAAACTAACATTCAGAGATATTGATCAAGTCCAAGCAATGCTTGAACTTGTCCGCGGTCACAGTCTTTGTCAACATGTTAGTTGCATTTTCAGAAGTGTGCTCCTTCTCCAATATCACATCCCCAGTAGCTATCAGCTCCCTCACCTTGTGAAACCTTACGCTAATATGCTTGGTCCTTGCGTGATACACCTGATGCTTTGTCAAGTAAATGGCGCTCTGACTATCACAATACAGCTGTACTCCACCTTGATCTATGCCCAGCTCATTCACAAAACCCTTCAACCACATTGCTTCCTTGCCAGCTTCAGTTAATGCCATATACTCAGATTCAGTAGTAGATAGAGCTACTAGAGATTGAACCATGGATCTCCAATAAATAGGTCCACTTGCAAGTGTAAACACATATCCTGTTGTAGATCTCAAATCATCCAACCTTCCAGCATAATCTGCATCCACATACCCTACAACTGACATCTGAGCTTGTTGCTTCGCAAACATAATCCCATAGTTTGTCATTCCTCTCAAATATCTGAACACCCGCTTAACAACTTTCCAGTGCTCTCTACCTGGATTAGCCATGTATTTGCTCACTGTGCTGACTGCATGTGCCAAATCGGGTCTTGTACACACCATCGCATAACATCAAACAACCAACTGCGCTCGCATAGGGCACGTTCGACATATCCTGAATCTCTTTAGCCGACTTTGGACACTGTGTTGTAGATAACCTGAAGTGACTCGCCAATGAAGTGTTGACCTGTTTAGCATTTGCCATACTAAACCTCTCTAACACTTTCTCCACATAATTCT
Organism: Panax notoginseng; assembly: GCA_016801055.1. Classification (NCBI taxonomy): domain Eukaryota; kingdom Viridiplantae; phylum Streptophyta; class Magnoliopsida; order Apiales; family Araliaceae; genus Panax; species Panax notoginseng. The sequence goes on along the minus strand of CM029018.1, from coordinate 207,760,515 downwards.
TTTATGTCAACCATAGCTTTCTAGCTGTTCTATCCCTGCGAATCTCCATCCCAAGTATTTTCCTAGCGGCACCCAAGTCCTTCATATCAAACTCCTTTCCCAACAAGTTCTTCAACCTGTTGACTTCAACCATGCTCTTTGCAGCAATAAGCATGTCATCCACATACAATAACAGAAAAATATAGGAACCATCCTCAAGACTTTTCACATAAACATAACAATCATACTCACATCGAGTGAACCCAATCCGGATCATGAAGGAATCGAACTTCTTGTACCATTGTCTTGGAGACTGTTTCAGCCCATACAGTGACTTCTTCAACCTGCATACCATGTGCTTAGTCTCCGGCTGCTTGAACCCCTCAGGCTGCTCCATGAATATCACTTCCTCCAAATCACCATGAAGAAAGGTTGTCTTTACATCCAGCTGCTCTAACTCCATGTCATAGCTAGCCACCAATGCCAAAATAATCCTGATTGAGGTATGTCTCACCACCGGAGAAAATACCTCATCATAGTCAATCCCCTTCCTCTGCGAGTATCCCTTTGCTACCAATCGAGCCTTAAACCGTTCCTTTTCCTTTTCTGATACAGTTTCCTTTTTCTTGTACACCCATTTGCACCCCACTGATTTCTTTCCCTCAGGTAATTCTGACAATTCTCAAGTCTTATTTTTCTTCAATGACTCCATCTCCTCCACCATGGCCTCCATCCATCTGTCCCTTTCAGAACTAGCAATTGCTTCCTGAAACGTGTACGGGTTCTGTAAGACCCCAACTTATTAATGAATAAAATCAAATTTTCTCTAAATATTATTGTGAATAATAAGGGGTTAATTTGATATAATACTTTGGTTATGGGTGAAATGTGCAAATTTTACAAAATAAGCAAGTGGTTATAAAATATTCATTTTGTCGGGGAATATTCGTTTGGTCGTGGAATATTCTTGCTGTCGGGGAATATTCGTACGACGGCGCAGCCTTGTGTGGGCCCCATAACGGAAAGCGATTGGATGAAGAAAACGACAAGTATAAGTTGTTTATAAATAACGGCGTAGTTGTTACCGTTAATACTGTTGGAATACCCGATGGTTAAAATACAGTAGCACACGGTATTGCACCAATTATTGATTCTTACGTAAGAAGACACTACTCAATAATTGTTACAATAGTTATTGGTCAATATTTTATTTTATTGATTCAATAATTGTTGCGTTGATATTTTATATTATTGCTGTTTCAATAATTGTTGCTGCACAGTATTTTCTATTATCAGATCAATAATTCATATTATTTGAATAATATTATTAGATAACATTATTGGCAATGTCTAGAAAGTTCTGTCTAAGGAGAGGTTTGGTCATCTAATTGCGCGCCAGTAAGGAGAAATCCTTATTAGAAAGCCCCCTTTTTCCTGGGAACGGCCTGGTTGTCATAAATGTGATTCTGTAATATTATTTGTGAATAATTAATTATTGATTCATATGATAAGGAAATATTTATTTTATGTGGATATAAATGAGGGATATATTTTTGTGGTTAAAAATGAAGGAGTTAATGTTGAGGTTTTTATCAGTATTTTTGTCGGAATGGAGGTATTAAAAATTAGGATTTTTCAGATATTTTGCGGGGGTTATAATTTTTAATCCGACCGTTGGATCGTGGTAATTTTTGGATATGTTATACATATATAAGTTGAGTATATGTCCACAAATTTTGAACCGTTAAAAATGAACGTATGATTTATTATGAATTTTACGAGATGACTGGTTCAGAAATTGTTGAATTTTCGGAGTTTATCATTTTGATGGAAAATTCTAGAATTGGTGGGCCCCACTCTTGGTTGGTGAAGAAATGTGCTGAGATTTTTATTCAAATGTGGTGGGTGGGAATAGTAGCAGGTAAAGGCATCACGTTGCAGGTTAAGTCTGCTTCGGCGTGCTAACATTTTCCTATAAATAGAGGGCTAAGTTAGAATTGAAAATCACACAAAAAATAAGTTTTCTCTCTTTCTCTCTCTAAATTATTGAGTGTATTTTGTGAGTATTTAGATACTTTGAGAGTTTCTATTCATCAGAGCAAGTTCCTTTCAGCCTTATACCGGTATTCCGACCAGAAGTACTAATATTTTGAGGTAAGGGATATTATTTTCTTCTTAATGATATTATTTTCTGCAATATCATTATGCTGAAATATTGATATGAACTTTTTATCAAATTTGAAACTTTTTGTGTCGGGGTTACTATTCACGTATACGTTACTATTCACGTATACGTCACTATTCACGAATACGACACTATTTACCGAAAAATAAAATTTTCTCTTTTTGTCTAAGATGTCTATTATGGTTACTATCTTTGATTATATCCATGTTTTGATCTTTATTTTTTTGAATTCTACTTCACAATTGATTATTATGAAGTATTATTGATCTTGGATAAACTGTTATACGAATCCCTACTATTTGTCCTTTTGTCTCACTGGATTCGTTCTCTTTAAGATATTTTTTATCATCCTCAGTCCTAAATGATGATATTACTGAATATCTTTGGCCTGTAGTGCAAAGATGTATGATTACCTGATGAATATCTTTGGCCTGTAGTGCAAAGATGAACAGGTATTGAGATGAACATGACTGACTGGTGATACAAATGAATATCTTTAGCCGGTAGTGCAAAGATGAATATTTGGTTAAAGATGATTATTAATTGATGTTACAGGGATAAAATATTGATGATAGACTTTTAAATCTTAGAAGATAGTAGAATTCATTCTCTACTTGACTCTTCTAATGGTTTGCTGTTTCCGCTGCAGTTGTTGATCTAAAACTTGTTGTCGATTATATTCTATCAGATTTTTTCCTGTTGAAGACTAACGATAATTTGTTGTATATTATCTTAGTCATAATATTCTTTACTGGGCTAGTTGAGCTCACCCTTTTCCTTTTTGTTTCATTTTTCTTCTCAGGAGGTGAGAACATAGCAGGATCTAGTCGGGGTATGGAGTGATGGTTCTAGAAAGATGTTTTAGCAGTCCTCACTATTTCTGTAAAATAATATTTGAATAATGGTATTGAGGACTTATTTGAGTATGGATATTGTGTAGAAGATAATATTTGTATTTAAACTCACAGTATGTGTTGTCGTATTTTGCACGACAATTGTATTATTGAAGTTGTAGTTTGCTTTCTGTACCATGTATTTGGCGACTCAGAATGGGTGTTGTATACCTATTTTGGGGGCGTCACAGTTGGTATCAGAGCTTAGGGATATGATCCCTGGCTGAGATGTGAGACAAGAACTAGGAGGGGAGAGACGGGGAATTCCTTCGCTAGTATGACCTGACTAAATTTATTTGGTGTTTATTTGGTCGGTCAGAGTATAGGGATAATATATGACATGACTATTAACCCTTGTTTTATGGCAGTATTTAAGAATGGCAGCTGAGAACGTTAATAATGGAGTAAATCAGACCGTGGAGACACCTTTGATCACCACCCAGGGGAACGTGCAACAGGAATGCAATATTCCTCCTGTAAACAACGTTACTGAGCAAACGATGAATGATGGAATGTTTAGGAGCTTTTTGCAGTTCATGCAAAATCAGACGAGGGAGACTCGTGTGCAGAATACGGGTGGAAATGATAACAACGCGAAGTTTGTCACAGCTAAGCAGTTCAAAGAATTGGGACCACCAAAATTTAAGGGAAAGCCAGATCCGATCATGGCGAAAACGTGGGTCAAGCAAATTACCAAGATATTCGATGTCTTGGGATGCACGGAGGAACAGAAGGTTCCATTCGCCACCTTTATGTTCCGCGGTGAGGCAGACTACTGGTGGGAGTCTGTGAAGCGTACCCAGCCTGACGCACTCAACATGTCCTGGGAAACATTTCAAAAACTGTTCAATGACAAGTACTTTCCTGAAAGTATTCGTCATATGAAGGAGGTGGAGTTTATCAGACTGGAATAAAACAACATGACGGTGTCCCAATACGAGGCGAAGTTTGCAGAGTTTTCCAGGTTTGCACCTCATTTGGTCGAAAATGAGGAACGAATGACGAGGATGTTTCTGAGAGGTCTAAAACCCGAGATTCGGCAATATCTTATCTCTCATAAATTTTCTTTATATTCAGATGTTGTAAACAGGGCTCAATTATTAGAGCGAGATAATGAGTATGTGCAACCGAGGGACCACAACCAGGGTCATACCGGTGGCGGCAGTCATCGAAGAAATGAAAACCAGCAGGGAGGAAAACATTCGGACAAAAGCGGTAACCACTCTGGTGGTAATCGTGGTCGTGATAATAGAAGGAGCGAGTCGGGAGGAGATTTCAAGAAGAGAAGATACAACAATGATAACGTGAAGACGTCAGCACAAACATCAACTGTTTCTAGGGGAGGAGAACGACCACCGGTCGTATGTTACAAATGTGGGAAAGAGGGACATATCAGCCCAAACTGCCCACAACAATCTAAGGTATGTTATAACTGTGGAAAGGAGGGTCATATAGTTCGAGAGTGTTCTGTAGCAAAACCAAGTTCAGCGGGGATGGTGACTCCAAAAGTTATCCCGGATAAGTCGAAATCAGCGGTTCCTGGAAGGGCGTTTGTCGTGACTGGCCAAAACGCGAGAAACCCGAACGAGGTGATCACGGGTAAGCTAATCATGAATTCTTGCGAAGTTTATACTTTACTAGATACCGGTTCTACCCATTCTTTTATCTCTCCTGCTTGTGCTCAACGTTTAAACTTGACTCCGGAGAAATTGGACTTTAACTTATCTGTTGAAACTCCGTTGGGTGAAACCTTCGTTACATCTACAGTTTATAAATCTTGCATGATCCAAGTTGGCACTATTACATTACCTGTTGATCTTATCTCTTTAAAGATACTTGCTTTTGATGTGATTTTAGGAATTGATTGGTTAACCACTCATCATGCTAAAATTGATTATTTTCGTAAGGTTGTTAGTTTTCATATTCCTAACCAACCTGTCATACGAATTTAAACTACTAAACCACTAAAATCAGTCACTGTCATATCAAGCCACAAAGCTATTCGTTTATTGAAAAACGGATGTCAAGCTTTCTTAGCCCATGTTATGGATTTGAACAAAGACAAGTCAGATTTGAATAATATTTCTATTGTTAGAGAATTTCCCGATGTATTTCCTGAAGAACTTCCTGGTCTACCCCCAGAACGTGAAGTTGAATTCTTTATTGACCTTGAACCCGGCACAAAGCCCATTTCTAAAACTCCATATCGAATGGCTCCTATTGAACTTCGGGAGTTAAAAGTCCAACTACAGGAGTTGTTGGACATCGGTTTTATTCGTCCTAGTACATCTCCTTGGGGTGCTCCTGTGTTATTCGTAAAGAAGAAAGATGGGAGTATGCGACTTTGTATCGACTATCGAGAATTGAATCATGTCACTATCAAGAATAGGTATCCGCTACCTCGCATTGATGACCTATTTGACCAGTTGCAAGGAGCACAATTCTTTTCAAAGATCGATCTTCGTTCTGGATATCATCAGCTGAAGATTAAAACTGAGGATATTCCAAAGACTGCCTTCAGAACTCGGTACGGGCATTATGAATTCTTAGTCATGTCTTTTGGATTGACTAATGCTCCTGCTGCCTTCATGGATATGATGAACCGTGTATTCAAAGAATATTTAGATCAGTTCGTTGTTGTCTTTATTGATGACATCCTCATCTATTCCAAAAGCCGTGAAGATCATGAGCGCCATTTGAAGCTGGTACTGCAAAGGCTTCGTGAAAATAAGTTATATGCCAAATTGAAGAAATGCGAGTTCTGGCTTGAGGAAGTAGCATTCCTTGGGCACGTGGTGTCAAAACATGGAGTATCTGTCGACCCGGCGAAGATTGAAGCCATACAAAGTTGGGAGCAACCGAAGTCGGTAACCGAAGTACGTAGCTTTCTGGGCTTAGCTGATTATTATCGGAGATTTGTGGAAGGATTTTCTCGAATCGCTACTCCGTTAACTCAGCTGACTCAGAAAGATACAAAATTCGTATGGAGTGAGGAATGCGAGAAGAGTTTCCAAGAACTCAAGAGGAGACTCATTTCGGCACCTGTTCTGACAATACCATCTGGTTCGAATGGATTTGTTATCTACAGCGATGCTTCAGGTAAAGGGTTAGGATGTGTTCTCATGCAACATGGGAAAGTCATAGCCTATGCCTCACGACAACTCAAAGAATATGAGATGAATTATCCTACTCATGATTTAGAGTTGGCAACAGTCGTTTTTGCATTGAAGATCTGGAGACACTACCTGTATGGGGAGAAAGTGGAGATCTATACAGATCATAAAAGTCTCAAATATTTCTTCACCCAAAAGGAACTTAACATGCGGCAGTGACGTTGGCTCGAGCTGTTGAAAGATTACGAGCATATCATCCAATATCATCTTGGAAAAGCAAACGTAGTAGCTGACGCATTGAGTAGAAGATCATATGCGGGTACGAGTGCAATGGTGTTAACACAAAGGCCTATTTTGTATGATTTGCAAAGGATGGAGATAGAGATAAAGGCTCCAAGTACCCACATGATGATATCAAATATACGAGTAAAACCGACTTTAATTGATAAAGTTAAAGCCGCTAAAGCTACGGACATAGAGCTGATGCATATGAAGAAGAAAGTGCAAGAAGGTGCTATTCCAGAAGCAAGAATCGATGAAGAAGGAATACTTCGAGTCAACTCCAGACTTTGTGCTCCTAACGATTTTGACTTGAAGCATAGAATAATGATGGATGCACATAACACACCGTTTGCAATCCATCCTGGGAGTACCAAAATGTATCGTGATCTTCGACATACATTTTGGTGGAATAATATGAAGAGAGAGATTGCAAAGTTTATCTCGAGGTGTTTAACTTGTCAACGTGTAAAGGCGGAACATCAAGTGCCAAAGGGTCCATTGCAACCACTTGAGATTTCGAAATGGAAGTGGGAACACATTACCATAGATTTCGTTACGGGTCTTCCTACGGTTTCTCAAGGTATAAATGCTATTTGGGTTATTGTTGATAGATTAACCAAGTCTGCTCATTTCTTACCGATACGTGAGACTTATTTCCTTGAACGTCTTGCTAGTATGTATGTGAATGAGATTGTGAGATTGCATGGCATGCCAGTATCCATAGTTTCGGATCGTGACCCAAGATTCACTTCACGATTTTGGGTTAGCTTGCAGAAAGCTATGGGCACAGATTTACGATTCAGTTCGGCATACCATCCTCAAACGGACGGACAATCAGAGAGGACTATTCAAACTCTTGAAGATCTATTAAGACTTTGTGTCCTAGATCTCAAAGGGAGTTGGGATAAGTACCTACCATTGGTGGAATTCTCCTACAACAACAGTTATCAGGCGAGCATAGGTGTTGCTCTATTTGAGGCGTTGTATGGAAGAAAATGTCGTTCTCCAGTATGCTGGGACGAGGTGGGTGAAGCAACATTGTTGGGACCAGAGTTGGTACGCATGACTACAGAGAAGATCCAAACGATTCGACAACGTATACAAACGGCACAGGATCGACAAAAGAGTTATGCGGATCTTCATCGGAAGGACGTGGAATTTAATATTGGAGATCATGTATTATTACGTGTTACACCATGAAAGAGAGTTACAAGATTTGGAAAGAGAGGAAAGCTCAATCCAAGATTTGTTGGTCCATTTGAGATTCTTGAGCGAATAGAAAATGTGGCATATAGACTCGCATTACCTCCAAGCATGTCTCGTGTTCATAATATTTTTTACATATCTATGCTTCGTAAATATGTTAAAGACCCGAACCACATTATTGAGTTAGAACCAGACGAGATAGCTGAAGATTTAACGTACGAGGAGGTACCTGTTAAGATCTTGGACAGGAAAGAGCATGTCCTACGCACGAAGGTTATACCACAAGTTAAGATTTTGTGGAGAAACCATGCTATTGAAGAAATGACCTGGGAGTTAGAATCAGAAATGAAAGCGAGGTATCCTCACCTTTTTGAAACATCAGGTACGTACGTCAATTTCGAGGACGAAATTTCATAAGGAGGGGAGGTTGTAAGACCCCAACTTATTAATGAATAAAATCAAATTTTCTCTAAATATTATTGTGAATAATAAGGGGTTAATTTGATATAATACTTTGGTTATGGGTGAAATGTGCAAATTTTATAAAATAAGCAAGTGGTTATAAAATATTCATTTTTTCGGGAAATATTCGTTTGGTCATGGAATATTCTTGCTGTCGGGGAATATTCGTACGACGGCGCAGCCTTGTGTGGGCCCCATAACGAAAAGCGATTGGATGAAGAAAACGACAAGTATAAGTTATTTATAAATAACGGCGTAGTTGTTACCGTTAATAATGTTGGAATACCCGGTGGTTAAAATACAGTAGCACACGGTATTGCACCAATTATTGATTCTTACGTAAGAAGGCACTACTCAATAATTGTTACAATAGTTATTGTTCAATATTTTATTCTATTGATTCAATAATTGTTGCGTTGATATTTTATATTATTGCTGTTTCAATAATTGTTGCTGCACAGTATTTTCTATTATCAGATCAATAATTCATATAGTAGCAGGTAAAGGCATCAGGTTGCAGGTTAAGTCTGCTTCGGTGTGCTAACATTTTCCTATAAATAGAGGGCTAAGTTAGAATTAAAAATCACACCAAAAACAAGTTTTCTCTCTTTCTCTCTCTAGATTATTGAGTGTATTTTGTGAGTATTTAGATACTTTGAGAGTTTCTATTCATCAGAGCAAGTTCCTTTCAGCCTTATACCGGTATTTCGATCAGAAGTACTGATATTTTGAGGTAAGGGATATTATTTTCTTCTTAATGATATTATTTTCTGCAATATCATTATGCTGAAATATTGATATGAACTTTTTATCAAATTTGGAACTTTTTGTGACGGGATTACTATTCACGTATACGTTACTATTCACGTATACGCCACTATTTACGAATACGACACTATTCACCGAAAAATAAAATTTTCTCTTTTTGTCCAAAATATCTATTATGGTTACTATTTTTGATTGTATCCATGTTTTGATTTTTATTTTTTTGAATTCTGCTTCACAATTGATTATTATGAAGTATTATTGATCTTGGATAAACTGTTATACGAATCCCTACTATTTGTCCTTTTGTCTCACTAGATTCGTTCTCTTTAAGATATTTTTCATCATCCTCAGTCCTAAATGATGATATTACTGAATATCTTTGGCCTGTAGTGCAAAGATGTATGATTACCTGATGAATATCTTTGCCCTGTAGTGCAAAGATGAACAGGTGTTGAGATGAACATGACTGACTGGTGATACAAATGAATATCTTTGGCCGGTAGTGCAAAGATGAATATTTGGTTAAAGATGATTATTAATTGATGTTACAGGGATAAAATATTGATGATGAACTTTTAAATTTTAGAAGATAGTAGAATTCATTCTCTACTTGACTCTTCTAATGGTTTGCTGTTTCCGCTGCAGTTGTTGATCTAAAACTTGTTGTCGATTATATTCTATCATATTTTTCCCTGTTGAAGACTAATGATAATTTGTTGTATATTATCTTAGTCATAATATTCTTTACTGGGCTAGTTGAGCTCACCCTTTTTCTTTTTGTTCCATTTTTCTTCTCAGGAGGTGAGAACATAGCAGGATCTAGTCGGGGTATGGAGTGATGGTTCTAGAAAGATGTTTTAGCAGTCCTCACTATTTCTGTAAAATAATATTTGAATAATTGTATTGAGGACTTATTTGAGTGTGGATATTATCTAGAAGACAATATTTGTATTTAAACTCACAGTATGTGTTGTCGTATTTTGCACGACAATTGTATTATTGAAGTTGTAGTTTGCTTTCTGTACCATGTATTTGGCGACTCAGAATGGGTGTTGTATACCTATTTTGGTGGCGTCACAGGTTCCCACTAGTAGTAGATAGAGCGTATGCAACCATATTATCAAACATGTACCTCTCTGGTGGTTTGATAGTGCGTCTGGGTCTCCTTGCGGCTATGCTTTCGTCTTGCTGCTGCTGATTTTCCTGTTCCACTTGTGGTGAATTTCCAGTGTCATAATTCTCCAGTTCGATTTGAACTTCCTGCTGCTGTTTCCCGATCTCTCCACCAGCCACAGTTTTCTGACCTTCCTGTTGTGACTTAACCATGGAAGCCTCATCAAAAACCACATCTCTACTGATCACTACCTTCTTTGAATTCGGATCCCAAAGCTTATACCCCTTTACCCCTTTCTTATACCCAAGAAAGATACACTGTTTGGACTTGGCATCAAGCTTTGATCTCTCATCACCTGGAACGTGTACGTAGGCTGGACATCTGAAGATCCTTATACCCGAGTAGTATACCTCTTTACCTGTCCATACCTCTTATGCCGCTTTATTACCCAAAGCAGTACTCGGCGACCTGTTTATTATGTAAACTGCCATTCTCACTGCTTCTGCCCAGAAATCCTTCGAAATCCCTACATTTAGTCTCATGCACCGTGCCCGCTCTGCTATAGTTCTGTTCATTCTCTCTGCCACTCCATTCCGCTGTGGAGTTTTCCTGACAGTCCAGTGACGTTGTGTCCCGTGCTCTTCACAAAACTTCACAAATGGCTCGTACTTGTACTCTGTCCCATTATCTGACCTGAGGCACTTAATTCTTCTGCCTGTTTGATTTTCTACTTCAGCTTTCCACACCCTGAACTTTTCAAAGACCTCAGACTTGTGCCGCATGAAGTACACCCAAACCTTTCTCGAAAAGTCATCGATGAAAGTTAAGAAATACAGCGATCCCGCTTTCGAAGCTACTCTCACTGGCCCCCATACATCAGAATGCACATAGTCAAATTTTCCATTCGTTTTGTTCACCGCACTCTTAAACTGTACCTTACACTATTTTCCCAAGACACAGAACTTGCAGAAGTCTAACTTGCACGCCTTTATCCCTTTCAGTAGATTTCTCCTATGTAATTCCAGCATCCCACGTTCTCCCATATGCCCTAACCGTATATGCCATAGCGTAATATCATCAATATCTTCTGCTGTAGTGGCAGCAGCTCCACCTACAACTGTACTCCCTATTATCCGATAGATATTCCCGTTAACCTTAGAACTTTTCATTATTACCAGGGCACCCTTTGTCAATCTCATGGCTCCACCACCAGTTTTGAACTCGCAGCCATTAGAGTCTAGAGTTCCCAATGAAATCAAATTCTTCCTTAAACCTGGAACATGTCTCACCTCAGCTAGAGTTCTTACAACACCATCAAACATCCTTATCTTTACTGTGCTTATTCCAATGACGTTGCACGAAGCATCGTTACCCGTTAGAACTGTCCCACAGTTCACTGACTTGTAGGTGTCAAACCACTCCCTATTAGGTGACATGTGAAACGAACATGCTGAATCCAAAATCCACGAGTATGTCACGTCCGTGTTTGTTGACACTGACAACATATCCTCATCATCCGATGATTCCTCCACGACGTTTGCCGATTTTGTAGATTCTGATTGCTTCCCTGTTCCTTCACCCTTATTCTTATATGGACAATCCCTTTTGAAGTGTCCTGTCTCGCGACATCTGAAACACTTACCCTCCTTTGGTTTAGGAGTCTTGCCCCTCGACTTAGATTTCCCATGCGTTCCTGGTTTCCCTCTATCTGATTTTCTTCCACGTTGCTCTCCACCTTTTACCATCAACCCTTCACCCGAAATACCCTCGGATTGTTGTTTTCGCTGGTTAAACATCAGTAGAGCAGAAGTGACTTCTTCCAATTTTAGAGTTTCTTTTCCCCATAAGAGGGTCGTCACAAGATTCTCCATGGAACCCGGTAGAGAACACAGTGACATCACGACTGGTCTTCTTCCTCGAATTTCACTTCAATCCTTAGCAAGTCACTAATTGTTTGATTGAACGTGTGAATGTGTTGAATAAGCTCTGAACCTTCAATCATCTTTAACTCAAACAGTTTTTGCTTTAAAAACAGTTTATTCGTCAATGACTTTGACATATACCTGGATTCCAATTTACTCCATACACCCGATGACGATTCATCACCGATCACGTGATACATAACCTCGTCTGCTAGACACAAACGAATTGTACTTACCTCATCAGTCGTCATGGACTCCGGTTTCTTCTTTAACGCCTTTACCAATCCCTGTTGCACCAACAGATCATTTACCCTCTGTTGCCATAGCTCGAAATTCCTAGTCCCATCAAACTTCAATACATCCAACTTTGTTACCGATGAATTTGATGTCATCTCCCACATCAATTCATCACCATGCAGCGCACACCTGTGTAGACTGGGCCAATAAGCATGTTGGACCACCTCCTTACCTAAAAGGTTAACCTATTAGGTCGAGGTTCTACCATACTTATTAACTCATCTACACTCTTGAATTTATCCAATGTGGGATTCATGTGAAATATCCCAACAATCACTATTTTTTCCAAATATCCCCTTATTACTCCACCTAATTTTTTGATCCATATTTATCATTATCCTATACTACTCTTCTTAAGTATTTTTCTCCTTCTCCCAATAAGTGAGGTGAAGGGTATTATAGACAATTGATAGTATAGTTAATGCTTTTCAATCATTTCTTTAATTGTTGTGCACATATCTAAAATGATCTATATTAAGGAACGGAAGGAGTATTAGACTTTGGGAATATGACGGTGAATTTCGATCCCTATTCTATTGTGGCCCATGTGTGGATGAGACTTTCTATGCATTAGATTAATAGATCACTTATTTCTTTTATGAAGTTTAAAATATCATACGCCCTCCGTTTTGATGTTTAATCTTTGAATCTCTAATATCCGATGAAAATCAAAGAAACCAAAATTAGCTATTTTCACCTTCCCAGTTCACGACGTCCAAAATTAAGACTTAACTCACCCTCTACAATTGTTATATATGGGTAATGAAGTATAAAATGTATATATAGTTAATGATGAGTTTAATAATGCGGAGGGTAATCATATAAGTGCCTGATTTTAAGGAAAATTGGTTCATTTTTTTCAGCTTTGACTTGGCTTACAATTGATTAAGTTTAAATATAAATTACCATGATCAACAAGTGATTGATTTTTCAAAAAAATTAATTAAATGATTATACACTTAATTTTTTTTAATTGTGTCCAATTGATATGCCATATCAAAAGTTGGCATGATGACATATACATGTGACATTCAGATGCTTATGTGTAATGAAGGGGAATAAACATATTTCGACATATTTTTTAACATTTTTAATACGTCAAGGGTAAAACTGATTAAAAGATTAAATAAAATCCAAAACGAGTAATGAAAAGCTCAACAAAATGGTGGGAAAGAAGAGCAAACTCATTTGTTTGGGTATGTTTTTGGTTGATTAGGGTTTGGCCGTTTGGGTAGGCTTTTGCATAACATCCACGGCGTGATTAGGTTTTGGGTTTCAGAATTTCGGTAAGGCTTAAGTATGATTTACTACCCTAAACTATAGGTCATATTCCACTTCGGTGATCCACCTTTCAATTTTGTCAATTAGGTGATTGAACTATCAATTTTTTTCGATTTCATTTAATTGGGCCTGCCACGTCAGAAATTGCTGACGTGGCATCCTAATAGGCAGCAGGAGTGGTTATGTGTAAAAACATTATATACTTTTAATGAGATCAAAGGACAAAAAGGTAAAATAACAAATAAAACAACTAAAAATTACACAAATAATATAAATTAGTTGTATAATTATTTATTTATAGTTATATAAATAATATAAATTATTATATAAATAATATAATAATTATTTTTATTAAAAAAACTGCGCTTTTGTATTTTTTTATTAAAAAAATTGTGTTTAATATTAATGATAATAAAAATAAAAATATTAATGATAATAAAAATAAAAATAAAAATACAATTTTTTTAATAAAAAAATAATAATTATTTATTTAAAAAAAACAACCAACTGCGTTTTTAAAAAAAAAATAAAGCAACTGTGTTTTTATTTTTATTAATTTTAATAATTATTTTTATTAAAAAAACAACTGCGTTTTTTTTAATTAAAAAAAACAGCATGTTTTTTATTATTACAAAAAAATAGCATTTTTTTTATTACAAAAAAATTGCATTTTATTTTTATTATTATTAATATTAAACACAATTTTTTTAATAAAAAAATTAATAAAACGCAGTTTTTTAATAAAAATAATTATTTTTAATAAAAATAATTATTATATTATTTATATAATAATTTATATTATTTATATAACTATAAATAAATAATTAAACAACTAATTTATATTATTTGTGTAATTTTTAGTTATTTTATTTGTTATTTTACCTTTTTGTCCTTTGATCTCATTCAAAATATATAATGTTTTTACACATAAGCACTTCTGCTGCCTATTAGGATGCCACGTCAGCAATTTCTGACGTGGCAGGCCCAATTAAATGAAATCGAAAAAAATTGATAGTTCAATCACCTAATTGACAAAATTGAAAAGTGGATCACCGAAGTGGAATATGACCTATAGTTTAGGGTATTAAATCATATTTAAGCCTTTCGGTAATAAAGGTCACAACCTAATCAGGTTTTGTTAAAATGTCTTTTTTTTTATTCTTCTTTTTATACATAAGCTCTAAGAAGTTTCAGTCTATATGTCATGTCATCAATTTATCATATAACATACAATCACAAAAGTGAAAATTAACAAAGAGTTTAGGATAATATTTTATAATTGATAGAGGATAAAACACAAACTGGTTAGAAAATTAAAATGTCTAATTAGTCAATCAACTCCAATTAACTCACCAAAAAGGAAGCTGCGCCTCGATTATTAAATGTTGTTCAAAAATGACTTCTTATCTACTCCCTCCGTCCAGGATATCTGTCCAGGATAAAAGTCATGGTAGACTTTTGATGAATGAAATGACAAAATTGTCCATAATAATGTCATTAAATATGGAGAGAGAATTAGAATAAGAAAAGCATGAGATATTTAATGTTACGGGTATAATAGGAAAATATGTGTAAAAGTTTGGTTATTAAAGGAAAATGAACATTTAACATGGACTACCCAAAATAATAATAAAGACTTTTATCATGGGACTGAGGAAATACTATTTATACTTTTGTTGTTGCCCAGTACGTGATCATTATAGTTGCAATGTCATATTTTTTTTATTTTACTTAAGGGGACTGATTCATAGTTGATCCATAGCAACCCTAGTTGATGTGTAGTCTGTATTGGCTAACTAAATAATAAGAGTAGTTAAGCTGATTCATAGTCAGCCCTGATTATAAGTCTATTTTTAACAAATCAACGTGTGATCGTCCTTCTATATTGTGGACGAACACAATTTAAAAAATTATTCACATTCGTTGACCCCAATTTCTAGCAGACTACGCTACAAATTGTTTATAATACTTGCTTCTTTATAGATGGCTGAAAGGTTTCCTTTTTTCTCCATTTGATGTAATGAATTTCATTGTGGACATATTCATATCTTATGGGCTGTCGTTATGAATTTTCTTTAGATTTTAATGATATTTCTTCTCCAAATCTAATAAAAAAAATGTTCTAAAGTCTAAAGGAATAAGAAGAACACGCTATTCTAGAAACACGGTGTGAAACGTTTATGCTTATGATCATTAATTTTCAGCACTGGGAAGTTTCCTAGTGACTTGCTATTAAAGCATATATATATATATAGCTTGACTTTGTCTCTCCACTTGTTTATATACGTTTATGTTTTGGCATTGAAGCTCTGCGGGTGTATTGAGAATTGTCTGGATTCTGGAACGAACTAAATCGCAGGCTGAATAGATACGCACCTTTTGTCCATGGCGAATGAAAGATCCTTTTGTCATGTCTTCTTGAGTTTTAAAGGCGAAACCCGCAATAAGTTTACTTGCTTCTTGCACGACGCTTTAAAAGCAGGGGGATTTGAAGTGTTCATGGATAAAGAGGCAATACGCGTAGGAGACGAAGTAGATTCGAGAATTCAGGATGGAATCAAAGGGTCTATGAGTGCCATAGTAGTGTTCTCTGAAAACTACGCCTCCTCAACGTGGTGCCTTGATGAACTTCTCCTCATCCTCGAACGCAACATGAACTCTAGGTATTTCATCATACCCATTTTTTAAGAGGTGGAACCGGCAGACATTAACCACCAGCTGGGGAGATATGGGGATGCACTCCAAAAGCATAAGGCCAGGCACGGGGACGACAAGGTCGAAAAGTGGAGACAAGCGCTTGCACAAGTTGGAAATATTCTTGGAGAGCATGTCCAAGGGTAACATTTTATTTATTTTGCTCATATTTATGACTTTTATTTGTCAAAATGCTTTTTTGTTAACATAAATTACCAAGATATTTGATGTCTTGGGATGCACGGAAGAACAGAAGGTTCCATTTGCCACCTTTACATTCCGTAATGAGGCAGATTACTGGTGGGAATCTGTGAAGCGTACCCATCCAGCCGCACTCAACATGTCTTGGGAGACGTTTCAGAAACTGTTCAATGACAAGTACTTTCCTGAAAGTATTCGTCATATGAAGGAGGTAGAGTTTATTAAATTGGAACAGAACAACATGACGGTGTCCCAGTACGAGGCGAAGTTCGCGGAGTTATCCAGGTTTGCACCTCATTTGGTAGAGAATGAGGAACGTATGACGCGGATGTTTCTGAGAGGTTTGAAACCCGACATAAGTCAGTATCTCATTTCTCATAAATTTTTTCTATATTCAGATATTGTCAACAGGGCTCAATTATTAGAGCGAGATAACGAGTACGTTCAACCGAGGGACCAAAATCAGGAGCGTACCGGTGACAGTAGTCATTGGAGCAACGATAACCAGCGGGGAAAGAAGAACACAGACAAAAGCGGTAACCACTCTGGTGGTAATCGTGGCCATGAAAATAGAACAAGCGGGTGGGGGGAGATTTTAAAAAGAGGAAATTCAACAATGACAATGTGAAGACGTCAGCACCAGCAGCAACTTGTTCTAAGGGAGGAGAACGACCATCGGTCGTATGCTACAAATGCGGGAAAGAGAGACATATCAGCCCAAATTGTCCACAACAGTTCAAGGTATGCTATAATTGTGGAAAGGAAGGGCATATCGCTCGAGATTGTACTATAGCGATACCAAGTCCAGCGGGGATGGTGACTCAAAAGCGGTCCCAGAAAAGTCAAAGTCAATTGTTCCTGGAAGAGCGTTTGTCATGACTGGTCAAAATGCGAGGAACCCAAACGAGATGATCACGGGTAAGCTAATTATAAATTCTTGCGAAGTTTATACCTTATTAGATACCGGTTCTACCCATTTATTTATCTCTCCTGCTTGTGCTCAACGTTTAAACTTGACTCCGGAGAAATTAAACTTTTACTTATCTGTGGAGACTCCGTTAGGAGAAACCTTCATTACATCCACTGTTTATAAATCTTATTTGATCCAAGTTGGCACCATCACATTACCTGTTGACCTTATCTCTTTAAAGATACTTGCATTTGACATGATTTTAGGGATTGATTGGTTAACTACTCATCATGCCAAAATTGATTATTTTCGTAAGGTTGTTAGTTTTCATATTCCTAACCAACCTGTTATACGAATTCAAGCAACTAAACCACTAAAATCAATCACTGTCATATCAAGCCATAAAGTCATTCGTTTATTAAAAAATGGATGCCAAGCTTTCTTAGCCCATGTTATGGACTTGAACAAAAACATGTCAGATTTGAATAAAATTTCTGTTGTTAGTGAATTTTCTGACATATTTCCTGAAGAACTTCCCGGTCTACCCCCAGAACGTGAAGTTAAATTCTTTATTGACCTTGAACCTGGTACAAAGTTCATTTCTAAAACCCCATATCGAATGGCTCATATTGAACTTTAGGAGTTAAAGGTCCAACTACAGGAGTTGCTGAACATCAGTTTCATTCGTCCTAGTACATCTCCTTGGGGTGCTCCTGTTTTATTTGTAAAGAAGAAAGACGGGAGTATGCGACTTTGTATTGACTATCGAGAATTGAACCATGTCACCATCAAGAATAGGTATCCGTTACCTCGCATTGATGACATGTTTGACCAGTTGCAAGGACCACAATTCTTTTCAAAGATCGATCTTCGTTCCGAATATCATCAGCTGAAGATTAAAACTGAGGATATTCCGAAGACTGCCTTTAGAACTCGGTACGGGCATTATGAATTCTTAGTCATGTCTTTTGGATTAGCTAATGCTCCTGCGGCTTTCATGGATATGATGAACCGAGTATTCAAGGAATATTTGGATCAGTTCGTTGTTGTCTTTATTGATGACATCCTCATATATTCTAAAAGTCGTGAAGATCATGAGCACCATTTGAAGCTGGTACTCCAAAAGCTTTGTGAAAATAAGCTATATGCCAAGCTGAAGAAATGCGAGTTCTGGCTTGAGGAAGTAGCATTCCTTGGGCACGTGGTGTCAAAACATGGAGTATCTGTTGACCCAGCGAAGATTGAAGCAATACAAAGTTGGGAGCAACTGAAGTCGATGACCGAAGTACGTAGCTTTCTGGGCTTAGCTGGTTATTATCGGAGATTCATTGAAGGATTTTCTCGAATCGCTACTCCGTTAACTCAGGAATATGAGAAGAGTTTTCAAGAGCTTAAGAGAAGATTCATTTTGGCACCTGTTTTGACAATACCATTTGGTTCGGATGGATTTATTATCTACATCGATGCTTCAGGCAAAGGGTTAGGATGTGTTCTCATGCAAAATGGGAAAGTCATAGCTTATGCCTCGCGACAACTCAAAAAATATGAGAGGAATTACCCTACTCATGATCTAGAGTTGGCAGCAGTCGTTTTCGCGTTGAAAATTTGGAGGCACTATCTATATGGGGAGAAAGTGGAGATATATTCAGACCATAAAAGCCTCAAATATTTCTTCACCCAAAAAGAACTCAACATGCGATAACGACGTTAGCTCGAGCTATTGAAAGATTATGACCACACCATTCAATACCATCCTGAAAAAGCGAACGTGGTAGCTGACGCATTAAGTAGAAGATCATATGCGGGAACGAGTGCGATGTTGTCAACACAAAGGCCCATTTTGTGTGATTTACAAAAGATGAAGATAGAATTCAAGACTCCGGGGACCCATGCGATGATGTCAAGTATGCGCATGGAACCGACTTTAATCGAAAAAGTTAAAGTTGCTCAAGCCACAGACCCGGAGCTGATGCGTATGAAGAAGAAAGTACAAGAAGGTGTTATTCCAGAAGCAAGAATCGATGAAGAAGGAATACTTCGAGTCCAGACTTTGTGTTCCTAATGACTTTGATTTGAAATACAAAATCATGATGGAGGCACACAATACACCGTTTACAATCCATCTTGGAAGTACCAAAATGTATCGTGATCTTCGACATACATTTTGGTGGAACAATATGAAGAGAGAGATCGCGAAGTTTATCTCGAGGTGTTTAACTTGTCAACGTGTAAAGGTGGAGCATCAAGTGCCAAAGGGTCCATTGCAACCACTTGAGATTTCGAAATGGAAGTGGGAATACATTACCATAGATTCCGTTATGGGTCTTCCCACGGTTTCTCAAGGCATAGATGCGATTTGGGTTATTGTTGATAGATTAACTAAGTCTGCTCATTTCTTGTCGATACGGGAGACTTATTTCCTTGAACGTCTTGCTCGTATGTACGTAAATGAGATTATGAGATTGCATGGCATGCCAGTATCCATAGTTTCGGATCGTGACCCAAGATTTACTTCACGATTTTGGGTTAGCTTGCAAAAAGCTATGGGCACGGATTTACGATTCAGTTCGGCATACCATCCTCAAACGGACGGACAATCAGAGAGGACAATTTAAACTCTTGAAGATTTATTAAGACTCCGTGTCCTAGACTTCAAAGGGAGTTGGGATAAGTATTTACCATTGGTAGAATTCTCCTACAACAACAGTTATCAGGCAAGTATATGTCTGACTCCATTCGAAGCATTATATGGACGAAAGTGTCGCTCTCCAATATGTTGGGATGAGGTGGGTGAAGCAACATTATTGGGGCCAGAGATGGTACGTATGACTACGAAAAAGATCCAAATGATTCGACAACGTATACAAATGGCACAAAATCGACAAAAGAGTTATGTGGATCTTCATCGAAAGGACGTGAAATTTAGTATTGGGGATCATGTATTGTTGCGAGTTGCTCCATGGAAGGGAGTTACAAGATTTGAGAAGAGAGGAAAGCTCAATCCACGATTTATTGGTCCATTTTAGATTCTTGACCGAGTAAAAAATGTGGCCTATAGACTCGCGTTACCTCTAAGTATGTCTCGTGTTCATAATATTTTTCACATATATGTGCTTCGTAAATATGTGAAAGACCCGAACCACGTTATTGAGTTAGAACTGGACGAAATAGCCGAAGACTTAACGTATGAGGAGGCACCTGTCAAGCTCTTGGATAGAAAGGAGCATGTCCTACGCACAAAGGTCATACCACAAGTCAAAGTTTTGTGGAGGAACCATGCTATTGAGGAAATGACCTAGGAGTTGGAAATGGAAATGAAAGCGAGGTATCCTCACCTTTTCGAAACACCAGGTACGTACTTCAATTTTGAGGACGAAATTCCATAAGGAGGGGAGGTTGTAAGACCCCAACTTATTATAAATGAAATTAAATTTCTCTATTTATTATTTTGAAATAGTAAGGGTTGAATTGATTAATGTGGTTAGTTATGGGTAAAATACGCAAATATTTCAAATAAACAAGTGGTTATAAAATATTCATTATTGTCAGTGAATATTCGTTTGGTCGTGGAATATTCTTACTGTCGGAAAATATTCGTACGACGGCGCAGCCTTGTTGGGGCCCCATAATGGAAAGCGATTGGATGAAAAAAATGACAAGTATAAGTTGTTTATAAATAACGGCGTAGTTGTTACTGTGAATACTGTTGGAATACCTGGTGGTTAAAACACAGTAATACGCGTTGTTGCACAGTAACATACGATATTACACCAATTATTGTTACAGTAATTACTGTTCAATATTTTATTTTATTGATTCAATAATTGCTACGTTGATATTTTATATTATTGTTGTTTCATTTATTGTCATTACACAGTATTTTTTATTATCGAATCAATAATTCATATTATTTTAATAATATTATTAGATAACATTATTGACAATGTCTAAAAAGTTCTGTCTAAGAAGAGGTTTGGTCACCTAATTGCGCGCCAGTAAGGAGAAATCCTTATTGAAAAACCCCCTCTTTCCTGGGAACGGTCTGGTTGTCAGTCTTGTGATTCTGTAATATTATTTGTGAATAATTAATTATTGATTTATATGATAAGAAAAATATTCATTTAATGTGGATATAGATGGAGAAAATTTTTGATGTAACAATTGTTAAAAATTGATATTTTATCTTTTGTGATAAAATAATTCATTTAAATATATTATTATATTATAATAATATAATAATGGTGATATTTTTACAATGAATGTGGGATATATGAATAAATGAAGAGGAAGAGCATTTTTGTTACTAAAAATATTTAAAACATATTTTTCATGTTTGTGGACCCCATTTTTTGATTGAAATTTGATTATAACCTGTAAAATCGTCTGTATGTGAATTTCGGTCAATTTCTGTTTGAAATTTAGAAAAACTTAAAACTACAAAGTTGTAGAGAATTGAATTTCATATGGAATGGACATAGAATTCGAATTTTTCTGATAAAAGGGCTATTTATTATGAATTATTGAAGTTCTGGAATAATTGATTTTTGAAGTTTTAAATATTTTTTAAAAAAAAACGTTTTTGTTATGATTGGTGGGCTCACTTGTTGTTAAACATGTTAAAATCTGAATTCAAAGGTTGGTGTAGAAAATTATAATAAATATTATTATTTTATTAAATTTTCTGCTTTGGTGTTCTAAGCAATTTCCTATAAATAGGGTGCTTAGGTTAGAATTCAAAATCACACCAGAAACTGAAATCTTCTCTCTCTATATTATCAAGCGTATTTTTGTGAGTATTTTGATACTTTGAGTGTTGCTATACGGTGCAAATTCCTTCAACACTATATTCAGTATTCTAGTTAGAAGTACTGTCTTTTTGGAGGTAAGAGATGTTATTTTTTTCATAAATGATATTATTTTTCAATATCATTATGCCAAAATATTGGTCTGAACTTTTAATCAAATTTAGAACATTTTGTGTCGGGGTTACTATTCACGTATACGGTAATATTCACGTATGTGACGAACGAGATTTTTGTAATTTAATTTGAATATTTATTGAAGTAAATAAATATTTTCGATGATTTAATTATTAGATTAAAGAATTCATTGATGCAATTGTGGTAGATTAATTTAATTATATGTGTAGCATTTATTAAATTAATGTGGAGAATTTTATTATCAAAGTATGTGATTATGTGAGCTTATTGTATTAAAAGAAATATTTAATAAGCCTATTGATATTTTAATTAATTTAATTATTAATTAGAGAGTTAATAATTTGACATTATTTATTAATGAGAAATTTAATTATGTGGCTATGTGAATTTATGAGAAATTATTATATTTTATTTAAAGTAAATTAAATAAAATATTGGATTTATTTTATAAGGAGTGTGACATTTTTTAAACTATATGATAAAATAGTTATTAAATTAATTAAGTTTTTAAAACTAGCCAAACATGGCCTTAGTGGGAGTTATCAGTAGTTACCCATGACTGGGTTAACTGACCATTATGCGCGTCAGTTGTTTATTATACGTATTCTTCTTCTTTTCTTCTTCATTTTCTAAGTCTGGCAAATACAGAGAGGAGAAAGAGAGGGAGAGAGTTTGAAAGTTCAGAGAGTGTTAAGAGATTTGTGAGAGTTAAGAAGAAATTGGGAAAAATTTCAATCCTTCTAATCTACGCTTGGAAACCCTCTTCAACCCAATTCCTATTTTTTTTTACGTCTTTTAAAGCTTTATAAAAATGGCTTTCATATATTCTGTAAATCTCTGTAGTTAGAGATTGTGTTACTATATGGTTATATGTAATAATTCGAGTAGTAAAGCATGTATATATATATATATATATATATATATATATATATATATATATATATATATATATTGCATAATTTCATATCATAACTTTCATAATACGATGACTTGTTATTTCAAAATTTACAGAGTTTGGATTTTGGCCTTATAGCCTTAAACGTGATTTTTATGTGTCAAACATAAATGATTGTGTAAAAATTTATACTCTTATTTGATTATGCATGTTGATACGAAGAGACCAAACCTTAAACGAACGGAATCGGTGTTATAACGAATCCGTAGTATTAAATTTCATGATTTATATTCAAAACCTTCAAAAACATCAAGAACAGAACAATTTGCATATTTTAATTCTGTGATTATGTGTTTTAATGGGTTAAAATCACTCTATAAACATTGGGTATTGATTATATATTAGTTCTAACATGTGGGTATGATTAAATTCGTGTAGTAATAATTTTAATTGGAGTTTTTTGTTGTGTTCTGCAATTTTCGCGAATTGCAGAACAGTTTCTGGTTCGCCGCGCCGCGGCGCCAATCTCGCGCCTTATCATCCGCGTCGCAGCACCAAGAGTCCGGCCGCAGCGCCGAGTACCAGTACAACAGTGGCGCCCCAGCGCCACTCTGCAGAATGTCCAGAAATGACTTATTTTTTTAAATGTTCAAGTCTAGCAATGAGTTAGTAACCTAGTCTAATGAATATAAAAACTTGTTAGACATATAATGAGATATTAAAATGAGTTTTTACCAAGTCAAGAAGACAATTACATGTTATTTGAATCGTTGATTATGTAATTAACTTGTTATTCGTGTAGTATTATATTATGTGAAAACGAGTATGATAATTTGACTAAATATAGTCATGAATTCGAGATTAGACAAAGAATAACTTATGATGTTTAATACGTTATTATTGACTGGCATTGTGAACGTAATTGATATGTAGGATTTAAATCAAAGAACGAGTTTAGTTAAAGTGTAATCTACGCACGAGGCAAGTTTTCTAACCCTACTTGTTATCGTTATATAAGTTGATTAATTCACCTTTCTATATTGAGCAAGTTCTCATTATTATTGATCAAGTCTGTTTTGTATATTAGAGTTTATAAACCTTTCAAGCATGATGCTGTTATACAATACTTATTCTATTGTTTGAGATTCTATTCAAGTAAGTTATCAATTATTGTTAAACCTTGTTAGACTAGCGAACCCTTATTGATTCGACTAGTCCATAGTTGATGAGCATTCTAAATTTTAGAACCCTTGATGAATTATCCAATCCAAACCAAACTTCCTTTGGTGCGGACTCGAATGTCAAACTGAGATGAACAACCCAGTATAGGGGATTATTTACGCTTTAGCGTTAAGATATTGTGCACAGTATGGTACTAAGGGTTGATCCCCCTAAGTACGAGAAGAAAGGTCCATAGTCTTATGACTGTTAAAGGTTTCAAGTATAACCCTTGACAACTTAGGACATAGTTCAAGGTCTTATGACCCTCAGAATTTTTTTTTGATTCTTGTTATTCATTCTTGATTCAAAAGTTGAGCTTTTATATTCGAAGTTATTATTATTCACTCGCATGTTATTATTCATTTGTTATATTGTTATACTTGTGGGCAATCGTGCTCATTCTTGTGTAATAATAACATTGCAGTTAAGAACAAAAGAGCAGACGAACCTTCCACTAGTAAAGGCAAGGGAAAGCTTAGCAAGTAATGAAGATTGATTATTTATGTGGTTATGTAATGATAGTTAGAATTGATGTTATTTAAGACTTATTTATTTATGTTTCCGCACAGATGATTTAAGGTTAGAGTAACCTGAGATTTGTTTATTATGAAGTTGATGTAACCCCATAAGGGGAGAGATTTATTATTTATTTCTATCTATTGCATGGTTTGCATTTTTATGGGTAGATATATAGATGATGTTTGTACAGTGAACACCAAATCCTGTAGAAATGGAAGTACCAGATTTGGGGGTGTCACAGGTTGGTATCAAAGCTGTAGGTTATGAACCTTAGGTAGGGGAACAACCTTAGGTAATAGCCTTATAGGAAGAACATAGTGAAGGAAAACTCTTATCAAGTTCTAAGGAAATGAATTTCTAAATTCATTGAAGATAATAAAAGACTTTATGTGCTTATGTGTTAATCTATGTGTTCGCTAGCACGGATTAGTAACTAAAACTTAAAATTTTGTTTTTAGGATGTCGAATGTTGGAGGAGCTTGTCGAGTTGGGGAGGAGGAACCCCGAGTGCCTATTGAGGAGGAGCCCCGAGACATTCATGTTGTCAGGGAGTAGTTGATTCATAGAGAGCTATCTCCATTGATCACTGTTGTTGGTCAGGAGCATGAGCCTGAGACTGATCCAAAGGAGGATCCTGAGGAGGAAGAGGAAGAAGAGGAGTTCCCACCGAACTCCATCGATGCTGAGATGTACGACGAGTTATATGACCGTAACGTAGAATTACGAGATACTGCTCAGGACTTGACTGAGCGGGCGATTAGTCAGCAGATTACTCTCGAGCAGAAGGAGAGGGAGGTTGAGACTCTTCACACACGACTGGGAAATGTAGAATGAGATTTGGTCCACAAGAAGGGTCAAAATGAGGAGATGTCTGAAGAAATAGAGAAGTTAAAGAAGGAACTGAAGGAAAGCTCAGAGAGGCTTGCCATAGCAGAGGAGGGCTGGGTACGAGAGTCATTTTCGTGCTGATCTTGCAGAAGACGATCACCGTGCGAAGAAGGCTAAACTTGAGGAGACATACTCTGCACTTAATAATGCAATGGATGAATCCCAGGATCGAGTTTTGAGATCCAGTTTGAAGGTCTACCATCGTACATGCTGGATCGTAAAATGATGTCTCGCATCATGGAAGAGGAATGTAGCAAGGCTATTCGGCACCTTAACAGGTAATGATAGTATTAGTATTAATTATGTGAAAACTATTTGGTAGTTAATGATGTAAATTTCGATGTGTTTATAAACAAAGGAATATTTTGATGTTTTAAATCCTGTAGATTCTTTATCTCGGGATTGTTGATGTAAATAGCAGTGATGCTATCGTTTGATGTTAAAACTTTTGATTTGAATAAATATATCAAGTTGTTTGAGATAATGTGTTAAGTGATTACGTTAAATTGTTGAGTTAAGCCTTAACTATTTAGAGAATTTAATAAAGACCTAATAAGCGTATATTCTTAATAGAAATATACCGCCGAGAAGAAGACAAAACCGTCAACCATCTCAGGAAGAGTCAACGAATAACAACAATAACGCCAATGCTAATCCCGTCCAACAATTAGTGAACTTACTAGCTGGAGCAATGAATAATCAACCTCAAGCTCCACCGAACACATCGTTTAAAGATTTCAAGGCAGTGGGGCCGCCAGAGTTTAAAGGATCCATGAACCCGATCGAAGCTCAGACTTGGGTTATGGAGATGGAGAAGGTTTTTGAGGTCGCAAGAGTCAGAGAGGACCAAAAGACCGCTTTTGCAACGTTTATGCTGAAATCTGAAGCCAGTTTTTGGTGGCAAGCAAACAAGGTCCGTGGAGGAGAAGGTATGATAACCTGGGAGAGGTTCAAGGAGATATTTTTCGAGATGTATTTCCCGACTACCTCGCAGAACCAATTGGAGGTTCAGTTTCTGGAATTAAAGCAAGGGAATATGTCTGTATCGGATTATGCGGCTAAATTCAACGAATTGGCAAGGTTCGCCACGTATCAAGTGCACACGGATGAGAGAAAAACAAGAAGATTCGAACAAGGACTGAAGTCGTGGTTGTATAGTAAGGTGTTGATGTTTCAGTTGAAGACATTCGTCGGGGTACTAGAGAAGGCCATACTCGCTGAGGGTGGAAGCGATGCAGTAACGAAATATAATCAGGAGCAAAAGAAGAAGAAGGGTGAGAATGAATGTAATAACAAGACTGGTGGGAGTAGCACTGGGGGTAGCCATAATCAGAAGAGAAAGTGGTCTGATAACTCGTCGGCTGGAAGTCAATAAGGAGGGCAGAAGAAGAAGATCGAAGCATGCTCAATCTGCGAAAAAGCTCATATGGGAGTTTGCATGAAAGGAAAGCTAGTGTGCTACAATTGTGGTCAGGAAGGCCACATAGCACCAAACTGTCCAAACCCAAAGAAGGGTGTCTGCTTCACTTGTGGTTCAAAGGATCATTTGGCAAGAGATTGTCCTAAAAAGAGATCTGGGAGAACGAGTTCAGGAGGAAATAGTGGAAATACCGGTGGAAGCACTCTGACTATTGCAGCACCAACCGCAACCAACCGACCGACTGCCAGAATATTTAACATGACAGTGCAGGATGCAGTGCAATCTTGCGATGTGGTGTCAGGTATCATTCCGATCAATAAAATTAATGCGTATGTATTATTTGATTCGGGTGCTACTTGTTCATTTATATCCGATGACTTTGCTAAGAACTTAGAATTGCTTAAGGACGAGTTAGAATACCCCATGATCATAGAAATTGAGAATAGAGAAACCATCCCTCTTACGTTTATTAAGATTACTACATCTACTACCACCTATCATAATATTTCCTTCAGCCTCTTTTCTTTGTTCTTGACTATTCTTCAATACAGCTTTAATTTCTCCTTCAGCGATAACGGCTTTTTCTAATAACGTTGAAAATGAATTAATTTATAGAACATCCAACTTCTCGAGTACCAGCGATTTCAATCTGTTCCTAAAACATCGTGCTTTAAGCTCCTCAGTGTCCACTCGATGTGGAGCAAATTTTGCTAACTCGTTGAACTTGACAAAATATTCTGTCACCGTCATATCTTCCTGCTTCAGATTCAAAAATTGTTCTTCCATATTTCTCTTTAGAGACTTCCCTTCCTTGGCGGCATTATCTGATAAAAGTCTTACATTAATTCTCTTTCTTTACACAGATTCTTATTAATAGCACAATAAAAATTTCTCATATACACTACAAGAAAAAGGCTTAACAGCGACTAATAGTATCAGCGACCGCATGCCCAGTCGCTGATAATACTAATAGCAACCAACATCAGCGACCGTTACTTAATCTAGTCGCTAGTTAATATCAGCGACCGCGTGCGGTCGCTTATCGGTCGCTGAGATGAATTTCCCTCCCAAAAAATTGGTGCCAAAAGTTGGCGCGTTTGTTTTTTGCGACCAATACATATCAGTGACGGCAGGCGGTCGCTAACTTGTCCACGTCATTAAAAACCAGCGACCGCATGTGGTCGCTGGTAGCGGTCGCTGATCGTCTTAAACTTATTCAGACTCAGGCTTTCGTTCTTTCAACAGACGAGAGAAGAAAAGAGGGAGAACAGAATAGGGAGAAGAGGGAGAAGGGGGAGAAGAGAAGAGGGAGGGAGGGAGAAATTGATCGCCGCCGTCGCCGCTCCTCGTCGCCACTGTCCACTGCCATCGCTGCCGCCACAGGTAACTAATTTATTGTGTACTAATTTATTGTCAAGCCGAAAGTTGTTTTAGTATAAAAATTTCTCTTCATACTGTAATGTTTTAGTTCTTGAGTTAATTTAGTACACATACTGAATTAGGATTAAGACATTAGCAGACCTACCCTAGTTCTAATTATCTATTTATTTGATTTATGACTTTGTGTAATTTGTATTCAGATAGTTTCTGTTTGAATGAGCAAAGCAATGTTTTCAATAATTTGGAGGAGAAGTGATTTTAGTATACAAGAGCAGTGTGGGTGTTTTCAGTTAGGAGGTGGCGATAACATTCTGTTTTATTGGGGAAACAGAAAAATCGAGCCTTTTCTTGTGATAATTAAAATGTAGGGGACTAGGCCTTTGTTCATGTACTACGAGATTTAGACTCTATGCAGAAATGCCCAACTAGTTCTGTTTCCGTGTTTAGGTATGGCGGAGTTGTAGCATGTAGAAATGCCCAACTAGTTAGTGGCTTTGCAAGTGAAAATGGTTTATTGAATTTGTTGCAGTCAATAGTACTAAGTCAAAAAATTAATGAGCCCAGTTCATTATCGATATGACCTTGCTTGCCACCAAAAATGTAAAACAATCAATCAACCACATTTAGAGATAAAATTGGTTTAAAATTTTAAGGTTGCCTACTATTTGACTTAGAAACATTTATTAGCATTGCAAAAACTAGGCAAGATCATAAACATGTGTCATTTACAAACAATAGGTATAAGCTATACTCTTTACTAAAAATATCTAGTAAAATAACTATCATATACAAAATGATCGAGGTGCAACAAATGAACCATATCTATTTTTGAAAAGGTACCTTCAAGCAACAAATTGAAGCTTTACCATCCAAACAAAAACCCATATTCAAATATGATTAAATATGATGGTGGTAATATAATAAAATTAAAATATAATATCATATAAATATAATATAAATTAAAATATAATATCACATTAAATATAATACCATTATATATATAATTAAATTAAAATAAAATATAACTAAATAACATTTACTTAGTTCCATTACTAAATATAATAAAAATAATAGAATATACTGTTGTATCCAAGCTATCCAAGCAATTAAGACACTCTGAAGATTGTAGTTCATTCTTTAGATCTATCCATTAGGAAGTTTTCCATTGCTAAAATAAACTAACTTCAATTTCGTTAGATATTCACTGCTAAAATAAACTAAGTAACACGTGCTTAGTTTCTCACCAAACCCATACAGATATTAATGAACAAAAGCAATATCATACTCTAAAGTACACAATTCGGGCAGTAGTACGCATCGTATGAATGAAATGGTTCATGATATTGCAGGGCCAGATTTTGATTGGGAGCAAGGCAGACATGGAATCGTCGATATTGACCTCCATAGGTCTACGTACTCCAACGAACTGTTTGTTTTACCAACTCAAACAGTACAAGTATACTACACTCCTAGTCCTGTTAAGAAAAGGGATAGACCGCTGTCATTTTTTAATGGACTGTCATTTTATATTCATATATATATATATATATATATATATATATATATATATATATATACATGTTTAAATCACTGTCATGTTTATGTACTAAACTATTTAAATGCAATTTTTGTTTATTGTCATTTTATATTCATATATATACATGTTTATATCACTGTCATGTTTATTGTCATATATACATGTAATCAAATATGACTCTGCAAAACATCTTGAAATTTGTAATATACAGATGGCTTCTGAAGCAGCGCAGAAAAAGCGCGGCTTGGGTAGGGGGCCTAATCATGTGCCCAAGGCCCCTACTAATCCGGATGATCGGATTCTTATTCAGATTCACCCTCCTCCGAATAGCACGTACGTCCCGCATATATCAATTTTATATAAGCATTTAAGATTCCATTTATTGTATATTGGTAATGTTTTGATTGATATTATATTGGTTGGTGTCTTGGGTGCCTAGAAATGTCCATATATGCATGCCGTCGTGCATGTGGCTAGTCCATATTGTAGGGGAGACTGGCGAATTTTTTTTAAGTATTATATAAGTAAAAGTTTGAAAAATGTTCATAAGTATTATAACTTAGATGTAAATTGCTTTAATATATGCTAATTGATGTTATATATTATAGTGATTTTTCAGATAATAAAATCGTCAAGTGCATATCACAGCTGTGTTTACAGAATTGGCCTACAGCTGTGATTACGTGAGCGAGCACACCTATCGCCCACAAGGATGCTGTTTGGACAGAATTTCAGGTATGTTTTTTATAATTATGACAGATACTATTAATATAATATTAATATAATATTCAAAGGATAATTATTTAGTAATGTTATTATTGTTGTTTTATTTGCAGAAAAGGTATAGATGGGAGGACGCGCATGCTTCGATGATTCAGACATTATTCTGGCAGAAGTGCGCGGTCCGCACCAAGGACAACCTGAACAAAGAACGACAAAAAGCCATTCACAATGCCGAGATCGACCATCCAGGCCAGGGAGAGGATTATATGCACGAGCATAGCCCCTGGTGGTGCACCCAGTCCATATGGACTGAGATGTGTGCCCAATGGAGAGCTGAGAGCTGGGTGAAAAGACGAAAGACTGCCGCCACCAACAGAGCCTCAGGTGTATCCGATGGCACAAAGGCAAAAGGAACATACAAGGGCGGCAGTATTTCACAATTGCAGCATATCACTGCCAGGGTACGTATTTACAAGTTTTAATATGTTTTCAATCATGAATTGTAGAAAATATATCCCATTTTTACTTAGTAATATTGTGTTATTTTTGTATAGGAGTCTCAGTCTCAAGGTCAGCCTATCCATTGGCTGGATGTGTACGTGGCCACTCGTGATGGTCTGCCTGAGGCTATCCAGATAGCGGTAATAAATTTTAACAACTTGATCTTTAATTAATGCTTACAGAATTAATTTATTTTTAACTATTTAATTGTTAACATGATGACAGGACACTTATAAGCGTTTATTGAATGAGCGCTATCCTGAAGGCACTCCACGTCCGTCTATCGATCAAGAGTTGTGGGAGAGGGCATCTGTTGTGAAGAAGAACTACATTAAAGGTCAAGGACAACGACGACGCCCATCCTTCAATGGCTCAGGCTGCTCTTCTACCCAGTCTACACAGTCATCGAGCCATCCAGCTGTTCATACTCCGGCTGACTGTGTGAGAGCTATCTGTCAAGATCGGGATCTTCTGAAGATACTGGGCGGACATCTGGGGGGTCTGAGTGCTGAGGAGTTAGCTGAAGCAGTAGCGGCAGCAGCAGCATCAACACGGGGATGACGATGAGGTATAAAATCAATTTGTTGTATATTGTCGTAATATATCAATATTAACATAATTAGTATATATTTGTAACTTGTTTTATTATTTTGTTAATTACAGGGTGATCAAGGAGGCGGTGATGCTTGACGTACCTGCTTTAGATTAGTTTTATAGTTATAGTATAAGTTTGTACTTGTATATTCATTTTAGGATGTTTGTATGTTACTTAAATAAGTTTTGAAATGTTATTATATTTATTCAAAATCATATTAGTTTTGAATGGTTTATATACTAGTTGGTGTATGTGTTGGTGGACGATGGATGTTTATAATGTTGTGTATGTTGTTGTTGGGTATGTGTTTTGGGATAAAACAGGTACAAAATAGGTACAGATTTTTGGGATTTCTGCAAAACAGCAAAATTCTATTTTTTTTTATTTTTCCATATCAGCGACCGATAGGTAAATAGCGATAACTATTTCTGTATACCAGCGACTGGATGCGGTCGCTGATACCGGTCGCTGACACATGGAACACGTCAGCGTTGGCCCTGGACCATGCAGACTCTGCTTAGCGACCGTATTTGTCATTACAGTCGCTCATAGCGGTCGCAGATATATCGGTCGCTAATAGTGGTTGCGGATGTGCATCTCAGCGACCAGATTTTATGCGACGCCTTTCAGCGACTGCATGCGGTCGCTGATGGTTATCTGTGACAGTATGCGGTCGCTGATATGCGGTCGCTGATAAAGCTTTTTCTTGTAGTGATAATCGCATATTTATTCACATAGCACACAGTACATTTAGCTCTTAACACATAGCATTATTCCTTTTTAAATAATATCAGGATTAACAACACAACTTTAAACAAAAGTTGTAATTCTCCAACTTTATACAAAAAGTTTTAATTCTCCATTCACACATAACTATTCCCAGTTTGTGACGCCCCCAAAATTAGGTATACATCACCCATCTTGGGTCGTCAGATACATAGTACAGAATACAAATACAACTTAATAATACAACTGTCGTGTACAATACGACAAAACATAAACTGTGAGTTTGAATACAAATATTATCTTCTAGAGAGTATTCATACTCAAAAGGAGTCCTCATTACATTTATTAACACACCATTATATAGAATAGTGAGGACTACTAACTAATACTATTCTTCGGACCATCACTCCGTTCCCCGACTTGCCCCAGCTACGTTCTCATTTCCTGAAGAGAACAGTGAAAGAAAGGGCGAGCTCAACTAGCCCAGTAAGAAATATTATGACTAAGATAATGCAGAATAAATTATCATTAGCCTTCAACAATGTTAAACTGATAAAATATAATAGACATCAAGTTTAACTGTAACGGAACAAGAAATCCATTAAAAGAGTCAAGTAGAAAATAAACTCTACTATCTTTTATGATTTAAAAAGTTTTTCAACACTGTGATCGCTGGGACTCAGCTTAATAAAATAATCCACATCATCGAATCACCCCTGCACTACGGCCAAGGATATTCGTATATTCATTAATGGTCATGATCATGCCAACAACTGTCCATCAATGCACTACGGTCCAATGAGGACTTTTACCACATCATTTGTAACATTACGGTCATGATTATACCGAATAATCCCTGGTCATAATCATACCAAGTCCATCTATGCACTACATGCCACAGATGACTTTCAACATTTTATAAACATGAGGATGATGACAATGATATAAGAATTCAATAAAACAAGTTCAAGAATTAATTTATCCAGGAATTAACAACGTCCAAATTGTCAACATGATACTGCATTGTGGAGTAAAATTCAAGAATGCTTAGAAGAATATTTTCTTGAAAAAAACACTGGATGAAACGCAACTATCAAGGATATTCCACAAATTTCATGGAGTATAGAAGTCAAAACTTAACCAACTGAGTACAATAAAGAATGGAATAACAAAAGAAATCACCATGCATGCGATAGACCGCACAGACAGGTTATTCCAATAGAATAATAAATAATGGAACCAGGTCCGGCGTAAACGCACAGACAGGATATTCCGACAGAAGGTAAATACTATTGACGAAGGTAATTACTATTGACCAAGGTAAATACTATTGACCAAGGTAAATACTATTGACCAAGGTAAATACTATTGACGAAGGTAATTACTATTGACCAAGGTAAATACTATTGACGACGGTAATTACTATTGACGACGGTAATTACTATTGACGAAGAGACTCTTAGATGATGACATATGGCCCCCCATAAAATAACCAAACTTACCACAACGTCTCAATAATATAACATATTATACAGATGATACTATGACAATAATTTAAGAGATATGATGCAGCAATTACTGTAGCAATAATTGAGTATAGCTGAGTGACTTCTCACGTAAGCATCAATAATCAATACCGTGTGCTACTATGCAACCACGCGTATTACTGTACTTTTACTACCGAGTAGTTCAACAGTTTTAACGGTTTTAACGGTAACACCTCAGCCGTTATTTTTATAGAAAGATAATTCTGTCGTTTTCTCAATCCGACAATAATTCCGTTGTGGGGTCCACCAATGATTGTGCCGTCGTACGAATATTCCCCGACAAAAAGAATATTCTCCGACCAAACGAATATTTTATAACAACTTGCTTACTTTGCAAAATTTATAAATATTACCCACAACTATAACATTACATCAAATTAACTCCATAATATTCAAAAATGATATTTATAGAAAATTCATCTTTATTTATAAAAATTGGGGTCTTACACAGTTCATCAAACTTACCACACCTAGGGGTTCAGGAACTTGCCATAATTATATGAGTGTATGAACTTATCCTAGTTAGACCTTTGGCGTCCATTCGCTGAGGGGTTCAAAACATTTCATATAATTATGAGTCATGAACTTACCATAAGTATGAGTTTTAAGAACTCACAAATTAATTTTAATCTTATATTCATATAGAAAATAAAGATTTCACTCATATAAACATATATATATATATATATATGTTCACACATCGTTCTTGATATTACAATCGTTAATATCACACACTATCAAAAGATACTATCGCTTAAACTTAAGCTATCTACAGTCCACTCCATTCACCAGTCGTCTTCTTACTGAGACACTTGTTGCATTCGGCTTAGGACAATATAGGAAAATATGTCCTTCTTGCTTAAAATTGAAGCACACGTTCTTCCACAATATGCATTCTCCCACATGAGTCTTTCCACACTTGCTGCAGACTTGCTTCTTCTTCGGGTTTGAACTTTCAGAATCATCGCTATCGTTGTCCCTGTTTCTCTTTTTCTTGCATTTCTGCTGCTTGATTGTTCCTTCAGACGATCCATCACCTTCGGTCTTCATACTTTCCACATGCGCCTTTAGCTCGTTTCATTCTTCGGTCATTTCGCGTAACGCTCGCTCCGTCTTCCATAACTCCTCCAAGAGAAATACTTTTCTCTGGAGTTCTTGAACTTCTGCAGATAGTTGATCTTATTTTCCAACTTTAATCTTATTCTCTTTCTCCACCTTAGCTTCTTCGGACTTTGCCTCCTCATCACCACTCAGATACATCTCGGGATAATTGTCATGATCGTTCCCCAGATTGACCATAGGTTTATCTTTTCCCACCTCTTCAACTAACTTGCTTTACGCTGGCACCTCGGCTACTGGCACTAGTGCAACATCCGCTAGCATCTCCGTACTCATTTCATCTTCTCCAGACATCCTACAATCAGTCTAAATGACTTGATTAATACTTCTCCTATACCAACTTCTCACACTATGTGTCCACATATCTCACTATCGACACACTTCGGCAATCCCTCACTTAGTACTCTAAATGAGTTTTCTAGATTTCGCTTATGGTTATAATCCTAGGGTTTTCCCCCTCCCCACTTAAGGTTTATAACCTACGACTCTTCTACTAACTAGTGACACCTTGGTCACTACAGTTTTGATACCAACCTGTGACACCCCCAAATCCGGGTTACCTGACCCCCGAGTTTGGTGTTCACGATCCACAATATATATAACATTTAACTACCCATTTAATTATAAATAGTAATACATATCACATTAACATATGTTGTTAATATATTAGTCTCAGGTCTGCTAACCTTAACATTACAAACAGACCCCTCAGATATATAAAAAGGGTTTATAAATAACATAATAAATATGCTTATTATAACTACTCCAGCATTTTGCCTTTATCCTTCACATCATCTTCTGCAACTTCGTCCCTAGCTGAAAAGTTTTATTTAGCAAGGGTGAGCAACAAATTTGCCTCGTAAGTTAAGATATACAATACATGTATGAGTATCAGAATAATAGACTATCTATTTTGATAAAATGACACCAAAGTTCGGGGAACTTTGAAATAGCTGAATAAATCGTTAATCAATAACAAGTTTTCTCGTATTCTAGGCAACACAATAATATGCTAATGAAAGAGTACAACGCTTTCAAAGTTTCTACGATATTCTATTGAATAAACAAGAATCAATTATACGCAATAACAAAGTGGAATAATTTTTAGATTTATGCTGAGTGATCACACTAGATCTTAGAACTTCTACTTTCTCGGGTATCTATCAAAGATTTACTTTGATACATACGCAGGCGTATCAGATAACCATAAAGATTAAATCATACCCCTCTGCAAGTATAACAAGTGATCAGCTTTATTATATCCTATATTATGCATAATACTTAACAGTGCGCAATGGTCGAATTTACGACCTAAAATGTTCCCTTTATATAAAAGGTTGTTCTTCTCAGTCTCAGAATCAAGATTTTGATTTAAAAACGAAATGCAAAGATTTTAATTTCTATTTACTTATCGATCTAGCCGAAATAATTGGCATCGATCTAGCAATAACAATTAAATTCTCTTTTCGAATTTGTCAAGTTCTAACAAATGTTCGTCTAGCCAGAATAATTAGCTAAGACATTTCTCAACATAATTTGACAATAAACATGAATTATCTGTACTGTCAATTCTATCTTCTACGAATAAGAATATCCAACAACGGTTATTCTACAAATGTATATTCTCTGAATTAGTAATTCAATTTGAATTATTAATCATGCACTAATTGCGAATAATCAACAATAAATTCCCTGGACATGGTATAATTAGCAATAATTAACCATTATAATATTTGAATGAATATAACTCAAGGTTGAGTTAAGAAACTTGCCTTCCGCGTTGATTATAGCTACACAATATAATTAACTGCGTTCGTAAGACCTATATTTAACAATGTCGGTCTCACAATTAGCACAATCATTTATAACACGTAACACTGTATTTTACAGTCAAACTTCTCCTAGACACATTACCACATAGCCACATCAGTGTTTATAACCTATATAAACACTGATCAAGTCTAACTATTTCGGTCTGGTTGGACTTTGGTCCATTTTCGGTGTTCTGGTCACCCTATCCGACAATTAACACATTGATTGTCAATTAAACTTGGTCTCTAAGCTTCAATATTATTTTAGATAAGTCAAATATCGTTTATAATATTTTTCGGAAGCTTTTAATAATTTATAATAATTTTTCAAACATCGGAATCATTTTTAAATGATTTAATTATCAAATAATCTTATCATCATTAATATTTAATAATATAAAAATATTAATAATCATACTTGTCAAAATATTAAAGTTATTGTTAATAACTTAAAATATTTTTAAATCATCAATATTCTACTTAAATGATTTTTAAAGTAATTAAAATTATTTTTAAATCATCACCATTAATATTTAAATATTAATGAAATTATTATCCAAATATTAAAAGTCACTTAAAAATTTTTTAAAATTTTTTTCTCATTTTTAAATGATTTTTATATTAATAAAATCATTTTTAACTCGTTTATTTAATATAATAATTAAATAAATCTAATATCATTAATATTAATTTATTAATAAAAATTCTCCAAAAATATTAAAAGTTGTATTTTATAACTCAAAATATGCTTAAATACATTATTCTTATTTAAAATATTTTTTTATAATATGAAATCATTTTTCTCTAATTTATTTAATATACTAATTAAATAAATTAAATACCTTTAATATTTAAATAATTATAAATATTAAAGAAAAATGTCCCAAATAATTAAAAGTTGGTTTTCCGAATTTAAAATGATTTTTAAAATCATTTTTAGTAATTTTTAGAATTTATTTCTATTTTTAAATAATTTTTGAAATATTCAGAAAATAAAATAATTAAAACCGTCGCTAATAGCCTTTAGCGACACTTGTCTGTTGCCTTTGGTGTTCTTGGCTCAAGAACACTGACAAAGTCAGTGTTTAAGGTGCATGGTTTGACCGAATTTTAATCTCATCTAGAAATGTTTCTAGGTCATGTTTAAACGTTAATCTTGTAGTATATATGCACCACTACAACTATTATCCAACAGATAGGTCATACATCAACACAACAAGAAGATCTGGACTTCCAAATCTACTGTCAGAGCGTTTCTGGGTTTTCCCAGAAACCCAGCAGTTTGGCCGATCACTTTCTAGCTCATTTTACGTTAGGTTCTGTTCCTGTTTCATGTGAGCTAAAGGTTCAAAATGGTAGTATACATGACAAGAAATAATGACATATCAAGAAATCAGTCTAAAAACAACAGATTCACAGGTTATGACACGGTCAAACCTTGTCAGAAAAATGTGTTCTTTATTTTTCTGGAAATTCCAGAAAATGACTTTGTGTTCAGATGGGCATCTTTGACCAGCTATTTCGTCCAACTGATTTGTTGTTTAAGAGATCCAGAGATATGTATCTATAGTACACATAACCATTTACAAGTATGCTACAACAACAACATCATAACATTAAAAACCTGACAGATCAAGAAGCTTAAAAATCTTGTCAGACTCTGTTTCATAGGTTCTGGGCTGCCCAGATTTTAGCCCAGTCAACGTCGGTCAACGGGTTTTGACCTTAAATAACTTCGAATCCAGACATCTAATGGCTATACAACCACTTTCAGATGAAAGACAACATACCAAACTATAGATTCCAAACATTAAACAACAAAAACCATAAACACATAAAGATCTAGGGCGACTGACATTTGATTGTCAGACCTCTTAACTGTTCTTGGACAGATTTTGAAAAACACCTTTTTAAAGCCATTTGATGCTATGGATCCATCATGGATCAATATAGATCAACTAAAAACAACTTCTAACACTGATTTAAACACTTTAAACAAAAAAATTTCTTAGCATGAAAGATCAAACTCAAGTTAGGGTTTATACCTTTTCTTGCCAAATCTTTGATCTTGTCTTAACAATCTGGTCTAGATGTTTTAAAGGGCTAAAATAGGACTGATCTACTTGATTATTTCGGAGCTTTGAGAGAGAATGAGAGTTGGTGAGAGCTTGTATGCAAAATGACTAATAAAATGAACTTTCTCTCTCTAAATCTCTTATATATTACTTGGATGCTTGTATGTTGATGTTATAGCTGTCAATGAGAGGCTGGTTGCTGATAATTTAAGTCACCAAGTCAACAATAGTTGGTCACCAACTCTTGATTTGGCAAGATTTACAAGTAATCTAATAAAATATCCATAAAGGGCATTTTTGACATTTATAAAATAATTTTAATGGCATTCTTATCAATTGCACAAACCCTTAGGGTTTAGGATTTGGGTTAGAGTTTAGGGTTTGAACCCTTTATGGTTTAGGATTTAAACCCTTTAGGTTTGCAATTTAATTTCCAAGATTTTTGAATTTCGATTTTCAAAATAGAAAATTAATATTCCTAAATTATAATTAGGATTCAATAATTATATTAATATTTCCTAACCATAAAATTCAATCTTGCTAATTAGGATTAATATTCCTAATTAAAATTGCTTAATTTAGCAATTATGGTCAAAATGGTCATTAGGGTTTATAACCCACAAATTAGGGTTTTAATTAGAAAAATAAATTTTCTAAATTACAATTAAGGTTTTAAAATAGAAATTAAGATAATTAAAATATAATTAAAGTTTTCTAATCATATTTAAGTTTAATACACACATTAGGCTTCCCAATTAGTATTAGGGTTTTCTAATTAGGGTTTATTAATTAAAACCCTTATCCGATCAATCATTAATCATTATCAACATATAACACAAACACATTCTCACCAATATAATTTGTTTAATTATATTTTCTACCGAATCCCGTTACAGAAATTAGGGTTAGAGTTTCTATTCTCCATTAAGCACGACTCTACTCTAAAATTATTAGCCAATACACAAATTGACCTTCTCGAGACTCGTATCACAGATACTTGTCACAAAATTGATAATTAATATTAATATTAATAATAAAAAAAAAATTATTCAAAAAATTCGGATTATTCGAAATCCCGGGTTATCACAGATTTTATCCCTATTCGACTTGGAGAATTCGACGTTTTCTTGGGAATGGACTGGTTATCCAATTATGGAGCGGTAATTGACTGCCAAAAGAAGCGTATTAACCTTATGACTCCGCCAAAGGTTATATTTTATGATAGCAAGTCGCCTAGACAAGCGAGTTGTCTGACGATGATGCAGGCCAGGAGGTTGTTAAGACAAGGCTGTGTAGGATATCTAGCTTACATAGTCGATAGTTGTAAAGAAAATCCAAAAATAGATGAGATACCAGTAGTGAGAGATTTTGCAGACGTATTTCCGGACGATTTACCGGGACTTCCGCCAAAGAGAGCAGTTGAATTCGTGATCGATTTGGCTCCAGGAACGACTCCAATATCGAAGGCACCGTACCGAATGGCACCGATAGAGATGAAAGAACTGATGGTTCAACTACAAGAATTACTGGACAAAAAGTATATACAACCAAGCGTATCACCGTGGGGAGCGCCGGATTTATTTTTAAAGAAGAAGGATGGGACAATGCGGCTTTGCATAGATTATAGAGAACTGAATAAGGTCACGATCAAGAATAGATATCCATTACCGAGGATCGATGATCTGTTTGATTAATTAAAGGGAGCAATATACTTTTCAAAGATAGACTTGAGGAGTGATTATCATCAACTGAAGGTGAGACCAGAGGATGTACCGAAGACAGCGTTCAGAACACGATATGGTCACTACGAATTTTTAGTAATGTCGTTTGGTTTAACAAATGCTCCTGCAGCATTTATGGGACTAATGAATGGTGTGTTCAAGCCATTTTTGGACAAGTTCGTAGTGGTATTTATAGATGATATTTTGGTATATTCAAAAACCAAGGAAGAACATGAAGAGCATTTGAGATTAACGTTAGAAGTGTTGAGAAGGGAGATGTAAGACCCCAGCTTATTAATGAATAAAATCAAATTTTCTCTAAATATTATTGTGAATAATAAGGGGTTAATTTGATATAATACTTTGGTTATGGGTGAAATGTGCAAATTTTGCAAAATAAGCAAGTGGTTATAAAATATTCATTTTGTCGGGGAATATTCGTTTGGTCGTGAAATATTCTTGCTGTCGGGGAATATTCGTACGACGGCGCATGTGACAACCCCAAAATAGGTCCATTCCATCCAACCTATTCTCAGTCGCCAAATACATGGTACAGAAAACAACTACAACTTTATTACAACAATTGTCGTACAAAATACAACAACACATATGCTATGAGTTTAGATACAAATATATACCAAATGTGACTCATGTTCCAACCGTGGACATCACCTCACAATGACACCTTACATAAAGGTATAGTCAAAAACTGTTTTAGAAATTAGAATCTTTGGGAAGTGTTCAAGGAAACCTTCGTACATGGGAGGCCATGCGTCTAGGTTATGATAGATATCATATGGCCACAGAATTATTCTTGGTTGACCCAATAGACCCCAAAGAAAAACGAGAAGATTACTATCATATTTTTCCCAATGGCGAGTCTTCTCTTGATATATCATTATCTCTACTGTCTCTAATTGAGAATTATACTTCAAACAAACACCAAGATTATATAGGAAGTGCTCGTATATATACTCAGTAAGTGGATGAGCACATCCCTGTCTTATGATGACACGAGGTTGTATA
The DNA here is from genome assembly GCA_016801055.1 of Panax notoginseng. Classification (NCBI taxonomy): domain Eukaryota; kingdom Viridiplantae; phylum Streptophyta; class Magnoliopsida; order Apiales; family Araliaceae; genus Panax; species Panax notoginseng. The sequence continues at coordinate 207,718,564 of CM029018.1, read as the reverse complement.
TCGTTAGACATCTTGTATGATAGTGGCAAACCACCCTTCCAACGTTGGGTACACCTTACCCTATTGGATTCACCAAATAAAACTACTAAATGAACTTTTTTATACTGCTTCGGGAGAACATCAACAGCTAGAGACCACCGTTCTATTTCCCCGTTACCCTCGCTCGACCCAGCTACACTCTTATTACCTGAAAGGAATTGTGAAGCAAAAGGGTGAGCACAACTAGCTCAGTAAAGAATATCATGACTAAAGATAATTAAATTATCAATAGCCTTCATCAATAATAAATCAGAGATTTAGAACATATGGTAAATGATAAAAATTTCAACCATAGTTGCAGCGGAACGAGCAATCCATTAGAAGAGTCAAATACCCTATAAAGTCTATTAACTTCTCCATGTTAAAAATCCATCAACAATATTTTATCCCTGTAACATCAATCAACAATTCTGGTCCATAATCATATGAATAACTCATAATCATAACTGTAGTTCTAAATTCCTCTTCTCATCCAGGACGAAGATAATTTTCATCACCTATCTTTACCTGAAACATCAAAGATCATGGTTACACCAAATCACATTTCCTGTTCATAATCATACTAATAACTTCATCTTTGTACTACGGCCAAAGATATTCATTTGTATCACCAGTTGGTCATGTTTATCTCAACATCTGTTCATTTTTGCACTACTGGCCAAAGATATTCAACATGTCATCTTTACACTACGGGCCAAAGATATTCATCAACAATTCATCTTTGCACTACAGGCCAAAGATATTCATCAATATTTCATCTTTGCACTACATGCCAAAGATATTTCTCAACAATTTATATTTGTACTACGGCCAAATATATTCATCAACAGTTCATATTTGCACTACAGGCCAAATATATTAATATCTCAAAGAAATATATAATCATTTCAGAATTTATATAAACAATAATTATAACCATGTTGATCAATTCACCTTTGCACTTAAGCTAAAGATATTCACTTATAAATTTAATGGTCATGATCATACCAATCAACAATTCAACTTTGCACTACTGGCCAAAGAGAATCCATAGTCATGATCATACCAAAAATCAACCCATCTTTACACTCAAGTCAAAGAGAAATATCATCATTAGGGTTATAAAAATGTTATATATAATAATAAAAATCAATATAATCAACATATAGATTTAATCTCAAGAGTAATATTCATAAACCAACTATAATTTGGTCAGAAAAAGAGAATAATAACTCGTGAATAGTAACTCATGAATAGTAACTCATGAATAGTAAACTCGACACAAAAAGGTAGAAATTCCACAATAAAATGCATACCAATATTTCGGTATAATGATATTGAAAGAATAATATTTCTAAGCTTATAAACAATTTATTTTAATTATTTATACTTTATAAATAATGCATTTAATCATCCTAAAATGCCAAACTCATAAAATTTCATCACCAATAACCAAAAACCCTCATCAAAAATCTGCATATACCTCATATAGGATTCTCAAGCCATAAAATCCTATTTTTCAATTTTCTTACTTCACATAGCATATTTAATTCATTTACTCATAACTAGTCTATTTTCATGAAGAATACCAAATCAGTTCCAAAAATATTTTTTTTCTGGAATTTAGCAGAATATAGTTCCATATTGAACATATATTTTTTTCAAAATTTTTAAACTCATTTACTATTTTTCATATAGCTAAAATCGGCGAATATTTAAACATTTATCATAAATTGTACTTTAATCCAAAAATTTCGAAATTCACAGAGTACACTGATATTATATAGATATACTTCCAATAAAAATTTCACCAATTTTGGAGTTAACCACAAGGAGTTATAAGCAGTTACTTTTAAAATAGTCTTTTCTCATAAAATTCATAACTCTTAATCTATACATCCAAAAATTACCATTTTTGGACACAATCAAGAACACTTATCAAAATATCATTTTCAATTTTTCCAGAATTTTTGAAGGTCAGAAAAATTACGAAACTGGAAAATATAACAACCCTTAAAATCCCTTACTATCCCTTACCTCAAAAGAGCAGTACTTCTGATTGGTATAAGGCTGAAGGAAACTTGTACTGATGAATAGAAACTCACAGAGTATATAAATACTCACAAATTACACTCAATAATCTAGAGAGAGAAAGAGAGAAAACTTATGAATTCTGGTGTGATTTTCAATTCTAACTTAGCCCTCTATTTATTGGAAAATGTTAGCACGCCGAATCAGACTTAACCTGTAACCTGATGGCTTTACCTGCTACTATTCCCACCCACCACATTTGAATAAAAATTTCAGCACATTTCTTCACCAACCAAGAGTGGGGCCCTCCAATTCTAAAATTTTCTACCAAAATGACTAACTCCGAAAATTCAACAATTTCTGAACCAGTCATCTCATAAAATTCATAACAAATCATACGTTCATTTTTAACGGTTCAAAATTTGTGAACATATACTCAATTTATATATGTATAACATATCCAAATATTACCATGATCCAACGGTCGGATTAAAAATTATAACCCTCACAAAATATCTTAAAAACCCTAATTTGATTTTCAATACCTCCGTTCCGACAAAAATACAGATAAAACACCTCAACATTAACTCATTCATTTTTAACCATAAAAATATATCCCTCATTTATATCCATATAAAATAAATATTTTCTTATCATATGAATCAATAATTAATTATTCACAAATAATATTACAGAATCATATGTATTACAATCAGGCCATTCCCAGGAAAGAGGGGGCTTTCTAATAAGAATTTTTTCCTTACTGGCGCGCAATTAGGTGACCAAACCTCTCCTTAGACAGAACTTTCTAGATATTGCCAATAATGTTATCTAATAATATTATTCAAATAATATGAATTATTGATCTGATAATAGAAAATACTGTGCAGTGATAATTATTGAACAACAATAATATAAAATTTCAACGTAGCAATTACTGAATCAATAAAATAAAATATTGAACAGTAATTACTGTAACAATTATTGAGTAGTGCCTTCTTACGTAAGAATCAATAATTTTAAAAATACTATGCAATACCGTGTGCTACTGTGCAATAACGCGTATTACTGTATTTTAACCACCGGGTATTCCAACAGTGTTAACGGTAACAACTACGTCGTTATTTGTAAAAACTCAAATTTGTCGTTTTCTTTACCCGACAGTTATTCGTTATGGGGCCCACAAATAGCTGCGCCGTCGTACGAATATTCCCCGACAGAAAGAATATTCCACGACCAAACGAACATTCCCCAACAACAATGATTATTTTATAACCACTTGCTTATTTTGAAAAAAAATTCACATTTCACCCATAACTTTAAACTTTTATCAATTTAACCATTTACTGAATAGTAATTATAAGAAAAATTGAATACTTTTATTTCATAAAATTCGGGGTCTTACAATCTCCTCTCCTTATGAAATTTCGTCCCCGAAATTTACGTACCTGGTATTTCGAAGAGTTGAGAATACCTTGCTTCCATTTCAGATTCTATCTCTCAGATCATCATGATTTCTCCATTGCTCATCTCCCATGATAACTTCATTTGGGTTCATCATTTTTTGGGAAATCATGACAACCGCCATTCCTCGAACTACTCGGCTTTGACTTGTCTGGAGCAGCATTTGGCGTCATCATTACCGTTGGAATATACCTTTCTATAGGACATATTCCTCCCTCAACTGCCTCTTCGTACTCCTCATTCATGATCTGAATCATCAATCTTCGATCCATATCGGATTCAGGTTGACCGCTATGTACAGGGTAATTCAAAACTCGATGTTGGGTTCTCCCAATTGATTTCCAAAAAGAGAAATTCATATCATCTATTTTAGCCTTCTTAGATCGAACATCTCTTTCCACAATATCTACGTGTCGTGCGGCTTTTGCCCATGCATCACTTATTCTCACTCGTTTAGTTTTTTCTTCTTTCAGCTCAGATTCCATTTTTATCATCTTATACTCTGCCAAAGAACGCTTCTGTTCAAGCATCACATATCGGGTAACACAAGCTTGAATTGTTGCATCCTTTTATTCCACGACCGTCTGCCGTTCTTCTGCCTGCTCTTCTAACTCATGAATACGATTTTGAAATTCTACATTTTGATCATATAATACCTCTAATAAACTCTCCTCAGGTACTTCTTCTTCCTCTTCTTCCTCAGTCTCAGCTGTTACCTCTGCGACTATCTCGGGTGCAACTATCAATTCTTCACTCAGCACATGGATATCTCTAATTCCTTCTTCGTTTGACATCACATTATCACGGTTAGTGATTAGAGGTATCCCCACAGTCTCATTCACTCCATTGTTAGCATTCTCAGCTGTCATTCTCAAATACGGCCATAAAATAAGGGTTAATTAAACAAATTAACATATCACATAATATCCCAATATTATGACTGACCAACAAATAAGCTTAGTTAGGACACACTAGCGAAGGATTTACTCATCTCTCCCCTCCTAGTTGTATTCCCCGATCTCCGCCAGAGATCATATCCCTAAGCTCTGATACCAAATGTGACAACCCCAAAATAGGTTCATTCCATCCAACCTATTCTGAGTCGCCAAATACATGGTACAGAAAACAACTACAACTTTATTACAATAATTGTCGTGCAAAATACAACAACACATATGCTGTGAGTTTGGATACAAATATATACCAAATGTGACTCATGTTCCAACCGTGGACATCACCTCACAATGACACCTTACATAAAGGTATAGTCAAAAACTGTTTTAGAAATTAGAATCTTTGGAAAGTGCTCAAGGAAACCTTCGTACATGGGAGGCCATGCGTCTAGGTTATGATAGATATCATATGGCCACAGAATTATTCTTGGTTGACCCAATAGACCCCAAAGAAAAATGAGAAGATTACTATCATATTCTTCCCAATGGTGAGTCTTCTCTTGACATATCATTATCTCTACTGTCTCTAATTGAGAATTATACTTCAAACAAACACCAAGATTATATAGGTAGTGCTCGTATATATACTCAGCAAGTGGATGAGCACATCCCTGTCTTATGATGACATGAGGTTGTATGTCGTTAGACATCTTGTATGATAGTGGCAAACCACCCTTCCAACGTTGGGTACACCTTACCCTATTGGATTCACCAAATAAAACTACTAAATGAACTTTTCTATACTGCTTCGGGAGAACATCCACAACTAGAGACCACCGTTCTATTTCTCCGTTACCCTCGCTCGACCCAGCTACACTCTTATTACCTGAAAGGAATTGTGAAGCAAAAGGATGAGCACAACTAGCTCAGTAAAGAATATCATGACTAAAGATAATTAAATTATCAATAGCCTTCATCAATAATAAATCAGAGATTTAGAACATATGGTAAATGATAAAAATTTCAACCATAGTTGCAGCGGAACGAGCAATCCATTAGAAGAGTCAAATAGACTATAAAGTCTATTAACTTCTCCATGTTAAAAATCCATCAACAATGTTTTATCCCTGTAACATCAATCAACAATTCTGGTCCATAATCATATGAATAACTCATAATCATAACTGTAGTTCTAAATTCCTCTTCTCATCCAGGACGAAGATAATTTTCATCACCTATCTTTACCTGAAACATCAAAGATCATGGTTACACCAAATCACATTTCCTGTTCATAATCATACTAATAACTTCATCTTTGCACTACGGCCAAAGATATTCATTTGTATCACCAGTTGGTCATGTTTATCTCAACATCTGTTCATTTTTGCACTACTGGCCAAAGATATTCAACAACATGTCATCTTTACACTATGGGCCAAAGATATTCATCAACAATTCATCTTTGCACTACAGGCCAAAGATATTCATCAATATTTCATCTTTGCACTACATGCCAAAGATATTTCTCAACAGTTCATATTTGTATTACGGCCAAATATATTCATCAACAGTTCATATTTGCACTACAAGCCAAATATATTAATATCTCAAAGAAATATATAATCATTTCAGAATTTATATAAACAATAATTATAACCATGTTGATCAATTCACCTTTGCACTTAAGCTAAAGATATTCACTTATAAATTTAATGGTCATAATCATACCAATCAACAATTCAACTTTGCACTACTGGCCAAAGAGAATCAATAGTCATGATCATACCAAAAATCAACCCATCTTTACACTCAAGTCAAAGAGAAATATCATCATTAGGGTTATAAAAATGTTATATATAATAATAAAAATTAATATAATCAACATATAGATTTAATCTCAAGAGTAATATTCATAAACCAACTATAATTTGGTCAGAAAAAGAGAATAGTAACTCATGAATAGTAACTCATGAATAGTAAACTCGACACAAAAAGGTAGAAATTCCACAATAAAATGCATACCAATATTTCGGTATAATGATATTGAAAGAATAATATTTCTTAAGCTTATAAACAATTTATTTTAATTATTTATACTTTATTAAATAATGCATTTAATCATCCTAAAATGCCAAACTCATAAAATTTCATCACCAATAACCAAAAACCCTCATCAAAAATCTGCATATACCTCATATAGGATTCTCAAGCCATAAAATCCTATTTTTCAATTTTCTTACTTCACATAACATATTTAATTCATTTACTCATAACTAGTCTATTTTCATGAAGAATACCAAATCAGTTCCAAAAATATTTCTTTTCTGGAATTTAGCAGAATATAGTTCCATATTGAACATATATTTTTCTCAAAATTTTTAAACTCATTTACTATTTTTCATATAGCTAAAATCGGCGAATATTTAAACATTTATCATAAATTGTACTTTAATCCAAAAATTTCAAAATTCACAGAGTACACTGATATTATATAGATATACTTCCAATAAAAATTTCACCAATTTTGGAGTTAACCACAAGGAGTTATAAGCAGTTACTTTTAAAATAGTCTTTTCTCATAAAATTCATAACTCTTAATCTATACATCCAAAAATCATCATTTTTAGACACAATCAAGAAAACTTATCAAAATATCATTTTTAATTTTTCCAGAATTTTTGAAGGTCGAAAAAATTACGAAACTGGAAAATATAACAACCCTTAAAATCTCTTACTATCCCTTACCTCAAAAGAGCAGTACTTCTGATTGGTATAAGGCTGAAGGAAACTTGTACTGATGAATAGAAACTCACAGAGTATATAAATACTCACAAATTACACTCAATAATCTAGAGAGAGAAAGAGAGAAAACTTATGAATTCTGGTGTGATTTTCAATTCTAACTTAGCCCTCTATTTATTGGAAAATGTTAGCACGCCGAATCAGACTTAACCTGTAACCTGATGGCTTTACCTGCTACTATTCCCACCCACCACATTTGAATAAAAATCTCAGCACATTTCTTCACCAATCAAGAGTGGGGCCCTCCAATTCTAGAATTTTCTACCAAAATGACTAACTCCGAAAATTCAACAATTTCTGAACCAGTCATCTCATAAAATTCATAACAAATCATACGTTCATTTTTAACGGTTCAAAATTTGTGAACATATACTCAACTTATATATGTATAACATATCCAAATATTACCATGATCCAACGGTCGGATTAAAAATTATAACCCTCACAAAATATCTTAAAAACCCTAATTTGATTTTCAATATCTCCGTTCCGATAAAAATACAGATAAAACACCTCAACATTAACTCATTTATTTTTAACCACAAAAATATATCCCTCATTTATATCCATATAAAATAAATATTTTCTTATCATATGAATCAATAATTAATTATTCACAAATAATATTACAGAATCACATTTATGACAACCAGGCCGTTCCCAGGAAAGAGGGGGCTTTTCAATAAGAATTTTTTCCTTACTGACGCGCAATTAGGTGACCAAACCTCTCCTTAGACAGAACTTTCTAGACATTGCCAATAATGTTATCTAATAATATTATTCAAATAATATGAATTATTGATCTGATAATGGGAAATACTGTGCAGTGATAATTATTGAACAACAATAATATAAAATTTCAACGTTACAATTATTGAATCAATAAAATAAAATATTGAACAGTAATTACTGTAACAATTATTGAGTAGTGCCTTCTTATGTAAGAATCAATAATTTCAAAAATACTATGCAATACCATGTGCTACTGTGCAATAAAGCGTATTACTGTATTTTAACCACAGGGTATTCCAACAGTGTTAACGGTAACAACTACGCTGTTATTTGTAAAAACTCAAATTTGTCATTTTCTTCACCCGACAGTTATTCGTTATGGGGCCCATAAATAGCTGCGCCGTCGTATGAATATTCCCCGACAGAAAGAATATTCCACGACCAAACGAATATTCCCCGACAATAATGATTATTTTATAACCACTTTCTTATTTTAAAAAAAAATCACATTTCACCCATAACTTTAAACTTTTATCAATTTAACCATTTATTGAATAGTAATTATAAGAAAAATTGAATACTTTTATTTCATAAAATTCGGGGTCTTACAGCGCAGCCTTGTGTGGACCCATAACGGAAAGCGATTGGATGAAGAAAACGACAAGTATAAGTTGTTTATAAATAACGGCGTAGTTGTTACCGTTAATACTGTTGGAATACCCGGTGGTTAAAATACAGTAGCACACGGTATTGCACCAATTATTGATTCTTACGTAAGAAGGCACTACTCAATAATTGTTACAGTAGTTATTATTTAATATTTTATTTTATTGATTCAATAATTGTTGCGTTGATATTTTATATTATTGTTGTTTCAATAATTGTTGCTGCACAGTATTTTCCTTTATCAGATCAATAATTCATATTATTTGAATAATATTATTAGATAACATTATTGGCAATGTCTAGAAAGTTCTGTCTAAGGAGAGGTTTGGTCATCTAATTGCGTGCCAGTAAGGAGAAATCCTTATTGGAAAGCCCCCTCTTTCCTGAGAACGGTCTGGTTGTCATAAATGTGATTCTGTAATATTATTTGTAAATAATTAATTATTGATTCATATGATAAGGAAATATTTATTTTTGTGGATATAAATGAGAGATATATTTTTGTGGTTAAAAATGAAGGAGTTAATGTTGAGGTTTTATCACTATTTTTGTCAGAATGGAGGTATTAAAAATCAAGGTTTTTGAGATATTTTACGGAGGTTATAATTTTTAATCTGACCGTTGGATCGCGGTAATTTTTGGATATGTTATACATATATAAGTTGAGTATATGTCCACAAATTTTGAACCGTTAAAAATGAACGTATGATTTATTATGAATTTTACGAGATGACTGGTTCAGAAATTGTTGAATTTTCGGAGTTAATCATTTTGGTAGAAAATTCTAGAATTGGTGGGCTCCACTTTTGGTTGGTGAAGAAATGTGCTGAGATTTTTATTCAAATGTGGTGGGTGGGAATAGTAGCAGGTAAAGCCATCAGGTTGCAGGTTAAGTCTGCTTCGGCGTGCTAACATTTTCCTATAAATAGATGGCTAAGTTAGAATTAAAAATCACACCAGAAATAAGTTTTCTCTCTCTCTAGATTATTAAGTGTATTTTGTGAGTATTTAGATACTTTGAGAGTTTCTATTCATCAGAGCAAGTTTCTTTCAGCTTTATACCGGTATTCTGACCAGAAGTACTGATATTTTGAGGTAAGGGATATTATTTTCTTCTTAAATGATATTATTTTCTTCAATATCATTATGCTAAAATATCAACATGAGTTTTTATCAAATTTGAAACTTTTTGTGTCGGGGTTACTATTCACATATACGTTATTATTCACGTATACGGCACTATTCACGAATACGGCACTATTCACCGAAAAATAAAATTTTCCCTTTTTGTCCAAGATGTCTATTATGGTTACTATCTTTGATTGTATCCATGTTTTGATCTTTATTTTTGAATTCTGTTATGAAGTATTATTGATCTTGGATAAACTGTTATACAAATCCCTATTATTTGTCTTTCTGTCTCACTGGATTCGTTTTTTTTAAGATATTTTTCATCATCCTCAGTCCTAAATGATAATATTACTGAATATCTTTGGCCTGTAGTGCAAAGATGTATGATTACTTGATGAATATCTTTGGCCTGTAGTGGAAAGATGAACAGGTGTTAAGATGAACATGACTGACAGGTGATACAAATGAATATCTTTGGCCTGTAGCGCAAAGATGAATATTTGGATAAAGATGGTTATTAATTGATGTTACGGGGATAAAATATTGATGATGAACTTTTAAATCTTAGAAGATAGTAGAATTCATTCTCTACTTGACTCTTCTAATGGTTTGTTGTTTCCGCTGCAGTTGTTGATCTAAAACTTGTTGTCGATTATATTCTATCAGATTTTTCCCTGTTGAATACTAATGATAATTTGTTGTATATTATCTTAGTCATAATATTCTTTACTGGGCTAGTTGAGCTCACCCTTTTTCTTTTTGTTCCATTTTTCTTCTCAGGAGGTGAGAACATAGCAGGATCTAGTCGGGGTATGGAGTGATGGTTCTAGAAAGATATTTTAGCAGTCCTCACTATTTCTGTAAAATAGTGTTTGAATAATTGTATTGAGGACTTATTTGAGTGTGGATATTGTCTAGAAGACAATATTTGTATTTAAACTCACAGTATGTGTTATCGTATTTTGCACGACAATTGTATTATTGAAGTTGTAGTTTGCTTTCTGTACCATGTATTTGGCGACTCAGAATGAGTGTTGTATACCTATTTTGGGGGCATCACAGGAGAAGTTGTATGCCAAGTTCGAAATGCGAATTTTGGAACGAGCGGGTGCAATTTCTTGGTTACGTGATCGATAAAGACGAAATTTCGGTAGATCCATCCAAAGTTGAAGCCGTGATCAACTGGGATCAGCCGAAGACGCCGTCGAAAGTAAGAAGTTTTCTTGGATTGGCAGGTTATTACAGAAGATTCATTCAGGATTTTTCCAAGATCGCAACTCCGTGGACGAATTTGACTAGGAAATCGGTGAAATTTGTTTGGACAGAGAAGTGTGAGAAATGCTTTCAAGAATTGAAGAAGAGGTTGAGTGCATCACCTATGTTGTCTCTTCCGGACGATACAGGAAATTTTGTGGTTTATAGTGATGCGTCGCATAAGGGACTTGGTTGTGTGCTTATGCAGAACGGTAGAGTCATTGCGTATGCATTACGATAATTGAAAGATTACGATAAGGGATATCCGACCCATGACTTGGAGTTAGCTACAGTGGTTTTCGCTTTGAAAATCTGGAGGCACTATCTCTACGGGGAAAAGTGTGAAATATATACAAACCACAAGAGTCTGAAATATATTTTTACACAGAAAGAATTGAATATGCGCCAAAGAAGGTGGTTGGAATTAATTAAGGACTACAATTATGAGATTTTATACCATCTGGGTAAGGCAAACGTGGTTGCCGACGCCCTAAGTAGGAAGGGTCGTGAGAAATTGATGATGTTGACTGCTCAGGAGGAGTTAATTGCAGAAATACAGAAACTGGAGTTGGAAGTGAGGTATCCTATGGAGATTGATGAGAAGCTATTTCAGATGTAATCTGGTACAACTCTACTAGATAAAGTAAAGGAGGCTCAGCTTCAGGACGACGAATGCAAAAAGGTGACAAAGAAGATATCTGAAGGAACTGAACCATGATTTAAGATGGATAAGGAAGGAATACTGAGATTAGAGAACAGAATTTGGGTACCGCCAGTACCAGGGATTAAGGAAGACATATTGAGCGAGGCTCATAGCTCACGATATTCGATTCACCCTGGTAGTACCAAGATATACCAAGATCTTCGACAACATTTCAGGTGGCCTAATTTGAAACGTGATGTTGTAGAATGTGTTGCCAAGTATCTGACATGTCAGAAAGTGAAAGCAGAATATCAAAGACCGAGTGGGTTGATACAACCGCTAGAGATCCCAGAATGAAAATGGGAACATATTACAATGGACTTCGTGGTTGGCCTTCTGACGACTCAGAAAGGCTACGACGCAGTATGGGTTATCGTTGACCGACTGACGAAATCCGCACACTTCCTTCCGATCAAAATCAGATTCAACTTAGATCAGTTGGCAAAGTTATATGTAAGAGAGATTGTTTCGAGGCACGGAGTGCCGGTGTCAGTTGTTTCCGATAGGGATCCGCGCTTTACGTCGAACTTCTGGAAACATCTACAAGAATGCATGGATACACAGTTGTGAATGAGTACAACATATCACCCTCAGACAGATGGACAGAGTGAAAGAACAATTTAGACATTGGAAGATATGTTAAGAGCTTGTATAATGGACTTTAAAGGAAATTGGGATAATCATCTATCGCTCGTAGAGTTCGGTTACAACAACAGTTACCACGCTAGTATAGGTATGCCACCTTATGAAGCGTTATATGGCAGAAAATACAGAACTCCGCTATACTGGGATGAAGTTGGCGAAAGACAATTGCTAGGGCCATAATTGGTACAGCAGACTTCAGAAATAGTCAAAGTGATCCGAGCACGACTGGTAACAGCTCAAGATAGACAAAAAAAATACGCTAATCCACACCGTAAGAATGTTGAATTTGACCCGGGTAGTTACGTGTTCTTAAAGGTCTCTCCCTGGAAGGGAAAGATTAGGTTTGGAAAGAAAGGAAAATTGAGCCCAAGATTCATTGAACCCTTTGAAGTTCTGAGAAGGGTCGGAGAAGTTGCTTACGAGGTAACCTTACCTCGAGCTCTAGAGAATGTCCACAACGTTTTCCATGTCTCAGTCCTACGACCCTATAAACCCGATTACAAGCACGTCATTGAATATGAATCCCTACATTTTGAAAAAGACTTGTCTTACGAAGAAATCCCTATTCGAATTGTCGGCCGAAAAGAACAAATTCTGATAAATAAAGTAACACCTTTTGTTAAGGTAATTTGGAGGAACCACAACGCTGAAGAAGCTACGTGAGAACTCGAAGAGAATATGATGAATAAGTATCCTCATTTATTTACTTAAATTATGTATAAGCGATTCTGGGGACATAATATTTGTAAGGGGGGAGAATGTAACGGGTCGAATTTATTGAGTCGTGATTCTGGGGACAAAATCCTTTTAAGGGGGGAAAGATGTGACGAACGAGATTTTTGTAATTTAATTTGAATATTTATTGAAGTAAATAAATATTTTCGATGATTTAATTATTAGATTAAAGAATTCATTGATGCAATTGTGGTAGATTAATTTAATTATATGTGTAGCATTTATTAAATTAATGTGGAGAATTTTATTATCAAAGTATGTAATTATGTGAGCTTATTGTATTAAAAGAAATATTTAATAAGCCTATTGGTATTTTAATTAATTTAATTATTAATTAGAGAGTTAATAATTTGATATTATTTATTAATGAAAAATTTAATTATGTGGCTATGTAAATTTATGAGAAATTATTATATTTTATTTAAAGTAAATTAAATAAAATATTAGATTTATTTTATAAGGAGTGTGACATTTTTTAAACTATATGATAAAATAGTTATTAAATTAAATGGAATTAAGTTTTTAAAATTAGCCAAACATGGCCTTAGTGGGAGTTATCAGTAGTTACCCATGACTGGGTTAACTGACCATTATGCGCGTCAGTTGTTTATTATACGTATTCTTCTTCTTTTCTTCTTCATTTTCTAAGTCTGGCAAAAACAGAGAGGAGAAAGAGAGGGAGAGAGATTGAAAGTTCAGAGAGTGTTAAGAGATTTGTGAGAGTTAAGAAAAAATTGGGAAAATTTTCAATCCTTCTAATCTACGCTTGGGTAACCTCTTCAACCCAATTTCAAATTTTTTTACGTCTTTTAAAGCTTTATAAAAATGGCTTTCATATATTCTGTAAATCTCTGTAGTTAGAGATTGTGTTACTATATGGTTATATGTAATAATTCGAGTAGTAAAGCATGTTATGTATATATATATATATATATATATATATATATATATATATATATATATATATTGCATAATTTCATATCATAACTTTCATAATACGATGACTTGTTATTTTAAAATTTACAGAGTTTGGGTTTTGGCCTTATGGCCTTAAACGTGATTTTTATGTGTCAAACATAAATGATTGTGTAAAAATTTATACTCTTATTTGATTATGCATGTTGATACGAAGAGACCAAACCTTAAACGAACGAAATCGGTGTTACAACGAATCCGTAGTATTAAATTTCATGATTTATATTCAAAACCTTCAAAAACATCAAGAACAGTACAATTTGCATATTTTAATTCTGTGATTATGTGTTTTAATGGGTTAAAATCACTCTATAAACATTGGGTATTGATTATATATTAGTTCTAACGTGTGGGTATGATTAAATTCGTGTAGTAATAATTTTAATTGGAGTTTTTTGTTGTGTTCTGCAATTTTCGCAAATTGCAGAACAGTTTCTGGTTCGCCGCGCCGCGGCGCCAGTCTCGCGCCTTATCATCCGCGCCGCAGCGCCAAGAGTCCGGCCGCAGCGCCATCACGCCGCAGCGCCGAGTACCAGTACAACAGTGGCGCCGCAGCGCCAGTCTGCAGAATGTCCAGAAATGACTTATTTTTTTAAATGTTCAAGTCTAGCAATGAGTTAGTAACCTAGTCTAATGAATATAAAAACTTGTTAGACATATAATGAGATATTAAAATGAGTTTTTACCAAGTCAAGAAGACAATTACATGTTATTTGAATCGTCGATTATGTAATTAACTTGTTATTCATGTAGTATTATATTATGTGAAAACAAGTATGATAATTTGACTAAATATAGTCATGAATTCGAGATTAGACAAAGAATAATTTATGCTATTTAATACGTTATTATTGACTGGTATTGTGAATATAATTGATATATAGGATTTAAATCAAAGAACGAGTTTAGTTAAAGTGTAATCTACGCACGAGGCAAGTTTCCTAACCCTACTTGTTATCGTTATATAAGTTGATTAATTCACATTTCTATATTGAGCAAGTTCTCATTATTATTGATCAAGTCTGTTTTGTATATTAAAGTTTATAAACCTTTCAAGCATGATGATGTTATACAATACTTATTCTACTGTATACCTTTTGAGATTATATTCAATTAAGTTATCAATTATTGTTAAACCTTGTTAGACTAGCGAACCCTTATTGATTCGACTAGTCCATAGTTGATGAGCATTCTAAATTTTAGAACCCTTGATGAATTATCCAATCCAAACCAAACTTCCTTTGGTGCGGACTCGAATGTCAAACTGAGATGAACAACCCAGTATAGGGGATTATTTACGCTTTAGCGTTAAGATATTGTGCACAGTATGGTACTAAGGGCTGATCCCCCTAAGTACGAGAAGAAAGGTCCATAGTCTTATGACTGTTAAAGGTTTCAAGTATAATCCTTTACAACCTAGGACATAGTTCAAGGTCTTATGACCCTCAGAAATTTCTTTTGATTCTTGTTATTCATTCTTGATTCAAAAGTTGAGCTTTTATATTCGAATGTATTATTATTCACTCGCATGTTATTATTCATTTGTTATATTGTTATACTTGTGGGCAATCGTGCTTACTCTTGCGTAATAATAACATTGCATTTAAGAACGAAAGAGCAGACGAACCTTCCACTAGTAAAGGCAAGGGCAAGCTTAGCAAGTAATGAAGATTGATTATTTATGTGGTTATGTAATGATAATTAGAATTGATGTTATTTAAGACTTATTTGTTTATGTTTTCGCACAGATGATTTATGGTTAGAGTAACCTGGGATTTATTTATTATGAAGTTGATGTAACCCCATAAGGGGAGAGATTTATTATTTATTTCTATCTATTGCATGGTTTGCATTTTTATGGGTAGATATATAGATGATGTTTGTACAGTGAACACCAAATCCTGTGAAAATAGAAGTACCGGATTTGGGGGTGTCACAACGTATACGGCACTATTTACAGAAAAATAAAATCTTCTCTTCCTTGTCCCGGATGTCTATTTTTGTTACTAGCTTTGATTGTATCCATGTTTTGATCTTTATTCTTGAATCTTACTCCGCTATGGTATGTTATGGAGTATTTATGAACCAAAGTCTGAGTCCTTAATATTTGTTCTTTTGTTTCACTGGATTCGTTTTCTTTAAAATATTTTTCATCATCCTCAGTCCTAAATGATGATATTATTGAATATCTTTGGCATGTAGTGAAAAGATGAATGATTTTCTGATGAATATCTTTGGCCCGTAGTGCAAAGATGAACAGGTGTTTAGATGAACATGACCAACTGATGAATATCTTTGGCCTGTAGTGCAAAGATGAACATTTGATTCCAGATATATATATTGATTGATATTACAGGGATAAAATATTGACGGTGAACTTTTAAATTCATAAATAGAAGATAGTAGATTTTATTTTCTACTTAACTCTTCTAATGAATTATTATTTCCGCTGTGAATATTGATTTAAAACTTGTTGTCTATTGTATTTTATTAAATTTTTCCCTGTTGAGGACTAACGATAATTTATTCTATATTATCTTGGTCATAATGTTCTTTACTGGGCTAGTTGAGTTCACCCTTTTTCTTTTTGTTTCATTTTTCTTCTCAGGAGGCGAGAACGTAGCGAGTACTAGTCGGGGTGTGGAATGATGGTTCTAGAAGTTGTTTTAGTAGGCCTCACTATTTTGTAAAAAAAAGTATATCAATAATTGTAATGAGGACTTATTTGAGTGTAGATATTGTCTAGATAACAATATTTGTATTTAAACTCACAGTTTAAGTGTTGTCATATCTTGCACGACAAATGTATTAATAAAGTTGTAGTTGTTTCTGTACCATGTATTTGACGACTCAGAATGGGTGTTGTATACCTATTTTGGGAGCGTCACAGTATTAGTAGTCCTCACTATTCTGTTAAATAGTGTGACAATAAATGTAATGAGGACTCCATTGAGTGTGGATATTGTCTAGATGACAATATTCTTATTAAAACTCTTAGTTATGTCTTGTCGTATTCTACATAACAGTTGTATTATTATGTTGTATTTGACTTTTGTACCATGTATTTGGCCACTCAAGATGGGTGATGTATACATATTTTGGGGGCGTCACAATATAAAAGATAGAAAACAGGCAACAACCTAAACAACAAAAGGACAAATTCGCGGGCATAAATCTCACTCATCAAATACCCCCAAACTTAAGTTTTTGCTTGCCCTCAAGCAAACTAACAAACACTCATACCTATAATCGCAAGATACGAATGAAGAGTACTCCTAAAGATGAACCTTATGGCCTCTAATCACAACCATAACATTCCCAGAGAATAAAACAAAATGCATGCAACCAAGGGCTTAATGACTTATAAATAACACGAGACTGTAATTGATCCATACTGTGTGAGTGTGTGCATACCAATTATCAAAACTAACCAGAACCCAAAATAAGATCACACAGTCGATTGTGATAACTAATAAGCTTACTATGCAACCCACTATAATAACAAGCAGTAAGAGCAAGAGGCAAAAACAAGAAAGGATCAAAAAGTTCTAGAAAAATGAAGTAAATTCTGACTCAGACAGTACTTGATTACTTTTAGGCAAAACAGAGCACCCATTATCAAGCTTTCCATCAATGACTCCCAAGCCAGAAGACTTTAGGGCATTAGGTGTAGAACACCCCTAAGAATCTAATAACTCAAGCATAAAGGCCACGTAAACAACATAAGTACAGAATAGATTTTACCAACCTGCGTTTATGGGCGAGTGCGTTTTCACGCTCCATGTCAACCCACTGCAGGACTGCTGTTAAATTTTTTTATTTTTTTACAGACACTTTAGACCCGAAAGTGTATAAAAGCCTCTCAAATCTTTTATTACCTTGAAATCAGAGAGTTTTACAGTGCATAAATTTTCAACACAATAACAAGACAACCTAAATTTGGACACATAGCTAGAAAAGACAATTGGCCAGTGCTTGCTTAACAAATGGATCCAAAACAGTCACTATTTATAACATGCCCCTAGTTCGCATAAGTCTTACACTATTCTATGAGAACAAAGTAAATATCGCTGCTTATCATAAGCCATAATCAAAACTTAAATGCTAAACTGCCCTAACCCAACATATAGACAATTAGAGACTGGGGGCTAGAGTTAAACAAAACAATAATAGGCAAAAACTATACACTATAAAGTACCCTTTTTAACCATAGGGCAAAGCCATAGCACATGATATCCAGTATACCAATTAATCAGTGCAAACCCAAAAATATAAGGCCTTAGGAAAAACAAAAACTGACTTAGCCAAGGAATTGACTTAGTCAAGGGTATTCCCAACTATGCAATCCCAAAATGATAATAACACTGGGAAAAAGCTATATAACCTAAAACATGCATTCATATACAACATAAAATACTACTATGTAAGGCATGCATCAAAAATAAGCAATTAAATGATAATAACACTGGAAAAAAGCTATACAACCAAAAACATGCATTCATATACAACATAAAATACTACTATGTAAGGAATGCATCAAAAATAAGCAATTAAAAACCAACAAATTAAACACAATAATACTAAACCTTTAAATAAAACATAGATAAACAATAAGTCTGGGGCTCACCAGCCCAAATTATTCACTCCAAACCTCACACCAAACCATAATTTAAACAGAGCAGTTCAACATTAACATAACACAATTCATATATTAAATAAATAAAAGGAAGTCTCCCCCAAACTTGATAATTGGCCAGTGTCCTCACTGACCACCTTCATCACCGCCCGCACCATCAAGACCAAAGTCTTCATCAGCACCGAACAAACCAAAATCATCCTCATCATCGCCCTCATCATCATCCACATTTACTGGTTCGTTCGTGCGGGCCTCATCAGCAAGTGGCAGAAATTATGGCGGATACGGCACATAGATTGGAGGCGCCGGGAATGGGAATGGCATGAAGTCTGCGTCCTCGCCACCCTGAGCAGAATAAATGTTGGAGAGCGTCTTGGCGAACTCTACATAAAAATGGTGGAATTGGCTCTGCCACCCGGCGACATGGTCAATCTTGCAGTGGAGAAAACTAAGGCTGTTCAGAATCTGCGCAAGGGTCCCGGAATCAACGGTCTCAACAGAATGGGGAACTGGCGCTTGAGTGGAGGGTCCCGCCTCAGTAGATGGTTGTGGATCATCGAATGGTGGCGGCTGAGACGCTGGCAGAAATCCTTCCCCTCGGGGATGGGATGGAGCTCCCTCCCAGACTGCATATCGGCTAATGAGATGATGATCAATGACTGACATTGGAGGCAGGGTGACATCCTCTTTCTCCCACTGAACACCCGCCCTTCTGCATAGACGGGTAATAAGAGATGGGTGGGGAAGGCCAGACATGACCTTGCTCTTGGTAGCCTTTTTGATGGATTCATTTATCAAAGCCCCCACGTCAACCTTCAACCCCAAAACAATGGCATAGAGGAGTGTTGCCCTTTCCCGAGTGACATCACTCACATGGCGCGTAGGCTAAATATTAGCATAGATAAAGGCGTACCACACCTTACCATAATGACTAAGCGCCTGCGAAAGAAAAGACGTGCGCTCACCAGTGTACTCATTCGTTTTCCACACTGTCCCGGGCTTACAGAGCTTGCTAACAATGTCATCAGATTGATAACTCTGAATCTCATTCTCCCTGTAGTCATGCTTGTCAAAATTAGGAGTCCCATACACTTCATTGATGGCTTTGACATCGAATGGGATCAACTTCCCTCTCACAGGTGCTGCCGGCGGGCCATCCAGAATGGCATTAGCATAATATTCCTTGACCACCGCTACCACAGCGAATTCCGGCTGCTTGGTGAAATGCACCCATTTTATTTTGGAAATCATTACATTCATCTCACCATCCAGTTTATCATCAGGCCGAAGCCCTCTCTCAGGCACCAGACTTCGAGACAAAAAATTTTGAGTGTACCTCTAATACGCCTCCTCCGTTGGATATTTCAGTGTATCCCAAGCATGAGCACGGGCTCGAGAAGAGGATGGAGGAGGAAGAGGGCCAATACTTGTTCTAGGGCACTTTGAAGCCATAATTGGTTTTTAGAAAAATAATCTAAGGCTGTAGAGATTTTCGGCCAAACCCAATGACAAAACACCGTACCTTGTTTGCCCTTTTAAAGACGATAACAGAGATGCGAGGAAGCAACGATAAGAAGAGGAACCATCAAGACGATTGGGCACCCAAATGGTAATAAACTGATGCCGGTTGGGCTCTTGGAGAGGAGCAGGCATCGTTTGGAGAAAACTAAGAGGAGAGAGAACAATAACGCTGCAATTTAAGTTAGAATGCTTTATTTTAACAACTGAAACTCGTTGCTGGTGCCGGGGCGTGATGCATTACGCTGGGGCGTGGGTGCAAACCCACAATGGCGCTGGGGCGCCAGATTCGGTGCCGGGGCTCGAGTTCAGCTGTCCGGGGCGCTGGGCAGCGAGAAATGACGCTGGGGCGCTAAAATCGGCATCCTTTTCCTGCGCTTTAGCACAAATACAAAAGGTTGGGGCGCCAAGGATGGCGCTGCAGCACGAATGTCAGTATAGAATGTGGCACCGCGGCGCGGAGCATAAACTCAAGCAATCCTGCACAGGCTAAAATCTAAACTAAATCATCAAACAATAAAAACATAACAAAAGATTGACAAGTACACTAGGGATAACCCTGAAAAACACATGTTAACTACCATGCTACACAGACCACAGGCTATGTACAGAACACAGACAGTAACTAGACAACCAAAGCGAGACTTAAGATAATAAAGATAAAACAATTTATTTGATACTGAGATGGGGATGCCTCCCACCAAGCGCTTGATTTTGAGTCGTCGGCTTGACTATTTTCCCGTCTTACATCGGGTCTCCCAATGTAATGGAGGTATTCTGCCGGTCGACCTCGCCGCCCCAGTAGTGTTTTAATCTCTGCCCATTGACTTTACAGGTTGTGTTAGAATTTGGGTCCTCAACCTCTATCGCACCGTAAGGATTAACCTTGACAATTGTAAAGGGGCCCGACCATCGGGACTTAAGCTTTCCTGGAAATAACTTTAGCCGGGAATTGAAAAAAAGAACCTTCTGGCCCGGTTCGAAGTGTCTCTCAAGGATCTTCTTGTCGTGCCACCTTTTGGTTTTCTCCTTGTACAACTTAGCGTTTTCATACGCTTGTAGACGAAACTAGTCTGATTCATTAAGTTGCAAGAGCCGCTTCTCGCCGGCTGCTTCGAGATCAAAGTTGAGCTTCTAAATAGCCCAATAAGCGTTGTGCTCCAATTCTACGGGGAGATGACATGCCTTACCATAGACAATCCTATACGGAGACATTCTGATAGGCATTTTATAAGTTGTGCGGTAGGCCCACAATGCATCATCGAGCTTCTTAGACCAATCTTTAAGATTTGGGTTAACGATCTTCTCCAAGATTCGTTTCACCTCTCAATTTGAAATTTCAGCTTGGCCGCTGGTCTGTGGGTGGTAGGCAGTGGCGATCTTATGGGGTCATCCCATACTTGGCTAGGAGGGCTTCAAAATATTTATTACAAAAATGCGACCCTTCATCGCTAATGATAGCCCGAGGCGTGCCAAAACGGGTGAAAATATTCTTCTTAAGGAACTGAAGCACTAACTTAGCATCATTCGTCGGCAAGGAAACTACTTCCACCCACTTTGAGACATAATCCACTGCCACAAGGATGTATAGATTGTTGAAAGAGGACGGGAATGGACCCATGAAGTCGATACCCCATACATCAAATAACTCCACCTCCAGGATATTCTGCAGTGGTAGTTCATGCCGTCTTGATATGGTGCCCACCCGTTGGCATCTGTCGCAGTGCAACACATATGTGTGTGCATCCTTGAATAAGGTGGGCCAATAAAATCCCGACTGAAGCACTTTCGCAGCAGTTCGTTGGCCTCCAAAATGACCTCCATAGTTTGAAGAGTGGCAGTGATGCAGCACACCTTCAATTTTTTCTTCCGGTAAGCATCTTCACAGAATCTGATCAGAGCACTGCTTGAATAAGAAGGGTTCATCCCACAGATATTGCTTGGCATCTGTTAGGAATTTCTTCTTTTGCTGATAGCTTAGATTTTGGGGAAGCACTTGGCAAGAAACGTAATTGGCGAAGTCCGCATACCACGGAACTTTGCCATTGACAACAAAAAGTTGCTCGTCCAGGAAGAAGTCATTTGTGGCTTTGTCGGAATCTCCTGAGGGCGTGGTGTTTTCCAATCTTGACAAGTGATCGACAACCTGATTTTATGTCCGCTTCTTATCTTGTATTTCCAAGTCAAACTCCTAGAGAAGCAGAACCCACCGAATCAATCTCGGCTTAGCGTCCTTCTTTTCTATCAAATACTTGATTGTCGATTGATCGGTGTATACAATCACCTTAGTTCCAATGAGGTAGGAACGGAACTTGTCAAAAACATAGACTACCGCCATCAACTCCTTCTCAGTGGTGGTATAATTTAACTGAGCATCAGTTAATGTCTTGCTGGCATAGTAAATGGTGTGGAAAACCTTCTCCCTTCTCTGGCCCAACATTGCCCCGATTGCAAAATTGCTGGCATCACACATTAGTTCAAAAGGGTAGGTCCAGTCTGGAGCAATCACAATAGGTGTCGTGACAAGTCTTTTCTTTAATAGGTCAAAAGCGCTCAAGCAGGCCTCATCAAACTGGAAAGGCATGTCCTTTTCTAATGGAGTGCACATTAGTTTTGTAATTCGTGAGAAGTCTTGGATAAACCTTCTATAGAACCTAACATGCCCGAGAAAACTCCTTACCCCTTTCACTGAGGTGGGCGGAGGAAGGTTGTTGATCACATCTATCTTTGCCTTATCAACCTCAATTTCGCCTGCAGAAACCCGACGGCCCAAAATAATGCCCTATTCCACCATGAAGTGACACTTCTCCCAATTCAACACTAGGTTAGTTTCGACACATCGATGGAGAACGGCAGTCAAATTTGTCAAGCAATTATCAAACGAGCTCCCAAATACTGAGAAGCCGTCCATGAAGACCTCCAGGGTCTTTTCAACCATATCAGAGAAGATCAACATAATTCACCGCTGAAAAGTAGCGAGAGCATTACATAGCCTGAAAGACATTTTTCGAAAGGCAAAGGTCCCATACGGACATGTGAACGTCGTCTTCTCCTGATCTTCAGGAGCAATAGAAATTTGATTGTACCCCGAGTACCCATCTAGCAGACAATAATATTTGTGTCCAGCCAACCTGTCCAGCATTTGATCAATAAATAGAATAGGAAAATGATCCTTATAGGTTGATTTGTTCAGTTTCCTGTAATCCATGCACACCCTCCACCCAGTCACCGTTCTGGTGGGAATCAGTTCGTACGTTGTTCTCGTTGGACACAACTGTCATCCCTCCCTTTTTTGGCACACACTGGATAGGGCTTACCCAAGGGCTATCGGAGATGGGGTAGATAATGCATGCATCTAATAATTTAATAATCTCCTTGTGGACGACATCTTTCATAATAGGATTTTGCCGCCTCAGATGCTCTATAGATGGCTTTGAGCCTTCCTCTAGAAGAATTTTGTGCATGCATAGAGTCGGGCTGATCCCTTTTATATCAAAAATGGACCACCCCAGGGCCATTTTGTATTCCTTGAGCACAAGTAACAACTTTTCTTCCTAACACTTAGTTAGAGAAGCAGAAATTATCACAGGTAAAAAAGATGAATTCCTTAAGTAAGCATACCTCAGGTGATTAGGCAAAGGTTTAAGCTCAAGGACAGGAGGCTCGACGATCGACGGCTGAGCCTTGGAAGTGGATGCCTCATTATCATTCAAAGACTCAAACTGTCGGTGAAATTGCTTTGATCTTTGGGTCTCATCGATCCACTTTGCACATTCCACATGTGTGGGCTCTACCATAGTGCTGGCCCCAGTTAATGTGGCTTCCAAAGGGTCTTTAATGCAAGTTTTTGAGAATACTTCCTTAACTGAATTATCAACTGTATTAATTTGGAAGCAGTCCTCAGGGGTATTAGGATACTTCATTGATCTGAAGACATTAAACGTCACTTCTTGATCCTATACCCTCATTGTTAACTCTCCTTTCTGCACGTCGATCAGGGTCCTCCCAGTCGCCAAGAATGACCTACCCAATATTATCGGGACCTCCTTGTCCTCTTCAAAATATAGGACTATGAAATTCGCTGGGAATATGAATTTGTCAACCTTAACGAGCACATCCTCTACTATCCCCTTCGGGTACGTGAGAGACCTATCAGCCAGTTGTAAAGTGACGCTGGTAGGCTTGGCTTCATTGAGGCCCAGCTTCTTATAAATAGAGAGGGGCATCAAGTTGATGCTAGCCCCTAAATCACAAAGAGCATTGCCAATAAACTGGTCCCTAATAGTGCATGGAATTGTAAAGCTCCCCGGATCTTTTAGCTTCGGTGGAAGCTTGTTTTGAAGGATAGCACTACATTCCTCTGTCAGTGCCACAGTTTCGTAATCTCCCATTTTTCGCTTCTTGGACAGAATTTCCTTCATGAACTAGACATAACTAGGCATTCCCTCCAATGCCTCCGCAAATGGGATATTTATGTGCAGTCTTTTGAACACTTCCAAGAATTTAGAAAACTGCTTATCTAGCTTCTGTTTCTGCAGTCGCTGGGGGAAAGGTAACTGACGAAGAGGCTGCTTTACCATGCTCACAGGAGGAGATGGTGTTGAAGGGCTATCTTGTCTACTTCCTTCACTCGCTAATGTTTCAGTATTCTCCTCCACTAGAGGTTCCTTTTTAGTCACTAATTCTTCCGCAGGAGCACTCTCTCTACTTTGTTCCTTGGTAGTTCCCCCACTTCTAAGGGTCACTACTTTACACTGTTTCTTGCCTTCCCGTTTCAGGTTGACATCAGTGTCACTAGGTAATGTACCTTGTGGACGACTGTTTAAAGCAGTAGCCAATTGTCCCATCTGTACTTCAAGATTTCTAATGGAAGCCTCTTGATTGTTGCTTCGAGTTTCATTCTGGGCTATGTACCTTGACAGGAGATCTTCTAAACTTTGCTTCTTCTCCTGTTAAGGAGGTGGTTGGTGGAATTGATTGTGAGTGTTCTGATGCTGTGGGGTGAACTGATTCTGAAATGGGAACCCAAGAGGGTTAGAAAAATTCGGCCTGGAGGATGAAGGTTGTGCTTGATTGGGGATGTTGTTGTTGTTGTTATTGTTGTTGCCCCAAGAGAAGTTGGGATGATTTCTTAAATCCTGGTGGTAATGAGTGGGAAGATTAGAACTTTGTTGCCGTCCGAAGTTGGAAACAAATTGAACTAACTCGGGGCTTATTGCACACTGATCAGTAGGGTGGCTCCCTTGACATAACTCACACTGGACTACGACACTCTTCACATTCTGCACTACTGATGGTCCCATGGTGTCTAGTCAGTTCGTTAGCGCTGCAACCTGCGCCGCTAATGATGTGTAAGAGTCAACTTCATATGTAAGACCCCGACTTTTATAAATAAAGAAGAATTTTCTATAAATATCATTTTTGAATATAATGGAGTTAATTTGATATAATGTTATAGTTGTGGGTAATATTTATAAATTTTGCAAAGTACGCAAGTTGTTATATAATATTCGATTAGTCAGGGAATATTCGTTTTAACAGGGAATATTCGTACAACGACACAATCATTGGTGGACCCCACAACGGAATTATTGTCGGATTGAGAAAACGACAAAAATATTTTATTAAAAATAACGGCGGAAATTTTACCATTGTTACTGTTGAACTACTCGGTAGTAAAAGTACAGTAATACGTGTAGTTGCATAGTAGCACACAGTATTGATTATTAATGCTTATGTGAGAAGTCACTCAGTTGATTCAATTATTTTCAGTTAATAATATGAATTATTTAGCGATAATGACGTTTTGTTTTATTCGTATTATTAACGTAATAAAACAGAAACATCTTTTTATATAAAACAGAATACTTTATTAAAGTTATTCTATAAATAGAATATATTATATTTTATTTAAAAGATTTTTCTTTAAATATGGACCGTCAGATTAAAGTAATCAATCTGGACCGTTCATGGATTAGTTACTATGTATTCTATTTTTCTATAAATAGCAGCTCATTCCTTCATTATTTCTTACGAATTCACTGAACTCTAGAGAGAGAAACTATAGAGAGAAACTATAGAGAGAGAGAAGAAGAGTATTCTGCTACTTAACTACTTCCTTATTTCAGCTCGTCTTTAAAACGGTAAGGGGTGTTATTCTTTCTTATTCATGAAGAGAACTGTTGTTATTCCATTTCTTATTATTCTGTTGGAATAACCTGTATACGTGGTCTACCCTATACTTGGTGACATTCTTCTATTATTCTGTTGGAACATCCTGTCTGTGTGTTTTACACCGGACCTGGTTCCGTTTTTATTATTATTCTGTTGGAACATCCTGTCTGTGTGTTTTACACCGGACCTGGTTCCATTATTTATTATTCTGTCGGAATATCCTGTCTGTGTGTTTTACACCGGACCTGGTTCCATTATTTATTATTCTGTCGGAATATCCTGTCTGTGCGTTTACGCCGGACCTGGTTCCATTATTTATTATTCTGTTGGAATAACCTGTCTGTGCGGTCTATCGCATGCATGGTTTTTTCTTTTATTATTCCATTCTTTATTGTACTCAGTTGGTTAAGTTTTGACTTCTATACTCCATGAAATTTGTGGAATATCCTTGATAATTGCGGTTCATCCAGTATCTTTTCATGAAAATATTCTTCTAAGTATTCTTGAATTTTACTCCACAAAGCAATATCATGTTGACAATTTGGACGTTGTTAATTCTTGGATAAATTAATTCTTGAACTTGTTTTATTGAATTCTTATATCATTGTCATCATCCTCATGTTTATATTATGTTGAAAGTCATCTGTGGCCTGTAGTGCATAGATGGACTTGGTATGATTATGACCAGGGATTATTCGGTGTAATCATGACCGTAATGTTACAAATGATGTGGTAAAAGTCCTCATTGGCCCGTAGTGCATTGATGGACAGTTGTTGGCATGATCATGACCATTAATGAATATACGAATATCCTTGGCCGTAGTGCAGGGGTGATTCGATGATGTGAATTATTTTATTAAGCTGAGTCTCAGCGATCACAGTGTTGGAAAATCTTTTAAATCATAAAAGATAGTAGAGTTTATTTTCTACTTGACTCTTTTAATGGATTGCTTGTTCCGCTACAGTTAAACTTGATGTCTATTATATTTTATCAGTTTAACATTGTTGAGGGCTAATGATAATTTATTCTGCATTATCTTAGTCATGATATTTCTTACTGGGCTAGTTGAGCTCACCCTTTCTTTCACTGTTCTCTTCAGGAAATGAGAACGTAGCTGGGGCAAGTCGGGGAACGGAGTGATGGTCCGAATGAGAGTATTAGTTAGCAGTCCTCACTATTCTATGTAATGGTGTGTTAATAAATGTAATGAGGACTTCTTTTGAGTATGAATACTCTCTAAAAGATAATATTTGTATTCAAACTCACAGTTTATGTTTTGTCGTATTGTACACGACAGTTGTATTAGTAAGTTGTATTTATATTTTATACTATGTATCTGACGACCCAAGATGGGTGATGTATACCTAATTTTGGGGGCGTCACAGTTGGTATCAGAGCTTAGGGATATGATCCCTGGCTAAGATGTGAGAATAGAACTAGGAGGGGAGAGACGGGGAATTCCTTCGCTAGTATGACCTACCTAAGTTTATTTGCATGGTATTTAATTGGTCGGTCATAATATAAGGATAATATATGACATATCAATTAACTTTTATTTTGTGGCAGTATCTGAAAATGGCATCTGAGAATGTTGAGAATAGCAATGGAGCACAGACGATTATTGATTCACCACATATCAATAATCAGGATAATGTTCATCAGGAAGGTGACAATCCTCATGCAAACAACAACACTGACCAGATGATGAATGATGGAATGTTCAGAGGTTTTATGCAATTCATGCAACAACAGGTGAAAGCGGCTCCTGTCCACAACGTAGGTGGAAATACTGGAAACTCTCAGGTGGTCACCGCTAAACAGTTTAAGGAGCTGGGACCACCGGAGTTTAAGGGAGAACCCAAACCACTTGTAGCTGAAACATGGATAAAGCAGATCACCAAGATATTTGATGTCTTGGGTTGCTCCGAGGAGCAAAAGGTTCCCTTTGCC
The DNA here is from genome assembly GCA_016801055.1 of Panax notoginseng. NCBI lineage: Eukaryota > Viridiplantae > Streptophyta > Magnoliopsida > Apiales > Araliaceae > Panax > Panax notoginseng. The sequence continues at coordinate 207,690,236 of CM029018.1, read as the reverse complement.
GCCTTTATGTTGCGAGGAGAGGCAGATTACTGGTGGGAATCGATAAAGCGTACTCAACCTGCCGCACTGAAGATGTCTTGGGAGAAGTTTCAAGAGCTGTTTAACGACAAATACTTTCCCGAGAGTATTCGTCACATGAAGGAGGTGGAGTTCATCAAATTGGAGCAGAATAATATGACCGTGTCGCAGTACGAGGCAAAATTTGCGGAGTTATCCCGGTTTGGGTCCCACCTGGTGGATAATGAAGAAAGAATGACGTGGATGTTTTTAAGAGGTTTGAAGCCAGAGATACGTCAACATCTTGTTTCTCATAAATTGTGTTTGTATTCAGATGTTGTAAATAGGGCTCAGTTGGTGGAGCGCGATAACGAGACAACACAACCAAAAGAGAGCAGCCGGCAAAATGATAATACTAGTGAAAGCAGTCATCGAAGCGGTGACAACAAGCGTGGAGGGAATTAACAGGCCAGAAATGGTAACCACTTCGGTGGTAATCAGGGCCAAAATAATAAGAATGGGCATTTTAAGAAGAGGAGATTCAACAATGATGGAAAGACGTCAGCACCAGCACCTGTCGTTAAGGAAGGAGAACGACCACCTATCATATGTTTCAAATGCGGAGGGGGGGCACATCAGTCCAAACTGCGCGATGCCGTCTAAAGCATGTTATAATTGTGGAAGAGAAGGTCATTTAGCCCGATTTTGTCATTTACCGAAGACAAATTCAGCTAGGATGGAGGCACCAAAGGCCGTCCCATAAAAGTCAAAACCGGTTGTGCAAGGGAGAGCGTTTGTTGTGAACTCCCAGAAAGCAAAGAACCCGAATGAGGTCATCACGGGTAAGCTTATCATAAACTCTAACAAAGTCTATACTTTATTTGATACCGGTTCTACCCATTCTTTTATTTCTCCTACTTGCGCTCATCGATTAAATTTGATTCCGGAGAAATTAGACTTTGACTTAGCAGTTGAAACTCCATTGGGAGAAACCTTCATTACATCCACGGTTTATAAGTCTTGTTTGGTTCAAGTTGGTACCCACACATTACCTGTCGATCTTATTTCATTAAAAATACTTGCATTTGACGTGATTCTAGGGATTGATTGGTTAACTACTCATCATGCAAAAATTGATTATTTTCGTAAGGTTGTTAGCTTTCATATTCCTAATCGACCTATTATGCGAATTCAAGCAACCAAACCATTAAAATCAATCGCTGTCATCTCAAGCCATAAAGCTATTCGTTTATTGAAAAATGGATGTCAAGCTTTCTTAGCTCATGTCACAGATCTAAACAAAAATACGTCAGCTTTGAATGATATTTCTGTTGTTAATAAATTTCCTGACGTATTTCCCGAAGAACTTCCTGGCCTACCCCCAGAGCGTGAAATTGAATTTTGTATCGACCTTGAACCCGGTACAAAACCCATTTCCAAAGCCCCATATCGAATGGCTCCTATTGAACTTCAGGAGTTAAAGACCCAACTGCAGAAATTGTTAGACATTGGTTTTATTCGTCCTAGTACTTCTCCTTGGGGTGCTCCTGTTCTGTTCGTGAAGAAGAAAGATGGGAGTATGCGACTTTGTATTGATTATCGGGAGTTGAATCATGTCACCATCAAAAATAGGTACCCATTGCCACGTATTGATGACCTGTTTGACCAGTTGCAAGGAGCACAATTCTTTTCAAAAATCGATCTTCGTTCTGGATATCATCAGCTGAAGGTTAGAACTGAGGATATTCCAAAGACGGCTTTCAGAACTCGGTATGGGCATTATGAATTCTTAGTTATGTCTTTTGGATTGACTAATGCTCCTGCTGCCTTCATGGATATGATGAACAGGGTATTTAAGGAATATTTGGATCACTTTGTGGTCGTCTTTATCGATGACATCCTTGTTTATTCCAAAAGCCGTGAAGATCATGAGCAACACTTGAGGCTGGTACTCGTGAATACAAACTTTATGCCAAGTTGAAGAAATGCGAGTTCTGGCTGGAAGAGGTAGCATTCCTTGGGCACGTAGTATCAAGTCGTGGAATATCTGTTGACCCGGCAAAGATTGAAGCTATTCAAAGCTGGGAGCAACCTAAATCAGTAACCGAAGTACGTAGCTTTCTCGGTCTAGCTGGTTATTATCGGAGATTTGTGGAAGGATTTTCTCGAATCGCTACTCCATTAACTCAGCTGACTCGGAAAGATACAAAGTTCGGTTGGAGCGAAGAATGTGAGCAGAGTTTTCAAGAACTCAAGAGGAGACTCATTTCAGCACCTGTTCTAACAATACCATCTGGCTCGGAGGGATTTGTCATCTACAGTGATGCTTCGAGCAAAGGGTTGGGATGCGTTCTCATGCAACATGGAAAAGTCATAGCCTATGCATCAAGACAACTCAAGGAATATGAGAGGAATTATCCTACTCATGATCTAGAGTTGGCAGCTGTTGTCTTTGCACTTAAAATTTGGAGGCATTACTTGTATGGGGAGAAGGTGGAGATCTTTACGGATCATAAAAGCCTCAAATATTTCTTCACTCAAAAGGAACTCAACATGCGACAACGACGTTGGCTTGAACTGTTGAAAGATTATGATCATACCATTCAATATCATCCTGGAAAAGCGAACGTGGTAGCTGACGCATTGAGTAGAAGATCATATGCAAGTACGAGTGCGATATTGTCAACACAAAGACCCATTTTGTGTGATTTGCAAAGGATGGAGATAGAGTTAAAGACTCCAGGGACCCATGTGATGATGATGAATATACGAGTAGAACCGACTTTAATCGATAAAGTTAAAGCTGCTCAAGCTACAGACCTAGAGCTGATGCGTATAAGAAAGAAAGTGCAAGAAGGTGCTATGCCGGAAGCAAGAATCGATGAAGAAGGAATACTTCGAGTCAACTCCAGACTTTGTGTTCCTAACAACCCTGATTTAAAGTATGAAATCATGATGGAGGCGCACAACACACCATTTGCAATCCATCCTGGAAGTACCAAAATGTATCATGATCTTCGTCATACATTTTGGTGGAGCAATATGAAGAGAGAGATAGCGTTGTTTATCTCAAGGTGTCTAACTTGTCAACGAGTCAAAGCGGAGCATCAAGTACCAAAAGGTCCATTGCAACCACTTGAAATTCTAGAATGGAAGTGGGAGCACATTACCATGGATTTCGTTACCGGTCTTCCAAGGGTTTCTCAAGGTATTGATGCGATTTGGGTCATTGTTGATAGATTGACCAAGTCTGCTCATTTCTTACCGATACGAGAAACTTATACACTTGAACGTCTTGCTCGTATGTACATAAACGAGATTGTAAGACTGCATGGTATGCCAGTATCCATAGTTTCTGACCGAGACCCAAGATTCACTTCACGATTTTGGGTTAGTTTACAAAAAGCTATGGGCACGGAGTTACGATTTAGTTCAGCATATCATCCTCAGACGGACGGACAATCAGAGAGGACTATTCAAACTCTTGAAGATCTATTAAGACTCTGTGTCTTTGACTTCAAGGGAAGTTGGGACAAGTTCTTACCATTGGTGGAGTTTTCCTACAACAACAGTTATCAAGCAAGTATTGGCATGGCTCCATTCGAAGCATTGTATGGAAGAAAATGTCGTTCTCCAGTATGCTGGGATGAGGTGGGTGAAGCAACGTTGTTGGGACCGGAGTTGGTACGTATGACTACAGAAAAGATTCAAACGATCCGACAACGTATAAAAACCTCACAAGATCGACAAAAGAGTTATGCTGATCTTCATCGAAAGGACGTGGAATTTGATGTAGGAGATCATGTGTTCTTACGTGTTGCTCCATGGAAAGGAGTTACGAGATTTGGAAAGAGAGGAAAGCTCAATCCTCGATTCATCGGTCCATTTTTAATCCTCGATCGAGTAGGAACTGTGGCTTATAGACTCGCTTTACCGCCAAATATGTCTCGTGTTCATAACGTTTTTCACATATCCATGTTACGCAAATATGTGGAAGACCTGAACCACATTATTGAGTTAGAACCGGACGAAATAGCGGAAGATTTGACGTATGAAGAAGTTCCTGTTCAAATCTTGGATAAGAAGGAACATATTCTACGCTCCAAGGTTATACCTCAAGTCAAAGTTTTGTGGAGAAACCACGATGTTGAGGAAATGACTTGGGAGTTAGAATCTGAAATGAAATCAAGGTATCCTTACCTCTTCGACATACCAGGTACGTACCCTAATTTTGAGGGCGAAATTTCATAAGAAAGGGAGGTTGTAAGACCCCAACTTTTATAAATAAAGAAGAATTTTCTATAAATATCATTTTTGAATATAATGGAGTTAATTTGATATAATGTTATAGTTGTGGGTAATATTTATAAATTTTGTAAAGTACGCAAGTTGTTATATAATATTCGATTGGTCGGGGAATATTCGTTTTAACAGGAAATATTCGTACAACGACACAATCATTGGTGGACCCCACAACGGAATTATTGTCGGATTGAGAAAACGACAAAAATATTTTATTAAAAATAACGGCGGAAATTTTACCATTGTTACTGTTGAACTACTCGGTAGTAAAAGTACAGTAATACGTGTGGTTGCATAGTAGCACACAGTATTGATTATTAATGCTTATGTGAGAAGTCACTCAGTTGATTCAATTATTGTCAGTTAATAATATGAATTATTTAGCGATAATGACGTTTTGTTTTATTCGTATTATTAACGTAATAAAACAGAAACATCTTTTTATATAAAACAGAATACTTTATTAAAGTTATTCTATAAATAGAATATATTATATTTTATTTAAAAAAAATTTCTTTAAATATGGACCGTCAGATTAAAGTAATCAATCTGGACCGTTCATGGATTAGTTACTATGCATTCTATTTTTCTATAAATAGCAGCTCATTCTTTCATTATTTCTTACGAATTCACTGAACTCTAGAGAGAGAAACTATAGAGAGAAACTATAGAGAGAGAGAAGAAGAGTATTCTGCTACTTAACTACTTCCTTATTTCAGCTCGTCTTTAAAACGGTAAGGGGTGTTATTCTTTCTTATTCATGAAGAGAACTGTTGTTATTCCATTTCTTATTATTCTGTTGGAATAACCTATATACGTGGTCTACCCTATACTTGGTGACATTCTTCTATTATTCTGTTGGAACATCATGTCTGTGTGTTTTACACCGGACCTGGTTCCGTTTTTATTATTATTCTGTTGGAACATCCTGTCTGTGTGTTTTACACCGGACCTGGTTCCATTATTTATTATTCTGTCGGAATATCCTGTCTGTGTGTTTTACACCGGACCTGGTTCCATTATTTATTATTCTGTCGGAATATCCTGTCTGTGCGTTTACGCCGGACCTGGTTCCATTATTTATTATTCTGTTGGAATAACCTGTCTGTGCGGTCTATCGCATGCATGGTGATTTTTTTTGTTATTCCATTCTTTATTGTACTCAGTTGGTTAAGTTTTGACTTCTATACTCCATGAAATTTGTGGAATATCCTTGATAATTGCGGTTCATCCAGTATCTTTTCATGAAAATATTCTTCTAAGTATTCTTGAATTTTACTCCACAAAGCAATATCATGTTGACAATTTGGACGTTGTTAATTCTTGGATAAATTAATTCTTGAACTTGTTTTATTGAATTCTTATATCATTGTCATCATCCTCATGTTTATATTATGTTGAAAGTCATCTGTGGCCTGTAGTGCATAGATGGACTTGGTATGATTATGACCAGGGATTATTCGGTGTAATCATGACCGTAATGTTACAAATGATGTGGTAAAAGTCCTCATTGGCCCGTAGTGCATTGATGGACAGTTGTTGGCATGATCATGACCATTAATGAATATACGAATATCCTTGACCGTAGTGCAGGGGTGATTCGATGATGTGAATTATTTTATTAAGCTGAGTCTCAGCGATCACAGTGTTGGAAAATCTTTTAAATCATAAAAGATAGTAGAGTTTATTTTCTACTTGACTCTTTTAATGGATTGCTTGTTCCGCTACAGTTAAACTTGATGTCTATTATATTTTATCAGTTTAACATTGTTGAGGGCTAATGATAATTTATTCTGCATTATCTTAGTCATGATATTTCTTACTGGGCTAGTTGAGCTCACCCTTTCTTTCACTGTTCTCTTCAGGAAATGAGAACGTAGCTGGGGCAAGTCGGGGAACGGAGTGATGGTCCGAATGAGAGTATTAGTTAGCAGTCCTCACTATTCTATGTAATGGTGTGTTAATAAATGTAATGAGGACTTCTTTTGAGTATGAATACTCTCTAAAAGATAATATTTGTATTCAAACTCACAGTTTATGTTTTGTCGTATTGTACACGACAGTTGTATTAGTAAGTTGTATTTATATTTTGTACTATGTATCTGACGACCCAAGATGGGTGATGTATACCTAATTTTGGGGGCGTCACATCATATACCCCCGCTGCTCTTCTAGGGGCTTGCCTATCATTTGGCCATTGGTAATTATTGGCCGCCATTGTCTCCACTAGCTCATACCCCACTGTGTGATGTTTGGACATGAAGGCCCCTCCATATGCGGCATCAATACTCGAACAAGTAGATCCGGATAGCCCATTATAAAAGGTCTGGATAGGAAGCCATTCAGGAAATCCATGGTGAGGGCATTTCCTCAGAAGATCTTTGAATCGCTCCCACGAGTCATATAAAGATTTTGAGTCGAACTAGATGAATGAGGTAATTTCATGCCTGAGTCTGGCGATTTTGGCAGGCGGAAAGAACTTTTCCACGAACTTTTGGGCCAAGTCAGCCCAAGTGGTGATGGAGCCTGGCGGGAGTGAGTGCAGCCAGCTCTTAGCCTTGTCCTTCAAAGTGAAAGGAAACAACCGAAGTCTGATGGCATCGTCAGACACTTCGTTGGTTTTGAACGTATCGCAAATCTCCACAAAGTTTATCAAGTGATCGTTGAGATCATCATTTGGTAGTCCCCCAAACTGAATGTTGGTGTACATTTGAAAGGTGCCCGGCTTTATCTCAAAGTTATTTGCTTGGATTGCGGGCCTAAGAATGATTGCCTGGAGATTGTTGATTGGAGGCATGGCATAATCCCTTAGAGCTTTCTGAAGTTCCTCAGCCATTCTGACAAGAGTAGGCCTGTCCCGAGAATTCTCTCTTCGAAGTCGTCTACATGTTCTGTCAACCTCAGGATCGAAAGGTATTATGTTTTGTCTCCTTCGAGGTGGCATAAACAGCAAAGACTACCTGAAAAGAAAGTTAAACAGAAGAATCAGTTTGAATTAAGATTGTATTGACTTAGTGTTAATATTGATTAACAAATAATACTAAATCCCCGGCAACTGCGCCAAAAACTTGTTGGTCGATTTCGCTATTACTAAATCGCGCGCAAGCATACGCGATCCACAAGTAATATATGAAAGTAGAGTGTCGAACTCACGAGGACAAAGTCTTACTAGGTAAACAAATACTAAGGTCAAATCGTTACTAGTCTTATCTAAACAAGTGAAATGAGATGGTTGGTTAAGCTATATGTTTAAAACTACGATAATAAGAGAAGTGTTTGTGCTAAGAAGTCAAGATAGAATTACAATTCCCCTAATGCATCGCCTAATCTCCTAACTCTCCAAATTACAAACGAACCGAGGAAAGGCCAACCGAGAACACTAAACCAGCATAAGCTTCTGTCGAAGGTCAAATACACATCCCTAGCCAGATCAATCACAATATGTCTATTGGTGAAAATATCTAGGCCAAAGTCATTAAGCTAAGTCTCAAGGTCGTACAAGACCAATAAAGATATGTCTATCCTATTAGCAATTTATGTACACATTGCATTGGCATAGTCATAACAGGTGTTGCTGTATTTAAAAGCCAGATAATAACATCCATTTATCAATATCCATTATTATCATTACCAAAAACTCTGTCAAGCAATCAGTCATTAAATATTAAATACAACAACCCATTCCAAAATGATTCATTATATAAAATAGGAGAGAAAGTTGATTAAGCTAAACAAAAGGTTACATTGCAATCCTAAGAATGGAGTTAGTTCATAATTATGGTACTAACACACATATTTAATACATTTATCATACTCAGTAATACAAAAATAAATGGGAGATTTGGAATAAGAAAACTCCTATGTTAGATATGTTCTGTCTCCAAATCTTCTCTTCACAGTGCAAAAGCTGAGCTATCACTACTACAAAACAGTAAATAGACAACGCGAAAAAAACGTTGTGATTTATGTCAGAAAAACGTCGTGGTTAAGAGTGTTGTCTATTTGACATCCTTACACAGCGTTTTTAAAACGTTGTAGTTAAGCACAATACACAACGTTTTTTTAGAAAAAAACGTTGTAGATTTATTTTTCAAAAATTAGCAGATGCTTAAAAACGTTATAGAAGGTATGATTTCACAACGTTTTTTGGATAAAAATGTTGTTGTTTAGTATATCAGACAACGTTTTTTAAATGTTGTAGATAACAAAAAAAAAAGAAAAAAAAAGATGTGGTTCACCCATAAGAATACAACCCCCATAAAAATAACCAACGGTATCATTTATGTCACAGTAGAAAACATAAACTATTATAAAAAAAACACCGACCAAAACAAAAACATCCTCAGCACCAAGTACATGAACCACATAACTACATAAGAGAAGAAGCTGATGTCAAGGTTAAGCACTTTTCACGGTTGCAGACTTGATGATGTCAATGAACTCCGGCTGATTTACAAGAAAAGGATGCAAGTGAGGTTAGCCATGACTACTTGAAAAGCTGAAGCAAGTATAAAAAACATTTGCTTTAACAAACATCTTAGAAGGATAAGAATATAGCACCTTTAATGAAGCTCCACCAACCAAAAATCCATCAACATCTGCCTGTGCTGCCAATTCTTTGCAGTTTCCTCCGTTAACGGAGCTTGAGAATTGGTATTTGAGGACAATGATAACATTAGTGTGTGTGTGTGTGTGTGAGAGTGAGAGAGAGAGAGAGAGTATGTCAGGAGTTTTAAAGTATTCAAAGGATAACAGAAATGGGGTGGTAACAAGAACATCTTGAAGAGATGGAGGAATGAAGATACCTCCATTTATGATTCTAGTGGATTCAGTAACTTCAGCCCCAACATTGACACTAAGCCACTTCCTCAATTCATAGTGGACCTGACATCCAAGTACACCAATTAATATAAGTAGATTGATGCATCAAACAAGCTGCTTCAAAAATCCAATGGAAGGATAATTTAATAAGAATATGATGATGCATTGCATAAGATGGATGGCTGAGAATCAGAAGACGTATGGAATTAATATAGGATTGATAAGAGCCTCGGTCTTAAGCTTCCTGTTAAAAAAATTATCCAAGACCTAATTGCAGTAGTCAATTCACCCTACCAAGTTTAGGTGATGGCCCTGCAAGTATCAAAGCACTAGCCAGGTATCCTTGTCCAATACAAATATGATAATACTACCATTGTCGAATATATTTCGATGAGACGGTTGCCATACTGTTATTAAAAAATATTGATGTTCATATATAGAAATAAAAAGTATATATGAGAATTACTATTGTTAATTGCAAATGAGATGAGGAAACAAAAGCACATCAATGCATTAGATCTATTATCACACACAGACTGATGGAAGCCTGAAATTGATTAATTAATTTGTGGAATGAAAGATGCAACGACGACATGATTTGACATTCAGATTTTGAATACCAAATGATCTTAATCCATGCAATCAGTTCATTATCTGAATACATCAACAGATAACTACAAGTATACAGCAAGAGAGAAGTCTTCATTTAATATTTAAAAAGTAATTTTGTTTTGCAAAAAAAGAAATAGCAATGTAGATAAAGCTAATATTTCAATGTCTAGAATGTCATCCGCATGCAACTCTAAAGGAATTAAGAAGATATAGGAAAAATCATAAAAGAAACATAGAAATGAAATAACTCATTCGGAATGATAAATTTGACGCCTAATGGAGTTTAGATATGCATAGTTGCTTGGATCATGTAAATCGCATAACATTTAGACTAGGACAGTTTTATGCCTTGTTGATCTATGTCAACCAAAAAAACTATTCTGACAACATGTGTTGGTCTGATAAAATAATACCTAATATATAATAAAAATTAGACAATTGTTGAAAGTAAGTATTCTTAATTTTTGGAATAACATGTATATCCACGCCACAACCTACAAAGGCAATAAGAGAGTGACAATAAAATTAGAACTGCAGTAGTATATATCTATATTTAACATGATATTAACCTTATTCCATTATTTCTAAGAATATCCATGTAAGCATACTTTTCAAATAATTCTTCAATTCATGCACCACTGCTGCATCTTTAACAAAGGAAACAACATAGAAGTCTACTTTATTGTCCACTCCAAACTTGATGTCATCCCAGTCCTTTTCTGTTGCACATCATTTGACGCAGTTATGTTCATTTGCAAAACAAACAGTTAACACTCTATTGTAGGAAGACAAAAACATTTATAAAACTTAAGTCATTAGATGGTCAGAGCTTGGAGATAACCAGTGATGGATGGCAGTGTATCTCTCCTCCATCAACAAATAATATGCTGCTCTGAACAGAAGCCTGTAGTAGCAAGCAAAGCACCAGTTAGTATATTATCGTAATAATCAGTAAACATTTGTTAATTTATGGACTAGCAGAATTTCCATGACTAATCATTTTAATATGGAGAAAAATATTTATTAGTATAACTTTTTCAAAAGCAACTTAGGAAACTACTTCTATTTCCCAAGGTTTAGAGCACTTCACATATAAGGTAGCCAAGAATAGGAAAAAAAACACTGTCGAACCACATCAACAAATAATATAACCTTAAGGCCAAAAGAGCACAGTTTGTTCTTTTTTCTGTGCATTTGTTTTTAATAAACAAGGGCGAAGTGCATATGTGAACCTAGTCCTAAGAACAGCACACACATGAAAATGCAATATACAACCCTTAGCAAATTCCCCTGGCTGTTGCAACAACTTTCGCAGTGTGCAAGCCAAACTGAAAAAAGTACCATGTTAGGTAATTATATTAAATCTTGCCCAACAGGAGGAGTACAGACATAGTAAGGAAACAAAGATGTAACAGTATAGGATTCAACCCTAAATCTGCCACTAGTTATTTTTTACCCAAAAACATCACTTCCCTGCCAAACATAAATAAAATCAAGGCACAAATTAAATAAGGTCACTTCATACTTGACCTCACCGATGCCTAATGTAGGTATCAGTAAAAGGTGCAAAGCACCTCTGGCCTAGGATGCTTTGCAGACACATCATCATCTGTCCATTAACATAACTTCATAAACAAGAGGGACTCTTTTTCCAGTAGGAATGCATGGGCTCATGGTAGAATACAGATTTCATAGCAGAAACACTAAACTTGTAAAAAGTCTCAAGCTCCTGTGTATGACATCAAAAATATACCTGAATTACTACTTTCATTGAATTTATTTACAATATACATATTGAAATAACTCACTCTTTAAATTACTACTTTCATTGAATTTATTTACAATATTATATATTAACTATAATATATTAAGTTATTTTATTGATATATTACAACTCATACAACTCCATGCTCAAAATAGTTCCAAATTGCCAAGCGAGTCAAGCTTAGCCATGTCAAGCCACCGAAAGCACCGCAGCACAACGTATCAGGCAAAATGTGTGTGTGCCAGCTGCAGCAGCAACTACTGCTCAATTCTGCTAGCTGCAATCCATAATGCCAACCTACTAGTTTTGAGATTTTATAACTCACAAACCTTGTGTCTGATTGAAACTAACTTTCGATATGTTATATAGTTGGTATGACATATTATTCTTTAAAAATATAACCCTGCCAATCTGACTGTCTTAGACATGTCTAACAAGACTTCAAAACTACTCTGTCGAGGCAGTTTTTCAACTAATCCATAACGAAACATTCATTCCAAAACATGTTTTAAACCTCATTTGGCTTACATATACTACTTTATATAACATACTTCTATGTCATCTTGCTTATTACATAGAGCAATTCTCTATTTTAAGCTTTACAGTCCCTAAGAACCATTTCATCAAACATACTAAGTGCAACACTTTTAAAAATAGAGTTCATATATGTTGATACTTGATTTAAGCCAAGTTTTCATTCCTTATTACTACGCACAACAACAACTAATCTCCTTCAAATTCATAGCCCAATTAACAGAACAATTGTTCATAATCGCATATATATACTTACTCAATTTCTGAAAATGCAATATAACTTCATAACTTACCTCTTGGATTGCTTTCTATTATGAATTTCTTCATAAAATAGAAACTTCAATTAATGCATCCTTAAGTCGAGGTGCAGCCCAACCTACCTTGCCTGCAAAAAAAATGCTAAGAAACTTCAATTAATGAAGGTAAATGAATTTCAAAACACCAAACTTCTAAAATCCAGCAACAACAGAAATAAATCCAGGAAATCTTTACCGAAATAATACTCATTTGAGGCCACCAAACCAGGGATGAAACTCTCGAATTAGGGTCTCCATGTATCGTCTGTACATAGAAAAATAAATACTCTCAAGGGAACCAGTCTCGAGCGGCAGCGACTTGAGAGTCGTCGGTGCTGGTGGCTAAGGCTACAACCGGAGACGGCTTCCATTCAACAGAGCTGCTGTGAACGCCATAATAGACGCGCTCTGGATCCCGATTCACTAGCGTTCGCGGCCATTCACCGGCGACGACTGAACTGGATCCCGATTCTCCAGATGCAGAAGTTCTACTCCATCGCCGATGTGTCGCTGGAGCTTAGAGCGGTGGCGGCGAAGAAATTGAAAGATTTTGTGTGAAAAATGGGAAGGAGGGAATATCAGATCGGGGGAAAAATAGGGGAAAAGTATGGAGGGAATGAAATTAAAGTATAGGACTTCGTGTTTTCACTTCCACATTTTTTTTAAGCTCCGTGTTTTGTCTGGTAGACAACGTTTTTAAATAAAAACGTTATCTAGTTTAAAAAAAAAATGTTCTTTTAAATAGATAACGTTTTTGCATATATATCTACAACATTTTTTTTAAAAGCATTATAAAAAAAATACCACAACGTTTTTATAAAAAACGTTGTGGTTTAAGCGTTGTCTATTTAGTAATTTGTAGTAGTGTATGGTCGGATGCAATAACTTTTCTCCCTTGAAGCACAGCTTCTTTCTCTTCTAGAAATTAAATAGCAGAAATAAAATCATATTCTAAGCTGCAATAAGTTCCCCCTTGATATCTCTGATATTCGATGATAAATGCAGGCGGCTTCGCTTTGTATTTATACTTCTACGCCTTTTTCTAGGTCATTAAAGACATCATCACTGTTTGTGCACCGGAGCTCGCGCTGCAAACTTAACAAGCGGCATCGGGGAGCGAGATGCGGCGCTGGGGCGCAAGACTGGCGTCGGTCGTGGCGCCGCGGCGCGAACTGCAGTTCAAGCATGACGCAAAAGGTCAGTAGACTAGCCTGGCAGTGGCGCTATGGCGCCGTGAATGGCGCTGGGGCGTGAGTCTGACGCCGGGCATGGCGCCGGGGCGCCACATTCAATTCAAGAAAAGCGCCAAAAGCCAGTAGCTCTGCCTGGCATTGGCGCTGAGGCGCGACTCCTAGCGCTGGGGCACCAGTCCAGGAAAAATGACCAAGAAAGCTAGACAATCTGTAAAGCAAGCCTGTAAATAATTTGAACTTACATGCACTAATAAAAATATAGAAAAGCTACATAAAAGATAGAAAACAGGCAACAACCTAAACAACAAAAGGATTAATTCGCGGGCATAAATCCCACTCATCAAGGACTCAAGAAGGCTCTTGGAATCCCTGTTACCCTAACACGGTTTTCGAATTCTAGGAGTTCTGCCACATGTCATTAGAGTAATCGTTCACCTGTTCTTCTCCCCTCTTTAATCAATCAACCAATTTCGTGCTCTTCGTGGATTTCTCTCCTCCTCAGCCAACATGAAACCCTAACGAGCAAGGCGCAATTTCCTTGCCCATATATCTTTGGCGACTCCGCTGGGGAGGTGTAGAATTCGTGAAGGGTATGCCCACAACTCGAAGTGGGAGAACTACAGGAAGAACTGTTTCACCAACAAATAGCATTACCTCACCGGATCCAGTTTCAAGGCAAGTAACTCAAGCTTTCCAAGGCATAAATCTGGATTTTGATCAACCAATTACTGAAGATGCTTCGGAAGGGAGTTTAACATCACCATACATGGCCAATCAATAACAAACCAACGCAGAAAGTCAAGGCAAGGATGCAAGCGAAGAGCAAATGAATGATGTGCAACTGGAGATGCTCAAGGCGTTGAAGGAAGCATGGGAAGGACAAGGGATGATGATGACCATGATGCTGGTGATGTAGAGGAAGCAAGAGAAAATGGGAAATTTTTGCCAACAGTTGATGCAGATTCCCACCTTCAAGGCCATGTCCCCAAGCAGTTCGCAGGGGGAACAAGTAGGAGTGGAAGACAACAACAATGGCAACAACAAAGAGAACCAGATTGTACCTCCATCGACGGAGAATCAATTTGTTCCAATCATCAACTTGGAGCCCCAGAATAGTGATGACGCGCCACAACCCAGGTTGGAAGCAAGCCAACCTCAGACACACATTATCCCAACCGCACTTCCAGCATTTTCACAAGTGCAGATGCCAACCATTCCAAGCCATGTCCAGTGAGTGAGCCAGCAACTGCCATAAGCGCCAGCTTTGCACGATGCGAGTGTGCATCAACCAATCTCTTTACCATACACACTACCGATACAGCAGTATATCACAACACCCCAGATAGTTCACGCCACGAGCCAGTACTTGACGAAGGATGATATGATCGATGTGATCAATCAAATTTGCAAGCAAGCATCCCGACCCTCGAGGTTAAACTTTACTCCACTTTACCCAGCACGCATTTAGAGGCAACCTTACCTGACAGGGTATATTGAGCATCCTCCGCAGTTTCCAAAATACAACGGGGAGAAAGGAAATGCCAGGGAACATATTGCCAGGTTCATAGAGTCGATGTCTCCGTGGCTAGGATATGATGAAGTGAACAACCATAACTTGTTGATGCGGGAATTCAACAAGACTTTGACGGATAGTGCCTTCAGTTGGTACTATAATTTGGAGAAAGGGTCAGTCCATGATTGGGATGACCTGATGAAATTATAATTTTGAATTATGCATATTACATTTATACATCCTATCTTGTTTACTAATACTAATATTGTGTTTATCTTATATGACAGGTTAAGAGTGCAAAGTCCTTACTTAATAAATGCTTTGCTTTTATTGAGATGCCTCCAGACTATGTAGTTGAGAAACATGTATAGGACCACCATTATAGTGTATACAACTCTGAAGTTAGAGGGAACAATGTTACTCAGTAGGGGGGCTCAATGGTGAAGAATCTCATTTTCAAATCTCCTAATGGAACCAAGAGCGAGAGAAGCTAAGTAATATTGTGGTACAAGAAAGTTACATCCCTACCACCCAGATTTATGTTCCCTCATACTCATTCGAGTTTGACTTCACAGAGAAGGCAAAAGTTCATATACTTAATATGAATGTTAATATTAATATTATTAATGATTAATAATAATTAGTAATAGTAAATAGCATGCTTAATATTAATATTAATAGTAATATTATGAATAATATTATTATTCATATTAATATTACTGTTACTATTATTAAAAATAATAATAACATGAATATTATTCAGGTACAAGATATAGCGGAAGGGTACATCCCCACCAGCCAGGCTTCTGTGCCCTCCTACTCATTCAAGTTTGGCTTTATAGAACAGGAAAAATTACAGGTATTATTATTCTCATGTTACTATTATTATTCCCTCTTAATTTTATGTTTTAAAAATATTAATATTAGCAATTATTATTAATTTTATTTTTATCAATATCAATTTTTAGGTACAAGATATAGTGGAAAGGTACATTCCCACCACCCAGGCTTATGTTCCCTCCTACTCATTCGAGTCTAGCTTCATAGAGAAGGCGGATAAACAGGTAGTATATATTAATCTTATGTTACTATTACTATTCCATCTTATTTTTATGTTTTAAAAATATTAATATTAGTAATTATTATTAATATTATTTTTATTTTTATCAATATATTTTCAGGTACAAGATATAGCAGAAGGGCACATCTTTTATGGAAGGAAAAAGTGCCCTACCAAAAAACTTAGGAAAGATAAGGTAGAGTTTATAAATAATCATTTCTTTGGGAACACACTTTGTAATCCATCAATATTTCCTGTCACACATCAGCGACACTTGTATACGTTGCAACACGACGCATTCAAGGCCTTAAGCCCTAAAACTTGGATTTTTGAGCATTCTCTAGACGCGTATATGCTATTACTACGGGATAGAGAGGGGTACTATAGGACGTAGGGAATTAGAAGGTGGGCAAGATTTGCTTTCATGGAATCATTCTTCATGCATCTTGGTAAGAGCTTTGTGCCCCCTAGTCAGGCTAATGGGGCAGAGAGTTTTTGCCACCCCTATGTCTACCCAGATATGGGCCTGGCATTACACGAATGCACGTATATATTCATGTCATTGTGTACTTAAGATACCAAGCATTTTATCTTTTTCGTATTCTCGGTACCCGAATGGGCAGTCACCATCTTTAACCCTCTCTACGATGATACCCCGTATTTGACGATCCAACAAATATATAGAGAATTTATTGAAGTTGCAGTATGTATATTAATTGTTAGTATTGTACTTTTTTACATGTCATACAATATATATCCATAAATATATCAATATATCCATCAATATATTTTTCAGGTACAAGATATAGTAGAAGGGCACATCTTTTATGGAAGGAAAAAGTGCCCTACCAAAAAACTTAGGAAAGATAAGGTAGAGTTTATAAATAATCATTTGTTTGGGAACACACTTTATAATCCATCAATATTTCCTGTCACACATCAGCGACACTTGTATACGTTGCAACACGATGCATTCAAGGCCTTAAGCCCTAAAACTTGGATTTTTGAGCATTCTTTGGACGCGTATATGCTATTACTACGGGATAGAGAGGGGTACTATAGGACGTAGGGAATTAGAAGGTGGGCAAGATTTGCTTTCATGGAATCATTCTTCATGCATCTTGGTAAGAGCTTTGTGCCCCCTAGTCAGGCTAATGGGGCAGAGAGTTTTTGCCACCCCTATGTCTACCCAGATATGGGCCTAGCGTTACACGAATTCACGTATATATTCATGTCATTGTGTACTTAAGATACCAAGCATTTTATCTTATTCGTATTCTCAGTACCTGAATGGGCAGTCACCATCTTTAACCCTCTCTACGATGATACCCCGTATTTGACGATCCAACAAATATATAGAGAATTTGTTGAAGTTGCAGTATGTATATTAATTGTTAGTATTGTACTTTTTTACATGTCATACAATATATATCCATAAATAATTTGACTTTGTGCGCGCAGGTTAAATTGATACCAGTTTGTTTGCAAATTGCTGATCAGCAGCGCGAGTGCCAACTCAGGATCCACGTGTGCTCATACCAAAGACCAGACCTGTGCAGCCTAACAAGACAGATTGTGATATTTTCATCTGCAAATATATGGACTACTTTGTCAGGGGCAGTGTAAATATTTGCAAAGAAAAATGGTCCTTAGAAGATTTAACGGTATTTCGATACCGAATTGTGTGGGAACTCTTTAGATGTCAAGCCAGACTTCTTCCAGTGGATGATATTTAGACTTATATTTTAGTTCATATTATTCGTGTACTGATTATGTTTTTATGTCTAGATAAATGTACGAATAATTTTTTTTTATTTACCGTTGTTTATGTTTTATTGTTAAGTGTATTTAAGGGTTATGTGAATTATTTTTTAATTATTAGTTCTACACAATTTATTTTAAAAAGTTATAATTAATATTAATTCTTTTATAAGAAATTTTATTTTTTAAAGAATGACTAAAGTCTTATAAAATAAGTCTCATAAAAAACAATTGATTTATGTAATATTTTATTCTTAATATTAAAATTTTTAATAATTTAAAAAAGTTAATAACCATTTATAATTATAATAATTAAAATATATATTGGGGAATAATTAATAATATTATTCCTTAGATTGTAATGATTATTCCTTAGATTTCCAAATACACTATTAGTATGAGAGCATTCGCTTTTATGAGAGAATTCAATTATTACTTGTAAGTATGTAATTTTTGTTATTATTATTATTATTATTATTATTATTATTATTATTATTATTATTATTATTAATATTATTATTACTTTCATTAAACGTATGTATATTAATTTAGGAATTAATGTTTACCTATTATTACCTACGAGTGTAGAAGATAATATTACTATTACGACATAACATAAACATAATAATTATGTTCTCAATGACATAGCGTAAATAATACAACTGAGCATAAATAATACAACTGAGTATAAATAAAAACATAACATAATAATACAACTAAGCATAAATAAAAACATAGCATAATAATACAACTGAGAGCTATTTTTTAGGCTCAGGAATCCCTAACACTCGATAGTGATTGCACTTATAATGGTCGGTTTCAAAGTCACAAATTGCACATTTTCGATGAGGTTTAGAACCCATAATTTTCTCGAGTGCACTCTTTAATCTTGATTGTTTTTTGCGGCCCTTTGTTTGAGAAATAACTGGTGGCAAAAACTCATCCTCTTTAATTCGCTTCTTCCTCTGCATCTGCATCTTCATCGTCATTATCATAACCCATAGCTTGAGATGTATCCCCGACAGTACGATCAATGTCATCGTCTGCCAATTCAGTAAGATTCTCATCCGGATCATACTGGTCAACTAACTCTTTTTCTCGCACATTCAACTTAAGGACAGTTTTGTAACCTCGAACTGAGCAAGCAGCTTTGCTGGCTAAATCCTGGCAATCATTCATCAAATGATTAAAACGCATTGCTTAATCTTGTTCAAAGTTAACAGTTGTCGGGCTAAAGAGTAATTCTTCAACATCGGTTTAATTTGTTTACGTTTCTTGTCCACTGAGGAAGAATCATGTCACTAGAAAATTGGGAAATACTCTTAGCCAAGAAATATCTCAAGATGTGCCTGCATAATTCACCAGAATGAGAAAATAATTGACAATTACATGTTACCGACCCCAGCTGACGATTGTTAACGATTTCTTTATATATTTCACCATTTTTATGATAAATGTCTAAATATTCGGCTGTTTTGGCCATTTGAAAAATAGTAACTGAATTTTAAAAATTTTGAGAAAAATATATGTTCAATATGGAACTATATTCTGCTAAATCCCAGAAAAGAAAATTTATTTGTACTGATTTGGTATTTTTCATGAAAATGGATTAGTTATGAATAAATGAATTAAATATGTTATGTGAAGTAAGAAAATTGAAAAATAGGATTTCATGGCTTGAGAATCCTATATAAGGTATATGCTGATTTTTTTTATGAGGGTTTTGGTTATTGGTGATGAAATCTTATGAGTTTGGCATTTTAGAATGATTAAATATATTAATTAGTAAAGTGTAAACAATTGAAATAAATTATTTATAAGTTTAAGAAATAATTAAAATATAGTTGTAATATTAATAATATTAGATTTTGATATTATTAATTAATTTATAGCATTTGGATTAAAGTGTTATAAATATTGATATGGATTTTATTGTAAAATTTTTACCTTTTTTATATCGGGGTTACTATTCATGAATTGCTATTCATGAGTTACTATTCACGAGTTATTATTCACGGGTACTATTCACGACAAAATTGGTTTCTTTTACTGACCAAATTATCTTTGATTTATGAATCTTACTCTTAAGATTAAATCTATATGTTGATCATATTGTTTTTATTATCATATATAACATTTTTATAATCCTGGTGATGAAATTTCTCTTTGACTTGAGTATAAAGATGGGTAGATTATTGGTATGATCGTGACTATGGGTTCTCTTTGGCCAGTAGTGCAAAGTTGAATCGTTGACTGGTATGATCATGACCATTGAATTTACAATTGAATATTTTTAGCTTAAGTGCAAAGGTGAATTGATCAACATGGTTATAATTATGGTTTATATAAATTCTGAAATGATTATGTGTTTCTTTGAGATATGAATATCTTTGGCCCGTAGTGCAAAGATGATCTGTTGTTAAATATCTTTGGTCAGTAGTGCAAAGATAAACGGTTGACGAATATCTTTGGCCCGTAGTGTAAAGATGAATTTATTGGTATGATTATGAACAGGAACTGTGATTTGGTATAACTATGATCTTTGATGTTTCAGGTAAAGACATGTGATGAAAATTATCTTCGTCCTGGATGTGAAGAGGAATTTAGAATCACAATTATGATTATGAGTTATTCATATGATTGTGGACCAGAACTGTTGATTGATGTTACAGGGATAAAACATTGTTGGTGGATTTTTAACATGGAGAAGATAATAGACTTTATGGTCTATTTGACTCTTCTAATGGATTGCTCATTCCGCTGCAACTATGGTTAAAAAATTTACCATCTACCATATGTTCTAAATATCTGATTTATTACTGTTGAAGGCTATTGATAATTTATTTATCTTTAGTCATGATATTCTTTACTGGGCTAGTTGAGCTCACCCTTTTGCTTCACAATTCCTTTCAGGTAATAAGAGTGTAGCTGGATCAGGCGGGGGTAACAAGGGAATAGAACAGTGGTCTCTAACTGTGGAGTTCTCCCTAAGCAGTATAGAAAAGTGTGTTGTATTTTATACATCATTTAGTAGTTATATTTGGTGAATCAAATAGGGTGAGGCGAACCCAACGTTGAAAGGGTGTTTTGCCACTATCATACAAGATGTCTAATGACATATAACCTCGTTTTATCATAAGGTAGGGTTGTGCATATCCACTTGCTGAGTATATCTATGAGCACTACCTATATGATCTTGGAGTTTATTTGAAATATAATTTTCAACTGGAGACAGTGGAGATAGTTATATGTCAAGAGAAGACTCGCCATTGGAAAAAATATGATAGTAATCTTCTCATTTTTCTTTGGGGTCTATTGGGTCAACCAAGGATAATTCTGTAGACATATGATATCTATCATAACCTAGACGTGTGGTCTCCCATGTACGAAGGTTTTCTTGAGCACTTTTTAAAGATTTTAATTTCTAAAATAGTTTTTGAATGTACCTTTATGTAAGGTATCAATGTGAGGTGTTGTCCATAGTTGGGACATGAGTCACAGTTGGTATTAAAACTCATAGTATATGTGTTGTTATATTTTGCACGACAATTGTAGTAATAAAGTTGTAGTTATATTATGTACCATGTATTTTACAACTCAGAATAGGTTGGGTGGAATGAACCTATTTTGGGGGCGTCACAGTTGGTATCAGAGCCACAAGAAAAGAGCCCCGAGCCTCTATCTGGTGACTTCCTGTTGATGGGGGATGCACCGAAGCCGAACTCTCCGTAGAGGATGTCGTTCTGCGGTAGCAAACTGATAGGTATCATTGTGAGGTGCTGACACAAGTTGGTGTCCAAAGTCACATTTGGTATCAGAGCTTAGGGATATGGTCTCTGGCGGAGATCGGAGAAAAGAACTAGGAGGGAGAGATGAGTAAATCTTTCGCTAGTGTGTCCTACCTAAGCTTATTTGTTGGTCGATCATAGTATACGGATATTATGTGATACGTTAATTGGTTTAATTAACCCTTGTTTTATGGCAGTATTTGAGAATGGCAGCTGAGAATGTTAACAATGGAGTGAATGAGACCGTGGGGATACCTCTAATCAATAACCATGATAATGTGATGTCAGGCGAAGAAGGAATTAGAGATATTCTTGTGGTAAGGGAAGAATTAATAGTTGCACCAGAGCTAGTTGCAGAGGTAGCAGCTGAGAGTGAGGAAGAAGAAGAACCTGAGGAGAATTTATTAGAAGAATTTTATAATCAAAATGTAGAATTGCAAAATCGTATTCATGAGTTAGAAGAGCATGTTGAAGAACGGCAGGCGGTCGTGGAGCAAAAGGATGCAACAATTCAAGCTATTGTTACCCGATATGTGATGCTTGAACAGAAGCATTCTTTGGCAGAGTATAAGATGATAAAGCTGGAATCTGAGCTGAAAGAAGAAACAACTGAACGAGTGAGAATGAATGATGCATGGGTAAAAGCCACACGACGTGTTGATATTGTAGAAAGAGATGTCCGATCTAAGAAGGCTAAAATAGATGATATGTATTTCTCTTTTTGGACAGCAATTGGGAGAACCCAACATCGAGTTTTGAATTACCCTGTACAGAGCGGTCAATCTCAATTCGATATGGATCAAAGATTGATGATTCAGATCATGAATCAGGAGTACGACGAAGCAGTTGAGGGTGAAATATGCCCTATAAAAAAGTATATTCCAACGGTAGTGATCACTACAAGAAAATGCTCTAACAGCGACCAATCTTATCAGCGACCGCATTTTTTGGTCGCAGATAGGATTGTTAGCGACCACCTTTAGCGACCGCACTTGAATTTGGTCGCTAGTTTTTGTTAGCGACCGATACCGGTCGCTATTCGGTCGCAGACTCATTTTTGCCTCCAAAAAATTGGCTGGAAATGTTGGCGCGCTGCTTATTTGCGACCAATATGTAACAGCGACCGCATTCGGTCGCGGATACTTCCACATCATTAAAAATCAGCGACCGCATGCGATCGCGGATAGCGGTCGCGGATGTATTTCAATAAACCAGTATCAGTTCGTCACTGTCGATCCAGAACAGAAGAAAAAAAGAGGGAGAAAAGGGAGAAGGGGGAGAAAAGAAGAAGGAGAAGAGGGGAAAACCGCTGCCGCCACCCACCACTACCTCAGCCGCCGCCGGCGCCACCGCTACCTGCAAATCTTTTGAACGGTATGTTCAATTGTATTAACCTAGTTCGTTAGCTTGTAAATACTAGTGTTTGATTTGATGATATGTTAGAAGTACTTGGACAGTGATGACTGACATTGAGGAGGGGGGCTGGATTTGATAGATTGTCATGGATATACTAGTAAAATCTCGTGTATTGTGAAAGATGCAATCAACTGTGACCATGTCTGTGTTGTTCTTGCTTCTTCTTTACATATGCATGTATATATTTGTATGCATTGTTCATTGTGATGCAGGGACCCCTTCATTTTCTTTTGTAATTCAGACTACTGTAGGTAGGGTGTGTAATCAATCTGGTTTTTGTTGAATCTTTTTATTGAATAGTGGTAATAATTTAAGAAAAATAGTATATATTGCAACTAAATTGATGTAGTGGGTTAATTTTATGTATTGATATAGTAGGATTCATAATTTCTGAGATATATCTAAAACTGTGACTACAAAGAGTGAGCAGCAGTAAAGAATGACAAACTATTTTATTTCTTCCCCTTCTGACTTCAAAGAATAATAATCTAAGAATTTCAACTTAATGAGCAATAAGTCACTTGACAATACTAATGAGCAATAAGTAACTTGACAACTAAATACAGAAGCAAAAATTAGATGGGATATAATGATGAAAAAAGAAACTGAAGCAATTATAAAGGTGTGATGTTACATGTAATAGCAAGAGCAGTGTTTGACTGACTGCTATGAAAAATAATCAATTATTAGTCCAACTTGTAATCTGCATTAAATTTCAATTCCTAACAAAAACAAAGTTTCAAGTCTTGCCAAGTAGGGATAATGTTATGATTATTTATATATTTCTCTTGGTTTGTGTCTTGGGTGCCTAGAAATGACAATATATGCATGTCGTCGTGCATGTGGCTAGTCCATATTATAGGGGAGACTCTGGCGAATTTTTTTTGTTGGTCGGGTAGTTGCGAACATTTATAAAGTACAACGAGCTAATCAAATGCTTAGTAGCTAGTATACTCAAGTTATATGCTTAGTAGCTAGTATACTCAAGTTATATGCTTAGTAGCTAGTATACTCAAGTCATATGATTACAAGTATGCTTAAGTCATATGCTTACAACTATGGGCGCAATATGTTAATCATATGTTGCTCAAGTCATATACTTACAAGTATGCTCAAGTCATATGTTAACATTTATAATGTTATCTGGAGTAGGTACCGTGGAATCATAGACCTCTATTCAGACCGTAGTTGGATGGCACGATGAAAGTCAAGTGCCCAGATAGGTGCTACAGCTGAATTTAGAGTTGGTTGCCAAGTGTTTTTGGATTATGCGTATTGTGACGCCCCCAAAATTAGGTATACATCACCCATCTTGGGTCGTCAGATACATGGTACAGAATTCAAATACAACTTAATAATACAACTGTCGTGTACAATATGACAAAATATAAACTGTGAGTTTGAATACAAATATTGTCTACTAGAGAGTATCCATACTCAAAATGAGTCCTCATTACATTTATTAACACACTATTACATAGAATAGTGAGGACTATTAACTAATACTATCATTCGAACCATCACTCCGTTCCCCGACTTGCCCCAACTACGTTCTCAATTCCTGAAGAGAACAGTGAAAAAAAGGGTGAGCTCAACTAGCCCAGTAAGAAATATTATGACTAAGATAATGCAGAATAAATTATCATTAGCCTTCAACAATGTTAAACTGATAAAATATAATAGACATCAAGTTTAACTGTAGCGGAACAAGCAATCCATTAAAAGAGTCAAGTAGAAAATAAACTCTACTATCTTTTATGATTTAAAAGGTTTTCAACACTGTTATCGCTGGGACTCAGCTTAATAAAATAATCCACATCATCGAATCACCCCTGCACTACGGCCAAGGAAATTCGTGTATTCATTAATGGTCATGATCATGCCAACAACTGTCCATCAATGTACTACGGGCCAATGAGGACTTTTACCACATCATTTGTAATATTACGGTCATGATTATACCGAATGATCTCTGGTCATAATCATACCAAATCCATCTATGCACTACAGGCCATAGATGACTTTCAACATTTTATAAACATGAGGATGATGACAATGATATAAGAATTCAATAAAACAAGTTCAAGAATTAATTTATCCAAGAATTAACAACGTCAAAATTGTCAAAATGATACTGCTTTGTGGAGTAAAATTCAAGAATTCCTAGAAGAATATTTCCATGAAAAGATACTAGATGAAGCGCAAATATCAAAGATATTCCACTAATTTCATGGAGTATAGAAGTCAAAACTTTAACCAACTGAGTATAATAAAGAATGGAATAACTGAGTATATCCTTAACTATATCATTTGTAGTTGTTGTAGTTAACTATTTTGCATTCATGTTTATGTACCTTTCACTTATGGTAATCGTAGTTAACTATTTCATACAATTAATTGTCATTCATAATTTCATACTAACATCCTAATTTTTTTGTTTATAGATGTCTTCTGAACCTGTTGCACGAAAGCGCGGGTTGGATTGGGGCCCTAATCATGTGTCGAAGGCCCCGGCTAATCCGGATGATCGCATTCTTATACAGATCCGTCCTCCTCCAGAAAGCACGTAAGTTTAACATCGTGTATATATAAGGGTTTAATTTTTTCATTGTTATAAATATATTTTAATGTAAATTATTGTATATTGTAGTGATTTTCAAGATAGTAAAATTATGAAGTGTATTTCACAATTATGCTTACAGAACTGGCCTACGCCAGTGATTACATGGGCGAGCACACCTCTCGCCCGTAAGGATGCAGTTTGGGCTGAATTTCAGGTATATTTATTTAATCACTCTGATAGATAATACATAGTTAATCAACTAATAGTTTAGTAATGTTGGATTATGGTAATATAACAGTTTTAATATTATTATTGTTGTTTTATTTACAGAAGCGGTATAGATGGGACGACGCACATGCATCAGTTATTCAGGCACTGTTCTGGCAGAAGTGCGTCGTCCGGACTAAAGATAATCTAAACAAAGAACGACAGAAAGCCTTGCACAATGCTGAGATTGACCATCCAGGACAGGGTGAGCAGTATATGCATGAGCATTGCCCCTGGTGGTGCGCACATCCCATATGGGTGCAGATGTGTGAGCAGTGGAGAGCTGAGAGCTGGGTCAAGAGACGTAAGACTGCTGCCTCGAACAGATCCTCAGGTGTATCTGAAGGCGAAAATGCAAAAGGCACGTACAAGGGCGGCAGTATATCTCAGCTGCAACATATTGCTGCTAAGATACGTATGTATAGCAGTATATCTTTATGTTTACAGTCATGTTTTGTAGCTAAAATATCATATGTTTACATATTAATATGAGAACATGAACTGTAGGAGTCTGAGTCTCAAGGTCAACCTATCAATTGGTTGGATGTGTATGTGGCCACCCGTGATGGTCTGCCTGATGCTGTTCAGATAGCGATAATAAGTTAACTTTAAACATATTACAGTCATGTTTTTTAGCATTTTTTATTTATTTTTAACTATTTATTTGTTGACCTTCTGACAGGACACTTATAAGGGCTTAATGAACGAGCGTTATCCTGAAGGCACCCCGCGTCCGGCGATTGATCAAGAATTGTGGGAGAGGGCGTCCGTCGTGAAGAAAAATTATGTTAAAGGCCAAGGACAAAGACGACGCCCGACCATCAGTGGCACAGGCAGCTCTGCTACCCAGTCTACACTGTCATCAGGTCATCCAGCCTATCATACTCCTGCTGACTGTGTGAGAGCGATCTGTCAAAATCGTGATCTTCTTCTTATACTGGGCGGGCATCTGCATTCTCTGAATCTTGATGACTTGGCGAAGGCAGTGGCAGAAGCAGTAGCATCACAGCATCAGGGTGGCGACCAGGTACTTATATGTTTCATTATGTATATTGTCTATTGTTTAGCTTTCCCCAAGTCATAGCAGTATCAACACATGTAACATATATGTTTTATTCTTTTGTTAATTACAGGGTACTAATTTGAATGATCCATGAAGAGCTAGACCAGTCATGTTAGATTTGTAAAGCCTTGTTAGACTTGTTTTTTAGATTTTTAAAGCCTTGTAATCTTTTAAACTACTTATCTTTGGACTGTATTGGTTTACGATTCTATTATATGGATGTTTACGATTGTATTGTGTTGTGTTGGTTTAGATTCATTCTTTGGACTGTATGGATGGATGTTTATCATATAGTAGTTATCATGGATGGATGAATGCTTATATATACTGCTGTGTGTTGGGATAAAAAGTAGGTACAAAGCAGGTTATTTTTGGGAAATCAATAAAACAGGAAAAATATTTTTTTTAAAAAAAAAACAAAGTCAGCGACCGCACGCGGTCGCTGATACAGTATTAGCGATCGAGTAAGTTTCTTAGATGTTAGCGACCGCAGGCGGTCGCTATTCCGGTCGCTGCCACATGTGCCACATCACGTCTGACAAATGCCTCAGCATGAGTCAGAATAGCGACAGCTGAGGTCGCTGATTGCGGTCGCTAATAATGCGGTCGCTATTGTTGGTCGCTGATGTCATTTCAGCGACAAGATTTTCTGCGACTAATATTAACGACTGCATGCGGTCGCTAATACCCATCTGCGACGCTGATAAGCTTTTTTGTTGTAGTGGATGACACCAAATGCTGCCCCGAACAAGTTAAAGTCGGGTAGTTCAAGGGAGGGCGGTTGTCATGACTTCCCAACAAGTGAGGAACCCAAATGAATTTATCACGGGAGATGAGCAATGGAAAAATCATAATAACCGGGTAGTTCAGGGTTGTGCACATCCACTTGCTGAGTATATCTACGAGCACTACCTATATGATCTTGGAGTTTATTTGAAATATAATTTTCAACTGGAGACAGTGGAGGTAATTATATGTCAAGAGAAGACTCACCATTAAAAAAAATATGATAGTAATCTTCTCGTTTTTCTTTGGGGTCTATTGGGTCAACCAAGGATAATTTTGTGGACATATGATATCTATCATAACCTAAACGCGTGGCCTCCCATGTACGAAGGTTTCCTTGAGCACTTTCCAAAAATTTTAATTTCTAAAACAGTTTTTAACTGTACCTTTATGTAAGGTATCAATGTGAGGTGTTGTCCATAGTTGGGACATGAGTCATAGTTGATATTAAAACTCACAGTATATGTGTTGTTGTATTTTACACGACAATTGTAATAATAAAGTTATAGTTATATTCTGTACCATGTATTTGACGACTCAGAATAGGTTGGGTGGAATGGACCTATTTTGGGGGCGTCACACATGATATCTACTATCTTCTATGATTTAAAATATTTTTCATCAACTTTATCGCTGAGACTCGGCTTAATAAATAAACCACATTATCGAATCATCCATGCACTACGGGCCAAGGATATTTATGTAATCATCAATTTTCATGATTATACCGAATAATTCCAGGTCATAATCATACCAATCAACAGTCCATCTATGCACGTAAGCCAAAGATGACTTTCATCACAATATAAACATGAGGATGATGACAATGATATAAGCATTCAATTAAATGAAAGCAAAGGATAAATTTTAAAGATTTATAATTTAATTTATCCATAATTCAGTAATGTCCAAATTGTCAACATGATACTGCTTTGTGGAGTAAAATTCAAGAATAATATCCATGCATTAAAAATATTTTGGACAGAAAAGAAATCAATTTTTTGGGTGAATAGTACCCCGTGAATAGCACTTCGTGAATAGTAACCCGGCATGAAAAGTATCCCAAATACCCGAGTGATTAATATTTAAGTAAATAGTAATTGGGTGAATAGTAACCCGTGAATAGTAACTCGTGAATAGTACTCTGGCATAAAAGTGCCCCGAATATCCGAGTGAATAATATTATAGTGAATAGTAACCGGGTGAATAGTAACCCGTGAATAGTACACCGGGTGAAAATATTGATATTTAATAAGAAAGTTCATATCAATATTCCAATGAAACGATACTGGATGAAGCGCAAAACTCAAGGATATTCTACTAATTTCAAGAATTATAGAAGCAATACTTACCATAGTAAGTTTAGATTTAAGAATATGAAAAGAATTAACATACGAAAACTGCAAATGGATTTTCACCTGTCTTACGGTACGTAATCCGCGTAGATAGATTATTCCGACATATTAAAGGATGAATACGAAAAATAGTATTCCTTATGAATACGAAAGAAATAATACCCCTTACCTTAGTAGAAGACTGGATACTGCAATAGTGAAGTAGCAGAATATGTGACGCCCCCAGAATAGGTATACAACACCCATTCTGAGTCGCCAAATACATGGTACAGAAAGCAAACTACAACTTCAATAATACAATTGTCGTGCAAAATACGACAACACATACTGTGAGTTTAAATACAAATATTGTCTTCTAGACAATATCCACACTCAAATAAATCCTCATTACAATTATTCAAACACTATTTTACAAAAATAGTGAGGACTGCTAAAACATCTTTCTAGAACCATTACTCCATACCCCGACTAGATCCTGCTATGTTCTCACCTCCTGAGAAGAAAAATGGAACAAAAAGGAAAAGGGTGAGCTCAACTAGCCCAGTAAAGAATATTATGACTAAGATAATATACAACAAATTATCGTTAGTCTTCAACAGGGAAAAATCTGATAAAATATAATCGACAACAAGTTTTAGATCAACAACTGCAGCGGAAACAGCAAACCATTAGAAGAGTCAAGTAGAGAAAGAATTCTACTATCTTCTAAGATTTAAAAGTCCATCATCAATATTTTATCCCTGTAACATCAATTAATAATCATCTTTAACCAAATATTCATCTTTGCACTACAGGCCAAAGATATTCATTTGTATCACCTGTCAGTCATGTTCATCTCAACACCTGTTCATCTTTGCACTACAGGCCAAAGATATTCATCAAGTAATCATACATCTTTGCACTACAGGCCAAAGATATTCAGTAATATCATCATTTAGGACTGAGGATGACGAAAAATATCTTAAAGAGAACGAATCCAATGAGACAGAAGGACAAATAGTAGGGATTCGTATAACAGTTTATCCAAGATCAATAATACTTCATAATAATAAATTGTGAAGCAGAATTCAAAAATAAAGATCAAAACATGGATACAATCAAAGATAGTAACCATAATAGACATCTTGGACAAAAAGGGAAAATTTTATTTTTCGGTGAATAGTGCCGTATTCGTGAATAGTACCGTATACGTGAATAGTGCCGTATACGTAAATAGTAACCCCGACACAAAAAGTTCCAAATTTGATAAAAACTCATATCAATATTTCAGCATAATGATATTGAAGAAAATAATATCATTTAAGAAGAAAATAATATCCCTTACCTCAAAATATCAGTACTTCTGGTCGGAATACCGGTATAAGGCTGAAAGAAACTTGCTCTGATGAATAGAAACTCTCAAAGTATCTAAATACTCACAAAATACACTCAATAATCTAGAGAGAGAAAGAGAGAAAACTTGTTTCTGGTGTAATTTTCAATTCTAACTTAGCCCTCTATTTATAGGAAAATTTTGGTAGGTTTGACCTGCAACCTGATGGCTTTACCTGCTACTATTCCCACCTACCACATTTGAAATATAATTCAGCACATTTCTTCACCAACCACAAGTGGGGCCCACCAATTCTAGAATTTTCTACCAAAATGATAAACTCCGAAAATTCAACAATTTCTGAACCAGTCATCTTGTAAAATTCATAATAAATCATACGTTCATTTTTAACGGTTCAAAATTTGTGGACATATACTCAACTTATATATGTATAACATATCCAAAAATTACCACGATCCAACGGTCGGATTAAAAATTATAACACCCGCAATATTTCTCAAAAACCCTGATTTGTAATACCTCCATTCCGACAAAAATATGGATAAAAACCTCAACATTAACTCCTTCATTTTTAACCACAAAAATATATATCCCTCATTTATATCCACATAAAATAAATATTTCCTTATCATATGAATCAATAATTAATTATTCATAAATAATATTACAGAATCACATTTATGACAACCAGGCCGTTCCCAGGAAAGAGGGAGCTTTCCAATAAGGATTTCTCCTTACTGGCGCGCAATTAGATGACCAAACCTCTCCTTAGACAGAACTTTCTAGACATTGCCAATAATGTTATCTAATAATATTATTCAAATAATATGAATTATTGATCTGATAAATGAAAATACTGTGCAGCAACAATTATTGAAACAACAATAATATAAAATATCAACGCAGCAATTATTGAATCAATAAAATAAAATATTGAATAATAACTACTGTAACAATTATTGAGTAGTGCCTTCTTACGTAAGAATCAATAATTGGTGCAATACCGTGTGCTACTGTATTTTAACCACCGGGTATTCCAACAGTATTAACGGTAACAACTACGCCGTTATTTATAAACAACTTATACTTGTCGTTTTCTTCATCCAATCGCTTTCCGTTATGGGGCCCACACAAGGCTGCGTCGTCGTACGAATATTCCACGACCAACCGAATATTCACCGACCAAAAATAAATATTTTATAACCACTTGCTTATTTTGCAAAATTTGCACATTTCACCCATAACCAAAGTATTATATCAAATTAACCCCTTATTATTCACAATAATATTTAGAGAAAATTTGATTTTATTCATTAATAAGTTGGGGTCTTACAACCTCCCCTCCTTATGAAATTTCGTCCTCGAAATTGACGTACGTACCTGATGTTTCAAAAATGTGAGGATACCTCGCTTTCATTTCTGATTCCAACTCCCAGGTCATTTCTTCAATAGCATGGTTTCTCCACAAAACCTTAACTTGTGGTATAACCTTCGTGCGTAGGACATGCTCTTTCCTATCCAAGATCTTAACAGGTACCTCCTCGTACGTTAAATCTTCAGCTATCTCGTCTGGTTCTAACTCAATAATGTGGTTCGGGTCTTTAACATATTTACGAAGCATAGATATGTGAAAAACATTATGAACACGAGACATGCTTGGAGGTAATGCGAGTCTATATGCCACATTTCCTATTCGCTCAAGAATCTCAAATGGACCAACAAATCTTGGATTGAGCTTTCCTCTCTTCCCAAATCTTGTAACTCCCTTCCATGGTGCAACACGTAACAATACATGATCCCCAATATTAAATTCCACGTCCTTCCGATGAAGATCCGCATAACTCTTTTGTCGATCCTGTGCCGTTTGTATACGTTGTCGAATCGTTTGGATCTTCTCTGTAGTAATGCGTACCAATTCTGGTCCCAACAATGTTGCTTCACCCACCTCGTCCCAGCATACTGGAGAACGACATTTTCTTCCATACAACGCCTCGAATGGAGCCATACCTATGCTCGCCTGATAACTGTTGTTGTAGGAGAATTCCACCAATGGTAGGTACTTATCCCAACTCCCTTTGAGATCTAAGACACAAAGTCTTAATAGATCTTCAAGAGTTTGAATAGTCCTCTCTGATTGTCCGTCCGTTTGAGGATGGTATGCTGAACTGAATCGTAAATCCGTGCCCATAGCTTTCTGCAAGCTAACCCAAAATCGTGAAGTGAATCTTGGGTCACGATCCGAAACTATGGATACTGGCATGCCATGCAATCTCACAATCTCGTTCACGTACATACTAGCAAGACGTTCAAGGGAATAAGTCTCACGTATCGGCAAGAAATGAGCGGACTTGGTTAATCTATCAACAATAACCCAAATCGCATCTATGCCTTGAGAAACCTTGGGAAGACCTGTAACAAAATCCATAGTAATGTGTTCCCACTTCCATTTCGGGATCTCAAGTGGTTGCAATGGACCCTTTGGCACTTGATGCTCCGCCTTTACACGTTGACAAGTTAAACACCTCGAGATAAACTCCGCGATCTCTCTTTTCATATTGCTCCACCAAAATGTATGTCGAAGATCGTGATACATTTTGGTACTCCCAGGATGGATTGCAAACGGTGTGTTGTGTGCCTCCATCATTATTCTATGCTTCAAGTCAAAATCGTTAGGAACACAAAGTCTGGAGTTGACTCGAAGTATTCCTTCTTCATCGATTCTTGCTTCTGGAATAGCACCTTCTTGCACTTTCTTCTTCATACGCATCAGCTCTATATCCGTAGCTTGAGCAGCTTTAACTTTATCGATTAAAGTCGGTTCTACTCGTATATTTGATATCATCATGTGGGTACTTGGAGCCTTCATCTCTATCTCCATCCTTTGCAAGTCATACAAAATGGGCCTTTGTGTTAAAAACATTGCACTCGTACCCGCATATGATCTTCTACTCAATGCGTCAGCTACTACGTTTGCTTTTCCAGGATGGTATTGGATGGTATGATCGTAATCTTTCAACAGCTCAAGCCAACGTCGTTGCCGCATGTTGAGTTCCTTTTGGGTGAAGAAATATTTGAGGCTTTTATGATCTGTATAGATCTCCACTTTCTCCCCATAAAGGTAGTGTCTCCAGATCTTCAACGCAAAAACGACTGCTGCCAACTCCAAATCATGAGTAGGATAATTCCTCTCATATTCTTTGAGTTGTCGTGAGGCATAGGCTATGACTTTCCCATGTTGCATGAGAACACATCCTAACCCTTTGCCTGAAGCATCGCTGTAGATAACAAATCCATCCGAACCAGATGGTATTGTCAAAACAGGTGCCGAAATGAGTCTCCTCTTGAGTTCTTGGAAACTCTTCTCGCATTCCTCACTCCATACGAATTTTGTATCTTTCCGAGTCAGCTGAGTTAACGGAGTAGCGATTCGAGAAAATCCTTCCACAAATCTCCGATAATAACCAGCTAAGCCCAGAAAGCTACGTACTTCGGTTACCGACTTCGGTTGCTCCCAACTTTGTATGGCTTCAATCTTCGCCGGGTCGACAGATACTCCATGTTTTGACACCACGTGCCCAAGGAATGCTACTTCCTCAAGCCAGAACTCGCATTTCTTCAGTTTGGCATATAGCTTGTTTTCACGAAGCCTTTGCAGTACCAGCTTCAAATGGCGCTCATGATCTTCACGGCTTTTGGAATAGATGAGGATGTCATCAATAAAGACAACAACGAACTGATCCAAATATTCTTTGAATACACGGTTCATCATATCCATGAAGGCAGCAGGAGCATTAGTCAATCCAAAAGACATTACTAAGAATTCATAATGCCCGTACCGAGTTCTGAAGGCAGTCTTTGGAATATCCTCAGTTTTAATCTTCAGCTGATGATATCCAGAACGAAGATCGATCTTTGAAAAGAATTGTGCTCCTTGCAACTGGTCAAACAGGTCATCAATGCGAGGTAGCGGATACCTATTCTTGATGGTGACATGGTTCAATTCTCGATAGTCAATACAAAGTCGCATACTCCCGTCTTTCTTCTTTACGAATAAAACAGGAGCACCCCAAGGAGACGTACTAGGACGAATAAAACCGATGTCCAACAACTCCTGTAGTTGGACTTTTAACTCCTGAAGTTCAATAGGAGCCATTCGATATGGGGTTTTAGAAATGGGCTTTGTACCGGGTTCAAGGTCAATAAAGAATTCAATTTCTCGTTCCGGGGGTAGACCGGGAAGTTCTTCAGGAAATACATCGGAAAATTCTCTAACAATAGAAATATTATTCAAATCTGACTTGTCTTTGTTCAAATCCATAACATGGGCTAAGAAAGCTTGACATCCGTTTTTCAATAAACGAATAGCTTTGTGGCTCGATATGACAGTGACTGATTTTAGTGGTTTAGTAGTTTGAATTCGTATGACAGGTTGGTTAGGAATATGAAAACTAACAACCTTACGAAAACAATCAATTTTAGCATGATGAGTGGTTAACCAATCAATTCCTAAAATCACATCAAAAGCAAGTATCTTTAAAGAGATAAGATCAACAGGTAATGTGATAGTGCCAACTTGGATCATGCAAGATTTATAAACTGTAGATGTAACGAAGGTTTCACCCAACGGAGTTTCAACAGATAAGTTAAAGTCCAATTTCTCCGGAGTCAAGTTTAAACGTTGAGCACAAGCAGGAGAGATAAAAGAATGGGTAGAACCGGTATCTAGTAAAGTATAAACTTCGCAAGAATTCAAGATTAGCTTACCCGTGATCACCTCGTTCGGGTTTCTCACGTTTTGGCCAGTTACGACAAACGCTCTTCCAGGAACCGCTGATTTCGCCTTATCCGGGACAGCCCTTGGAATCACCACTCCCGCTGAACTTGGTTTCGCTATAGTACAATCTCGAGCGATGTGGCCTTCCTTCCCACAGTTGTAACACACCTTGGATTGTTGTGGACAGTTTGGGCTGATATGTCCCTCTTTCCCGCATTTGTAACATCTAACTGGCGGTCGTTCTCCTCCCCTAAAATTTGTTGTTGGTGCTGGTGCTGGTGCTGATGTCTTCCCGTCATTGTTGAATCTCCTCTTTCTGAAATTTTCACTTGACTCACCTCTCCTATTATCATGGCCACGATGACCACCCGAGTGGTTACCGCCTTTGTTCGTATTTTTCCCTCCTCGTTGGTTATCATCGCTCTGATGATTGCTGTCACCGGTATGACCCTGGTTGTGGTCCCTCGGTTGAGTATACTCATTATCTCTCTCTAATAATTGGGCCCTGTTGACAACGTCTGAATACAGAGAAAATTTATGAGAGATAAGGTATTGACGAATCTCAGGTTTTAAACCTCTCAGAAACATCCGCGTCATTCGTTCCTCATTTTCGACCAAATGAGGTGCAAACCTGGATAACTCTGCAAACTTCGCCTCGTATTGGGACACCGTCATGTTGTTTTGTTCCAGTCTAATAAACTCAACCTCCTTCATATGACGAATACTTTCGGGAAAGTACTTGTCATTGAACATTTTTTGAAATGTTTCCCAGGACATGTTGAGTGCGTCAGGCTGGGTACGCTTCACAGACTCCCACCAGTAGTCTGCCTCACCGCGGAACATAAATGTGGCGAATGGAACCTTCTGTTCCTCCGTGCATCCCAAGACATCAAATATCTTGGTAATTTGTTTGACCCACGTTTTCGCCATGATCGGATCCGGCTTTCCCTTAAATTCTGGTGGTCCCAATTCTTTAAACTGCTTAGCTGTGACAAACCGCGCGTTGTTATCATTTCCACCCGTATTCTGCACACGAGTCTCCCTCGTCTGATTTTGCATGAACTGCAAAAAGCTCCTAAACATTCCATCATTCATCGTTTGCTCGGTAACGTTGTTTACAGGAGGAATATTGCCTTCCTGTTGCACGTTCCCCTGGGTAGTGATCAAAGGTGTCTCCACGGTCTGATTTACTCCATTATTAACGTTCTCAGCTGCCATTCTTAAATACTGCCATAAAACAAGGGTTAATAGTCATGTCATATATTATCCCTATACTCTGACCGACCAAATAAACACCAAATAAACTTAGTCAGGTCATACTAGTGAAGGAATTCCCCGTCTCTCCCCTCCTAGTTCTTGTCTCACATCTCAGCCAGGGATCATATCCCTAAGCTCTGATACCAACTGTAACTCTGGACACCAACCTATGTCAGCACCTTACATTGATACCTATCAGTTTGCCACCGCAGAACGGCGTCCCCTACGGAGAGTCTGGCTTCGGTGCATCCCCCATCAACAGGAAGTCACCAGCGAGAGGCTCGGGGCTCTTTACTTATGGCTCTGATACCAACTGTGACGCCCCCAGAATAGGTATACAACACCCATTCTGAGTCGCCAAATACATGGTACAGAAAGCAAACTACAACTTCAATAATACAATTGTCGTGCAAAATACGACAACACATACTGTGAGTTTAAATACAAATATTGTCTTCTAGACAATATCCACACTCAAATAAATCCTCATTACAATTATTCAAACACTATTTTACAAAAATAGTGAGGACTGCTAAAACATCTTTCTAGAACCATTACTCCATACCCCGACTAGATCCTGCTATGTTCTCACCTCCTGAGAAGAAAAATGGAACAAAAAGGAAAAGGGTGAGCTCAACTAGCCCAGTAAAGAATATTATGACTAAGATAATATACAACAAATTATCGTTAGTCTTCAACAGGGAAAAATCTGATAAAATATAATCGACAACAAGTTTTAGATCAACAACTGCAGCGGAAACAGCAAACCATTAGAAGAGTCAAGTAGAGAAAGAATTCTACTATCTTCTAAGATTTAAAAGTCCATCATCAATATTTTATCCCTGTAACATCAATTAATAATCATCTTTAACCAAATATTCATCTTTGCACTACAGGCCAAAGATATTCATTTGTATCACCTGTCAGTCATGTTCATCTCAACACCTGTTCATCTTTGCACTACAGGCCAAAGATATTCATCAAGTAATCATACATCTTTGCACTACAGGCCAAAGATATTCAGTAATATCATCATTTAGGACTGAGGATGACGAAAAATATCTTAAAGAGAACGAATCCAATGAGACAGAAGGACAAATAGTAGGGATTCGTATAACAGTTTATCCAAGATCAATAATACTTCATAATAATAAATTGTGAAGCAGAAT
Organism: Panax notoginseng; assembly: GCA_016801055.1. Lineage (NCBI taxonomy): Eukaryota > Viridiplantae > Streptophyta > Magnoliopsida > Apiales > Araliaceae > Panax > Panax notoginseng. The sequence continues at coordinate 207,652,611 of CM029018.1, read as the reverse complement.
TCAAAAATAAAGATCAAAACATGGATACAATCAAAGATAGTAACCATAATAGACATCTTGGACAAAAAGGGAAAATTTTATTTTTCGGTGAATAGTGCCGTATTCGTGAATAGTACCGTATACGTGAATAGTGCCGTATACGTAAATAGTAACCCCGACACAAAAAGTTCCAAATTTGATAAAAACTCATATCAATATTTCAGCATAATGATATTGAAGAAAATAATATCATTTAAGAAGAAAATAATATCCCTTACCTCAAAATATCAGTACTTCTGGTCGGAATACCGGTATAAGGCTGAAAGAAACTTGCTCTGATGAATAGAAACTCTCAAAGTATCTAAATACTCACAAAATACACTCAATAATCTAGAGAGAGAAAGAGAGAAAACTTGTTTCTGGTGTAATTTTCAATTCTAACTTAGCCCTCTATTTATAGGAAAATTTTGGTAGGTTTGACCTGCAACCTGATGGCTTTACCTGCTACTATTCCCACCTACCACATTTGAAATATAATTCAGCACATTTCTTCACCAACCACAAGTGGGGCCCACCAATTCTAGAATTTTCTACCAAAATGATAAACTCCGAAAATTCAACAATTTCTAAACCAGTCATCTTGTAAAATTCATAATAAATCATACGTTCATTTTTAACGGTTCAAAATTTGTGGACATATACTCAACTTATATATGTATAACATATCCAAAAATTACCACGATCCAACGGTCGGATTAAAAATTATAACACCCGCAATATTTCTCAAAAACCCTGATTTGTAATACCTCCATTCCGACAAAAATATGGATAAAAACCTCAACATTAACTCCTTCATTTTTAACCACAAAAATATATATCCCTCATTTATATCCACATAAAATAAATATTTCCTTATCATATGAATCAATAATTAATTATTCATAAATAATATTACAGAATCACATTTATGACAACCAGGCCGTTCCCAGGAAAGAGGGGGCTTTCCAATAAGGATTTCTCCTTACTGGCGCGCAATTAGATGACCAAACCTCTCCTTAGACAGAACTTTCTAGACATTGCCAATAATGTTATCTAATAATATTATTCAAATAATATGAATTATTGATCTGATAAATGAAAATACTGTGCAGCAACAATTATTGAAACAACAATAATATAAAATATCAACGCAGCAATTATTGAATCAATAAAATAAAATATTGAATAATAACTACTGTAACAATTATTGAGTAGTGCCTTCTTACGTAAGAATCAATAATTGGTGCAATACCGTGTGCTACTGTATTTTAACCACCGGGTATTCCAACAGTATTAACGGTAACAACTACGCCGTTATTTATAAACAACTTATACTTGTTGTTTTCTTCATCCAATCGCTTTCCGTTATGGGGCCCACACAAGGCTGCGTCGTCGTACGAATATTCCCCGACAGCAAGAATATTCCACGACCAACCGAATATTCACCGACCAAAAATAAATATTTTATAACCACTTGCTTATTTTGCAAAATTTGCACATTTCACCCATAACCAAAGTATTATATCAAATTAACCCCTTATTATTCACAATAATATTTAGAGAAAATTTGATTTTATTCATTAATAAGTTGGGGTCTTACAGAATATTCTTCTTCTTGCTCTTTATAGTTTCTCTCTCTATAGTTTTTCTTGTGAGTCTCAGTGAATTGGTGAGAATGAAAGAAGAATTAAGCTTCTATTTATAGGAGAAATGACTAAATAGTAACTAATTCATGAACGGTTCAAATTGATTTACTATTAGAACGGACAGTCCAGATTGATTACTATTAAAACCACAATCGACGGTCCAGATTGATTTACTTTTAAAACCACCACCAACGGTCCAAATTGATTAACTTTTAAAACCACCACCGACGGTCCAGATTGATTTACTATTAAACCACCATCAATGGTCCAGATTGATTTACTATTAAAACCACCACCAATGGTCCAGATTGATTTAACTTATTACACTTTGGTACCCCTAAAGTTTTCTAAGTTTGTATTATTCCCCTCTAACTTTTGTAATTCACTTATCTTCAATAAACACATTCTTAATACTTCAACAATTATTTATCATTAATATTATAATTCACAATATTCAACAACCAGATCATTCTCAGGAAAGATGGGGCTTTCCAATAAGGATTTCTCCCTATTGGCACGCAATTAGGTGACCAAACCTCTCCTCGACAGAACTTTTTAGACATTGTCAATATTGCAAATAATAATATGAATAACTTTGTTGTCTCAATTATTGATTTAATAATATAAAATATTATGCAGATGATAATGTGACAATAATTGAATCAAATAGCGTGTGATACTATGCAACAATTACTGCAACAATTACTGAGTAAACTGAGTGGCTTCTTACGTAAGCATCAAAAATCAATACCGTGTGTTACTATGCAACCACGCGTATTACTGTATTTTTACCACTGGGTATCTCAACAGTTTAACGGTAAAACTTTCGCCGTTATTTTTATAAACAGATATTTCTGTCATTTTTTAACTACGACAATTCTTCCGTTGTGGGGTCCACCAATGATTGTACCGTCGTACGAATATTTCCTGTTAAAAAGAATATTTCCCGACACAACGAATATTTTATATCAACTTGCTTACTTTGCAAAATTTTTAAATATCACCCTTACCTTTAACCTTTTATCAATTTAACCATTTATTAAATAGAATAATAATTATAAGAAAATTAGATACTTTTATTTCATATAATTCGAGGTCTTACACTAACTTTACTAATATTGTACTTCATGGAATCGATGATTTGACGTTGAAAACGTCTAAACATCTCTTTTGTGTACACCTACGCAGCATGCACTTCTAAAGATGACTCGAGTACCATATTCCTTTTCTAATGTTGTGTTATTTAGTCGGCCTTCCTCTCTCTGATAAATTGTTTTTCTATAGCCTTCTGACTTTGCACTATAAATTCTTTCATACCCGTTGAAGCATTGACAAACTCAACAAAAAAATGATCCATGCTCCCGCTTCTTCCAGTGGTTGTCATTCCCACGGCAAAATATCTCTTTGTATACGCGGGAATCCATTTCTCTCGTACATCAAACAAACTTCTAATCCACTCATTGTTATACAATTCATAATTCCTCACTAGAATCTGTCAACGCTCTTCAAACTCCCCGATGGACAATGAATTATACACACAATTGTTAAAATGTTCTTTGAAGAATGGGTGCTCAGAATAAACATGATGTAATTTCTCAGGAAATTTGTTGCAAATATGCCAAGAACACAATAAGTGATAAGTAGAAGGGAGTTGTGACGTTCCCAAATCTGGATATTTTTTACCACAGATCTGGTACGTTACTATACATCATTTTTATAACTTTTGCGGAAGATATAAAAATAAATTGTTTATACAATAACCTTTACACATAACTCCCAAGGTCTGTAACCTTAACTTAATACATACCTTTAATATCTTAAAGGTTTACAATATCATTTGCATTAGAAAATTCAATAGTTCTAACTACATAATAGTTTTGTCTTGCACTTTGCCTTTGTCTTTGTCTTTATTCGAGCTTTCATCTTAATCTGAAAATTTTATCATGATATAGCAAGGGTGAGCACAAATTTGCCCAGCAAGTTTTAAATACAATGAAGATATATCATGATTGAAAAGAAAGAATAAGCTTTCAAGTTTTCTACAGTGTAATAATTGTGAAATAACATGAATCAAGTTTCAATAATTGAATAACTTAATCAATAATGTTTGGAGATCAACAATGACCATGAACAATTTAACTGAACCTTAGACTCAAATAAATTTTAAGGCTAAGTTTTACTAAATTAATTTATCCATCACACTTAACAATACTTATTAGTCCAAATAAATTAAATGACTAATTTGACCCAAATAAAAGACAAGGTCCAATCAATATGTTTTAAAAAAATAACAAATTTTATTATTTATTTATTTTCTTTATTATTATTTTTTTCTGGGTATTACATTGGATTTGGAATTTGAGTTGTTTTTATTTTGTAATTTCAAACAAATAGTAGTTTAGTAGTTTATCCAACAACACTTTCTTTCTGTTCGTTTTCCATTTTATTCTTCAAACAAGCAGTAGTTAATACATATATTGCATTTATAAAAAAAATTAATTTTAAAATTTTATCTATAATTTAACAAATTGTATGTATACATTTTACAACTTAAATCTTGTAAATTATAAATTATATCATAAATTATAAATTTTACGTCAAAAATTTTACAAATTATATCACAACTTAAATTTTACAAATTGTATTTATAATATTTATAATTTTATATATAAATATTTATAATTTTAAATTGTATTTATAACTTTATACTGTATTTCTATGGTATTAGCTACTTTTTTTAAAGGGATAAAAATTATTATATTTATAGTTTTAATTTTTTTTTCTTTAGGGCCGAATCATGAATATGGTGGTACTTGTAACGAAACTGTAAATAACCATTTTTTAATGCAAGTCAAACCGTATATTTATATGATCAACTGGTATTAGATACACAAGATTTGATCGGACTCTTAGGTGAGTCGAGTATTCCGGCCAATTTTGGTCGAATTATGAAATTTGGGACTAAATTGTATTAAATTAAACACTTGATGTAGTAAATTGTAAGCTCAAACTCTTTGAAAGCCGAATTATAAATTTGATAGTACTTTATGTAACAGAAATATAATTAACCCTTAAAAATATTATTTTTTATCCCCAAATGTATATTGAGAGAAATTACATAAAAAATGAATGAGATTCTCATATGTATAATGATATTAATTAGTCCCCTTTGATAATATTATATACGTGATTGTCATGATCATAAGCTATCGAAAGAATACTAGTATTTTAAAAAAAAAATCAAAATGCAACATGAGATATTTTTAAATTTAAAATTTATATAAATACTTTTAATTTTAATTTTTACATTAATAAATATTATAAACTATTTAAAAAGTTACTCGTAGTAAACGGTGAAATAAAAAAAAACTAAAATTAATCAGTCTTCCCATCTTCAAAAATTCTCAAGTAATCTTGTTCCTTTGAGCCGATATATCCAGTTATTTTTTTTACTGATAATCGTAGCCCCACTTTACATTACCTATTTAATGCAGTTTGAACCTACCATACCATTGTATTATTGTTAAAAATATCCGTTATAGCCCATTATGGCAATAATCAAGTTAATATTGGGAAATATTATTGTAGAAAAACATGGAGCAGCTTTCATCTGACACCTAGAGCTTTTGAAGTCATTTATTTGTCCCACTGCTTCATGTTTAATGTTTTGATAATATCCATTTAAGTTTCATTATGTCAAAATGCATGTAGGACATAACCGAATTAACATTATAAAAATATTCCAAAAGCTTATATATATATATATATATATATTCCAACCCTTAATACCATTGTAAGTGACTAAGTGGTGGTGAGGACAAAATCATGGAAAAACAATCTATAAAAATATTTGTTTTCGATCACATTAAAATTGGTATTGAAGAGAGAATCATATATAAGAATTAATCATGAAGAAAAATATCGAATGGATAACGATAAGAATATTTTATTACTAAAAATTAATTACTTTTCACCTACCTGACCTCAACTATCTTTTTATGGAAATTGGACTACTAATTCAAATCTAAAAAATCAAATTTTATTGATTTCATTTTTATTTTTTTTCCATTTCTTGATAATTTATCAAGTTCTTATCTTTCTAGATAAGATAAGTGTACGCATGACACATTCAAGTCTCCCTCATTAACTCGGATATATTACTATTTTTAGATTTAAAGTCAATATTCTTGTGGACATTGATCAGCATTCAATGGCATATGTCCTTTAGTAGTATATATAGGGAGATAAATGAACGTATTCAGATCATGATCATTAGTTTTTACGTGTTTGATCTTAAAATAATTCCCAGAAGCTAGCTAGAACCACTGATGCATTTATCTATTCACTATTATATGCTGAACAAGCCAATTTAGTCACTAGCTGTTTGCTGATTCAGACCATAAAAATGATCAAATTTTGCAGGGAAAATTTCTGAGGTAATTTATTTTTATTTATCTTCTTTTTTTATGTGTGGAAACACATTTGTTTTGGTTTTGATATGAATGCAAGTTGCATACGCATCAAATGTAACAACAGATCGATATGACTAATCATTCGTGTGCGTTTTTGTATTAAATCTACTCGATTATCAGATGTTTAGGCAGAAATTTGTTGATTAATCGAATGAAATGTGACCTTATGTATGCCTCCTAAAATGTTGCTATTGAAAAGTTTGATTTTGTAGATTGTCAGAAATTAAGTAGTTGGATAATGTTGCAAATATATTTGTTGGTATTTTGAGAATTTTTTTGGCTAATTGAAAGTTGTTTGAATGAAATAAAAGGAGTATTATAAAGGTAATTAAGATTCTTAAGTGATGAGTCGGAGTGAAATAACATGAGTATAGGAGGGTTTTTGAAAAACAAAAAAAAAAGGCACATAAAGGGTCATACATCTTGCAGGGAGAGATTTGCAAAAATAAAAGTTGTAGGGTTAGTTTTCGAAATAGATACAAACAGGAGGGTTGCTTTTGCATTTCTGTCTATTTTATTGGCAATATCAGCTCACAGAAAAATTCACACCAATTTCATTCGTTGTACATTTCAGGAAAGGTTTCCTCTGTTTTAGAAAATATATATATATATATATATATATGGCTCAAGGTAAGGTTACCACCAGTTGTGGTGGCAAAGGCAGCCGAGGCAGCGCTTTCAGTTTCGCGTTACACTTGATTCGAGGCCGATGGTTCTCACTCTTTGCCTCATTTTTGATCATGGCTGGAGCAGGGGCAACTTACCTATTTGGAGTTTATTCCAAGGACATAAAAGGTGCTCTGGGGTATGACCAAACCACCCTAAATCTCTTGGGCTTTTTCAAAGATTTTGGTGCAAATATTGGGGTTCCCTCGGGCCTTTTAGCTGAGGTAACCCCAACATGGTTCGTTTTACTAGTCGGTGCAGGCCTAAATTTCGGAGGCTACTTCATGGTATGGTTAGCTGTCACAGGCAAAATTGCCGCGCCAAAAGTGTGGCAAATGTGCGTGTACATTTGCATTGGGGCTAACTCCCAAAATTTTGCAAATACAGGAGGCCTTGTGACTTGTGTTCGAAATTTCCCCGAGAGTAGAGGCAGCATGATAGGCCTCTTGAAAGGGTATACAGGACTAAGTGGAGCTATAATGACACAACTTTACTTGGCTGTCTATGGAAATGACTCGAAGTCCCTTATCCTTCTTATCGCGTGGCTTCCAGCTGCGCTATCAGTTGTGTTTGTGTACACAATTCGAACAATAAAAATCGTTAGGCACCCGAATGAGCTCACAGTTTTTTATCAGATGCTAATGGCGTCAATTGTGCTGGCATTGTTTCTTATGGGTGTGACTATAGCTCAAAAACTTGTATCTTTCTCTCACGCAGCTTATGTTGCAAGTGCTACAACTGCTTGTGCCTTAGTTTTAGTCCCTTTGTTTATTGCTGTTCGAGAAGAATTAACCATTTGGAACCAAAAAAATCAGCCCAACAGTCCTGATCCTGTGGTAACCACTGAGGATCAAGAAATTGTTAAAAAGCACGAAACTCCTTTTTTTGCTGACATTTTCAACAAGCCAGAAAGAGGAGAAGATTATACAATCTTACAAGCACTTCTTAGTGCAGACATGCTAATTATATTCCTTGCAACATTTTGTGGGCTTGGAACAAGCTTGACTGCGGTTGACAATTTGGGCCAAATCGGAGAGTCCTTGGGGTATCCAACAAAAACAGCAAAATCATTCCTGTCATTATTAAGCATATGGAATTATTTTGGGAGGATTTTCTCTGGTTTTGTCTCCGAAAGCCTACTTGTTAGGTACAAATTTCCCAGGCCACTTATGATGACAGTAATGCTCCTTTTGTCTTGCATTGGTTTCATTATAATTGCCTTTCCAATCCCCGGATCACTTTATGTATCGTCAGTCATCATCGGATTCTCATTTGGCGCGCAATTGCCTTTACTTTTCGCCATCATTTCTGAGCTCTTCGGCCTAAAATCCTACTCCACATTGTTCAATTGTGGGCAATTGGCTAGTCCTCTTGGCTCCTATATACTAAATGTGAGGGTCACAGGGCCTCTTTATGATAGGGAGGCCTTAAAGGATCTTGCTATGAAGGGAATGGATAGATCACAAGTGAAAGAACTGATTTGCATTGGTAAAAAGTGTTATAGGCTGGCCTTTACCATTTTGACAATTACATCATTTGTTGGAGCTCTTGCCTCATTGATTTTGGTTGCAAGAACTCGAGAATTTTATCGAGGCGATATTTATAAGAAGTTCAAAGATGATGAGGAGCATGTGGATGAGAAAAATGGGGCATTATCATCTACCAATAATTAAGGAGCAGTAAGACTATATGTATAGGTAGGCTATAATTTTGCTAAAAGATGAAGAAAGGAGCCATAGATATCAAAACAGGTATCAATGTTGTGTTCTTAATTCTGAAATCAAAGCAATTTTTTGAAGCTTTGTTATTGAAAAGACAAGTGCTTACATGTTAGAAGTAGTGTTATTTGTAGAATTATAGTCACTGAGGAAATTCTCGCATTTCTAGCCTGCAATTGTCAATTCTCACATGATTATTAACGACGACTAATGTATTTGTCACTTAATTTAGTTTAGAAACACTTAAATATAAAGAAATGTAAAATAAAAATAAAAAAACCCTAAAGAATACCTCCCTCCCACGTAAATTAACCACACACATAAAATGATTTACACTGGTGCAAAATGGCTTGGCTTTCATAATATTTTGCAAGTATAACATTCTTGGAGCTCTTGTTTCACTAATCTTGGCTGTGAAAACTCAAGAACTTTACGAAGGTGATATCTATAAGAAGTTATTTGGAAGATCAAAAAGAGGTAGCTCAGAAAGAAGTGGCTTTAATTTGTTATCTGCTAAGTACTAATGAAGCCAAGGGGAGTGACACCATATGCGGAACACTGCAAATTTGTTAATAAAATACCAATTTAGGTATCAATTCTTCTTTTTGATTTCAACCATCAAGTGAACAAGGTTTGTTATGAAACAAAAATAGTACTAATTCAAGACGCTAGAAAAACATATAATACACCATTTTAAAGGAGAATTGTTATTTTCACAATAGTAAAATTTGATATTTTCACAACTTATCTCTCACATGAGAGTGTGGGGCCCATTTACTATGCATATGAGAAACAAGAGCTTGTGAAACTATCAATTTTTACGTGTGAAATTGATCTTATATTTTGTCTGCCAATATCCACGTCATGGTCTTGATTCGTCACTTCCAAAGGTGATTTATTAACTGTCTGTGCAATTAAAGATTATTGCACAGGCTAGGAATTATATATATTGTACCATAAGACATTTGTTGTCATGGATTTTCGCTTGCGTTAGTCCTTTACTTGGAAGAATATGATAGATTTTAGAAGATAGAATATGGATCATAATTGATTTATCCTTCTTTGATGTATTATTAACTTAACTTATGTTCATTCATATCTTTAATAAAGAAGAGGAGAGAATAAGGAGATATCATATATATAATTCATGTACCTTCTTTTGTGTAATTCACTTCACTTATGTACATATATATGGTGCAGAAGAGGATCATTATATGTCCTATATTCGATGAGTAACAATGTGGTAATTGTTGGTTTACATGAACTTTTGTGCTGCCGAATAATTCATGGTCCTTTGGAATAACAAAAGTCCAGCTTACCCCAATGATAAAATAAATGGCAGAGGCCTTGAGGAATAACTAACCTTAAGGTAGCTTCTCCAGACTTGGCGACAAACTTACCTACCAAAAAAAAAAAAAAACTACACAGCAGATGATAATTTGTCTCTGGGTTCTCTGAAGTTGAAGGGTGGATGAACATAAAGGTGGCACATTTTGACTCATAAACAGCATCTTATAAACAATGGTTGGTGTTATTATTAAACCTTGTGCTTGCTATTTTCTGCATCCTCCTGTTATAATGAATCTAAATGCAATACAAAGGTTAATAATTTGTTTTGAGAGCAGTTCATTTGGGTAATAGAGATGCTTTTCTTGATGCCATAGTGATTGTTGTTATTGGTTTGACGAATGGTTGCTAGAACCGTATTATAAGTAAATACGAGGCAAATTAATAGCATCTGACAGCTTGGCCGAGTGGTCTAAGGCGCCAGATTTAGGCTCTGGTCCGAAAGGGCGTGGGTTCAAATCCCACAGCTGTCATTTTTGAGCATGAGTTGTCAATAAATGCTGCGGCCATTATTTTCTTTCCAATGTTTGTCATTTTTGAGCATGAGTTGTCAATAAATGCTGCGGCCATTATTTTCTTTCCAATGTTTGTGTTTCTACGACTCGCCAATAGACAATGAATAAGTCTAGCCGGACAGGAAATTGGACCGGTACAATTTTTTTTTTTTTATTTATTTTTTTTAATTGTAACTTTCAAAAAATGTATAGTATTTATTTCAACAGGAATTTTTACAAAATATAGTGTTTTAGTCTGTATAACCATGTATTTGTATATGTATCCAAATTACACCTAAAACACTATATTTTGTAAAAATTCCTGTTGAAATAAATACTATACATTTTTTGAAAGTTACAATAAAAAAATAATAATAATAATAATTGGACCGATCCAATTTTCCGGTCTCAATTTCCTGTCCGCGTAGCACTAACAATGTGCTGCCACCAACTAGATTTTAGTATTATCTTATATTTACCTTTTGATTACACTACAGAAAAAGTATACTTCTTTCCTAGATCCTAAGGATGCCTGTTGACTTGTTTAGTTAGGCCAAACTTCCACGAAGTTCTTTTTTATTGTTGGGGGCACATGCGTACACAAGCTAAGTATTGGGCTCTTTCGTGTATATTAATCATTCACTCTGTTAATTTTCACGGATTCAAAGTGCTATCAAATCCTTTATGCATGAGTAGTTTTAGCCTTAGTTCTCTGCTTGTCTGTACCCACCAATATGGCTGGTGTACCTTGATTGTCTCGATCCCAATATATGGTAGCAAATTTTTTTACTTCAGTCATCTGCTCAACTCAAGTGCCCCTACGCTAGTGCATCAGTTGGCTTCATCTAAGCACATGTTAAAAAGTAACCTGAGTTTCAAAAATTGAGGAATCTTTAATTGCAAACAGAAATCTGCAACATAAGAGGGTAGGTCCATCATCCATGCTACTCCAATTAGTTTTCTGACATGATTTGATTACATTATCGATCACGAGTTGCCAACTTCATCAAACATTAAAGGGTAGGCGATAGACGGGAAATGATCAACTTTATTTAGCTAAAAAAAATGAAATGATCATCAGTGTAAGCATTCTTATGACTGCACACATGCACATTCTCTGGTGTTGAACTAAGTTGAATATTTTGTTATAATTAGACGAATGTATGCTCATGTGAGAGAGAACAATGTGGAAATATCAAAAATACATGTGAAAATATCAGTTCCCTTTCTCAAAACATCAATTGAGATTAAATTTTCTTGACAATTTTGTAGATACCAAAATGTGAACCCCATTTTCTTAATAAATTATGCTAACTAACCTGAAAAACTAACTGTTTATACATACCATAGTGGTCCTTACCAACACTTTATTCTTGTCCTTGGAAAAAAAATATTCGGATCTTTTCTCCTAAAGCTTTTCAAAAAGAGCTAGTTTTCTCAACCACAAACAGATGCACTAGTTAGCTTGTTGCTTTGCTACTTACAAGAGAATTGCCTGCTTATTTTCTCCCAAAAAAAATGTCTTACCAATTAGTCCTGGCATAAGTATATAGAGACAGCAATGACAGAAAACACAGCTGCTGCTGATGGAGGTGATAGGCTAAAATTCGCGTTGCATGTAATTCGTGACCGATGGATATCTTTTTGCTTCCTTTTCTATAATGGCTGGTGTAGGTGGAACATATATTTTCGGAATATACTACAAAGAAATCAAAGCTTCATTAGGTTATGATCAGAGCACAATAAATCTTTTGGGATACTTCAAAGATCTTGGAAGTAATGTTGGGAAATTCGCAGGCCTATTTGCTGAGGTAACTCCCACATGGTTCCTTTTGTTAATCGGCCCATCCTTGAATTTCATAGGTTACTTCATAATCTGGCTATTTGTCACTGGCAAAATTGCCAAGCCAAAAGTTTGGCAAATGTGTATGTATATGTGCAATGCTGCCAATTCTATGAACTTTGGCAGGGCTAAGTGGAGCCATCATGAAACAAATTTACTTGGCCCTGTCTTCCGGCTGCAATATCTTTGGTATTTGTTTACACAATTCGGACAATGAAAGTTGTTCGACAACCAAATGAGGTCAGAGTCTTGTATCATTTCCTATATGTGTCCATCGTGCTAGCATTATTTATCATGGTTACGACAGTAACACAAAAACTTGGAGCTTTTCCTAGTGCAAGCTTATGCTGCAAGTGCCACTATTGTTATTGGCCTGCTCTATTTCCGTTTTTCGAGAGGAATTGCTTCTTTGGAACCAAAAGAAAAATCCCATTATTCCTACTAGCATAGCAATTGAGAACCCAACATCTAGCACACCACTAGAAAACAAGCCAAAAACATCTTGGTTTGCTGAAATATGCAATAAACCACCAAGAGGGGAAGATTACACAGTCTTGCAATAAGTATTTATTATAGACATGCAATTGACAACTTAGGTCAAATTGAAGAGTCACTAGGATATCCAATAAAAACAATAAACTCATTTGCATCCCTTGTAAGCATATGGAATTACTTTGGAAGAATATTTACTGGTTTAGTCTCCGAAAAACTACTTGTCAAATTCAAGTTTCCAAGGCCTCTTATGAAAACATTGTTCCTCTTCTTGTCCTGCATTGGTCACTTCCTCATCGCGTTCTCTATCCCAGGCTCAGTATACATGGCATCTGTGATCATCGGAGTATCATTTGGATCACAATTCCCACTACTACTTGCCATAATAACGAGCTTTTTGGCCTAAAGCACTATGCTACATTGTTCACCACGCATTGAAGGATCTTTGGAGGAAGAAAATGCAGAGATCATCGGTGAAGGAATTGACTTGCATTGGTGTTCATTGTTATAGGCTCTCTTTCATAATGTTGCATGCTTTGGAGCTTTTTGATTCACTGATTTTGGTGGCAAGGACTCGAGAGTTTTACAAAAGCCACATGTATAAGAAGTTCAGAGAGGAAGCAGAAGGAGGTGAGGACAGTTAAATCTGATCATTAGAGAAAAATCATTTCACAAGTGATATGTTAAAATAAAACATGTACAATTTTGCACAAGTGAGACATTTTTTATTTTTTTTGCTAAATAATTTTATTATTTTTGCGGTATCCAACAGTTAGTTTGCGTTAAATATTAACTCTTTCAACAAATTTATGAATATCTGAGCTATCAATAACTAACGAAATATAGCAACTCTAGTGAGACCAGCTAATCATGAATCATGAATGGTCTGGTCTATATATATATATATGTAAATCAGAAGAGTTATGTTTTGCAAATATACTCTATACAAAAATTGTGTACAAATAATATATAAAAAAAATATAAAAAGTTTTTCACACATATGTGCACACGGTATTATTCAATTTCTTTTATGTTTTGAAAAAAATAATAGGAAAATTATAGTAATTTATATAACAATTAAATGGTTTCGTATTAAATATGATTTTAAGATTTTATTAATTGATTCTAAAAATTACTAAAATACATCCTTAATTTGGGGAGGGCGATACATACATTTTGACTTCCCAATTCAAACCTCAGGCCCGTTTAAGCTCCGATATTTGAAAATTAGGTACGGATGCACTTTTGCCTTTCGCTACTTAGCCTCGGAAATCCGTTAGATATCCGAACCTCTCTCGCATCTTGCTTTTGCCTTTGTCTCGTTCTGTATTTTGCTTTTGCAGAACCCTTGCCTTCAAATCATACAAAAACCTAGAATTTCAAATAGAAAGACGAGTGCTTTAGCCTTTAGTCGAACCCTCTATTGTGTATGATTTCTTCTTTATTTTTGAACAGTGCATAGCTGTTGTAGTATCCTCCATTCTCGAATCTTTTATGGTGAATTTTTATCTTTAAACCCCAAAATTCTTCATCCCCTTCGGGGGTTTATGAAAAGAGACCAAAAACCCATCTTGTAGAATTACATACATATCTATTTTCTGGGTGAAATTCCACTTCAATTTAGTTGTTGGGTCTGAAATTGGATCTCATTTCTTGAATACCCAGTTTAGTTTTAACCTGGGATTGTAGAATGAAAGGAAGCATAATGGCAAAAAGGTCATCTTTGGGAAGTATAGTAAGGAAGAGGCTTTCTGATATTACTAACTCTCAGCCTCAACCCAAATCTCCGGTTCACTGTGAAAATCTCCCACCAACTGGTTCTTCAACCAAGGACTACATTGATAGCCTCCTAAAGGTAAAACCTTACAAGGGTTTTTTTCATTTTTAATGTTTTTGCGTTTCCATGAATCAACTTTTACTTAGTTGGGCTTCTTCTTTTGTACATTTGGAACAGGAAAGCATGGCATTGGTGAAACTTATTGAAGACAAAAAGTACCCTTCACTGTTTTTGGTTAATTGTGCATTTTTTTTTATCATTTCTATTCCCAAGATTTATAAAGAGATGTTTTTCTTTAATTTTGCTCAACAGTAAAATCATAGAATTTAGTGGGATTGAGCTACAGAAATTGCGTGTTAGCCTTCAGAAAATGCAGTTGCAGAATTGGAATCTTGCTCAATCAAACAGTCATATGCTAGCGGTTTGTTGTTTTTACTTCAATGCTTAATGTTCCTATATGGTAATTTTGTGTATTTTTGTGCTGAATGTATTGTGATATTTTGCAGGAACTTAATTTGGGTAAAGAAAAGGTGAGATTGTAATGCAACTTGAACAACAATTGTTCATTTTTCTTTATGTATCCACCCTCAATATATATGTTCTGTAGCTAATTCAGTGGTGTTCATCACAGTTAAAAGCACTTCAGCATGAGCTTGTTTGCAAGGATGCCTTGCTTAAAGTAAAAAATCTAGAACTTGAGGTTAGATCTTATTTTCTTTCGTAATATTTCAATCTATGGACTATGGAGTAACTAATTGAATTTGAATTGCAATAAAAACATATTAATATAAACGATATGTCGTAATTAGGTAAAAATCATATTTTCCGTGGACACTTTTAATCACTATTCATTCTTGAAAGACATGAGGCATAGTTGTCATGACGTCGCCCGTCCTGGCGTTGGAGAAGGGCAAGACAATACCTTAGACAAGAGTTGTCAAGGCTCACGCATTGGTAGCGAACCCAAATTAAGTGAGTAAGTCATTTTTTACCATGACTCATCATAACCCATGGACTTTTCCAATTATCCAAGTAATCTAACCCATGACCCTAACCTAAACTAACTCGTGACCTTACTCTTTTGAACGAGAGTGCTGCTCGTGCAATATATTTTTGAAATAAAATAAATAATGTATAAAGTGCACATTGTTTACGACTTGTCACCATACGAACGCTATGGCTGGCGCCTTATCGCCTAGGCGTCCTGGCAGTCAACTACCGCCATGTCCCACCTTGGCGCCGTTACAACTATGATATGAGGAAAGCATGGATACTATACTTGTGTTAAGAACAATTTTTACTGTATAGTTACTTCATTTAGGAATATTTGGTGGTGGGTTAGTGGATGAGATTATGAGAGGGAAATGATCATCTTTGTATTTGTTTTGTCCTATATCCTCGATAACACACAGCAGTAGGGTCTATCTTACAAGAATTCTAGAAAGTTCAAAAGCTGGATCCCATGAGTTGGACATAATAAAACTAGATGCTAGAGCTTTTAGAATTTGTATGGGTCCTTTGAAGGACTAAAGAAAAAAATGAATAAAAAGAAGCATTAAAATCTTTCTAAAGAAACCAATGAACCCGGAAATGAGAGTATAGATCAAATGATGGAGATATAATAAACGAAGACTTGTCGATGAGTTCATAAATCAGTGATGTAGAAATTTTATTTGACTCTAAGATCAAACAAAAATATTATGTTACTTAATACTTAGTGAAATAAACCCTAACACCTCATTCAAATTACTATGAAGTAGAACACTGAACACATTCAACATTACTTCTTTCAATTTATGAGACATTAACAATTATGCTGAAAAATATCAAATTTTATAGGCCCACTTGAGTTAATCTCCTTGTAACTTTTGTTTGATTTCGTCCGTAAATCCTTTGATTTTCTAGGGGCAGGACAAGATGAATGGTCAAAATCATGGCTCTCAGGTATTTCACTAAAGCTCTTCTGTGATTATTCTCTCATTTTGTTAGATATTTACAACATATTTATTTCTAATTCCTGGTTTTATTTTGTTCACTAAGCGTGGAGACGAGGCATTTACGAAATACAAATCTACCAAAGATAACAAAGCATGTAATGGCAGCAAATCTAGAAGGCGTCCATTAAAAAGTCCATGTAAATTCTAGAACCTAAAGTGACTTTTGTTGAACCATATCTTTTGTTTCCTTAAATTAACCAATGGCAATTATGAATATGCCACAGCTATGGGCCCTTTGACAACATCTCAGCAAGTTGCTGGAAAAGA
The DNA here is from genome assembly GCA_016801055.1 of Panax notoginseng. NCBI lineage: Eukaryota > Viridiplantae > Streptophyta > Magnoliopsida > Apiales > Araliaceae > Panax > Panax notoginseng. Next base: position 207,635,874 of record CM029018.1, on the reverse strand, counting down.
GATGGCTGAAAATAAAAGGTTGGTTTACATATTATAATGTGATTCATGCTTCATTTCTTTAAAAATAATATAGACTTGCCAAACGAGTAGTTGAATTATGCTTTGTTTGATTGCATATATATTCCCATAAATTTCCATATGAAATTAACCAAATATATTCTTCTCAATGATTTGATGTTATCCTCACTGTGTTCTTGTTCATCATGGTAGAATATATAAGGTGCATAACTATCAAAAAATAGTACATCCATTATTGTTTAAGCATTAGATGTTTTCCCCATTATTGTTTAAGTAGTATAAGGTGCATAAGTCCCTCGAGCCTATGCTGAGACCTCTAAAACTTTACAGCCATTATTGTTTAAGCATTAGATGCTTTCCCCAGCACCTTTACTATTAGGATATGAAAGCATTTCCTCATATCCTAAATGGAATTAAATCTCTTATTTTATCATTTGGTCAGGCGATGTTTGAGAAGGCAGTCTGCCAGGTTTAAATCATGTGATCAGGAGCCTAGAAAGAACTTGTTTGAATTGGAAGATATTAACTATTCAGATTCTACACCACTTGAAAGTCCTATGCATGTAGACAATGCAACTTCAAAAGATGAAAATATCATGCCTAGATGTGATCCTCAAGACTCGCAAAGAACTTCATTTGGAAGACCATCACGCAAAGCAGCCGTGAAGGTTCAGTCCTACAAGGAAATTCCTCTCAATATCAAAATGCGGAGATCAGAATGAACTTTTCAGGTACATTTTGTAGTTCCTCACATATCAATGAGGAACTTCAAATGTAGATTTCTTTTTTTCTTGTCAGTTTTACTTAACTCGTTATGTATTTATCTGTTAATTTATTCTAAGGAGTATTATGTATAATTTGTAGATGTTTTCTCTTTTTTTTCTTTTCTTTTCTTGGCAATTGGGATTCATTTCAATTTAGATTCGTTTGTTTTTGGTAGTTGTCTAGTAATTTTATCATATGATCAACTAAATTTTAACTTTGTTAGTTTTAACCAAATAATTAGATTATGGAGGTGAGATGAAGTTTCTTATTTGAAAATCTGAGAAGTACAGCCCTAGTACTTGTTGGACTTGATACCATTATCTCACATAATGTTTTACTTCTTCCTACATTCCAAAAGCAGTCTCATTTTTCAACAAAAAAAAAAAACAATTGTTTGCCAAAAAGAGTTCTCTTTTTATTAGTAAATATAAAATGATATGAGAAATTGTCAGAGTTTAATACATTTAATCTCATGTATGGACTAAATTTATACTGCGAACTACTTTTTCTATTCCAGAGTTTCATTTGTAAATGTTTTTCTTTCAATAAAAGAGTATCAATGTATCATATCTGTTGCCATTAGAAGATGAGATGAGAATCTTTTAGGCTATGAACATTGCCTAGTGGTTAAGCCTAGTGACGAGGGAAGTGGTTAGTATGATTTTATTTTTGGGTAAGTTGGTCAATTGGTTGATAGAGTGCTGATACGCAGACGAGACTCTATGTGTGTCAGTATTTTATTAGTCAATTGATCAACTTATCCAAAAATAAACTTCATGTTAACCGAATCCAGTGATGAGAATCGAATTTTGCCCGGTGATTAAGACTAAGGTAGCGTGACATTTAAGTCTCAATTTCGATTATTGCTTAGTTGAGTTTAATTTTTTCTTTATCTAAAACATGTTTTCTTTTTTATTCGAGTTTTGTTTGGTTATGAGTTCATTTATTCCTCATTTAGCGAGGTATGGTTAATTCTTGATATTATAATAATAATAATGTATTTAATTATGAAATTATATTGTACTCCGAAGTTAACTTTCAAAAAAAAAAGACTAACCATTTGATATTAGGAGTTTATATATATACATGGGTGAGCTGCCAAAATGGGATTGTTGAACTAAATAATTTGGCTCATTACATGGATCACGTTATATAAGAACGCATATATAATTACTAGTAATTGTTGGTGTTTGAAAGCACGGCGTAACGAAATCCTTACTCTCTCCGTTTTAATAATCTGAAAATTAAAATAAATCTGAACCGTCCTTGTGATTTTTCGTCCAAATCAATTAGAATGAATCTGAATCATTATTGTGCTTTCCTGCCCAAATTAAAATTAGGTTCTATTTTATTATTATAGATTTTTTGGATTAAATTTGTGGAATGAGAACAAGACTAAATTATGGGAATATAAATAAATATATATTATATTTTCTTCTTTATTAAATTTCTAACGCGGCAAAGGGAAGTAGAACCGAACCTTCGTTATAACAATTTGTTACGATATATCTTGCGATTTTATATGTCAATTCTTTTATTATGAGTTACGTGGATAAATTAATGTAATTTTTGTACGAAATATGATAATGATGTAATGTCATTAACACTCTGTTCTAATGATATATGTCATAAAAGAAAAGAATGAAAATCTTAATTTATAATGGAAAAGATAAAAATAAACAACTTGTAATGAGTTTATAAATGGAAAAAAAAAACTTAAAAGTTACATATTTAAGTTACTAAGTTACTCTTATATTAATTGTTATTACGTTTATAATCTAGATGGTATAATAGGTTTTATAAAAGATGATTTTATCTTATTTAATTTTTCACCCAAATCTGTTTATTTTTGGACAAAAAAAAAAGTTTGACAAAAAAAAAGGTCAAGTTTTTCGTCAATTTCTTTTCTGCTCATTAAAAAACTCAATAGAAAAAAATTGGACAGAAAAAATAAATTTTTTGTCCATTTCTTTTCTTTTCCGGATATTTGAAAATTTAATGATTGAACGTAAGTTTAACATCACAATTTTATTATCATATCATTTTTACTAAATTGAAAGATTATAAATTTAAAGATAAATGTGTAATAAGAGTTCGTAAATTATGCAAGAGAAACTTTTTTAAAAAACAAAAATGAATACTAGAATAACAAATTTGATTTCTGAATCAGATTCTCTTGTTACATCTATCCCTTAGTTTTTCTTAATATACATTTACCAACACAAATATTAATATTATTAATAAAATAAAATTTGTCGCAAACATAGCAACACAATAAAATTTGTCGCAAAATTTTTGTTAGAAATATTACTAAAAATATTATTAAAAATAATATTTATATCATTAAATGTATATTAAGTAAAATTAAAAAATAAATGTAATAGAAGGAATTTAATTTAATCCCGAAAAAACAATTTCATGAGAGAGACCATATAAAGATATACAAGGGTGTGTATTAAGACCCCACCCGCTAGGCCAGTTACTAGCTAAGTGATGATTAGCGGTTGGCGATTCGGTTTCAAATAACTAAAACCTACTGATCCATCATCCATGTGCCACAATGATAGCTAGCCATAAAGCTCCATGTAAATTTAAATTTGTCATCTTTTTTCGTATGGTAGGGTATTTATTCAAAAAAAGAAAGATATATGGTGCACCTATTGTCTGCTGGCCGACTTATAAGTATGAGCTCTCAATAAATATATATATATATATATATATATATATATATATATATATATATATATTAATTTTTTTTATTCATCTTGAAATACTAGTTGTTCAAAGAGAAAGGCTAAAACCTAGATTTCTCCACACCATACTACATTTGTGTATCATGCAGGCAGAGTGGCTAAGAAGAAAGAGTAATCCGATTAATGTGCATTAGAATGATACATTGATCATGTTTTGGTGTTTGATTATATCTTAACAGTTTACCTCTTAATATTTTTTAAGAGTTTACATATTTGTATTAAAAGGTCATCTGAATAGTTAAGATATAAATATGGGTCTAAACTGTTCAAAAGATCTCTTAATACAAAAATATGGGAGGTTAAGATGCATTAAGAGGTGAATTGTTAAGATACAATATATTAATGTCACCATACCATTCACATTTTTATGGACGAAAACAGAGCTTGTTTTTGGCTTTCATCGATCTTTTGCAACTTAAAGAACATAAACATCATATAAAAGCATACACTTTGAAACTTAATTTCTCACCTTTTCTTTCGTGTAGAAAACATGTAATCATTTAATAAAATCATTATTTTATTTAGATTCTAGCTAGAATCTAGACAAATGAGTAACATATACAGATGTTTCAAACTTATTTACGTTTGACCAAACATGGAAGAAGTTTATTTAAGGTTAACTAAGTAGCCAGTTCCACAATCTTAAAACTCAAAAACCACTTGATGGGATCATCAGAGCTATAATTTCAGGTTAATTAGCAACAAAATCATAATTTTAAGTATTTAAAAATAAAAAAATAACATAGTTTAGTTTTCCTGTAAATTTACGTCTAATTAATAAGGCATAATCACTATATATATTGTGGATTAGGATAAAATCTCACATAAGTTAACTTGAAGTTAATGGTGAAGTTGATGCTTATACGGCAATATAGATTTATAATTTTATATTGTATAAAAAATTCAGTTACTAAAATAAAATAGATACTAGTGCTGGCTAAAGTGATGGTCTATTGATTTTTCTTTTCTTGCCTTTAATTCATGTCGGGATTATTCATATTTATGTTGGTCGCAGATCCTGTTTTGTGGATGTTACTAATGTAGTTACTTTTAATTAATTTAATATATTAAAATCATACAGTTATATTCATGATGACCAATTAACCATTATTATTATTGTCACTAATAAACAACCATGCATTATTCTAGTTTAGAATAATTCATTTTACATTTATTTTATCAAGTTGGTGGTTATTTACATTTGTTTTAATTATAATTAATTTTACCTTTTGGTTTCGTTAAAAAATTTGTGGGTATAAAGTAGGAAGACAAATATAGAGTAGGACATAGCAGAGCACACTTAAATAGTAGAGACTTCTTTCTTTTTCCTTTTCATTTGGTGTAATTCACGCATTATATTGAATTCATAGTTATACTATAATAAAAATTTAAATATTATGGCAGTGTCTCTGTCATATATATATATATATATATATATAGAGTCCGGATCCAGTCCGAGATCCCGGACTCTATAAAATCCGGACCTTTATTTTTATTTTTATTTTGCTTTTTTTTTTTGAAACAACTAAAAAAAAAAAAAAATTATGGAATTGAAATTTTTTCATAATACAGTATTTTGGGTGTGATTTGGGTACGAATAACAAAACATGGTGGTACTGTCTGTGCAGACTGTACCACCACTTTTTGGTATAGGTATTCAAAACACGTCCAAAACATTGTATTATGAAAAAATTTCAGTTCCATAAAATATTAAATTTTTTTTTTTAGTTGTTTTAAAAAAAAAGCAAAAAAAAAAAAAAATTTGGGTCCGTATTTTAGGACCTGTCCGGGAGTCCGGACAGGATCCATTGTGTGTGTATATATATATATATATATATATATATATATATATATATATATATATATATATATATATACAGAAATGATCAAGTAAGGGATCCCTTACTTTCTTAAAATAAGGGACTTTTTTTTTTGCTTTTTTTTTGCTTTTTTTTTTAAAACAACTAAAAAAAAGTTTAATATTTTATGGAACTGAAATTTTTTCATAATACAATGTTTTGGGCGTGTTTAAAATACCTATACCAAAAAATGGTGGTATAGTCTGCCCAGACTGTACATACATGTTTTGTTATGCGTACCCAAATCACACTCAAAACACTGTATTATGAAAAAATTTCAATTCCATAAAATATTAAACTTTTTTTTTAGTTGTTTTAAAAAAAAAAAGCAAAAAAAAAAAAATCCCTTATTTTAATAAAGTAAAGGATCCCTTACCTGATCCTGACCCTATATATATATATATATATATATATATATATATATATATATATATACACACACGTATATGTGTGTGTGTGTGTTAAATACACTCACATACGTGCATGCATATTGTTGGGGATCTTAATATTACGTGCATGCATATTGTTGGGGATCTTAATATTAAGTGACCTGTTTACAAAAAGAGCAGATCATGGGAATATTTTGAGTAAGTGAAATAGTTGAAATGAAATTTAAGAGTCAATTTCTGTCACAAATTTGAATTTATAAATTATTCTTCATATATTTAGTTATCTCTGCATGTTTAACAAAAGAATTTTGACAACTAAATAATTAATAGAGAAACAAGTACACTTAACTTTCTTTCTTAAAAATGTGAAAATTAATTAAAGTTGACTATAAATATATCCCTTGAGAAAAAGATGGATGAATGAACAACAAATCATCATGCCACTATGCACCATTTATTATGATTGATACTCAACTCACATTTTTTTTACTCTTCTTAATTACTTATATATATTTTATTAGTAATAATCTAATAATAGCTTAAGTTAAATTTCAAATGTGTATATTAGTACACCACATGTGAACTCCCTGATTTTTTTAAAACTAGCTACTAGTGTATCAAAAGATTGAATATTATTGCGAATAAAAGTCTTTTCTAGGAGGAAAAGAGTTATAATTTTTAAAACCATTATTATTATTATAGTTTGTTTACAAATGTTATATTTATTAATTTGTATTAAAACTAAATAACTTTATATAAATTTTAAAAAATTCTCGAATTGCCTCTAAAAAATCAAAATATATCTTTAATTTTAAAACGAATGGAGTATATATAACTGTATTCCACTAAAATTGTGCAGCACTAACTAAGCAGGCACATTAAAAATGGAACATTCTAATGGCATCAATAAACAATTAACACTAAAGAATGCATATATGGTTCATTGAACTGAACGCATGGTTGAATAATATGAAGACTAAGCATTGAAAAAGAGTCGAAAGGAAGCCAAATTCAGTAGATTTGTTAGTTAAAGGAGGGCCATTACACTCATTTTACCAAATAAATATTCACTAGCTCCTTTCCTGAACAGTCTCACTAGAAATTTATGGACTCTTTTCAATTATGTACTATTTATTATGCTGTGGCTGTGGAGTTGAAAAGTGTAAGATTTATTGTTTTCATTTTCTACACTATATACTTACCGTACTACATATATATATATATATATATATGATGTGAACATCTCCTTCTCCTTGAGTGGAAAAAAGTTTCACCATGTCTTTGGAAATGAAAAACTATACCTCTCATTTTTATATGTAAAAATATCAGTTTTCTATGTATAATGTTAGTTTTGAAATGAACGATCTATATCTAAGATGTGTCACGTATTTTTAATTAATAAAAATTACGAAATATTACTCGTTTCTTTCAAATTTGGCTTATTTGACAACAAATAAAAATAACCTTTACTTTTTATGGGTTCCTTGTAACTCGGCAATCCCTGACCTTAAAAATATTGTCACATTGGAACCAAAGAGAGTGCACGAATACTTTTGTACACCTTATGGTTCTCTTTCACCAAGAGAAAAATAGAGTACTAATTACGCAAGAGTATTTTTTACTAATGCTCCATTTCAAGAGAAGACAAGACAAAAACAAATGAACTTCTAGTCGATAGAAAAATAGAATGGAACCAAAAACAAGAATTCTCTCGATCGCATTTTCCCAAGCTAAAAGTGAAGGAATATAACCTAATCCCCACTTGAACGTTATCTTAATTCTTAATTAATGGCAAAACTATGTTTTTCACCACTAAACTTGGCACGTTTTACTTAATACACGATTGAACTTTTAATTTTTCGAATTACATCACTGAACTAATTATTATTTTACAATTAAGTCATTCCGTTAAAAAATATTGACAGACGTTAAATAATTGCTGACGTGGCACTGACATGGCAAAAAAAATAAAAAAATAATGCTGACGTGGCAAAAAAATACATAATACTCATTTTAAAATTTTAAAAATAACAAAAACATAATAAAATAAAACAGATTTTCCTAAAAAATATAATTTTTAATAAAAAACAGATTTTTTTTAAAAACATAATTTAAAAATACTGTTTTTTGCAGGATGCAGGGAGTATGCGTCATAAGCTTGTCTACAACAAGAACATTTAAAAATAAAAATTTTAGTGTCGAAAGTAAAATACAAGATGTTTTACAGTGTATACAATTATGTAATGCATGTCTTGCGTTGAAAATATTACTAATAATATTTTTATCTTAAGCATGCATAGAAGGATTAAAAACAATAAATGGCATTCATAGGATGAAAGAAAAAGAAATTGTGTATTTATCTTATAAAGTTTCCTACATTGTGTAATTGGTGAGACTCAAATATAACCTGGACTCTGGCCTTGTATTCGGACAAGACGATAGAGTTCCCCCCCAAAACCCAAATCAACCTTCTCTTCGTTGTGCTTATATAAGCCATGCTTAATTTTGAAGGATGACCTTTTATTTTCTGCTTTTGAGCTCGTACCTATTTAAAGGTTATGCCTTTTTTTCTGTTATATTTTATACTAAGTACGGATGGAGTAATGAGTAGTTGCAATTTGCAGACACTAAAAATACATTACTCCATCTGGCAAGATTGATTAGTAGAAATAACAGACAGACACTAAGAAAATCTATGCAAATATGACCCCTCAAAGTTGTCTCCACTCCCGCGTTTGTCGCTCATCTCTCTCTCTCTCTCTCTCCCTCTCCCTCTATGTGAATTCCTTCCAAATTGGCTGTTTATTTTGACAATTAATATAAACTAATTGATATCCCATCCCGTACAATAAATTCCTTTCTAAAATAATCATGCCTTTTTCTTTTATAAAAAAAACTGATAAATTTAGTAATTTTCACATCCTTTACCTTAGAAATCTTTTATTTTTTTGCATCAATAGAAGCATTCTTTCCTAATAGCCTTTTACCAAAATTCTTCTTATAGAAAGAAGACTTCTATAATGACAATTAAAAATAATTGTCGATCTAATATCATAATGTCTAAATGATACTTTAATATAATTATAATAAACATAAAAATAAAATCACTAAAATAATTTTTGCTAGCCCAAGATGATAAAATATAAGACCCAAACTTTTATGAATAAATATTATTTTTCTCTAAATGTTATTTTGAATAATAAGGTGTGGATTTAATATAATATTATAGTTGTAGGTAATATTTATAAATTTTGTAAAGTAAGCAAGTTGTCATAAAATATTCATTTGGTCGAAAAATATTAGTTTTATCGGGGAATATTTATACGACGGCACAATCATTGGTGGACCTCACAACAGAATTACTATCAGAGTTAGAAAACGACATAAATAACTTTTTATAAAAATAACGGCAAAAGTTTTACCGTTAACTGTTGAAATACCCGGTAATAAAAGTACAGTAATACGTGTGGTTGCATAGTAGCACATGGTATTGTACAGTATCTTTGACTATTAATGCTTACGTGAAAAGCCACTCAGTTTTATTCAATTATTGCAACAGTAGTTGTTGCATAGTATCTCACATTATTGATTCAATTATTGTCACAGTATTATCTGCACAATATTTTATATTATTAAATCAATAATTGAGACGACAAAGTTATTTATATTATTATTTACATTATTGACAATGTCTAGAAAGTTATGTCGAGCAAAGGGGTTTGGTCACCTAATTGTCCGCCAATAAGGAGAAGTCCTTATCGGAAAGCCTCCTTTTTTCTGAGAACGATCTGGTTGTTAATATTGTGAGTTATAATATTAATAATGAATAAATATTATTAAAAATGTGTTTAGTGAAGCCAAATAAATTGAGATAAATAGAGAGTTTTTTTTTATAAAGTATTTGTTATAAATTTGGTTTATTACATGGACCCTCACTCATTTTTTTCAAAATCATCGGTAGAAAGTTATCTCAATTTTATTTTATTACTTATATATATATATAGAGGATCAGGTCCGGACTCCCGGACCTGATTAAAATACAGACCATATTTTTTTATTTTTTTTAAAGCAACTAAATCATGTATGATTTGTTATATGTATCCAAATCACACCAAAAACACTGTATTATGAAAAAAATTCTAATTTCATAAAATATTAATTTTTTTTAATTGTTTTAAAAAATAAAATAAAATCCGGACGGTACTAAAATTCGGGAGTCTGGACTGAAACCGGACTATATATATATATATATATATATATATATATATATATATATATATATATATATAATAAGTTTTATTTTTTATATAAAATAGAATATATTATATTGCATAGTACTGCATAGTGTGTGCATAGTGCTACATAGTGCAGCATAGTAAAAATCATATGAATTCAAAATCTGCGCCCGTGAATTCGTCTGAAATCCTACTATGCAGTCCGTAATTTTTTTTCCTAAATAGTATCCTGCTATTCTCCTATAAATAGGATACTCAGTTTAGAAATAAAAATCACACCAGAATCAGAGAATTCTTCTTCTATAAAAATGAGCGTATTTCTTTTGAGTTTAAGGAAGTTTTGAGTGTAGAAAATAATACAAGTTTTCTTTAAGAATATCCCCGTCATACCAGTCAGAAATACTCTCCTTTTAAGGTAAGAGATATTATTTTCATTCAATATTCGTAAAAAAATGATATTTTCTTCCATACTATGTAGTATGTAAGTAATATTATTTCGTTTCATATTCCTGATTCTACACTTATTTTGATAAGTATTGCTTCTATACTTCTTAAAATTAGTAGAATATCTTTGAAATTTGCGTTTCATTTAGTATTGTTTCACAAAAATATTTTTCTAAACATTCTTGTTAAATTTTAATCTTTTCATGCCGGGGTACTATTTAAGAAGTATTATTCACAAGGTACTATTCACTCGGGTACTATTCACCTAGGGTACTATTCATGACAAAAATTAATTTCTTTTCTGTCCAAATTATTTTTGATATATGAATATTTTTTTTGAATTTTACTCCACAAAGCAGTTATCATGTTGACAATTTGGACATTTTTAAAGTTTGGATAAATTAAAAATCTTTACTATTTATCCTTGATTTCGTTTGATTGATGCTTATATAATTGTCATCATCCTCATGCTTATATTGTGATGAAAGTCATCTTTGGCCCGTAGTACATAGATGGACTTGTAAGGTTTGTAATAGTCATGAACGCAATCAAATTGTAAAAATAAGCGGAAGCATGAAAAATCAGAGTTTTAAAATTTTACAAGCCATATATACGGATCATCCTTTATGCACAATTATTAATTAAACGAAAAGATAAAGAACAAGAATCATACCCTTGAAGATTCGAGCTTCCTCAGGTACAAGTTCACCTCCAAATCCTTTTCGTGTTCAACTTAAATCCACCGGGTTGGGTTTCTTCCTTTGATCAACGTTAGCCACCCAAGTGTTTGGCCTCTAGAGGTGATCCACCAACAAAGAATAAAGATTCAAGAAGATAGGTGTTTGGCAAAATCCTAGTTTTTCTATCTCTCATAGAAAAGGAGCGTACTCTCCAACAATTAGAATTACGTCTGTTGTCAAAAAGTCAAAAACAACTCTATCACCTATAATAAGGCTACTCTTATTTATAGATGTGGGCAACCCTCCTTAACAATTAAGAAATTGAGTTTTATTTTAATTTATTAAACTACTTTAATTAATTAGGCTCCTAATCTTATTAGGATTAATTAATTAAACTCTTTTAATTAATTAGCCTCCTAATCTTATTAGGATATGTAAGACCCCCAACTTTTATAAATAAAGATGAATTTTTTATAAATATCATTTTTAAATATTATGGAGTTAATTTGATATAATGTTATAGTTGTGGGTAATATTTATAAATTTTGCAAAGTACGCAAGTTGTTATATAATATTCGATTGGTCGAGAATATTCGTTTTAACAGGAAATATTCGTACAACGGCACAATCATTGGTGGACCACACAACGAAATTATTGTCGGATTGAGAAAACGACAAAATTATCTTTCTATAAAAATAACGGCTGATGTGTTACCGTTAAAACCGTTAAAACTGTTAAACTACCCGGTAGTAAAAGTACAGTAATACGCGTAGTTGCATAGTAGCACACGGTATTGATTATTGATGCTTACGTGAGAAGTCACTCAGCTATACTCAATTATTACTACAGTAATTGTTGTATCATATCTCTTAAATTATTGTCATAGTATCATCTGTATAATATGTTATATTATTAAATCAATAATTGAGACGTTGTGGTAAGTTTGGTTATTTTATGGGGGGGCATATGTCATCATCTAAGAGTCTCTTCGTCAATAGTAATTACCGTCGTCAATAGTAATTACCTTCGTCAATAGTAATTACCTTCGTCAATAGTATTTACCTTGGTCAATAGTAATTACTTTCGTCAATAGTAGTTATCCCTTCAATATTACCAAGAGTCATTTGACCCTTCGTTAAGACCAAGAGTCATTTGACCATTCGTTAAGACCAAGAGCCACCCTCAGTTTTTCTATAAATAGAGGCCTAGGGCTTCATTATTTTTCACGAATTCATTCAAGCTATAGAGAGAGAAAGTATAGAGAGAATAAAAGTATTCTGCTACTTCACTTTTCCAATATCCAGTTCTTTTAAGGTAGGGAATATTATTTCTTTTATATTCATGAAGAGAACTTCTGTTATTCCATTCTTTATTATTCTGTTGGAATAACCAGTATACGCGGTCTACCCTATACTTGGTGACATTCTTCCATTACTCTGTTGGAACATCCTGTCTGTGTGTTTTACACCGGACCTGGTTCCGTTTTTATTATTATTCTGTTGGAACATCCTGTCTGTGTGTTTTACACCGGACCTGGTTCCGTTTTTATTATTATTCTGTTGGAACATCCTGTCTGTGCGTTACGCCGGACCTGGTTCCATTATTTATTATTCTGTTGGAATATCCTGTCTGTGCATTTACGCCGGACCTGGTCCTATTATTTATTATTCTGTTGGAATAACATGTCTGTGCGGTTTATCGCATGTATGGTGATTTCTTTTATTATTCCATTCTTTATTATACTCAGTTGATTAAAACTTTGACTTCTATACTCCATAAAATTAGTGGAATATCCTTGATACTTGCGCTTCATCTAGTATCTATTCATGAAAATATTCTCCTGATCATTCTTGAATTTTACTCCACAAAGTCGTATCATGTTGTCAATTTGGACGTTGTTAATTCTTGGATAAATTAATTTTTGAACTTGTTTTATTGAATTCTTATATCATTGTCATCATCCTCATGTTTATAAAATGCTGAAAGTCATTTGTGGCCTGTAGTGCATAGATGGACTTGGTATGATTATGACCAGGGATTATTCGGTATAATCATGACCGTAATGTTACAATTGATGTGGTAAAATTCCTCATTGGCCCGTAGTGCATTGATGGATAGTTGTTGGCATGATCATGACCATTAATGAATATACAAATATCCTTGGCCGTAGTGCAGGGGTGATTCGATGATGTGGATTATTTTATTAAGCTGAGTCCCAGCGATCACAGTGATGAAAAATATTTTAAATCATAAAAGATAGTAGAGTTTATTTACTACTTGACTCTTTTAATGGATTGCTTGTTCCGCTACAGTTAAACTTGATGTCTATTATATTTTATCAGTTTAACATTGTTGAAGGCTAATGATAATTTATTCTGCATTATCTTAGTCATAATATTTCTTACTGGGCTAGTTGAGCTCACCCTTTCTTTCACTGTTCTCTTCAGGAAATGAGAACATAGCTGGGGCAAGTCGGGGAATGGAGTGATGGTCCGAATGATAGTATTGGTTAGTAGTCCTCACTATTCTATGTAATGGTGTGTTAATAAATGTAATGAGGACTCCTTTTGAGTATGAATAATCTCTAGAAGATAATATTTGTATTCAAACTCACAGTTTATGTTTTGTCGTATTGTACACGACAGTTGTATTAGTAAGTTGTATTTATATTTTGTACTATGTATCTGACGACCCAAGATGGGTGATGTATACCTAATTTTGGGGGCGTCACAGTTGGTATCAGAGCTTAGGGATATGATCCCTGGCTAAGATGTGAGAATAGAACTAGGAGGGGAGAGATGGGGAATTCATTCGCTAGTATGACCTACCTAAGTTTATTTACATGGTATTTTATTGGTCGGTCATAATATAAGGATAATATATGACATATCAATTAATTTTTATTTTGTGGCAGTATCTGAAAATGGCATATGAGAATGTTGAGAATAGCAATGGAGCACAGGCGACTGTTGATTCACCACATATCAATAATCAGGATAATGCGCATCAGGAAGGTGACAATCCTCATGCAAACAACAACACTAACCAAATGATGAATGATCAAATGTTTAGAGGCTTTATGTAATTCATGCAACAACAGGTGAAAGCGGCTCCTGTCCACAACGTTGGTGGAAATACTGGAAACTCTCAGGCGGTCACCGCTAAACAGTTTAAGGAGCTGGGACCACCGGAGTTTAAGGGAGAACCCAAACCACTTGTAGCTGAAACATGGATAAAGAAGATCACCAAGATATTTGATGTCTTGGGTTGCTCCGAGGAGCAAAAGGTTCCCTTTGCCGCCTTTATGTTGCGAGGAGAGGCAGATTACTGGTGGGAATCGATAAAGCGTACTCAACCTGCCGCACTGAAGATGTCCTGAGAGAAGTTCCAAGAGCTGTGTAACGACAAATACTTTCCCGAGAGTATTCGTCACATGAAGGAGGTGGAGTTCATCAAATTGGAGCAGAATAATATGACCGTGTCGCAGTACGAGGCAAAATTTGCGGAGTTATCCCGGTTTGCGTCCCACCTGGCGGATAATTAAGAAAGAATGACACGGATGTTTTTAAGAGGTTTGAAGCCGGAGATACGTCAACATCTTGTTTCTCATAAACTGTGTTTGTATTCAGATGTTGTAAATAGGGCTCAGTTGGTGGAGCGCGATAACGAGACAACACAACCAAAAGAGAGCAGCCGGTAAAATGATAATACTAGTGAAAGCAGTCATCGAAGCGGTGACAACAAGCGTGGAGGGAATCAACATGCCAGAAATGGTAACCACTTCGGTGGTAATCAGGGCCAAAACAATAAGAATGGGCATTTCAAGAAGAGGAGATTCAACAATGATGGAAAGACGTCAGCACCAGCACCCGTTGTTAAGGAAGGAGAACGACCACCTATCATATGTTTCAAATGCGGAGGGGAGGGGCACATCAGTCCAAACTGAGCGATGCCGTCCAAAGCATGTTATAATTGTGGAAGAGAAGGTCATTTAGCCCGATTTTGTCGTTTACCAAAGACAAATTCGGCTAGGATGGAGGCACCAAAGGCCGTCCCAGAAAAGTCAAAACCGGTTATGCAAGGGAGAGCGTTTGTTGTGAACTCCCAGAAAGCAAGGAACCCGAATGAGGTCATCACGGGTAAGTTTATCATAAACTCTAACGAAGTCTATACTTTATTTGATACCGGTTCTACCCATTCTTTTATTTCTCCTACTTGCGCTCGTCGATTAAATTTGATTCCAGAGAAATTAGACTTTGACTTATCTATGGAAACTCCGTTGGGAGAAACCTTCATTACCTCCACTGTTTATAAGTCTTGTTTGGTTCAAATCGGTACCCACACATTACCTGTCGATCTTATTTTATTAAAAATACTTGCATTTGACGTGATTCTAGGGATTGATTGGTTAACTACTCATCATGTAAAATTTGATTGTTTTCGTAA
The DNA here is from genome assembly GCA_016801055.1 of Panax notoginseng. Taxonomy (NCBI): domain Eukaryota; kingdom Viridiplantae; phylum Streptophyta; class Magnoliopsida; order Apiales; family Araliaceae; genus Panax; species Panax notoginseng. Next base: position 207,620,284 of record CM029018.1, on the reverse strand, counting down.
GGATGTCAGCTTTCATATTCCTAATCGACCTATTATGTGAATTCAAGCAACCAAACCATTAAAATCAATCGCTGTCATCTCAAGCCATAAAGCTATTCATTTATTGAAAAACGGATGTCAAGCTTTCTTAGCTCATGTCACAGATCTAAACAAAAATACGTCAGCTTTGAATGATATTTCTGTTGTTAATACATTTCCTGACGTATTTCCTGAAGAACTTCCTGGCCTACCCCCAGAGCGTGAAATTGAATTTTGTATCGACCTTGAACCCGGTACAAAACCCATTTCCAAAGCCCCATATCGAATGGCTCCTATTGAACTTCAGGAGTTAAAGATCCAACTGCAGGAATTGTTAGACATTGGCTTTATTCGTCCTAGTACTTCTCCTTGGGGTGCTCCTGTTCTATTCGTGAAGAAGAAAGATGGAAGTATGCGACTTTGTAGTGATTATCGGGAGTTAAATCATGTCACCATCAAAAACAGGTACCCGTTGCCACGTATTGATGACCTGTTTGACCAGTTGCAAGGAGCACAATTCTTTTCAAAGATTGATCTTCGTTCTGGATATCATCAGCTGAAGGTTAGAACTGAGGATATTCCAAAGACGGCTTTTAGAACCCGGTACGGGCATTATGAATTCCTAGTCATGTCTTTTGGATTGACTAATGCTCCTACTGCCTTCATAGATATGATGAACCGGGTATTCAAGGAATATTTGGATCATTTTGTGGTCGTCTTTATTGATGACATCCTTATTTATTCCAAAAGCCGTGAAGATCATGAGCAACACTTGAGGCTGGTACTCCAAAAGCTTCGTGAATACAAGCTTTATGCCAAGTTGAAGAAATGCGAGTTCTGGCTGGAGGAGGTAGCATTCTTTGGGCACGTAGTATCAAGTCGTGGAATATCGGTTGACCCAGCAAAGATTGAAGCTATTCAAAGCTGGGAGCAACCTAAATCAGTGACCGAAGTACGTAGCTTTCTTGGTTTAGCTGGTTATTATCGGAGATTCGTGGAAGGATTTTCTCGAATCGCTACTCCATTAACTCAGCTGACTCGGAAAGATACAAAGTTCGGTTGGAGCGAAGAATGTGAGCAGAGTTTTCAAGAACTCAAGAGGAGACTCATTTCAGCACCTGTTCTAACAATACCATCTGGCTCGGAGGGATTTGTCATCTACAGTGATGCTTCGAGCAAAGGGTTGGGATGCGTTCTCATGCAACATGGAAAAGTCATAGCCTATGCATCAAGACAACTCAAAGAATATGAGAGGAATTATCTTACTCATGATCTAGAGTTGGCAGCTGTTGTCTTTGCACTTAAAATTTAGAGGCATTACTTGTATGGGGAGAAAGTGGAGATCTTTACGGATCATAAAAGCCTCAAATATTTCTTCACTCAAAAGGAACTCAACATGCGACAACGACGTTGGCTTGAACTGTTGAAAGATTATGATCATACCATTCAATACCATCCTGGAAAAGCGAACGTGGTAGCTGACGCATTGAGTAGAAGATCATATGCGGGTACAAGTGCAATATTAACAACGCAAAGGCCCATTTTGTGTGACTTGCAAAGGATGGAGATAGAGTTGAAGACTCCAGGGACCCATGTGATGATGGCGAATATACGAGTAGAACCGACTTTAATCGATAAAGTTAAAGCTGCTCAAGCTACAGAGCTGGAGCTGATGCGTATGAGGAAAAAAGTGCAAGAAGGTGTTATGCCGGAAGCAAGAATCGATGAGGAAGGAATACTTCGAGTCAACTCCAGACTTTGTGTTCCTAACAACCCTGATTTAAAGTATGAAATCATGATGGAGGCGCACAACACACCGTTTGCAATCCATCTTGGAAGTACCAAAATGTATCATGATCTTCGTCATACATTTTGGTGGAGCAATATGAAGAGAGAGATAGCGTTGTTTATCTCAAGGTGTCTAACTTGTCAACGAGTCAAAGCGGAGCATCAAGTACCAAAAGGTCCATTGTAACCACTTGAAATTCCAGAATGGAAGTGGGAGCACATTACCATGGATTTCGTTACCGGTCTTCCTAGGGTTTCTCAAGGTATTGATGCGATTTGGGTCATTGTTGATAGATTGACCAAGTCTGCTCATTTCTTACCGATACGAGAAACTTATACACTTGAACGTCTTGCTCGTATGTATATAAACGAAATTGTAAGACTGCATGGTATGCCAGTATCCATAATTTCTGATCGAGACCCAAGATTCACTTCACGATTTTGGGTTAGTTTACAAAAAGCTATGGGCACGGAGTTACGATTTAGTTCAGCATATCATCCTCAGACGGACGGACAATCAGAGAGGACTATTCAAACTCTTGAAGATCTATTAAGACTCTGTGTCTTTGACTTCAAGAGAAGTTGGGACAAGTTCTTACCATTGGTGGAGTTTTCCTACAACAACAGTTATCAAGCAAGTATTGGCATGGCTCCATTCGAAGCATTGTATGGAAGAAAATGTCGTTCTCCAGTATGCTGGGATGAGGTGGGCGAAGCAACGTTGTTGGGACCGGAGTTGGTACGTATGACTACAGAAAAGATTCAAACGATCCGACAACGTATAAAAACCTCACAAGATCGACAAAAGAGTTATGCTGATCTTCATCGAAAGGACGTGGAATTTGATGTAGGAGATCATGTGTTCTTACGTGTTGCTCCATGGAAAGGAGTTACGAGATTTGGAAAGAGAGGAAAGCTAAATCCTCGATTCATCGGTCCATTTTTAATCCTCGATCGAGTAGGAACTGTGACTTATAGACTCGCTTTACCGCCAAGTATGTCTCGTGTTCATAACGTTTTCCGCATATCCATGTTACGCAAATATGTGGAAGACCCGAACCACATTATTGAGTTAGAACCGGACGAAATAGCGGAGGATTTGACGTATGAAGAAGTTCCTGTTCAAATCTTGGATAAGAAGGAACATATTCTACGCTCCAAGGTTATACCTCAAGTCAAAGTTTTGTGGAGAAACCACGATGTTGAGGAAATGACTTGGGAGTTAGAATCAGAAATGAAATCAAGGTATCCTTACCTCTTCGACATACCAGGTACGTACCCTAATTTCGAGGGCGAAATTTCATAAGAAGGGGAGGTTGTAAGACCCCAATTTTTATAAATAAAGATGAATTTTCTATAAATATCATTTTTGAATATTATGGAGTTAATTTGATATAATGTTATAGTTGTGGGTAATATTTATAAATTTTGCAAAGTAAGCAAGTTGTTATAAAATATTCGTTTGGTCGGAGAATATTCTTTTTGTCGGGGAATATTCGTACGACGGCACAATCATTGGTGGACTCCACAACGGAATTATTGTCGGATTGAGAAAAGGACAGAATTATCTTTCTATAAAAATAACGGCTGAGGTGTTACCGTTAAAACTGTTAAAACTATTGAACTACCCAGTAGTAAAAGTACAGTAATACGCGTGGTTGCATAGTAGCACACGGTATTGATTATTGATGCTTACGTGAGAAGTCACTCAGCTATACTCAATTATTACTACAGTAATTGTTGCATCATATCTCTTAAATTATTGTCATAGTATCATCTGTATAATATGTTATATTATTAAATCAATAATTGAGACGTTGTGGTAAGTTTGGTTATTTTATGGGGGGGCATATGTCATCATCTAAGAGTCTCTTCGTCAATAGTAATTACCGTCGTCAATAGTAATTACCTTCGTCAATAGTATTTACCTTGGTCAATAGTATTTACCTTGGTCAATAGTAATTACCTTCGTCAATAGTATTTACCTTGGTCAATAGTAATTACTTTCGTCAATAGTAGTTATCCCTTCAATATTACCAAGAGTAATTTGACCCTTCGTTAAGACCAAGAGTCATTTGACCCTTCGTTAAGACCAAGAGCCACCCTCAGTTTTTCTATAAATAGAGACCAAGGGCTTCATTATTTTTCACGAATTCATTCAAGCTATAGAGAGAGAAAGTATAGAGAGAATAAGAGAGAGAGAATAAAAGTATTCTGCTACTTCACTTTTCCAATATCCAGTTCTTTTAAGGTAGGGAATATTATTTCTTTTATATTCATGAAGAGAACTTCTGTTATTCCATTCTTTATTATTCTGTTGGAATAACCAGTATACGCGGTCTACCCTATACTTGGTGACATTCTTCCATTACTCTGTTGGAACATCCTGTCTGTGTGTTTTACACCGGACCTGGTTCCGTTTTTATTATTATTCAGTTGGAACATCCTGTCTGTGTGTTTTACACCGGACCTGGTTCCGTTTTTATTATTATTCTGTTGGAACATCCTGTCTGTGCGTTACGCCGGACCTGGTTCCATTATTTATTATTCTGTTAAAATATCCTGTCTGTGCGTTTACGCCGGACCTGGTCCCATTATTTATTATTCTGTTGGAATAACCTGTCTGTGCGGTTTATCGCATGCATGGTGATTTCTTTTATTATTCCATTTTTATTATACTCAGTTGATTAAAACTTTGACTTCTATACTCCATAAAATTAGTTGAATATCCTTGATACTTGCGCTTCATCTATTATCTATTCATGAAAATATTCTCCTGATCATTCTTGAATTTTACTCCACAAAGCTGTGACGCCCCCAAAATAGGTATACAACACCCATTCTGAGTCGCCAAAATACATGGTACAGAAACAACTACATCTTTATTATTACAACACAAGAACTGTGAGTTTAAATACAAATATTGTCATTTAGACAATATCCACACTCAAATAAGTCCTCATTACAATTATTGATACATTATTTCATAAAAATGGTGAGGACTACTAAAGTAACTTCTAGAACCATCATTCCATACCCCGACTAGTACTCGCTACATTCTCGCCTCCTGAGAAAAATGGAACAAAAAGGAAAAGGGTGAGCTCAACTAACCCAGTAAAGAACATTATGACTAAGATAATACAGAACAAATTATCGTTAGTCTTCAACAGGGAAAAATCTAATAGAATACAATAGACAACAAGTTTTAAATCAATAACTGCAGCGGAAACAGCAAACCATTAGAAGAGTGAAGTAGAGAATGAGTTCTACTATCTTCTAAGATTTAAAAGTCCATCATCAATATTTTATCCCTGTAACAACAATCAATAACCATCTTTAATCAAATATTCATCTTTGCACTACAGGCCAAAGATATTCATTTGTATCACCAGTCGGTCATGTTCATCTCAACACCTATTCATCTTTGCACTACGGGCCAAAGATATTCATCAGTTAATCATTCATCTTTGCACTACGGGCCAAAGATATTCAGTAATATCATCATTTAGGACTGAGGATGATGAAAAATATCTTAAAGAAAACGAATCCAGTGAAACAAAATAACAAATATTAAGGATTCGTATTTCGATTTATCCATGTCCAAAAATACCTTATAATTATTCATAGTGAAGTAGAATTCAAGAATGATCAAAACATGGATACAATCTAAGCTAGTACCCAGAATAGATATTTTGGACGAAAAGAAAAAAATTTTATTTTTCGGTGAATAGTAACTCGTGAATAGTAACTCGTGAATAGTAACCCTGACGTGAAAAGTTCCAAATTTGATAAAAATTTCCAACCAATATTTCGGCATAATGATATTGAAGAAATAATATCATTTTTGAATAAAATAACATCCCTTACCTCGTAAAGACAGTACTTCTGGTCGGAATACCGGTATAAAGCTGAAAGACACTTGCTCTGATGAATAAAAACTCTCAAAGTATCTAAATACTCACAAAATACACTCAATAATCTAGAGAGAGAAAGAGAGAAAACTTGTTTCTGGTGTGATTTTCAATTCTAACTTAGCCCTCTATTTATAGGAAAATGTTAGCACGCCGAAGCAGACTTAACCTGCAACCTGATGGCTTTACCTGCTACTATTCCCACCCACCACATTTGAATAAAAATCTCAGCACATTTTTTCACCAACCAAGAGTGGGGCCCACCAATTCTAGAATTTTCTACCAAAATGATTAACTCCAAAAATTCAACAATTTCTGAACCAGTCATCTCGTAAAATTCATAATAAATCATACGTTCATTTTTAACGGTTTAAAATTTGTGGACATATACTCAACTTATATATGTATAACATATCCAAAAATTACCACGATCCAACGGTCGGATTAAAATTTATAACCCCCGCAAAATATCTCAAAAATCCTGATTTTTAATACCTCCATTCCGACAAAAATACTGATAAAAACCTCAACATTAACTCCTTCATTTTTAACCACAAAAATATATCCCTCATTTATATCCACAAAAATAAATATTTCCTTATCATATGAATCAATAATTAATTATTCACAAATAATATTACAGAATCACATTTATGGCAACCAGGCCGTTCCCAGGAAAGAGGGGGCTTTTCAATAAGGATTTCTCCTTACTGGCGCGCAATTAGATGACCAAACCTCTCCTTAGACAGAACTTTCTAGACATTGCCAATAATGTTATCTAATAATATTATTCAAATAATATGAATTATTGATCTGATAATGGGAAATACTGTGTAGTGACAATTATTGAAACAACAGTAATATAAAATGTCAACGCAGCAATTATTGAATCAATAAAATAAAATACTGAACAGTAATTACTGTAACCATTATTGAGTAGTGCCTTCTTACGTAAGAATCAATAATTGGTACAATACAGTGTGCTACTGTGTAACAACGCGTATTACTGTGTTTTAACCACCGGGTATTCCAACAGTATTAACGGTAACAACTACGTCGTTATTAATAAAAAACATATACTTGTCGTTTTCTTCATCCAATCGCTTTCCGTTATGGGGCCCACAAAAGACTGCGCCGTCGTACGAATATTCCCCGACAGGAAGAATATTCCACGACCAAATGAATATTCCCCGACAATAATGAATATTTTATAACCACCTGCTTATTTGAAATATTTGCGCATTTTACCCATAACTAACCTCATTAATCAATTTAACACTTACTATTTCAAAATAATAAATAGAGGGAATTTAAATATCATTTATTAATAATTTGGGGTCTTACAACCTCCCCTCCTTATGAAATTTCGTCCTCGAAATTGACGTACGTAGCTGGTGTTTCGAAAAGATGAGGATACCTCGCTTTCATTTCCGTTTCCAACTTTCAGGTCATTTCCTCAATAGCATGGTTTCTCCACAAAACTTTAACTTGTGGTATGACCTTCGTGCGTAGGACATGCTCCTTTCTATCCAAGATCTTGACAGGTACCTCTTCGTACGTTAAGTCTTCAGCTATCTCGTCCGGTTCTAACTCAATAACGTGGTCTGGGTCTTTCACATATTTACGTAACACAGATATATGAAAAACATTATGAACACGAGACATACTTGGAGGTAACGCGAGTCTATAGGCCACATTTCCTACTCGGTCAAGAATCTGAAATGAACCAATAAATCATGGATTGAGCTTTCCTCTCTTCCCAAATCTTGTAACTCCTTTCCATAGAGCCACACGCAACAATACATGATCCCCAATGTCAAATTCCACGTCCTTTCGATGAAGATCCGCATAACTCTTTTGTCGATCCTGTGCCGTTTGTATACATTGTCGAATCATTTGGATCTTCTCTGTAGTCATGCGTACCAACTCTGGTCCCAACAATGTTGCTTCACCCACCTCGTCCCAGCATACTGGAGAGCGACACTTTCGTCCATATAATGCTTCAAATGGGGCCACACCTATACTTACCTGATAACTGTTATTGTAAGAGAATTCCACCAATGGTAGGTACTTATCCCAACTCCCTTTGAAATCTAGGACACAAAGTCTTAATAGATCTTTAAAAGTTTGAATAGTCCTCTCTGATTGTCCGTCCGTTTGAGGATGGTATGCCGAACTAAATCGTAAATCTGTGCCCATAGCTTTTTGCAAGCTAACCCAAAATCTTGAAGTGAATCTTGGGTCACGATCCGAAACTATGGATACTGGCATGCCATGCAGTCTCACAATCTCATCTACGTATATACGAGCAAGACGTTCAAGGGAATAAGTCTCCCGTATCGGTAAGAAATGAGCAGACTTGGTTAATCTATCAACAATAACCCAAATAACATTTATGCCTTGAGAAACCGTGGGAAGACCCGTAACGAAATCCATGGTAATGTGTTCCCACTTCCATTTCGAAATCTCAAGTGGTTGCAATGGACCCTTTGGTACTTGATGTTCCGCCTTTACACGTTGACAAGTTAAACACCTCGAGATAAACTTTGCAATCTCTCTCTTCATATTATTCCACCAAAATGTATGTCGTAGATCACGATACATTTTGGTACTTCCAAGATGGATTGCAAATGGTGTATTGTGTGCTTCCATCATGATCTTGTACTTCAAATCAGAATTGTTAGGAACACAGAGTCTAGAGTGGACTCGAAGTATTCCTTCTTCATCGATTCTTGCTTCTGGAATAGAACCTTCTTGCACTTTCTTCTTCATACGCATCAGCTCTATGTCCGTAGCTTGAGCAGCTTTAACTTTATCGATTAAAGTCGGTTCTACTCGTATATTTGATATCATCATGTGGGTACTTGGAGCCTTCATCTCTATCTCCATCCTTTGCAAGTCATACAAAATGGGCCTTTGTGTTAACAACATTGCACTCGTACCCGCATATGATCTTCTACTCAATGCGTCAGCTACTATGTTTGCTTTTCCAGGATGATATTGGATGGTATGATCGTAATCTTTCAACAGCTCGAGCCAACGTCGCTGCCGCATGTTGAGTTCCTTTTGGGTGAAGAAATATTTGAGGCTTTTATGATCTGTATAGATCTCCACTTTCTCCCCATACAGGTAGTGTCTCCAGATCTTCAACGCGAAAACTACTGCTGCCAACTCCAAATCATGAGTAGGATAATTCCTCTCATATTCTTTGAGTTATCGCGAGGCATAGGCTATGACTTTTCCATGTTGCATGAGAACACATCCTAACCCTTTGCCTGAAGCATCACTGTAGATAACAAATCCATCCGAACCAGATGGTATTGTCAGAACAGGTGCCGAAATGAGTCTCCTCTTAAGCTCTTGAAAACTCTTCTCGCATTCCTCGCTCCATACGAATTTGATATCTTTCCGAGTCAGCTGAGTTAACGGGGTAGCGATTCGAGAAAACTCTTCCACGAATCTTCGATAATAACCAGCTAAGCCTAGAAAGCTACGTACTTCGGTCACCGTCTTTGGTTGCTCCCAACTTTGTATTGCTTCAATCTTCGCCGGGTCAACAGATACTCCATGTTTTGACACCACGTGCCCTAGGAAAGCTACTTCCTCAAGCCAGAACTCGCATTTCTTCAACTTAGCATATAACTTATTTTCACGCAGCCTTTGGAGTACCAGCTTCAAATGATGCTCATGATCTTCACGGCTTTTGGAATATATGAGGATGTCATCAATAAAGACAACAACGAACTGATCCAAATAATCCTTGAATACTCGGTTCATCATATCCATGAAAGCCGCAGGAGCATTAGTCAATCCAAAAGACATGACTAGGAACTCATAATGCCCATACCAAGTTCTGAAGGCAGTCTTTGGAATATCCTAAGTTTTAACCTTCAGCTGATGATATCCAGAACGAAGATCGATCTTTGAAAAGAATTGTGCTCCTTGTAACTGGTCAAACAGGTCATCAATACGAGGTAGCGGATACCTATTCTTAATAGTGACATGGTTTAATTCCCGGTAATCAATACAAAGTCCCATACTCCCGTCTTTCTTCTTTACAAATAAAACAGGAGCACCCCAAGGAGATGTACTAGGACGAATAAAACCGATGTCCAACAACTCTTGTAGTTGGACCTTTAACTCCTGAAGTTCAATAGGAGCCATTCGATATGGGGTTTTAGAAAAGGGCTTTGTACCAGGTTCAAGATCAATAAAGAATTCAATTTCTCGTTCCGGGGGTAGACCGGGAAGTTCTTTAAGAAATACGGCAGGAATGTCAATAACAACAGGAATATTATTCAAATTTAACGTGTCTTTATTCAAATCCATAACATGGGCTAAGAAAGCTTGACATCCGTTTTTTAATAAACGAATGGCTTTATGGCTTGATATAACAGTGATTGATTTTAATGGCTTAGTTGTTTGAATTCGTACAATAGGTTGGTTAGGAGTATGAAAACTAACAACCTTACGAAAACAATCAATTTTGGCATGATGAGTAGTTAGCCGATCAATCCCTAAAATCACATCAAAAGCAAGTATCTTTAAAGAGATAAGGTCAACAGGTAAGGTGATGGTGCCAACTTGGATCACACAAGATTTATAAACAGTGGATGTGATGAAAGTTTCTCCTAACGGAGTCTCCACAGATAAATCAAAGTCTAACTTCTCCGGAGTCAAGTTTAAACATTGAGCACAAGCAGGAGAGATAAAAGAATGGGTAGAACCGGTATCTAATAAGGTATAAACTTCGCATGAATTTATGATTAGCTTACCCGTGATCACCTCGTTTGGGTTCCTCGCATATTGACCAGTCACGACAAACGCTATTCCAGGAACCGTTGACTTTATCTTTTTTGGGACAGCTTTTTGAGTCACCATCCCCGCTGGACTTGGTTTTGCTACAGTGCAATCTCGAGCGATATGTCCTTCTTTTCCACAATTATAACATACCTTAAACTGTTGTGGGCAGTTTGGGCTGATATGTCCTTCTTTTCTGCACTTATAGCATATAACCGGTGGTCGTTCTCCTCCCTTGGAACCAGTTGGTGCTGACGTCTTCGTATTGTCATTGTTGAATCTTCTCTTTTTAAAATCTCCTCCCGACTCGCTTCTTCTATTTTCATAGCCACGATTACCACCAGAGTGGTTGCCGTTCTTGTCTGTATTTTTCTTTCTCCGCTGGTTATCATTGTTCTGATGACTGCTGTCACCGATATGATCCTGGTTGTGATCCCTCAGTTGACCGTACTCGTTATCTCGCTCTAATAATTGAGCCCTGTTGACAACATCTGAATAGAGAGAAAATTTATGAGAAATGAGATATTGACGTATGCCGGGTTTCAAACCTCTCAGAAACATCCTCGTCATACGTTCCTCATTCTCCACCAAATGAGGTGCAAACCTGGACAACTCTGCAAACTTTGCCTCGTACTGAGATACCGTCATATTATTCTGCTCTAGTCTAATAAACTCTACCTCTGTAAGACCCCGAATTTTATGAAATAAAAGTATTCAATTTTTCTTATAATTACTATTCAGTAAATGGTTAAATTGATAAAAGTTTAAAGTTATGGGTGAAATGTGAAATTTTTTTCAAAATAAGCAAATGGTTATAAAATAATCATTGTTGTCGGGGAATATTCGTTTGGTCGTGGAATATTCTTTCTTTCGGGGAATATTCGTACGACGGCACAGCTATTTGTGGGCCCCATAACGAATAACTGTCGGGTGAAGAAAACGATAAATTTGAGTTTTTACAAATAACGGCGTAGTTGTTACCGTTAACACTGTTGGAATACCCGGTGGTTAAAATACAGTAATACGCGTTATTGCACAGTAGCACACGGTATTGCATAGTATTTTTGAAATTATTGATTCTTACGTAAGAAGGCACTACTCAATAATTATTACAGTAGTTACTGTTCAATATTTTATTTTATTGATTCAATAATTGTTGCGTTGATATTTTATATTATTGTTGTTTCAATAATTGTTGCTGCACAGTATTTCCCATTATCAGATCAATAATTCATATTATTTGAATAGTAATATTAGATAGCATTATTGGCAATGTCTAGAAAGTTCTGTCTAAGGAGAGATTTGGTCATCTAATTGCGCGCCAGTAAGGAGAAATTCTTATTGGAAAGCCCCCTCTTTCCTGGGAACGGCCTGGTTGTCATAAATATGATTCTGTAATATTATTTGTGAATAATTAATTATTGATTCATATGATAAGGAAATATTTATATTATGTGGATATAAATGAGGGATATATTTTTGTGGTTAAAAATGAAGGAGTTAATGTTGAGGTTTTTATCAGTATTTTTGTCGGAATGGAGGTATTAAAAATCAGGGTTTTTGAGATATTTTGCGGGGGTTATAATTTTTAATCCGACCGTTGGATCGTGGTAATTTTTGGATATGTTATACATATATAAGTTGAGTATATGTCCATAAATTTTGAACCGTTAAAAATGAACGTATGATTTGTTATGAATTTTAAGAGGTGGCTGATTCGGAAATCAGGTTATAAATCATTTTTGGTGAAAAATTCTAGAATTGGTGGGCCCCACTTGTGGTTGGTGAAAAATGTGCTGAATTATATTTCAAATGTGGTGGGTGGGAATAGTAGCAGGTAAAGCCATCAGGTTGCAGGTCAAACCTATCAAAATTTTCCTATAAATAGAGGGCTAAGTTAGAATTGAAAATCACACCAGAAACATAAGCTTTCTCTCTTTCTCTCTCTATATTATGAAGCATATTTTGTGAGTTTTTAGATACTTGGTGAGTTGCTATTCATCAGTGCAAGTTTTCTTCAGCATCATATCCGATATCCAGTCAGAAGTACTGCTCTTTTGATGTAAGGGATATTAAGGGATTTTAAGGGTTGTTATGATATTCAGTTTCGTAATTTTTCTGATCTTCAAAAATTCTAGAAAAATTTGAAATGATATTTTGATGAGTTTTCTTGATTGTGTCCAAAAATGGTGATTTTTGGATGTATAGATTGAGAGTTATGAATTTTATGAGAAAAGACTATTTTAGAAGTAACAGCTTATAATTCCTTGTGGTTAACTCCAAAATTGATGAAATTTTTATTGGGAGTACATGTATATGATAGAAGTATACTCTATAAATTTTAGAATTTTTAGACAAAAGTACAATTTTTGATAAATGTCTAAATATTCGGCTATTTTGGCCATATGAAAAATAGTAAATGACTTTTAAAAATTCTGAGAAAAATATATGTTCACTATGGGACAATATTATACTAAATTCCAGAAAAGAAATATTTTTGGAACGGATTTGGTATTTTTCATGAAAATAGTCTAGTTATGAGAAAATGAATTAAATATGTTATGTGAAGTAAGAAAATTGAAAAATATGATTTTATGGCTTGAGAATCCTATATATGAGGTATATGCAGATTTTTGATGAGGGTTTTGGTTATTGATGATGAAATCTTAAGAGTTGGCATTTTATGATGATTAAATGCATTAATTAGTAAAGTGTAAACAATTTAAATAAATTGTTTATAAGCTTAAGAATATTATTCTTTCAATATCATTATACCGAAATATTGGTATGTATATTATTGTGGAATTTCTACCTTTTTTATGTCAGGGTTACTATTCACGAGTTACTATTCATGAGTTACTATTCACGAGTTACTATTCACGAGTTACTATTCACGACAAAATTGGTTTCTTTTTCTAACCAAATTATAGTTGATTTATGAATATTACTCTTGAGATTAAATCTATATGTTGATCATATTGTTTTTATTATCATATATAACATTTTTATAACCTTGATGTTGAAATTCTCTTTCTCTTGAGTGTAAAGATGGGTAAATTATTGGTATGATCATGACTATGGGTTCTCTTTGGCCAGTAGTGCAAAGTTGAATTGTTGACTGGTATGATCATGACCATTGAATTTATAAGTGAATATATTTAGCTTAAGTGCAAAGGTGAATTGATTAACATGGTTATAATTATTGTTTATATAAATTCTGAAATGATTATATATTTCTTTGAGATATTAATATATTTGGCCTGTAGTGCAAATATGAACTGTTGATGAATATATTTGGTCGTAGTGCAAATATGAACTGTTGAGGAATATCTTTGGCCTGTAGTGCAAAGATGAATTGTTGATGAATATCTTTGGCCGTAGTGCAAAGATAGATTTATTAGTATGATTATGAACAGGAAATGTGATTTGGTATAACCATGATCTTTGATGTTTCAGGTAAAGACAGGTGATGAAAATATTATTCGTCCTGAGTGCGAAGAAAAATTTAGAGTCACAATTATGATTATGAGTTATTCATATGATTGTGAAAAGGAACTATTGAGTGATGTTACATGGATAAAATATTGCTGGTGGATTTTTAACATGGAAGAGATAATGGACTTTATGGTCTATTTGACTCTTCTAATGGATTGCATGTTCCGCTGCAACTATGGTTGAAATTTTTTATCATCTACCATATGTTCTAAATCTCTGATTTATTATTGATGAAGACTATTGATAATTTATTTATCATTAGTCATGATATTCTTTACTGAGCTAGTTGTGCTCACCCTTTTGCTTCACAATTCCTTTCAGGTAATAAGAGTGTAGCTGGGTCGAGCGAGGGTAACAAGGGAATAGAACGGTGGTCATCATTTAGTAGTTATATTTGGTGAAGAAAATAGGGTGAGGCGAACCCAACGTTGGAAGGGTGTTTTGCCACTATAATACAAGATGTCTAACGACATACAACCTCGTGTCATCATAAGACATGATTGTGCACATCCGTTTGCCGAGTATATCTACAAGCACTACCTATATAATCTTAGTGTTTGTTTGAAGTATAATTCTCAGTTAGATACAATGGAGATAATGATAAGTCAAGAGAAGACTCACCATTGGGAAAAATATGATAGTAATCTTCTCGTTTTTCTTTGGGGTCTATTGGGTCAACCAAGGATAATTCTGTGGCCATATGATATCTATCATAACCTAGACGCATGGCCTCCCATATACGAAGGTTTCCTTGAGCACTTCCCAAAGATTCTAGTTTCTAAAACAGTTTTTGACTGTACCTTTATGTAAGGTACCTTTGTGAGGTGCTGATACATGATGGTGTCCAATGTCACATTTGGTATATATTTGTATCCAAACTCACAGCATATGTGTTGTTGTATTTTGCACGACAATTGTTGTAATAAAGTTGTAGTTGTTTTTTGTACCATGTATTTGACGACTCAGAATGGGTTGGGTGGAATGAACCTGTTTTGGGGTCGTCACAGGTGGTATCAGAGCTTAGGGATATGATCTCTGGCGGAGATCGGGGAATACAACTAGGAGGGGAGAGATGAGTAAATCCTTCACTAGTGTGTCCTACCTAAGCTTATTTGTTGGTCAGTCATAATATTGGGATATTATGTGATATGTTAATTTGTTTAATTAACCCTTGTTTTATGGCAGTATTTGAGAATGGCAGCTGAGAATGCTAATAATGGAGTGAATGAGACTGTGGGGATACCTCTAATCACTAACCGTGATAATGTGATGTCAGACGAAGAAGGAATTAGAGATATCCATGTGGTGAGTGAAGAATTGATAGTTACACCCGAGATAGTCGCAGAGGTAACAGCTGAGACTGAGGAAGATGAGGAAGAAGAAGTACCAGAGGAGAGTTTATTAGAGGTATTATATGATCAAAATGTAGAATTTCAAAATCGTATTCATGAGTTAGAAGAGCAGGCAGAAGAACGACAAGCGGTCGTGGAACAAAAGGATGCAACAATTCAAGCTTGTGTTACCCGATATGTGATGCTTGAACAGAAGCATTCTTTGGCAGAGTATAAGATGATAAAAATAGAATCTGAGCTGAGAGAAGAAAAAACTGAACGAGTGAGAATAAGTGATGCATGGGCAAAAGCCGCACGACACGTGGATATTATGGAAAGAGATGTTCGATCTAAGAAGGCTAAAATAGATGATATGAATTTCTCTTTTTAGAAAGCAATTGGGAGAACCCAACATCGAGTTTTGAATTACCCTGTACATAGCGGTCAACCTGAATCCGATATGGATCGAAGATTGATGATTCAGATCATGAATGAGGAGTACGAAGAGGCAGTTGAGGAAGGAATATGTCCTATAGAAAGGTATATTCCAACGGTAATGATGACGCCAAATGCTACTCCAGACAAGTCAAAGTCGAGTAGTTCGAGGGATGACGGTTGTCATGACTTCCCAACAAATGAGGAACCCAAATGAAGTTATCATAGGAGATGAGCAATGGAGAAATCATGTTGATCTGAGAGATAGAATCTGAAATAGAAGTAAGGTATTCTCAACTCTTCGAAATACCAGGTACGTAAATTTCGGGGATGAAATTTCATAAGGAGGGGAGATTGTAAGACCCCGAATTTTATGAAATAAAAGTATTCAATTTTTCTTATAATTACTATTCAGTAAATGGTTAAATTGATAAAAGTTTAAAGTTATGGGTGAAATGTGAAATTTTTTTCAAAATAAGCAAATGGTTATAAAATAATCATTGTTGTCAGGGAATATTCGTTTGGTCGTGGAATATTCTTTCTTTCGGGGAATATTCGTACGACGGCACAGCTATTTGTGGGCCTCATAACGAATAACTGTCGGGTGAAGAAAACGACAAATTTGAGTTTTTACAAATAACGGTGTAGTTGTTACCGTTAACACTGTTGGAATACCCGGTGGTTAAAATACAGTAATACGCGTTATTGCACAGTAGCACACGGTATTGCATAGTATTTTTGAAATTATTGATTCTTACGTAAGAAGGCACTACTCAATAATTATTACAGTAGTTACTGTTCAATATTTTATTTTACTGATTCAATAATTGTTGCGTTGATATTTTATATTATTGTTGTTTCAATAATTGTTGCTGCACAGTATTTTCCATCATCAGATCAATAATTCATATTATTTGAATTGTAATATTAGATAGCATTATTGGCAATGTCTAGAAAGTTCTGTCTAAGGAGAGGTTTGGTCATCTAATTGCGCGCCAGTAAGGAGAAATTCTTATTGGAAAGCCCCCTCTTTCCTGGGAACGGCCTGGTTGTCATAAATGTGATTCTGTAATATTATTTGTGAATAATTAATTATTGATTCATATGATAAGGAAATATTTATATTATGTGGATATAAATGAGGGATATATTTTTGTGGTTAAAAATGAAGGAGTTAATGTTGAGGTTTTTATCAGTATTTTTGTCGGAATGGAGGTATTAAAAATCAGGGTTTTTGAGATATTTTGCGGGGGTTATAATTTTTAATCCGACCGTTGGATCGTGGTAATTTTTGGATATGTTATACATATATAAGTTGAGTATATGTCCACAAATTTTGAACCGTTAAAAATGAACGTATGATTTGTTATGAATTTTACGAGATGACTGATTCAGAAATCAGTTATAAATCATTTTTGGTGGAAAATTCTAGAATTGGTGGGCCCCACTTGTGGTTGGTGAAAAATGTGCTGAATTATATTTCAAATGTGGTGGGTGGGAATAGTAGCAGGTAAAGCCATCAGGTTGCAGGTCAAACCTATCAAAATTTTCCTATAAATAGAGGGCTAAGTTAGAATTGAAAATCACACCAGAAACATAAGCTTTCTCTCTTTCTCTCTCTATATTATGAAGCATATTTTGTGAGTTTTTAGATACTTGGTGAGTTGCTATTCATCAGTGCAAGTTTTCTTCAGCATCATATCCGATATCCAGTCAGAAGTACTGCTCTTTTGATGTAAGGGATATTAAGGGATTTTAAGGGTTGTTATGATATTCAGTTTCGTAATTTTTCTGATCTTCAAAAATTCTAGAAAAATTTGAAATGATATTTTGATGAGTTTTCTTGATTGTGTCCAAAAATGGTGATTTTTGGATGTATAGATTGAGAGTTATGAATTTTATGAGAAAAGACTATTTTAGAAGTAACAGCTTATAATTCCTTGTGGTTAACTCCAAAATTGATGAAATTTTTATTGGGAGTACATGTATATGATAGAAGTATACTCTGTAAATTTTAGAATTTTTAGACAAAAGTACAATTTTTGATAAATGTCTAAATATTCGGCTATTTTGGCCATATGAAAAATAGTAAATGACTTTTAAAAATTCTGAGAAAAATATATGTTCACTATGGGACTATATTATGCTAAATTCCAGAAAAGAAATATTTTTGGAACGGATTTGGTATTTTTCATGAAAATAGTCTAGTTATGAGAAAATGAATTAAATATGTTATGTGAAGTAAGAAAATTGAAAAATATGATTTTATGGCTTGAGAATCCTATATATGAGGTATATGCAGATTTTTGATGAGGGTTTTGGTTATTGATGATGAAATCTTAAGAGTTGGCATTTTATGATGATTAAATGCATTAATTAGTAAAGTGTAAACAATTTAAATAAATTGTTTATAAGCTTAAGAATATTATTCTTTCAATATCATTATACCGAAATATTGGTATGTATATTATTGTGGAATTTCTACCTTTTTTATGTCAGGGTTACTATTCACGAGTTACTATTCATGAGTTACTATTCACGAGTTACTATTCACGAGTTACTATTCACGACAAAATTGGTTTCTTTTTCTAACCAAATTATAGTTGATTTATGAATATTACTCTTGAGATTAAATCTATATGTTGATCATATTGTTTTTATTATCATATATAACATTTTTATAACCTTGATGTTGAAATTCTCTTTCTCTTGAGTGTAAAGATGGGTAAATTATTGGTATGATCATGACTATGGGTTCTCTTTGGCCAGTAGTGCAAAGTTGAATTGTTGACTGGTATGATCATGACCATTGAATTTATAAGTGAATATCTTTAGCTAAAGTGCAAAGGTGAATTGATTAACATGGTTATAATTATTGTTTATATAAATTCTGAAATGATTATATATTTCTTTGAGATATTAATATATTTGGCCTGTAGTGCAAATATGAACTGTTGATGAATATATTTGGTCGTAGTGCAAATATGAACTGTTGAGGAATATCTTTGGCCTGTAGTGCAAAGATGAATTGTTGATGAATATCTTTGGCCGTAGTGCAAAGATAGATTTATTAGTATGATTATGAACAGGAAATGTGATTTGGTATAACCATGATCTTTGATGTTTTAGGTAAAGACAGGTGATGAAAATATTATTCGTCCTGAGTGCGAAGAAAAATTTAGAGTCACAATTATGATTATGAGTTATTCATATGATTGTGAAAAGGAACTATTGAGTGATGTTACATGGATAAAATATTGCTGGTGGATTTTTAACATGGAAGAGATAATGGACTTTATGGTCTATTTGACTCTTCTAATGGATTGCATGTTCCGCTGCAACTATGGTTGAAATTTTTTATCATCTACCATATGTTCTAAATCTCTGATTTATTATTGATGAAGACTATTGATAATTTATTTATCATTAGTCATGATATTCTTTACTGAGCTAGTTGTGCTCACCCTTTTGCTTCACAATTCCTTTCAGGTAATAAGAGTGTAGCTGGGTCGAGCGAGGGTAACAAGGGAATAGAACGGTGGTCATCATTTAGTAGTTATATTTGGTGAAGAAAATAGGGTGAGGCGAACCCAACGTTGGAAGGGTGTTTTGCCACTATAATACAAGATGTCTAACGACATACAACCTCGTGTCATCATAAGACATGATTGTGCACATCCGTTTGCCGAGTATATCTACAAGCACTACCTATATAATCTTGGTGTTTGTTTGAAGTATAATTCTCAGTTAGATACAGTGGAGATAATGATAAGTCAAGAGAAGACTCACCATTGGAAAAAATATGATAGTAATCTTCTCGTTTTTCTTTGGGGTCTATTGGGTCAACCAAGGATAATTCTGTGGCCATATGATATCTATCATAACCTAGACGCATGGCCTCCCATGTACGAAGGTTTTCTTGAGCACTTCTCAAAGATTCTAGTTTCTAAAACAGTTTTTGACTGTACCTTTATGTAAGGTACCTTTGTGAGGTGCTGATACATGATGGTGTCCAATGTCACATTTGGTATATATTTGTATCCAAACTCACAGCATATGTGTTGTTGTATTTTGCACGATAATTGTTGTAATAAAGTTGTAGTTATTTTTTGTACCATGTATTTGACGACTCAGAATGGGTTGGGTGGAATGAACCTGTTTTGGGGTCGTCACAACCTCCTTCATATGTCGAATACTTACAGGAAAGTACTTGTCATTGAACAGTTTTTGAAATGTCTCCCAAGACATGCTGAGTGCGGTTGGATGGGTACGCTTCACAGACTCCCACCAGTAATCTGCCTCGCCACGGAACATAAAGGTGGCGAATGGAACCTTCTGTTCTGTAACGACCCCAAAATAGGTCCATTCCATCCAACCCATTCTGAGTCGTCAAATACATGGTACAGAAAACAACTACAACTTTATCACAACAATTGTCGTGTAAAATACAATAACACATATGCTGTGAGTTTGGATACAAATATATACCAAATGTGACATTGGACACCATCATGTATCAGCACCTCACAAAGGTACCTTACATAAAGGTACAGTCAAAAACTATTTTAGAAACTAGAATCTTTGGGAAGTGCTCAAGGAAACCTTCGTACATGGGAGGCCATGCATCTAGGTTATGATAGATATCATATGGCCACAGAATTATCTTTGGTTGACCCAATAGACCCCAAAGAAAAACGAGAAGATTACTATCATATTCTTCCCAATGGTGAGTCTTCTCTTGACATATCATTATCTCTACTATCTCTAATTGAGAATTATATTTCAAACAAACACCAAGATTATATAGGTAGTGCTCGTATATATACTCAGCAAGTGGATGAGCACATCCCTGTCTTATGATGACACGAGGTTGTATGTCGTTAGACATCTTGTAGGATAGTGGCAAACCACCCTTCCAACGTTGGGTACACCTTACCCTATTGGATTCACCAAATATAACTACTAAATGAACTTTTCTATATTGCTTCGGGAGAACATCCACAGCTAGAGACCACCGTTCTATTTCCCCGTTACCCTCGCTCGACCCAGCTACACTCTTATTACCTGAAAGGAATTGTGAAGCAAAAGGGTGAGCACAACTAGCTCAGTAAAGAATATCATGACTAAAGATAATTAAATTATCAATAGCCTTCATCAATAATAAATCAGAGATTTAGAACATATGGTAAATGATAAAAATTTCAACCATAGTTGCAGCGGAACGAGCAATCCATTAGAAGAGTCAAATAGACTATAAAGTCTATTATCTTCTCCATGTTAAAAATCCATCAACAATGTTTTATCCCTGTAACATCAATCAACAGTTCCTTTCCACAATCATATGAATAGCTCATAATCATAATTGTGATTCTAAATTTTTCTTCGCACCCAGGACGAAGAATATTTTCATCATATGTCTTTACCTGAAACATCAAAGATCATGGTTATACCAAATCACAGTTCCTGTTCATAATCATACTAATAACTTCATCTTTGCACTACGGGCCAAAGATATTCATCAACAAGTCATCTTTGCACTACAGGCCAAAGATATTCATCAACAGTTCATCTTTGCATTACTGGCCAAAGATATTCAACAACAGGTCATCTTTGCACTACGGGCCAAAGATATTCATCAACAATTCATCTTTGCACTACAGGCCAAAGATATTCATCAATATTTCATCTTTGCACTACAGGCCAAAGATATTAATATCTCAAAGAAATATATAATCATTTCAGAATTTATATAAACAATAATTATAACCATGTTGATCAATTCACCTTTGCACTTAAGCTAAAGATATTCACTTATAAATTCAATGGTCATGATCATACCAGTCACAATTCAACTTTGCACTACAGGCCAAAGAGAACCCTAGTCATGATCATACCAATAATCTACCCATCTTTACACTCTAGTGAAAGAGAATTTCAACATCAGGATTATAAAAATGTTATATATGATGATAAAAATAATATGATCAACATATAATTTTAATCTCAAGAGTAATATTCGTAACTCATGAATAGTAAATCGTGAATAGTAACTCATGAATAGTAACCCCGACACAAAAGATAAAAATTGCACAATAAAATCCATACCAATATTTCGGTATAATGATATTGAAAGAATAACATTACTTAAATTTATAAACAATTTATTTTAATTGTTTACACTTTACTAATTAATGCATTTAATCATCATAAAATGCCAACTCTTACAATTTTATCATCAATAACCAAAACCCTCATCAAAAATCTGCATATACCTCATATAGAATTCTCAAGCCATAAAATCCTATTTTTCAATTTTCTTACTTCACATAACATATTTAATTCATTTACTCATAACTAGTATATTTTCATAAAAAATACCAAATCAGTTTCAAAAATATTTCTTTTCTGGAATTTAGCATAACATAGTCCCATAGTGAACATATATTTTTCTCAGAATTTTTAAAAGTCATTTACTATTTTTCATATGGCCAAAATAGCCGAATATTTAGACATTTATCAAAAATTGTACTTTTATCTAAAAATTCTGAAATTCACAGAGTATACTCCTTTCATATACATGTACTCCCAATAAAAATTTCATCAATTTTGGAGTTAACCACAAGAAATTATAAGCTGTTACTTTTAAAATAGTCTTTTCTTATAAAATTCATAACTCTCAATCTATACATCCAAAAATCACCATTTTTGGACACAATCAAGAAAACTCATCAAAATATCGTTTCAAATTTTTCCAGAATTTTTGAAGGTCAGAAAAATTATGAAACTGGAAAATATAACAACCATTAAAATTCCTTACTATCCCTTACCTCAAAAGAGCAGTACTTCTGACTGGATATCGGATATGATGCTGAAGGAAACTTGCACTGATGAATAGCAACTCACCAAGTATCTAAATACTCACAAAATACACTCAATAATCTAGAGAGAGAAAGAGAGAAAGCTTATGTTTTTGGTGTGATTTTCAATTCTAACTTAGCCCTCTATTTATAGGAAAATTTTGGTAGGTTTGACCTGCAACCTGATGGCTTTACCTGCTACTATTCCCACCCACCACATTTGAAATATAATTCAGCACATTTCTTCACCAACCACAAGTGGAGCCCACCAATTCTAGAATTTTCCATCAAAATGATAAACTCCGAAAATTCAACACTTTCTGAACCAGTCATCTCGTAAAATTCATAAACAAACCATACGTTCATTTTTAACGGTTCAAAATTTATGGACATATACTCAACTTATATATGTATAACATATCCAAATATTACCATGATCCAACGGTCGGATTAAAAATTATAACCATCGCAAAATATATTAAAAACCCTAATTTGATTTTCAATACCTCCGTTCTGACAAAAATACGGATAAAAATCTCAACGTTAACTCCTTCATTTTTTAACCACAAAAATATATCCCTCATTTATATCCACATAAAATAAATATTTTCTTATCATATGAATCAATAATTAATTATTAACAAATAATATTACAGAATCACATTTATGACAACCAGGCCGTTCCCAGGAAAGAGGGGGCTTTCCAATAAGGATTTCTCCTAACTAGCGCGTAATTAGATGACCAAACCTCTCCTTAGACAGAACTTTCTAGTCATTGCCAATAATGCTATCTAATAATATTATTTAAATAATATGAATTATTGATCTGATAATAGAAAATACTGTGCAGCAACAATTATTGAAACAACAATAATATAAAATATCAACGCAGTAATTATTGAATCAATAAAATAAAATATTGAACAGTAATTACTGTAACAATTATTGAGTAGTGCCTTCTTACGTAAGAATCAATAATTTCAAAAATACTACGCAATACCGTGTGCTACTGTGCAATAACGCGTATTACTGTATTTTAACCACCGAGTATTCCAACAGTGTTAACGGTAACAACTACGCCGTTATTTGTAAAAACTCAAATTTGTCATTTTCTTCACCCGACAGTTATTCTGTTATGGGGCCCAAAAATGGCTGCGCCGTCGTACGAATATTCCCCGACAGAAAGAATATTCCACGACCAAACGAATATTCTCCGACAACAATGATTATTTTTTAACCACTTGCTTATTTTGAAAAAAAATTCATATTTCACCCAATACTTTAAACTTTTATCAATTTAACCATTTACTGAATAGTAATTATAAGAAAAATTGAATACTTTTATTTCATAAAATTCGGGGTCTTACAATCTCCCCTCCTTATGAAATTTCGTCTTTGAAATTTACGTACCTAGTATTTCAAAGAATTGAGAATACCTTCCTTTCATTTTAGATTCCATCTTCTCTGCCATCATAATTTTTCCATTGCTCATCTCCTGTATTTCAAATATCATTCTAGAATACAGCTTCAAAACAAGGGTTAATTTAACAAATTAACATATCACATAATATCCTGATATTATGACTGACCAACAAATAAGCTTAGGCAGGACACACTAGCGAAGAATTTACTCATCTCTCCCCTCCTAGTTTTATTCCCCGATCTCCGCCAGAGATCATATCCCTAAGCTCTGATACCAAATGTAACTCTGGACACCAACCTATGTCAGCACCTTACATTGATACCTATCAGTTTGCCACCGCAGAACGGCGTCCCCTACGGAGAGTCTGGCTTCGGTGCATCCCCCATCAACAGGAAGTCACCAGCGAGAGGCTCGGGGCTCTTTACTTATAGCTCTGATACCAACTGTGACAAATGTCCCATCAGTGGACAGCACCTCACAGTGGTACCTACATAAAGGTACAGTCAAAAACTATTTTAGAAACTAGAATCTTTGGGAAGTGCTCAAGGAAACCTTCGTACATGGGAGGCCATGCATCTAGGTTATGATAGATATCATATGGCCACAGAATTATCTTTGGTTGACCCAATAGACCCCAAAGAAAAACGAGAAGATTACTATCATATTCTTCCCAATGGTGAGTCTTCTCTTGACATATCATTATCTCTACTGTCTCTAATTGAGAATTATATTTCAAACAAACACCAAGATTATATAGGTAGTGC
The DNA here is from genome assembly GCA_016801055.1 of Panax notoginseng. NCBI lineage: Eukaryota > Viridiplantae > Streptophyta > Magnoliopsida > Apiales > Araliaceae > Panax > Panax notoginseng. Next base: position 207,595,462 of record CM029018.1, on the reverse strand, counting down.
TCGTATATATACTCAGCAAGTGGATGAGCACATCCCTGTCTTATGATGACACGAGGTTGTATGTCGTTAGACATCTTGTATGATAGTGGCAAACCACCCTTCCAACGTTGGGTACACCTTACCCTATTGGATTCACCAAATATAACTACTAAATGAACTTTTCTATATTGCTTCGGGAGAACATCCACAGCTAGAGACCACCGTTCTATTTTCCCGTTACCCTCGCTCGACCCAGCTACACTCTTATTACCTGAAAGGAATTGTGAAGCAAAAGGGTGAGCACAACTAGCTCAGTAAAGAATATCATGACTAAAGATAATTAAATTATCAATAGCCTTCATCAATAATAAATCAGAGATTTAGAACATATGGTAAATGATAAAAATTTCAACCATAGTTGCAGCGGAACGAGCAATCCATTAGAAGAGTCAAATAGACTATAAAGTCTATTATCTTCTCCATGTTAAAAATCCATCAACAATGTTTTATCCCTGTAACATCAATCAACAGTTCCTTTCCACAATCATATGAATAACTCATAATCATAATTGTGATTCTAAATTTTTCTTCGCACCCAGGACGAAGAATATTTTCATCATATGTCTTTACCTGAAACATCAAAGATCATGGTTATACCAAATCACAGTTCCTGTTCATAATCATACTAATAACTTCATCTTTGCACTACGGGCCAAAGATATTCATCAACAAGTCATCTTTGCACTACAGGCCAAAGATATTCATCAACAGTTCATCTTTGCATTACTGGCCAAAGATATTCAACAACAGGTCATCTTTGCACTACGGGCCAAAGATATTCATCAACAATTCATCTTTGCACTACAGGCCAAAGATATTCATCAATATTTCATCTTTGCACTACAGGCCAAAGATATTAATATCTCAAAGAAATATATAATCATTTCAGAATTTATATAAACAATAATTATAACCATGTTGATCAATTCACCTTTGCACTTAAGCTAAAGATATTCAATTATAAATTCAATGGTCATGATCATACCAGTCACAATTCAACTTTGCACTACAGGCCAAAGAGAACCCTAGTCATGATCATACCAATAATCTACCCATCTTTACACTCTAGTGAAAGAGAATTTCAACATCAGGATTATAAAAATGTTATATATGATGATAAAAATAATATGATCAACATATAATTTTAATCTCAAGAGTAATATTCGTAACTCATGAATAGTAAATCGTGAATAGTAACTCATGAATAGTAACCCCGACACAAAAGATAAAAATTGCACAATAAAATCCATACCAATATTTCGGTATAATGATATTGAAAGAATAACATTACTTAAATTTATAAACAATTTATTTTAATTGTTTACACTTTACTAATTAATGCATTTAATCATCATAAAATGCCAACTCTTACAATTTTATCATCAATAACCAAAACCCTCATCAAAAATCTGCATATACCTCATATAGAATTCTCAAGCCATAAAATCCTATTTTTCAATTTTCTTACTTCACATAACATATTTAATTCATTTACTCATAACTAGATATTTTCATAAAAAATACCAAATCAGTTTCAAAAATATTTCTTTTCTGGAATTTAGCATAATATAGTCCCATAGTGAACATATATTTTTCTCAGAATTTTTAAAAGTCATTTACTATTTTTCATATGGCCAAAATAGCCGAATATTTAGACATTTATCAAAAATTGTACTTTTATCTAAAAATTCTGAAATTCACAGAGTATACTCCTTTCATATACATGTACTCCCAATAAAAATTTCATCAATTTTGGAGTTAACCACAAGAAATTATAAGCTGTTACTTTTAAAATAGTCTTTTCTTATAAAATTCATAACTCTCAATCTATACATCCAAAAATCACCATTTTTGGACACAATCAAGAAAACTCATCAAAATATCATTTCAAATTTTTCCAGAATTTTTGAAGGTCAGAAAAATTATGAAACTGGAAAATATAACAACCATTAAAATTCCTTACTATCCCTTACCTCAAAAGAGCAGTACTTCTGACTGGATATCGGATATGATGCTGAAGAAAACTTGCACTGATGAATAGCAACTCACCAAGTATCTAAATACTCACAAAATACACTCAATAATCTAGAGAGAGAAAGAGAGAAAGCTTATGTTTTTTGTGTGATTTTCAATTCTAACTTAGCCCTCTATTTATAGGAAAATTTTGGTAGGTTTGACCTGCAACCTGATGGCTTTACCTGCTACTATTCCCACCCACCACATTTGAAATATAATTCAGCACATTTCTTCACCAACCACAAGTGGAGCCCACCAATTCTAGAATTTTCCATCAAAATGATAAACTCCGAAAATTCAACAATTTCTGAACCAGTCATCTCGTAAAATTCATAAACAAATCATACGTTCATTTTTAACGGTTCAAAATTTATGGACATATACTCAACTTATATATGTATAACATATCCAAAAATTACCACGATCCAACGGTCGGATTAAAAATTATAACCATCGCAAAATATCTCAAAAACCCTAATTTGATTTTCAATACCTCCATTCCGACAAAAATACGGATAAAAATCTCAACATTAACTCCTTCATTTTTTAACCACAAAAATATATCCCTCATTTATATCCACATAAAATAAATATTTTCTTATCATATGAATCAATAATTAATTATTCACAAATAATATTACAGAATCACATTTATGACAACCAGGCCGTTCCCAGGAAAGAGGGGGCTTTCCAATAAGGATTTCTCCTTACTAGCGCGCAATTAGATGACCAAACCTCTCCTTAGACAGAACTTTCTAGACATTGCCAATAATGCTATCTAATAATATTATTTAAATAATATGAATTATTGATCTGATAATAGAAAATACTGTGCAGCAACAATTATTGAAACAACAATAATATAAAATATCAACGCAGCAATTATTGAATCAATAAAATAAAATATTGAACAGTAATTACTGTAACAATTATTGAGTAGTGCCTTCTTACGTAAGAATCAATAATTTCAAAAATACTACGTAATACCGTGTGCTACTGTGCAATAACGCGTATTACTGTATTTTAACCACCGGGTATTCCAACAGTGTTAACGGTAACAACTACGCCGTTATTTGTAAAAACTCAAATTTGTCATTTTCTTCACCCGACAGTTATTCTGTTATGGGGCCCACAAATGGCTGCGCCGTCGTACGAATATTCCCCGACAGAAAGAATATTCCACGACCAAACGAATATTCCCCGACAACAATGATTATTTTTTAACCACTTGCTTATTTTGAAAAAAAATTCATATTTCACCCAATACTTTAAACTTTTATCAATTTAACCATTTACTGAATAGTAATTATAAGAAAAATTGAATACTTTTATTTCATAAAATTCGGGGTCTTACAATCTCCCCTCCTTATGAAATTTCGTCCTCGAAATTTACGTACCTAGTATTTCAAAGAATTGAGAATACCTTCCTTTCATTTTAGATTCCATCTTCCCTGCCATCATAATTTCTCCATTGCTCATCTCCTGTATTTCAAATATCATTCTAGAATACAGCTTCAAAACAAGGGTTAATTTAACAAATTAACATATCACATAATATCCTGATATTATGACTGACCAACAAATAAGCTTAGGCAGGACACACTAGCGAAGAATTTACTCATCTCTCCCCTCCTAGTTTTATTCCCCGATCTCCGCCAGAGATCATATCCCTAAGCTGTGATACCAAATGTAACTCTGGACACCAACCTATGTCAGCACCTTACATTGATACCTATCAGTTTGCCACCGCAGAACGGCGTCCCTTACGGAGAGTCTGGCTTCGGTGCATCCCCCATCAACAGGAAGTCACCAGCGAGAGGCTCGGGGCTCTTTACTTATAGCTCTGATACCAACTGTGACAAATGTCCCATCAGTGGACAGCACCTCACAGTGGTACCTACATAAAGGTACAGTCAAAAACTATTTTAGAAACTAGAATCTTTGGGAAGTGCTCAAGGAAACCTTCGTACATGGGAGGCCATGCATCTAGGTTATGATAGATATCATATGGCCACAGAATTATCTTTGGTTGACCCAATAGACCCCAAAGAAAAACGAGAAGATTACTATCATATTCTTCCCAATGGTGAGTCTTCTCTTGACATATCATTATCTCTACTATCTCTAATTGAGAATTATAATTCAAACAAACACCAAGATTATATAGGTAGTGCTCGTATATATACTCAGCAAGTGGATGAGCACATCCCTGTCTTATGATGACACGAGGTTGTATGTCGTTAGACATCTTGTATGATAGTGGCAAACCACCCTTCCAACGTTGGGTACACCTTACCCTATTGGATTCACCAAATATAACTACTAAATGAACTTTTCTATATTGCTTCGGGAGAACATCCACAGCTAGAGACCACCGTTCTATTTCCCCGTTACCCTCGCTCGACCCAGCTACACTCTTATTACCTGAAAGGAATTGTGAAGCAAAAGGGTGAGCACAACTAGCTCAGTAAAGAATATCATGACTAAAGATAATTAAATTATCAATAGCCTTCATCAATAATAAATCAGAGATTTAGAACATATGGTAAATGATAAAAATTTCAACCATAGTTGCAGCGGAACGAGCAATCCATTAGAAGAGTCAAATAGACTATAAAGTCTATTATCTTCTCCATGTTAAAAATCCATCAACAATGTTTTATCCCTGTAACATCAATCAACAGTTCCTTTCCACAATCATATGAATAACTCATAATCATAATTGTGATTCTAAATTTTTCTTCGCACCCAGGACGAAGAATATTTTCATCATATGTCTTTACCTGAAACATCAAAGATCATGGTTATACCAAATCACAGTTCCTGTTCATAATCATACTAATAACTTCATCTTTGCACTACGGGCCAAAGATATTCATCAACAAGTCATCTTTGCACTACAGGCCAAAGATATTCATCAACAGTTCATCTTTGCATTACTGGCCAAAGATATTCAACAACAGGTCATCTTTGCACTACGGGCCAAAGATATTCATCAACAATTCATCTTTGCACTACAGGCCAAAGATATTCATCAATATTTCATCTTTGCACTACAGGCCAAAGATATTAATATCTCAAAGAAATATATAATCATTTCAGAATTTATATAAACAATAATTATAACCATGTTGATCAATTCACCTTTGCACTTAAGCTAAAGATATTCAATTATAAATTCAATGGTCATGATCATACCAGTCACAATTCAACTTTGCACTACAGGCCAAAGAGAACCCTAGTCATGATCATACCAATAATCTACCCATCTTTACACTCTAGTGAAAGAGAATTTCAACATCAGGATTATAAAAATGTTATATATGATGATAAAAATAACATGATCAACATATAATTTTAATCTCAAGAGTAATATTCGTAACTCATGAATAGTAAATCGTGAATAGTAACTCATGAATAGTAACCCCGACACAAAAGATAAAAATTCCACAATAAAATCCATACCAATATTTCGGTATAATGATATTGAAAGAATAACATTACTTAAATTTATAAATAATTTATTTTAATTGTTTACACTTTACTAATTAATGCATTTAATCATCATAAAATGCCAACTCTTACAATTTTATCATCAATAACCAAAACCCTCATCAAAAATCTGCATATACCTCATATAGGATTCTCAAGCCATAAAATCCTATTTTTCAATTTTCTTACTTCACATAACATATTTAATTCATTTACTCATAACTAGTATATTTTCATAAAAAATACCAAATCAGTTTCAAAAATATTTCTTTTCTGGAATTTAGCATAATATAGTCCCATAGTGAACATATATTTTTCTCAGAATTTTTAAAAGTCATTTACTATTTTTCATATGGCCAAAATAGCCGAATATTTAGACATTTATCAAAAATTGTACTTTTATCTAAAAATTCTGAAATTCACAGAGTATACTCCTTTCATATACATGTACTCCCAATAAAAATTTCATCAATTTTGGAGTTAACCACAAGAAATTATAAGCTGTTACTTTTAAAATAGTCTTTTCTTATAAAATTCATAACTCTCAATCTATACATCCAAAAATCACCATTTTTGGACACAATCAAGAAAACTCATCAAAATATCGTTTCAAATTTTTCCAGAATTTTTGAAGGTCAGAAAAATTATGAAACTGGAAAATATAACAACCATTAAAATTCCTTACTATCCCTTACCTCAAAAGAGCAGTACTTCTGACTGGATATCGGATATGATGCTGAAGAAAACTTGCACTGATGAATAGCAACTCACCAAGTATCTAAATACTCACAAAATACACTCAATAATCTAGAGAGAGAAAGAGAGAAAGCTTATGTTTTTTGTGTGATTTTCAATTCTAACTTAGCCCTCTATTTATAGGAAAATTTTGGTAGGTTTGACCTGCAACCTGATGGCTTTACCTGCTACTATTCCCACCCACCACATTTGAAATATAATTCAGCACATTTCTTCACCAACCACAAGTGGGGCCCACCAATTCTAGAATTTTCCATCAAAATGATAAACTCCGAAAATTCAACAATTTCTGAACCAGTCATCTCGTAAAATTCATAAACAAATCATACGTTCATTTTTAACGGTTCAAAATTTATGGACATATACTCAACTTATATATGTATAACATATCCAAATATTACCACGATCCAACGGTCGGATTAAAAATTATAACCATCGCAAAATATCTCAAAAACCCTAATTTGATTTTCAATACCTCCGTTCTGACAAAAATACGGATAAAAATCTCAACGTTAACTCCTTCATTTTTAACCACAAAAATATATCCCTCATTTATATCCACATAAAATAAATATTTTCTTATCATATGAATCAATAATTAATTATTAACAAATAATATTACAGAATCACATTTATGACAACCAGGCCGTTCCCAGGAAAGAGGGGGCTTTCCAATAAGGATTTCTCCTTACTAGCGCGCAATTAGATGACCAAACCTCTCCTTAGACAGAACTTTCTAGACATTGCCAATAATGCTATCTAATAATATTATTTAAATAATATGAATTATTGATCTGATAATAGAAAATACTGTGCAGCAACAATTATTGAAACAACAATAATATAAAATATCAACGCAGCAATTATTGAATCAATAAAATAAAATATTGAACAGTAATTACTGTAACAATTATTGAGTAGTGCCTTCTTACGTAAGAATCAATAATTTCAAAAATACTACGCAATACCGTGTGCTACTGTGCAATAACGCGTATTACTGTATTTTAACCACCGAGTATTCCAACAGTGTTAACGGTAACAACTACGCCGTTATTTGTAAAAACTCAAATTTGTCATTTTCTTCACCCGACAGTTATTCTGTTATGGGGCCCACAAATGGCTGCGCCGTCGTACGAATATTCCCCGATAGAAAGAATATTCCACGACCAAACGAATATTCCCCGACAACAATGATTATTTTTTAACCACTTGCTTATTTTGAAAAAAAATTCATATTTCACCCAATACTTTAAACTTTTATCAATTTAACCATTTACTGAATAGTAATTATAAGAAAAATTGAATACTTTTATTTCATAAAATTCGGGGTCTTACAATCTCCCCTCCTTATGAAATTTCGTCCTCGAAATTTACGTACCTGGTATTTCAAAGAATTGAGAATACCTTCCTTTCATTTTAGATTCCATCTTCCCTGCCATCATAATTTCTCCATTGCTCATCTCCTGTATTTCAAATATCATTCTAGAATACAGCTTCAAAACAAGGGTTAATTTAACAAATTAACATATCACATAATATCCTGATATTATGACTGACCAACAAATAAGCTTAGGCAGGACACACTAGCGAAGAATTTACTCATCTCTCCCCTCCTAGTTTTATTCCCCGATCTCCGCCAGAGATCATATCCCTAAGCTGTGATACCAAATGTAACTCTGGACACCAACCTATGTCAGCACCTTACATTGATACCTATCAGTTTGCCACCGCAGAACGGCGTCCCTTACGGAGAGTCTGGCTTCGGTGCATCCCCCATCAACAGGAAGTCACCAGCGAGAGGCTCGGGGCTCTTTACTTATAGCTCTGATACCAACTGTGACAAATGTCCCATCAGTGGACAGCACCTCACAGTGGTACCTACATAAAGGTACAGTCAAAAACTATTTTAGAAACTAGAATCTTTGGGAAGTGCTCAAGGAAACCTTCGTACATGGGAGGCCATGCATCTAGGTTATGATAGATATCATATGGCCACAGAATTATCTTTGGTTGACCCAATAGACCCCAAAGAAAAACGAGAAGATTACTATCATATTCTTCCCAATGGTGAGTCTTCTCTTGACATATCATTATCTCTACTATCTCTAATTGAGAATTATAATTCAAACAAACACCAAGATTATATAGGTAGTGCTCGTATATATACTCAGCAAGTGGATGAGCACATCCCTGTCTTATGATGACACGAGGTTGTATGTCGTTAGACATCTTGTATGATAGTGGCAAACCACCCTTCCAACGTTGGGTACACCTTACCCTATTGGATTCACCAAATATAACTACTAAATGAACTTTTCTATATTGCTTCGGGAGAACATCCACAGCTAGAGACCACCGTTCTATTTCCCCGTTACCCTCGCTCGACCCAGCTACACTCTTATTACCTGAAAGGAATTGTGAAGCAAAAGGGTGAGCACAACTAGCTCAGTAAAGAATATCATGACTAAAGATAATTAAATTATCAATAGCCTTCATCAATAATAAATCAGAGATTTAGAACATATGGTAAATGATAAAAATTTCAACCATAGTTGCAGCGGAACGAGCAATCCATTAGAAGAGTCAAATAGACTATAAAGTCTATTATCTTCTCCATGTTAAAAATCCATCAACAATGTTTTATCCCTGTAACATCAATCAACAGTTCCTTTCCACAATCATATGAATAGCTCATAATCATAATTGTGATTCTAAATTTTTCTTCGCACCCAGGACGAAGAATATTTTCATCATATGTCTTTACCTGAAACATCAAAGATCATGGTTATACCAAATCACAGTTCCTGTTCATAATCATACTAATAACTTCATCTTTGCACTACGGGCCAAAGATATTCATCAACAAGTCATCTTTGCACTACAGGCCAAAGATATTCATCAACAGTTCATCTTTGCATTACTGGCCAAAGATATTCAACAACAGGTCATCTTTGCACTACGGGCCAAAGATATTCATCAACAATTCATCTTTGCACTACAGGCCAAAGATATTCATCAATATTTCATCTTTGCACTACAGGCCAAAGATATTAATATCTCAAAGAAATATATAATCATTTCAGAATTTATATAAACAATAATTATAACCATGTTGATCAATTCACCTTTGCACTTAAGCTAAAGATATTCACTTATAAATTCAATGGTCATGATCATACCAGTCACAATTCAACTTTGCACTACAGGCCAAAGAGAACCCTAGTCATGATCATACCAATAATCTACCCATCTTTACACTCTAGTGAAAGAGAATTTCAACATCAGGATTATAAAAATGTTATATATGATGATAAAAATAATATGATCAACATATAATTTTAATCTCAAGAGTAATATTCGTAACTCATGAATAGTAAATCGTGAATAGTAACTCATGAATAGTAACCCCGACACAAAAGATAAAAATTCCACAATAAAATCCATACCAATATTTCGGTATAATGATATTGAAAGAATAACATTACTTAAATTTATAAACAATTTATTTTAATTGTTTACACTTTACTAATTAATGCATTTAATCATCATAAAATGCCAACTCTTACAATTTTATCATCAATAACCAAAACCCTCATCAAAAATCTGCATATACCTCATATAGAATTCTCAAGCCATAAAATCCTATTTTTCAATTTTCTTACTTCACATAACATATTTAATTCATTTACTCATAACTAGTATATTTTCATAAAAAATACCAAATCAGTTTCAAAAATATTTCTTTTCTGGAATTTAGCATAATATAGTCCCATAGTGAACATATATTTTTCTCAGAATTTTTAAAAGTCATTTACTATTTTTCATATGGCCAAAATAGCCGAATATTTAGACATTTATCAAAAATTGTACTTTTATCTAAAAATTCTGAAATTCACAGAGTATACTCCTTTCATATACATGTACTCCCAATAAAAATTTCATCAATTTTGGAGTTAACCACAAGAAATTATAAGCTGTTACTTTTAAAATAGTCTTTTCTTATAAAATTCATAACTCTCAATCTATACATCCAAAAATCACCATTTTTGGACACAATCAAGAAAACTCATCAAAATATCGTTTCAAATTTTTCCAGAATTTTTGAAGGTCAGAAAAATTATGAAACTGGAAAATATAACAACCATTAAAATTCCTTACTATCCCTTACCTCAAAAGAGCAGTACTTCTGACTGGATATCGGATATGATGCTGAAGAAAACTTGCACTGATGAATAGCAACTCACCAAGTATCTAAATACTCACAAAATACACTCAATAATCTAGAGAGAGAAAGAGAGAAAGCTTATGTTTTTGTGTGATTTTCAATTCTAACTTAGCCCTCTATTTATAGGAAAATTTTGGTAGGTTTGACCTGCAACCTGATGGCTTTACCTGCTACTATTCCCACCCACCACATTTGAAATATAATTCAGCACATTTCTTCACCAACCACAAGTGGAGCCCACCAATTCTAGAATTTTCCATCAAAATGATAAACTCCGAAAATTCAACACTTTCTGAACCAGTCATCTCGTAAAATTCATAAACAAACCATACGTTCATTTTTAACGGTTCAAAATTTATGGACATATACTCAACTTATATATGTATAACATATCCAAATATTACCATGATCCAACGGTCGGATTAAAAATTATAACCATCGCAAAATATCTTAAAAACCCTAATTTGATTTTCAATACCTCCGTTCTGACAAAAATACGGATAAAAATCTCAACGTTAACTCCTTCATTTTTTAACCACAAAAATATATCCCTCATTTATATCCACATAAAATAAATATTTTCTTATCATATGAATCAATAATTAATTATTAACAAATAATATTACAGAATCATATTTATGACAACCAGGCCGTTCCCAGGAAAGAGGGGGCTTTCCAATAAGGATTTCTCCTTACTAGCGCGCAATTAGATGACCAAACCTCTCCTTAGACAGAACTTTCTAGTCATTGCCAATAATGCTATCTAATAATATTATTTAAATAATATGAATTATTGATCTGATAATAGAAAATACTGTGCAGCAACAATTATTGAAACAACAATAATATAAAATATCAACGCAGCAATTATTGAATCAATAAAATAAAATATTGAACAGTAATTACTGTAACAATTATTGAGTAGTGCCTTCTTACGTAAGAATCAATAATTTCAAAAATACTACGCAATACCGTGTGCTACTGTGCAATAACGCGTATTACTGTATTTTAACCACCGAGTATTCCAACAGTGTTAACGGTAACAACTACGTCGTTATTTGTAAAAACTCAAATTTGTCATTTTCTTCACCCGACAGTTATTCTGTTATGGGGCCCACAAATGGCTGCGCCGTCGTACGAATATTCCCCGACAGAAAGAATATTCCACGACCAAACGAATATTCCCCGACAACAATGATTATTTTTTAACCACTTGCTTATTTTGAAAAAAAATTCATATTTCACCCAATACTTTAAACTTTTATCAATTTAACCATTTACTGAATAGTAATTATAAGAAAAATTGAATACTTTTATTTCATAAAATTCGGGGTCTTACAATCTCCCCTCCTTATGAAATTTCGTCCTCGAAATTTACGTACCTAGTATTTCAAAGAATTGAGAATACCTTCCTTTCATTTTAGATTCCATCTTCCCTGCCATCATAATTTCTCCATTGCTCATCTCCTGTATTTCAAATATCATTCTAGAATACAGCTTCAAAACAAGGGTTAATTGAACAAATTAACATATCACATAATATCCTGATATTATGACTGACCAACAAATAAGCTTAGGCAGGACACACTAGCGAAGAATTTACTCATCTCTCCCCTCCTAGTTTTATTCCCCGATCTCCGCCAGAGATCATATCCCTAAGCTCTGATACCAAATGTAACTCTGGACACCAACCTATGTCAGCACCTTACATTGATACCTATCAGTTTGCCACCGCAGAACGGCGTCCCCTACGGAGAGTCTGGCTTCGGTGCATCCCCCATCAACAGGAAGTCACCAGCGAGAGGCTCGGGGCTCTTTACTTATAGCTCTGATACCAACTGTGACAAATGTCCCATCAGTGGACAGCACCTCACAGTGGTACCTACATAAAGGTACAGTCAAAAACTATTTTAGAAACTAGAATCTTTGGGAAGTGCTCAAGGAAACCTTCGTACATGAGAGGCCATGCATCTAGGTTATGATAGATATCATATGGCCACAGAATTATCTTTGGTTGACCCAATAGACCCCAAAGAAAAACGAGAAGATTACTATCATATTCTTCCCAATGGTGAGTCTTCTCTTGACATATCATTATCTCTACTATCTCTAATTGAGAATTATACTTCAAACAAACACCAAGATTATATAGGTAGTGCTCGTATATATACTCAGCAAGTGGATGAGCACATCCCTGTCTTATGATGACACGAGGTTGTATGTCGTTAGACATCTTGTAGGATAGTGGCAAACCACCCTTCCAACGTTGGGTACACCTTACCCTATTGGATTCACCAAATATAACTACTAAATGAACTTTTCTATATTGCTTCGGGAGAACATCCACAGCTAGAGACCACCGTTCTATTTCCCCGTTACCCTCGCTCGACCCAGCTACACTCTTATTACCTGAAAGGAATTGTGAAGCAAAAGGGTGAGCACAACTAGCTCAGTAAAGAATATCATGACTAAAGATAATTAAATTATCAATAGCCTTCATCAATAATAAATCAGAGATTTAGAACATATGGTAAATGATAAAAATTTCAACCATAGTTGCAGCGGAACGAGCAATCCATTAGAAGAGTCAAATAGACTATAAAGTCTATTATCTTCTCCATGTTAAAAATCCATCAACAATGTTTTATCCCTGTAACATCAATCAACAGTTCCTTTCCACAATCATATGAATAGCTCATAATCATAATTGTGATTCTAAATTTTTCTTCGCACCCAGGACGAAGAATATTTTCATCATATGTCTTTACCTGAAACATCAAAGATCATGGTTATACCAAATCACAGTTCCTGTTCATAATCATACTAATAACTTCATCTTTGCACTACGGGCCAAAGATATTCATCAACAAGTCATCTTTGCACTACAGGCCAAAGATATTCATCAACAGTTCATCTTTGCATTACTGGCCAAAGATATTCAACAACAGGTCATCTTTGCACTACGGGCCAAAGATATTCATCAACAATTCATCTTTGCACTACAGGCCAAAGATATTCATCAATATTTCATCTTTGCACTACAGGCCAAAGATATTAATATCTCAAAGAAATATATAATCATTTCAGAATTTATATAAACAATAATTATAACCATGTTGATCAATTCACCTTTGCACTTAAGCTAAAGATATTCACTTATAAATTCAATGGTCATGATCATACCAGTCACAATTCAACTTTGCACTACAGGCCAAAGAGAACCCTAGTCATGATCATACCAATAATCTACCCATCTTTACACTCTAGTGAAAGAGAATTTCAACATCAGGATTATAAAAATGTTATATATGATGATAAAAATAATATGATCAACATATAATTTTAATCTCAAGAGTAATATTCGTAACTCATGAATAGTAAATCGTGAATAGTAACTCATGAATAGTAACCCCGACACAAAAGATAAAAATTCCACAATAAAATCCATACCAATATTTCGGTATAATGATATTGAAAGAATAACATTACTTAAATTTATAAACAATTTATTTTAATTGTTTACACTTTACTAATTAATGCATTTAATCATCATAAAATGCCAACTCTTACAATTTTATCATCAATAACCAAAACCCTCATCAAAAATCTGCATATACCTCATATAGAATTCTCAAGCCATAAAATCCTATTTTTCAATTTTCTTACTTCACATAACATATTTAATTCATTTACTCATAACTAGTATATTTTCATAAAAAATACCAAATCAGTTTCAAAAATATTTCTTTTCTGGAATTTAGCATAATATAGTCCCATAGTGAACATATATTTTTCTCAGAATTTTTAAAAGTCATTTACTATTTTTCATATGGCCAAAATAGCCGAATATTTAGACATTTATCAAAAATTGTACTTTTATCTAAAAATTCTGAAATTCACAGAGTATACTCCTTTCATATACATGTACTCCCAATAAAAATTTCATCAATTTTGGAGTTAACCACAAGAAATTATAAGCTGTTACTTTTAAAATAGTCTTTTCTTATAAAATTCATAACTCTCAATCTATACATCCAAAAATCACCATTTTTGGACACAATCAAGAAAACTCATCAAAATATCGTTTCAAATTTTTCCAGAATTTTTGAAGGTCAGAAAAATTATGAAACTGGAAAATATAACAACCATTAAAATTCCTTACTATCCCTTACCTCAAAAGAGCAGTACTTCTGACTGGATATCGGATATGATGCTGAAGAAAACTTGCACTGATGAATAGCAACTCACCAAGTATCTAAATACTCACAAAATACACTCAATAATCTAGAGAGAGAAAGAGAGAAAGCTTATGTTTTTTGTGTGATTTTCAATTCTAACTTAGCCCTCTATTTATAGGAAAATTTTGGTAGGTTTGACCTGCAACCTGATGGCTTTACCTGCTACTATTCCCACCCACCACATTTGAAATATAATTCAGCACATTTCTTCACCAACCACAAGTGGAGCCCACCAATTCTAGAATTTTCCATCAAAATGATAAACTCCGAAAATTCAACACTTTCTGAACCAGTCATCTCGTAAAATTCATAAACAAACCATACGTTCATTTTTAACGGTTCAAAATTTATGGACATATACTCAACTTATATATGTATAACATATCCAAATATTACCATGATCCAACGGTCGGATTAAAAATTATAACCATCGCAAAATATCTTAAAAACCCTAATTTGATTTTCAATACCTCCGTTCTGACAAAAATACGGATAAAAATCTCAACGTTAACTCCTTCATTTTTTAACCACAAAAATATATCCCTCATTTATATCCACATAAAATAAATATTTTCTTATCATATGAATCAATAATTAATTATTAACAAATAATATTACAGAATCACATTTATGACAACCAGGCCGTTCCCAGGAAAGAGGGGGCTTTCCAATAAGGATTTCTCCTTACTAGCGCGCAATTAGATGACCAAACCTCTCCTTAGACAGAACTTTCTAGTCATTGCCAATAATGCTATCTAATAATATTATTTAAATAATATGAATTATTGATCTGATAATAGAAAATACTGTGCAGCAATAATTATTGAAACAACAATAATATAAAATATCAACGCAGCAATTATTGAATCAATAAAATAAAATATTGAACAGTAATTACTGTAACAATTATTGAGTAGTGCCTTCTTACGTAAGAATCAATAATTTCAAAAATACTACGCAATACCGTGTGCTACTGTGCAATAACGCGTATTACTGTATTTTAACCACCGAGTATTCCAACAGTGTTAACGGTAACAACTACGCCGTTATTTGTAAAAACTCAAATTTGTCATTTTCTTCACCCGACAGTTATTCTGTTATGGGGCCCACAAATGGCTGCGCCGTCGTACGAATATTCCCCGACAGAAAGAATATTCCACGACCAAACGAATATTCCCCGACAACAATGATTATTTTTTAACCACTTGCTTATTTTGAAAAAAAATTCATATTTCACCCAATACTTTAAACTTTTATCAATTTAACCATTTACTGAATAGTAATTATAAGAAAAATTGAATACTTTTATTTCATAAAATTCGGGGTCTTACATGTTCCTCCGTGCATCCCAAGACATCGAATATCTTGGTAATTTGCTTGACCCACGTTTTCGTCATGATCGGATCCGGCTTTCCCTTAAATTCTGGTGGTCCCAATTCTTTGAACTGTTTGGCTGTGACAAACCGTGAATTGCTATCATTTCCTCCTGTATTTTGAACACGAGTCTCCCTTGTCTGGTTTTGCATGAATTGCAAAAAACTTCTAAACATTCCATCATTCATCATCTGCTCATTGGTGTTGTTCACAGGAGGAACATTGCCAGCCTGTTGCACGTTCTCCTCGTTCGTAAGCACCGGTGTCTCCACGGTCTCATTTACTCCACTGTTAACATTCTCAGTCGACATTCTCAAATACTGCCATAAAACAAGGGTTAATTAAATAAATTAACAAATCACATAATACCCCTATATTATGACTGACCAATAAATAAGCTTAGGTAGGACACACTAGCGAAGGATTCGTCTCTCCCCTCCTAGTTCTATTCCCCGATCTCCGCCAGAGATCATATCCCTAAGCTCTGATACCAACTGTGACGCCCCCAAAATAGGTATACAACACCCATTCTGAGTCGCCAAAATACATGGTACAGAAACAACTACATCTTTATTATTACAACACAAGAACTGTGAGTTTAAATACAAATATTGTCATTTAGACAATATCCACACTCAAATAAGTTCTCATTACAATTATTGATACATTATTTCACAAAAATGGTGAGGACTACTAAAGTAACTTCTAGAACCATCATTCCATACCCCGACTAGTACTCGCTACATTCTCGCCTCCTGAGAAAAATGGAACAAAAAGGAAAAGGGTGAGCTCAACTAGCCCAGTAAAGAACATTATGACTAAGATAATACAGAACAAATTATCGTTAGTCTTCAACAGGGAAAAATCTAATAGAATACAATAGACAACAAGTTTTAAATCAATAACTGCAGCGGAAACAGCAAACCATTAGAAGAGTCAAGTAGAGAATGAGTTCTACTATCTTCTAAGATTTAAAAGTCCATCATCAATATTTTATCCCTGTAACAACAATCAATAACCATCTTTAATCAAATATTCATTTTTGCACTACAGGCCAAAGATATTCATTTGTATCACCAGTCGGTCATGTTCATCTCAACACCTGTTCATCTTTGCACTACAGGCCAAAGATATTCATCAGTTAATCATTCATCTTTGCACTACGGGCCAAAGATATTCAGTAATATCATCATTTAGGACTGAGGATGATGAAAAATATCTTAAAAAAAACGAATCCAGTGAAACAAAATAACAAATATTAAGGATTCGTATTTCAATTTATCCATGTCCAAAAATACCTTATAATTATTCATAGTGAAGTAGAATTCAAGAATGATCAAAACATGGATACAATCTAAGCTAGTACCCAGAATAGATATTTTGGACGAAAAGAAAAAAATTTTATTTTTCGGTGAATAGTAACTCGTGAATAGTAACTCGTGAATAGTAACCCCGACGTGAAAAGTTCTAAATTTGATAAAAATTTCCAACCAATATTTCGGCATAATGATATTGAAGAAATAATATCATTTTTGAATAAAATAACATCCCTTACCTCGTAAAGACAGTACTTCTGGTCGGAATACCGGTATAAAGCTGAAAGACACTTGCTCTGATGAATAGAAACTCTCAAAGTATCTAAATACTCACAAAATACACTCAATAATCTAGAGAGAGAAAGAGAGAAAACTTGTTTCTGGTGTGATTTTCAATTCTAACTTAGCCCTCTATTTATAGGAAAATATTAGCACGCCGAAGCAGACTTAACCTGCAACCTGATGGCTTTACCTGCTACTATTCCCACCCACCACATTTGAATAAAAATCTCAGCACATTTTTTTACCAACCAAGAGTGGGGCCCACCAATTCTAGAATTTTCTACCAAAATGATTAACTCCGAAAATTCAACAATTTCTGAACCAGTCATCCCGTAAAATTCATAATAAACCATACGTTCATTTTTAACGGTTCAAAATTTGTGGACATATACTCAACTTATATATGCATAACATATCCAAAAATTACCACGATCCAACGGTCGGATTAAAATTTATAACCCCCGCAAAATATCTCAAAAATCTTGATTTTTAATACCTCCATTCCGACAAAAATACTGATAAAAACCTCAACATTAACTCCTTCATTTTTAACCACAAAAATATATCCCTCATTTATATCCACACAAATAAATATTTCCTTATCATATGAATCAATAATTAATTA
This sequence comes from Panax notoginseng, assembly GCA_016801055.1. Classification (NCBI taxonomy): domain Eukaryota; kingdom Viridiplantae; phylum Streptophyta; class Magnoliopsida; order Apiales; family Araliaceae; genus Panax; species Panax notoginseng. The sequence goes on along the minus strand of CM029018.1, from coordinate 207,577,099 downwards.
TTCACAAATAATATTACAGAATCACATTTATGACAACCAGGCCGTTCCCAGGAAAGAGGGGGCTTTTCAATAAGGATTTCTCCTTACTGGCGCGCAATTAGATGACCAAACCTCTCCTTAGACAGAACTTTCTAGACATTGCCAATAATGTTATCTAATAATATTATTCAAATAATATGAATTATTGATCTGATAATGGAAAATACTGTGTAGTGACAATTATTGAAACAACAGTAATATAAAATATCAACGCAGCAATTATTGAATCAATAAAATAAAATACTGAATAGTAATTAATGTAACCATTATTGAGTAGTGCCTTCTTACGTAAGAATCAATAATTGGTGAAATACAGTGTGCTACTGTGTAACAACGCGTATTACTGTGTTTTAACCACCGGGTATTCCAACAGTATTAACGGTAACAACTACGCCGTTATTAATAAAAAACATATATTTGTCGTTTTCTTCATCCAATCGCTTGCCGTTATGGGGCCCACAAAAGACTGCGCCGTCGTACGAATATTCCCCGACAGGAAGAATATTCCACGACCAAACGAATATTCCCCGACAACAATGAATATTTTATAACCACCTGCTTATTTGAAATATTTACGCATTTTACCCATAACTAACCTCATTTATCAATTTAACACTTACTATTTCAAAATAATAAATAGAGGGAATTTAAATTTCATTTATTAATAATTTGGGGTCTTACAAAAGCCGTATCATGTTAACAATTTGGACGTTGTTAATTCTTGGATAAATTAATTCTTGAACTTGTTTTATTGAATTCTTATATCATTGTCATCATCCTCATATTTATAAAATGTTGAAAGTCATCTGTGGCCTGTAGTGCATAGATGGACTTGGTATGATTATGACCAGGGATTATTTGGTATAATCATGACCGTAATGTTACAATTGATGTGGAAAAATTCCTCATTGGCCCGTAGTGCATTGATGGACAGTTGTTGGCATGATCATGACTATTAATGAATATACGAATATCCTTGGCCGTAGTGCAGGGGTGATTCGATGATGTGGATTATTTTATTAAGCTGAGTCCCAGTGATCACAGTGATGAAAAATATTTTAAATCATAAAAGATAGTAGAGTTTATTTTCTACTTGACTCTTTTAATGGATTGCTTGTTCCGCTACAGTTAAACTTGATATCTATTATATTTTATCAGTTTAACATTGTTGAAGGCTAATGATAATTTATTCTGCATTATCTTAGTCATAATATTTCTTACTGGGCTAGTTGAGCTCACCCTTTCTTTCACTGTTCTCTTCAAGAAATGAGAACGTAGCTGGGGCAAGTCGGGGAACGGAGTGATGGTCCGAATGATAGTATTAGTTAGTAGTCCTCACTATTCTATGTAATGGTGTGTTAATAAATGTAATGAGGACTCCTTTTGAGTATGAATACTCTCTAGAAGATAATATTTGTATTCAAACTCACAGTTTATGTTTTGTCGTATTGTACACGACAGTTGTATTAGTAAGTTGTATTTATATTTTGTACTATGTATCTGACGACCCAAGATGGGTGATGTATACCTAATTTTGGGGGCGTCACAGGATATATGAGAGTACTTTTATTAATTAATTCTCAAACTCTTTTAGGAATTAAACAATAATAATAGTAATAATAATAATAAGACTACTCTTATTAATTTATATTTAATATTTCCAAAATATTAAATAATAAATATTAAGTTATTTAATTTATTCTATCACTATAGATTAAATTAAATATACTTAACTTATTATTACGATTATGTCATTTGCTTCTTAAATAATTATTCTTCCTTTTATGGTGTGATCCTTTAGGTTCTTCATATTAAAACGGTTGTGAATAAATCAATTAGAACAATTCTAATCTTATTTAAATAAATAAATTAAACAACTAATTTATTTAAATAAATAATATTTATTCTACAATAGGGATAAACTTCTCTAGCGATCAACGACTTTCCAGGTAATATAAATTTCAACATTAATCATAAAAGAACCTTTGAGTAAATAGTTACCGTACAATTCAATTCTTTCACCATACAATGTCCAAATTAAATATAAGACATGGAATTACTGTCAAGTCTTATTTTATTTAATTATATGTATTTCGACTCTTAAATGCACAACTCCAAATAATACAAATTAGAAACTCCTTTCTAATTTCATTCTGCCTTGGCCAAGGACTACTGGGTTGTCATTTATCGAATCACATAGAACATTTCTCTTCTTTTACTATAAGTGGTAGATTCTTTATTGATCATACATTATCTCCATGTACAACTTATTATACCCAAGCATACCCTTTGATATACCCTAAGGGTCTTAAGGAATAAGTCAAAGTATAACTCATCATACACAAGATACTATGATGATCTCAAGTCCAAGGATCACTTGTACTACTATAACTGCAGGAATTCTTATTGACAAGCAAGTAAAACTCTATTAGGTATTCCTTAGCGAGCCACGTTCAGTGAACTTATTCTCTAATAAGCACCTACATTCTTGCTTTAGTGTCTCCACACAAATGATCATGAGATCAATCATCCTCATCCAATGAGCAAGCAACATATGTATCAATCTATCCGAATTCACTAATCCCCAATTTAGTAATCCAACGATTGGGAACTATTTTAGTTTTAAGATTTCTAAGAATTTAGATCTCATTAGAATGATCATCATCATTATTCTAAAAGCATTGCTTAAAACTATGGGTTTATCACATATTATAAAACAGCATCATGTAGATAATTTAAAAGTCATTAATAAATTAATACTTTTTATTAATAAATGAATAAGATTATTACAAAGTATATGCTTTATCATCAAACATGATTGGCTTGTGTGCATACTACTTTTAGGACTGTTGATTAGTATGATTATGACAAAAAATTATGTATCGGTATAATCATGACATGTAATGTTATAAATAATGTCGTAAAAGTCCTTATTGGCCCGTAGTGCATTGATGGACAATTGTTGGCATTATCATTGGTGATAATAATGAATATCATTGGCCCATAGTGCATGGATAATTCGTGAATTTGATACTAACGAATATCCTTGGCCCGTCGTGCATGGATAATTCGATGATGTGGATTATTTATTGAGTTGTGTTACAGTGATAAAATATTGATGATGAACTTTTAAATCATAGAAGATAGTTGATATCATGCTCTACTTGACTCTTCTAATGAATTGCTTGTTCGACTGCAGTTAAACTTGTTGTTTATTGTATTCTATCAGTTTTACACTGTTGAAGGCTAACGATAATTTATTCTGCATTATCTCAGTCATAATATTCTTTACTGGGCTAGTTAAGCTCACCGTTTGCTTTCATTGTTCTCTTCAGAAAATGAGAATATAACTGAGAATAGTCAAAAAATGGAGTGATGGTCTAAGATGGTGGCTATAGTAGTCCTCACTATTCTATAAAATAGTGTGATAATAATTATAATGAGGACTCCATTTAAGTTTGAATATTGTCTACGAGATAATATTCGTGTTAAAACTCTCAGTTACGTTTTGTTGTACTATATAAATGAAGTTTGTAAGACCCCAACTTTTATGAATAAAGATGAATTTTCTATAAATATCATTTTTGAATATTATGGAGTGAATTTGATATATGTTATAGTTGTGGGTAATATTTATAAATTTTGTAAAGTACGCAAGTTGTTATATTATATTCGATTGGTCGGGGAATATTCATTTTGACAGAGAATATTCGTACGACGGCACAATCATTGGTGGACCCCACAACGGAATTATTGTCGAATTGAGAAAACGAAAAAAATATCTTTTTATGAAATAACAGCGAAAGTTTTACCGTTAACACTGTTGAAATACCTGGTGGTTAAAATACAGTAATATGCGTTGTTGCACAGTAGCACACGGTATTGCACAGTATTTTTGAATTATTGATTTTTACGTAAGAAGGCACTACTCAATAATTGTTACAGTAATTATTGCTCAATATTTTATTTTATTGGTTCAATAATTGTTGCGTTGATATTTTATATTATTGTTGTTTCAATAATTATCGTTGCACAATATTTCCTATTATCAGATCAATAATTCATATTATTTGAATAATATTATTAGATAGCATTATTGGCAATGTCTAGAAAGTTCTGTCAAGGAGAGGTTTGGTCACCTAATTGCGCGCCAGTAAGGAGAAATTCTTATCGGAAAGCCCCCTCTTTCCTGGGAACGGCCTAATTGTCATTATTGTGATTCTATAATATTATTTGTGAATAATTAATTATTGATTTATATGATAAGAAAATATTTATTTTATGTGAACATAAATGTTGGATAGGAAAATATTAATTTTATGTAGTTATAAATGAAAGAAATTAATGTTGAGGTATTTTATCAGTATTTTGTCGGATTGGAAGTATTAAAAAATTAAATCGGTGTTCTTAAAAATCTATTTCGTGAGTTATAATTTTAATTTGACCGTTGGATCGTTGTGATTTTTGGATATGTTATGCATATATAAGTTGAGTATATGTCCACAAATTTTGAACCGTTAAAAATTAACGCATGATTTATTATGAATTTTAAAAGGTGTTAAAAATCATCTGTTTGTGGATTTTGGATATTTTTTGTCTAAAATTTAGAAAAATTTAAAGTTACAAAGTTGTAGAGAATTCAATTTCGTGTGAAATGGATATAAAATTTGTATTTTTCTGATAAAAGGGCTATTTTATATGAATTACTGAAGTTTTGGAAAATAAAATAATTTTTATTAAAATGGGGTGGGACCCACTTTTTTTTTAACATGTGGGCTGCCAAAAATTTTTAGAAATAGCTGCCCAACAATTCAACAAAGCATGCGTAGAAATTTTGTATAAATAATAATATTATTTTATTATTTAGTCTCCTATGGTGTTCTAGCATTTTCTTATAAATAAGCGCTTAAGTTAGAATTGAAAATCACACCAGAATCAGAGAATTCTTCTTCTATAATCTTGAGCGTATTTTTTTAGAGTTTTAGAAAGTTTTGAGCGTAGAAAACAGTGAAAATTTTCTTCAAGAATATCCCCGCTATACCAGTTAGAATACTCTTCTTTTCAAGGTAAGGGATGTTATTTTTGTTCAATATTCGCTTGAAATAATATTTTTTTCCATACTCTGTGGTATGTAAGTAATATTATTTCGTTTCAGATTTCGAATTCTATACTCGTTTTGTTAAAATTTTGGCTTCTATACTCCATGAAATTAGTAGAATATCCTTGATATTTGCGCTTCATCCAGTATCTTTTCATGGAAATATTATTTTGAGCATTCTTGATAAGTTTTTAATTTTTTTATGCTGGAGTACTATTCACAGGATTACTATTTCCAAAGTACTATTCACGGAGTACTATTCACTCGAGTATTATTCACCCCAGGTACTATTCATGATAAAAATTAATTCGTTTTAGGTCTAAATTATTTTTGGTACAATATTATTCTTGAATTTTACTCCACAAAGCAGTATCATGTTGACAATTTGGACGTTATTAATTTCTGGATAAATTAAATTATCAATCTATAAAAATTTATCCTTGAACTTGTTTTATTGAATTCTTATATCATTGTCATCATTCTCATGTTTATATTCTGTTAAAAGTCATATGTGGCCTGTAGTGCATAGATGGACTTGAAATGATTATTACCAGAAATTATTCGGTATAATCATGACCGTAATGTTACAAATGAGGTGATAAAAGTCCTCATTGGCCTGTAGTACATTGGTGGACAGTTGTTGGCATGATCATGACTATTGATAAATACACGAATATCCTTGGCTCGTAGTGCATAGATAATTTGTGGTCGTGATACTAATAAATATCCTTGGCCGTAGTGCAGAGATGATGTGGATTATTTATTAAGCTGAGTCTCAGCGATAAAAGTGATGAAAAATATTTTAAATCATAGAAGATAGTAAATTTTATTCTCTACTCGACTCTTCTAATGGATTGCTTGTTCCGCTGCAGTTAAACTTGATATTTGTTATATTTTATCAGTTTAACACTGTTGAAGGCTAACGATAAATTATTCTGCATTATTTTAGTCATAATATTTCTTACTAGGCTAGTTGAGCTCACCCTTTTACTTTCATTGTCCTCTTCAGGAAATGAGAACGTAGCCGGGACTAGTCGGAGAACGGAGTGACAGTCCAGATGATAGCATTAGTAGTCCTCACTATTCTATGAAATAGTGTGATAATAAATATATTGAGGACTCCATTTGAGATGAATACTGTCTAGAAGACAATATTCGTATTAAAACTCTCTGTTTATATTTTGTCGTATGTTACACGACAGTTATATTACTAAGTTGTATTTGAATTTTGTACCATGTATTTGGCGACTCAAGATGAGTGATATATACCTGTTTTGGGGGCATCACAAAGTTTGTATTTAAATTTAGTACCATGTATTTGGTGACTCGGAATGGGTTGTGTATACCTATTTTGGGGGCATCACATAAAAGTTAGGCACAAATGTATACATCTAGATCACAAACACTTAAAAATTTCTCAAGCACAAAAAGAAGACCTTTAGTGGCCTCAAATGTTTGATGATGAAACTTTAGCTACCTTTTAATACTTTTTTATCTGTTATATTCTACTTCACATATTAAAGATGTAAAATGAGCAAACAGTCCGGGCTCGATTCGTATTTGCTCGATTAAAAATTCGATTCAAGCTCGACTCAAAAAATAAATGAGTCAAATATGAGCAAATTTTAAAGTTCGATAAATTACTCGAACCTTCCCAAATTATAATTTTATATTGATACTCGGATCATATTCGTTCGAAAAGTTTAAACTGTTCGGACTCAATTCGGGATCGTGCACGACTCGGTAGCTAAATGAGCTCAATTAAACTTTATTTTATACTCGATAAATTTTGTGAACCAAATCTGAACAATGTAATACTCGGCTTGACTCGGTTCATCTACATCCTTAATTAAATTTGTCACCAACAAATACTACAATTAGCAGTAAAAGTCACAGAACAACTTCAGCATCTTCGTAAAAAATTTTGAAACCCATTAAAATTTTAAGACTCAAATTTATGATTCTAAAGAAATTATTGAGGGAGCATAAAACCTTAAAAATCAACGGTTAACCACATTTGAAAAATAAAACATTTATAATTAGATACTATAGAAAACTTGCATGAAACTTGACACAAACAACGCGACAACAGACATGAGAATGAAGATCAAGAGCGATGGTGGGAAAATCATTAGTGTATTTCAAGTGACCCTGCCTGCGACAAGTAAGTCATCGGGATTCCTTTCTTCGGCAATGAAATCAATGGTCCAGCACACGCGTGTCACAGCTCCAAACATACCGTCGACGACGATGCCGTCAAATTAGCCGTAGCCGTAGCCGGAGCCGAAGCCGAAGAAGAGGAAGACGGCGTCGTGGGCGAATTGAAGGAAGATGGGGTCGTTTCTTTGTCATCTTTGTTGTAAGACCCCAAATTTTATAAATAAAGATGAATTTTTTATAAATATCATTTTTGAATATTATGGAGTTAATTTGATATAATGTTATAGTTGTGGGTAATATTTATAAATTTTGCAAAGTACGCAAGTTGTTATATAATATTCGTTTTAACAGGGAATATTCGTACAACGACACAATTATTGATGGACTCCACAACAGAATTATTGTCGGATTGAAAAAATAACAAAAATATTTTATTAAAAATAACGGCGGAAGTTTTACCATTGATACTGTTTAACTACTCGGTAATAAAAGTACAATAATACGTGTGGTTGTATAGTAGCACACGGTATTGATTATTAATGGTTATGTGAGAAGTCACTCAGTTTGATTCAATTATTGTCAGTTAATAATATGAATTATTTAGCGATAATGAAGTTTTGTTTTATTCGTATTATTAACGTAATAAAACAGAAACATATTTTTATATAAAACAGAATACTTTATTAAAGTTATTCTATAAATAGAATATATTATATTTTATTTAAAAAAAAATTCTTTAAATATGGACCGTTAGATTAAAGTAATCAATCTGGACCGTTCATGGATTAGTTACTATGCATTCTATTTTTCTATAAATAGCAGCTCATTCCTTCATTATTTCTTACGAATTCACTGAACTCTAGAGAGAGAAACTATAGAGAGAGAGAATAAAAGTATTCTGCTACTTAACTACTTCCCTATTTCAGTTCTTCTTTAAAACGGTAAGGGGTGTTATTCTTTCTTATTCATGAAGAGAATTGTTGTTATTCCATTTCTTATTATTCTGTTGGAATAACCTGTATATGCGGTCTACCCTATACTTGGTGACATTCTTCTATTATTCTGTTGGAACATCCTGTCTGTGTGTTTTACACCGGACCTGGTTCCGTCTTTATTATTATTCTGTTGGAACATCCTGTCTGTGTATTTTACACCGGACCTAATTCCGTCTTTATTATTATTCTGTTGGAATATCCTGTCTGTGCGTTTTACGCCGGACCTGGTTCCATTATTTATTATTATGTTGGAATAACCTGTCTGTGCGGTCTATCGTATGTATGGTGATTTCCTTTGTTAGTCCATTCTTTATTATACTCAGTTGGTTAAGTTTTGACTTCTATACTCCATGAAATTTGTGGAATATCCTTGATAATTGCGTTTCATCCAGTATCTTTTCATGAAAATATTCTTCTAAGCATTCTTGAATTTTACTCCACAAAGCAGTATCATGTTAACAATTTGGACGTTGTTAATTCTTGGATAAATTAATTCTTGAACTTGTTTTTATTGAATTCTTATATCATTGCCATCATCCTCATGTTTATAAAATGTTGAAAGTCATCTGTGGCATGTAGTGCATAGATGGACTTGGTATGATTATGACCAGGGATTATTCGGTATTATCATGACCGTAATGTTACAAATGATGTGGTAAAAGTCCTCATTGGCCCGTAGTGCATTGGTGGACAGTTGTTGGCATGATCATGACCATTAATGAATACACGAATACCCTTGGTCGTAGTGCAGGGGTGATTCGATGATGTGGATTATTTTATTAAGCTGAGTCCCAGCGATAACAGTGTTGAAAAACCTTTTAAATCATAGAAGATAGTAGATTTTATTTTCTACTTGACTCTTTTAATGGATTGCTTGTTCCGCTGCAGTTAAACTTGATGTTCGTTATATTTTATCAGTTTAACACTGTTGAAGGCTAATGATAATTTATTCTGCATTATCGTAGTCATAATATTTCTTACTGGGCTAGTTGAGCTCACCCTTTCTTTCACTGTTCTCTTCAGAAAATGAGAATATAGCTGGGACGAGTCGGGGAACAGAGTGATGGACCAAATGATAGTATTAGTAGTCCTCACTATTCTGTTAAATAGTGTGATAATAATTGTAATGAGGACTCCTATTGAGTTTGTATAGTCTCTAGTAGACAATAATTGTATTCAAACTCACAGTTATGTTTTGTCGTATTGTACACGACAGTTGTATTAGTAAGTTGTATTTGTATTCTGTACCATGTATCTAACGACCCAAGATGGGTGATGTATACCTAATTTTAGAGGCATCACAGTTGGAATCAGAGCCTAGGGATATGATCCCTGGCTAAGATGTGAGAATAGAACTAGGAGGGGAGAGACGGAAAATTCCTTCGCTAGTATGACCTACCTAAGTTTATTTGCATGGTATTTAATTGGCCGGTCAGAATATAAGGATAATATATGACATATCAATTAACTTTTGTTTTGTGACAGTATCTGAAAATGGCATCCGAGAATGTTGAGAATAGCAATGGAGCACAGGCGACTGTTGATTCACCACATATCAATAATCGGGATAATGTGCATCAGGAAGGCGACAATCCTCATGCAAACAACAATACTGACCAAATGATGAATGATGGAATGTTCAGAAGCTTTATGTAGTTCATACAACAGCAGGCGAGAGCGGCTCCTGTTCAAAATGTAGGTGGAAATACTGAAAACTCTCGGACGGTCACCGCTAAACAGTTCAAGGAGCTGGGACCACCGGAGTTTAAGGGAGAGCCAAAACCACTTATAGCGGAAACATGGATAAAGCAAATCACCAAGATATTTGATGTCTTGGGATGCTCCGAGGAGTAAAAGGTTACTGGTGGGAATCGATTAAGCGTACTCAAAATGTCGCACTGAAGATATCTTGGGAGAAGTTCCAAGAGCTGTTCAATGATAAATACTTTTCCGAAAGTGTTCGACAGATGAAGGAGGTGGAGTTCATCAAATTGGAGCAGAATAATATGATTGTGTCGCAGTATGAGGCTAAATTTGCTGAGTTATCCCGGTTTGCATCCCACTTGGTGGATAATGAAGAGCGAATGACGCGAATATTTTTGCGAGGTTTGAAACCTGAGATACGTCAACATCTTATTTCTCATAAACTGTGTTTGTATTCAGATGTTGTGAATAGGGCTCAGTTAGTGGAGCGCGATAACGAGTCAACGCAACCAAAAGAGAGCAGTCGGCAAAATGAAAATACCAGTGAGAGCAGTCATCGAAGCGGTGACAACAAGTGTGGTAGGAATCAACAGGCCAGAAATGGTAACCACTTTGGTGGTAATCAGGGCCAAAACAATAAGAATGGTTATTTCAAGAAGAGGAGATTCAACAATGATGGAAAGACGTCAGCACCAGCACCCGTTGTTAAGGAAGGAGAACGACCACCTATTATATGTTTCAAATGCGGAGGGGAGGGGCACATCAGTCCAAATTGCGTGATGCCGTCTAAAGCATGTTATAATTGTGGAAGAGAAGGTCATTTCGCTCGATTTTGTCGTTTACCAAAAACAAGTTCAGCCAGGATGGAGGCACCAAAGGCCGTCTCAGAAAAGTCAAAACCGGTAGTGCAAGGGAGAGCGTTTGTTGTGACCTCCCAGAAAGCAAGGAACCCGAATGAGGTCATCACGGGTAAGCTTATCATAAACTCTAACGAAGTCTATACTTTATTTGATACCGGTTCTACCCATTCTTTTATTTCTCCTACTTGCGCTCATCGATTAAATTTGACTCTGGAGAAATTAGACTTTGGCTTATCTGTTGAAACTCCATTGGGAGAAATCTTCATTACATCCACGGTTTATAAGTCTTGTTTGGTTCAAGTTGGTACCCACACATTACCTGTCGATCTGATTTCATTAAAAATACTTGCATTTGACGTGATTCTAGGGATTGATTGGTTAACTACTCATCATGCAAAAATTGATTATTTTCGTAAGGTTGTTAGCTTTCATATTCCTAATCGACCTATTATGCGAATTCAAGCAACCAAACCATTAAAATCAATCGCTGTCATCTCAAGCCATAAAGCTATTCGTTTATTGAAAAACGGATGTCAAGCTTTCTTAGCTCATGTCACGGATCTAAACAAAAATACGTCAGTTTTGAATGATATTTCTATTGTTAATAAATTCCCTGACGTATTTCCTGAAGAACTTCCTGGCCTACCCCCAGAGCGTGAAATTAAATTTTGTATCGACCTTGAACCCGGTACAAAACTCATTTCCAAAGTCTCATATCGAATGGCTCCTATTGAACTTCAGGAGTTAAAGATCCAACTGCAGAAATTGTTAGACATTGACTTTATTCGTCCTTGTACTTCTCCTTGGGGTGCTCCTATTCTATTCGTGAAGAAGAAAGATGGAAGTATACGACTTTGTATTGATTATCGGGAGTTGAATCATGTCACCATCAAAAACAGGTACCCATTACCACGTATTGATGACCTGTTTGACCAGTTGCAAGGAGCACAATTCTTTTCAAAGATCGATCTTCGTTCTGGATATCATTAGCTGAAGGTTAGAACTGAGGATATTCCAAAGACGGCTTTCAGAACTCGGTACGGGCATTATTAATTCCTAGTCATGTCCTTTGGATTGACTAATGCTCCTGCTGCCTTCATAGATATGATGAACCGGGTATTCAAGGAATATTTGGATCACTTTGTGGTCGTCTTTATTGATGACATCCTTATTTATTCCAAAAGTCGTGAAGATCATGAGCAACACTTGAGGCTGGTACTCCAAAAGCTTCGTGAATACAAGCTTTATGCCAAGTTGAAGAAATGCGAGTTCTGGCTGGAGGAGGTAGCATTCCTTGGGCACGTAGTATCAAGTCGTGGAATATCGGTTGACCCGGCAAAGATTGAAGCTATTCAAAGCTGGGAGCAACCTAAATTAGTGACCGAGGTACGTAGCTTTCTTGGTTTAGCTGGTTATTATCGGAGATTCGTGGAAGGATTTTCTCGAATCGCTACTCCATTAACTCAGCTGACTCGGAAAGATACAAAGTTTGGTTGGAGCGAAGAATGTGAGCAGAGTTTTCAAGAACTCAAGAGGAGACTCATTTCAGCACCTGTTCTAACAATACCATCTGGCTCGGAGGGATTTGTCATCTACAGTGATGCTTCGAGCAAAGGGTTGGGATGCGTTCTCATGCAACATGGAAAAGTCATAGCCTATGCATCAAGACAACTCAAGGAATATGAGAGGAATTATCCTACTCATGATCTAGAGTTGGCAGCTGTTGTCTTTGCACTTAAAATTTGGAGGCATTACTTGTATGGGGAGAAAGTGGAGATCTTTACGGATCATAAAAGCCTCAAATATTTCTTCACTCAAAAGGAACTCAACATGCGACAACGACGTTGGCTTGAACTGTTGAAAGATTATGATCATACCATTCAATACCATCCTGGAAAAGCGAACGTGGTAGCTGACGCATTGAGTAGAAGATCATATGCGGGTACAAGTGCAATATTAAACGCAAAGGCCCATTTTGTGTGACTTGCAAAGGATGGAGATAGAGTTGAAGACTCCAGGGACCCATGTGATGATGGCGAATATACGAGTAGAACCGACTTTAATCGATAAAGTTAAAGCTGCTCAAGCTACAGACCTGGAGCTGATGCGTATGAGGAAAAAAGTGCAAGAAGGTGTTATGCCGGAAGCAAGAATCGATGAGGAAGGAATACTTCGAGTCAACTCCAGACTTTGTGTTCCTAACAACCCTGATTTAAAGTATGAAATCATGATGGAGGCGCACAACACACCGTTTGCAATCCATCCTGGAAGTACCAAAATGTATCATGATCTTCGTCATACATTTTGGTGGAGCAATATAAAGCGAGAGATAGCGCTATTTGTCTCAAGGTGTCTAACTTGACAACGAGTCAAGGCGGAGCATCAAGTACCAAAAGGTCCATTGCAACCACTTGAAATTCCAAAATGGAAATGGGAGCACATTACCATAGATTTCGTTACCGGTCTTCCTAAGGTTTCTCAAGGTATTGATGCGATTTGGGTCATTGTTGATAGATTGACCAAGTCTGCTCATTTTTTACCGATACGAGAAACTTATACACTTGAACGTCTTGCTCGTATGTACATAAACGAGATTGTAAGACTGCATGGTATGCCAGTATCCATAGTTTCTGATCGAGACCCAAGATTCACTTCACGATTTTGGGTTAGTTTACAAAAAGCTATGGGCACAGATTTACGATTTAGTTCGGCATATCATCCTCAGACGGACGGACAATCAGAGAGGACTATTCAAACTCTTGAAGATCTATTAAGACTCTGTGTCTTTGACTTCAAGGGAAGTTGGGACAAGTTATTACCATTGGTGGAGTTTTCCTACAACAACAGTTATCAAGCAAGTATTGGCATGGCTCCATTCGAAGCATTGTATGGAAGAAAATGTCGTTCTCCAGTATGCTAGGATGAGGTGGGTGAAGCAACGTTGTTGGGACCGGAGTTGGTACGTATGACTACAGAAAAGATTCAAACGATCCGACAACGTATAAAAACCTCACAAGATCGACAAAAGAGTTATGCTGATCTTCATCGAAAGGACGTGGAATTTGATGTAGGAGATCATGTGTTCTTACGTGTTGCTCCATGGAAAGGAGTTACGAGATTTGGAAAGAGAGGAAAGCTCAATCCTCGATTCATCGGTCCATTTTTAATCCTCGATCGAGTAGGAACTGTGGCTTATAGACTCGCTTTACCGCCAAGTATGTCTCGTGTTCATAACGTTTTTCACATATCCATGTTACATAAATATGTGGAAGACCCGAACCACATTATTGAGTTAGAACCGGACGAAATAGCGGAGGATTTGACGTATGAAGAAGTTCCTGTTCAAATCTTGGATAAAAAGGAACATATTCTACGCTCCAAGGTTATACCACAAGTCAAAGTTTTATGGAGAAATCATGATGTTGAGGAAATGACTTGGGAGTTAGAATCTGAAATGAAGTCAAGGTATCCCTACCTCTTCGACATACCAGGTACGTACCCTAATTTCGAGGGCGAAATTTCATAAGAAGATGAGGTTGTAAGACCCCAACTTTTATAAATAAATATGAATTTTCTATAAATATCATTTTTGAATATTATGGAGTTAATTTGATATAATGTTATAGTTGTGGGTAATATTTATAAATTTTGCAAAGTACGCAAGTTGTTATATAATATTCGATTGGTCGGGGAATATTCGTTTTAACAGGGAATATTCGTACAACGGCACAATCATTGGTGGACCCCACAACAGAATTATTGTCGGATTGAGAAAACGACAAAAATATTTTATTAAAAATAACGGCGGAAGTTTTACCATTGATATTGTTGAACTACTCGGTAGTAAAAGTACAGTAATACGTGTGGTTGCATAGTAGCACACGGTATTGATTATTAATGCTTATGTGAGAAGTCACTCAGTTTGATTCAGTTATTGTCAGTTACTAATATGAATTATTTAGCGATAATGAAGTTTTGTTTTATTCGTATTATTAACGTAATAAAACAGAAACATCTTTTTATATAAAACAGAATACTTTATTAAAGTTATTCTATAAATAGAATATATTATATTTTATTTAAAAGATTTTTCTTTAAATATGGACCGTTAGATTAAAGTAATCAATCTGGACCGTTCATTGATTAGTTACTATGCATTCTATTTTTCTATAAATAGCAGCTCATTCCTTCATTATTTCTTACGAATTCACTGAACTCTAGAGAGAGAAACTATAGAGAGAGAGAAGAAAAGTATTCTGCTACTTAACTACTTCCCTATTTCAGTTCTTCTTTAAAACGGTAAGGGGTGTTATTCTTTCTTATTCATGAAGAGAATTGTTGTTATTCCATTTCTTATTATTCTGTTGGAATAACCTGTATACGCGGTCTACCCTATACTTGGTGACATTCTTCTATTATTCTGTTAGAACATCCTGTCTGTGTATTTTACACTGGACCTGGTTCTGTCTTTATTATTATTCTGTTGCAACATTCTGTCTGTGTGTTTTACATCAGACCTGGTTCCGTCTTTATTATTATTCTGTTGGAATATCCTGTCTGTGCGTTTTACGCCGGACCTGGTTCCATTATTTA
This sequence comes from Panax notoginseng, assembly GCA_016801055.1. NCBI lineage: Eukaryota > Viridiplantae > Streptophyta > Magnoliopsida > Apiales > Araliaceae > Panax > Panax notoginseng. Next base: position 207,561,650 of record CM029018.1, on the reverse strand, counting down.
TTATTCTGTTGGAATAACTTGTCTGTGCGGTCTATCGCATGCATGGTGATTTCTTTTGTTATTCCATTCTTTATTATACTCAGTTGGTTAAGTTTTGACTTCTATACTCCATAAAATTTGTGGAATATCCTTGATAATTGCGTTTCATCCAGTATCTTTTCATGAAAATATTCTTAATCATTCTTGAATTTTACTCCACAAAGCAGTATCATGTTAACAATTTGGACGTTGTTAATTCTTGGATAAATTAATTCTTGAACTTATTTTATTGAATTCTTATATCATTGTCATCATCCTCATGTTTATAAAATGTTGAAAGTCATCTGTGGCTTGTAGTGCATAGATGGACTTGGTATGATTATGACAAGGGATTATTCGGTATAATCATGACCGTAATATTACAAATGATGTGGTAAAAGTCCTCATTGGCCCGTAGTGCATTGATGGACAGTTGTTGGCATGATCATGACCATTAATGAATACACGAATATCATTGGCCGTAGTGCAGGGGTGATTCGATGATGTAGATTATTTTATTAAGCTGAGTCCCAGCGATAACAGTGTTGAAAAACCTTTTAAATCATAGAAGATAGTAGATTTTATTTTCTACTTGACTCTTTTAATGGATTGCTTGTTCCGCTGCAGTTAAACTTGATGTTTGTTATATTTTATCAGTTTAACACTGTTGAAGGCTAATGATAATTTATTCTGTATTATCTTAGTCATAATATTTCTTACTGGGCTAGTTGAGCTCACCCTTTCTTTCACTGTTCTCTTCAAGAAATGAGAATATAGCTGGGACGAGTAGGAGAACAGAGTGATGGACCAGATGATAGTATTAGTAGTCCTCACTATTCTGTTAAATAGTGTGATAATAATTGTAATGAGGACTCCTTTTGAGTTTGTATAGTCTCTAGTAGACAATAATTGTATTCAAACTCACAGTTATATTTTGTCGTATTGTACACGACAGTTGTATTAGTAAGTTATATTTGTATTCTGTACCATGTATCTGACGACCCAAGATAGGTGATGTATACCTAATTTTGGGGGCGTCACATTTGTTGACGGTGTTGAGATCAATTAGCACACACATTATCTCAGAACCATATAAATCAAATAGTGTAGAAAGTAAACACTCAGGCCTAATCCTAGAGAGAGAACATTCAGCAATAGAGTATATATAAGAGTAACCAGTTGCGGAACCAGAACATTTTTAGAAGGGGGCCAAAATATATCAATAAAAAAATTATTTATTAACGGTTGGAGTACTTCTTTCAAATTTATTTTGTCGAATTATAGTATTTCACAGCATCCTAGTCCAATCTTTGTCAACTTTTGAGTTGTGAGTCTAATGGCTTTATATATATATATATATATATATATATATATATATATATATATATATATATATATATTAATTTTTTCTGAACTATGAGACTATTAATCAGATTTTAAAATTTTTAGTCAACTGATTAACTACTTTTATAGATAAATTATAAATTATAATATTATATATTCAAAACCTTATATTGTGGTTCGTGTGACTAATTAGCTTGAAAGAATGAATTCCAGCAACAACAAAAAAATAGAAAAAGAGAGATTTAATAATCTTGATAAGATAGAACTATGGTGAACTAATGGTCACTATAGTAAGATAAAAAAAATTTTATTTTATTTCTTTAGCTTTTTATTTTTAATTAGTTTACAGAGAGATTTATTTTCACTTTTTATTTTGCCTCACTTTGATGGTAAAGTAAAAACAAAAGAAAAGTAAAGGAGCAAAGAAAATACATAAAAAAAAGAAGGGAAAGAAAAATAAATAACTCTCAAAAATTTTAGGGTTGGGGGTCATGACCCCCTGGACACCCCCTAATTTCGCCTATGAGAGTAACTATGCACTAGCTAGAATCTGTTGTAAAGTGGCAATTCGATTTTCCTGATTACGCTAAAAATTGGGCCGCCACTCGACGTCGAGGCCGACGATGAGGCGGTGGGGGCGGCTCTGTTAGATGTGTCAAATGTTTGAGATCTACGTGTTAAGCAATTATGCTAACCGTACAAGTTGTGGGTGTCATCCGATAACTCGTGGTCTTATGGCTGTGGCGGTGACGGAGCCGCGGAGAGTGGGTGATCGTGAGAGATTAAGATCCTCTCTATTTCAATTTAAAACGGAGAGTCTCTATTTAAATATTTAAATTTAAAGTTATTAGATTTAAAATTATTAAGGTGGGTGGTTGGAAAAATTGTTTTACGATTTTTATATATTGTGCATTTTATATATAAAGAGCTAAATTTTAAATAATCTTTATAATACAAAATTTATATAAATTTAACTCTGTTGTATAAAATGCAACTGACTTTATATAACGTTCATCTAAACTAATTGGTATCAACATCCCTCCCTCTCTCTCTCTCTCTCTCTCTCTGTGTGTAGAATATAGGCCAATCCATCCATCCATCCATCTATCAGTTAAGTGTGTCCCAAAAAGAGAAGACTGGTGACTTCTTTGTCAGTATAATACCCCTATAGACTTGCACCTACTTCTACAGCTACAATAAGAAGAATAGTCTTTTGTTAGTAGAGATATTGGCACCATTTGGGCTTTGGCTTTTTCTGCTTTTGTCCAACCAAATACTCCCTAGTCCCACCTCTAACAATAACAAGAAATTAAGCAATAGAGACCGCACTAAACATTACTACTTCATAAACAACTCTTTATAAACCCCATAACCAATAACCAAATACTACTCCTACTCAATATTCTCTCTCCTCTCTTGCCATCCATTGCAAGAACATGGACGGTCAACACAGCCCACTTCTTAATTGGCCTTACTTCTTCCAAGGAAAGGTCTGATTTTAAGTTTTACCCTCTTTTTTCTTCATGAAAAATGTGGTTTTAGATTTTGTGCTTAGTTATGTAAAATGGATTCCCATTTTCTTGAAATTTGAGAGCCAATTGAACATGGGTTTCCATTTTATTGAAATTTGAGAGCCAATTGAGCATGGGTTTCCATTTTCTTGAAATTTAAGAGCCGACTGACTGAACACGGGTTTCCATTTTCCTTAAATTTGAGAGCTAATTGAGCGTGGGTTTCCATTTTCTTTAAATTTTGAGTTAATTGAGCATGGTTTCCTTCCATTTTTTTTAAAGTTTGAGAGCTAATTGAACATGGGTTTCCATTTTCTTTAAATTTTAAGCTAATTGATCATGGTTTTCCATTTTCTTTAAATTTGAGAGCTAATTGAGAATGGGTTTGGTTTCTATTTGGTTTGCAGAGCACAGAGGAACTGACACAGTCTCTTTTGGTCACTACTATGGAGCTAGAAACAACAAGGGTTCGAGCTCAAGAGGAGCTGAAAATGAGGGATGACCAATTGACCCAGCTCACAGATTTGCTGAATAAAGCCATTACAGAGAGAAATGAAGCACAAGACAATTACCAAAAACTTTTTCTTGAAAAACTCTTGCTCCAACAACAACACCTTCAAACAGCTCCACACTCTGGACTTTCAAGCATTGAAGATGATCCCAAAATTAGAGGGCTTGATTCCAACAATGGCTTCTCTTCATCTGATTGTGAAGAAAGCATTGTTTCTTCCCCAATTATTGACCCAATTCCACCATTAACAAAAGATCAAGAATTCATTCTAGTGCCAGAGAAGCCATTACCGGAAAAGGGGAAATTTTTGCAAGCAGTGATGAAAGCAGGGCCATTACTTCAGACCCTCCTTCTGGCTGGACCTCTTCCTCAGTGGCGCCACCCTCCGCCGCCACTCGACACCCATCAGATCCCGCCACCGCCGGTGGCCGTCCCATCACCACCGCCACAACTCCTCCAGCAAGATTCTTTCTTGAACGTTTGTGCTTTCAGTAACAATAACATTAACAACAATTGTGGTAGACTGAATAGGAAAAGGGGTTTTTGTGAAGGCTCTGATTCTTCCACAGATGCCAAGTATCAGAGGGTTGTCCTCAATTAACCGACACTGTTGGAGGATAATCTCATAATCCTAGTAATTCAGTAGCTTTTAAAATAGTATTACCATTTACACTTTAGGTTAATTAATGAGAATGAAGGAGTATGATGGATATGCAGCTGATCTAGTATCATTTTGTAATTTGTACAGAGGCTTGATTCAGAAAGGGGAAAGGTCCCATAGTTAAGTTAGGTCGGAGTATTGAAGAGAAAAAGTGCAGCTTGTTCTGTTCATAGCTTCTTTTTTACGGACACTAGTTGGTTGGAAATTTCCTATTTTTGTTCACATATCAAATTTCCTGTCTTTATATATATATATATATATAATTTAGATTTGTTTTGATGTGGAAAGGGGTTGATTTTCTTGATATTATTGTGGATTTAACATGTAATCTTTGATTATTTAGTGTGTATGTATGCACGTGAAACTGTCTCGATAGGGACCTAGATCCCTCTATTACATTTTACGTTCATTTATTTTTCTAATAAATAAGAAACTAAATATTAGATTTAGTGTTGTTAATAATAGTATCGCTGATATCACTTTATAAAAATGTTAATTTTGTCATTAAATATGTTTTGAAAACATGAAAAGTGTAAGGGATGAAATTTTGATCAAGCTTGAGAAGTTTGTTTAGTTACTAAGTAACATTTATTACGTATGATCTCCAAATACGTTGGAGTAGTATTGTTTTTGATAAATTACATTTGAAATAATCTATCTATCTTTTGACGACAAATACAATTAATTACACGAAATGGGGAGTGGTGGATTTGTTGCGATTGGGAAGATGAGAGTATGGCCAACAACCAGAAGGTGTAAGAGTCTTGGTTGTCGGGTGAGTGAGCCCACAAATCAGAATCAGGATCTACTACCCTCTACTACAATGGTGATGTTTTTGTTATTATAATGTGATCTCAAATCATTTCTATATTTCCCTTTACCTTTCCTTTTCTCTTTGCGCCACACTCAATTGCCTTGTATAATTAATTGCTATTGCTTTTGTATGCACACACACCCTTTCTTTTTCTCACAAAAGGAAGGGAAAAGTAGGTTATTCTATACCCATTTTAACAATTCACTTTCCAAGATCAACATTTAAAATATGAATTATTTTCATGCAACTTTTCTTTTCAAGGTAATGTTAAAAAATAATATATAACATAATATAACTTTCGAGTTCAAGCGTTGTGTACCCCTTCTCTTCTGTTACACTAAAACCAACTGAAATATTCAGGAAATGCAACTCTTTCTATAGATAGAAACAAGTTGCATTTGTCATTTAATATAGAAATTAGTTTAATTGGTAAAGAAAATGTGGCTTTCAATTCTTAATTTCAGCGGACGTAATAGCATTCCGGTTTCGAAAAGGCACAAGGAATGACTCCTCTTCACATGTCAAGGAATAGAAACTCTACGCTTAAGATGAGAAGAAATCGACCTTACATGCTGGCTGGCTGTAACCAATTAATGACTTACTAAGAATGGCGTTTTGTGACTCTTGTCAACAGAACTGGTCCACACGGCAGGCCAACTCATGGCTTGTGAAAGGCTTTTCTATGCCTGCATCACATTGGCTTGACTGGAAAAGTCACATATTAATTATTATATTATATACTTGCAAATATTTCTAGAAACTGTAGCCTTTATAAAGCTTTGCTAACGTGATTCAAGTCAGCAGTCACCGGAGGAATTACAAACTGGACGACAGGGACTCAAAATGGACTTTCAGTTGCCAAAAAGCGTCCTGATAGTTGAGAATTCACCACCTATTACGCGCTAATGCACATGTGCGCGCACAATTGGGTTGAAGATGGTGATCATCCCCCTAACTCTTTATCTTTTATGCATTGACTAAATTGTCTCTATGTAATGATTTCATGGAGGAAGCTAAGCTAAGAAACAGTTAACTGAAGAATTTCAGGAAGTGAAACCATGCCAGAAAAGTTTTGACTGGTTGCAACAGTTTCTAAGATGGAAATATCAGTGGCAGTGCAAACATTTTCTCAAATACGTACGTACATCTCATGGGAGAGTTGTCCCTGACCTGGTACAAGTCTTTCAGCAGCTTACCTGGCCGACGCTGGGTATCAACATCAAGCTGACTGCTGCTTCAACACGGCTCTAGTATGGATAAATTTAGCTACTACGTACGCAAGAGTCGAACAGTAACCAAAACAATGTAAAACCATTGTTAGCTTATGTTTACAATATGACGTACGCTTGCAGAAGATAGACATCAAGCTGACTGCTGCTTCAAGACAAGACACCCTACCCTTATAATCTGCACTTTCTTGACAAATTTATAACTTTAAAATAACATTCATTAATTGTTTTGAATAAGAGATGTAAACTTCAGTAGACATTTGCCAAGACAAAACAAATAGCTAGCATAAACATCAAGGCATAGCTTCTTTTTTTTTAGCATTCACAAAAAATTAAATATTAAAAAAAATAACATTGTTGTTAGTTGGAAATTGAATGTTAATTTATGATTTTGAGTCCCCAAACGTCACATAGGCGTTAAACTCTAATTTAAAATCGGTAATGGAAATCTTACTTGGGTTCAAGAATGTTGAGAATTGAATATCTTCATTTTAATGTTTGGATATGTTAGGAATTATGTGTCAAATTTTTGTTACATTCTTATTTTCTTATTCAACATTTGGTAATGCTCATTTAACATAAAGAAATAGTATAAATTTTTTGATAAATTACTATTAATAAAAAATTTAATATAATTAAATATGACAAATGGGTAATTTATAATTGGGTTGACGCAAGCAAGTTTAAAGACAAAAAGTGAGATTGAATTTTTTTAAAAACATAAATTGAATAACAAGGAGAGAGAAAGTAATAATGAATAAAACCTTTTATAGAGAAAAATGTGAATAAATAAGAAATACTTTTTAGATAACACTGACATTGGAAATGAATTGATTCACTATAAAAGTTATTCCTTGGGATAATCTAATAGGTAGGTCGTAGGTATGTGGTGTTCTTGTGGTTTCATGCCAAAACTTTAAACTTAGGTTTTGGGTTTAAATTTGGGAAGAAACCATATTTTGACAATTAATTTAGAAAAAATCAATAGTCACATTTGTATTTTAGCCGACAGAAATATATGGGTTTACTCTTAACAGATCTACCATAGGTAAGAGAGAGACGGTCATCTTAATTATTGTGCAGACAGAAAATATACGTAATTATGTTTTGAAATACCACATGGATGCATAAAAATTCTTTGCAACGCATCTGTCAAGGGTAATTATTGATTTTTACAAAAAGAGTCCAATTTTGAGTGGTATAAATAAATTTGTGGCATTTTCATATATTTTAATCAATAGAATCACGAATATTGTAAAAAATTCTCCTTTCATTCTTAAATAAGTGTCGTTTAAAATTTTTGCACATGAATTAAGAAAGTCATTTAATACTATTATTTAATAATTAAAATCTGTGTGAAATTTCATCACTACCCCTTTATGAGAATTTGAAAACTATTAATACTAAGGGTGAAAATTTCTTAGAACAATGAGAAAAGGTAAAGGTAATATAAAAAAATAAATAATTTATTCTCCTAAAAAGTTGTAAACGACAGATAATTTGAAACTAATTTTTTTTTTTTCCAAAACATATCTTATTTAGAAACGGAGGAAGTATAAAACTTGTAGTTTTCAATATTTGAGCTTAAATTTTAGGGATTTTTCAAATTTTAGAACTGATGGAGTACCACCACTTATACGTCATAGATTTCACGTTTCAGATTTACTTATCATATATATATAAAAATACTATAAAAATATATTCCCACAAGGAAATAATTAACTCGATGGTTAAACAAACGGTTAACATAAAATCTCCATCAGAGGATACTACCAACTTTTGAGTGCTCACTGAGATTAGGTATGTTGAAAAAAAATAAAAAAAATACACGGGACAATCAATAATGGATGTGTCCTAACATAATAAACTCATGGTCCTAACTCACGTAAATTTATTCATGGTTTCACTCAAATTATGTTAATAAGCCAAGAAGTTTTATTTTCTACTCAATATATATGCAAGGAACGGAACAACTCATGATCATAGTTGAGACAAAACCAGAAAGACCAACTGACATGTTAAGGATGGCTGTTGATTGATACAACAAATTCTTCACGGAAGCCTTTGCTTCTTCTTCAATCATCTTCATTATCATCTTGATTGTTCCTTTGAGCGTGCTTCTGAGTATTATACATCTCAGCTACCTAAAAAGTAAGGGATAGAGGACAAGATAATGCCATATACACAATAACTTAATCAACCAGCTGGAAATAAAATAATAATTGAAAAAAAAACATAGTTTCTCACCATTTCAGAAGATGAGGCTTGCTCAGGAATCTTATCTTCTCGAACACGAACCAGTCGTGGAAATCGGAGAGAAATTCCCTTTTCCAAAAAAGGAAAAAAATGAGATGAAGGGGAAAAAAAATCACTATAAGCATGCATTCTGAACATAAATAAAAGTTTACTATTGACTTCCAATCTACAAACAATGAATGATTATGGAATCAGAAATAGGTAAAGGAACAGAAAGGCAGACCCACATATACAGACATGCAATGTTCGAAAAAGCCGAGAAATCGGTACGAGGCGTTTTTCTCTAGGCTATGCGAGGCGTAAGCCTCGAGGCGGAGCGAGGCGGAAGCCTTGATTTAAAGACCTAAAAGTCCCTAAAAAATTATGAAAAAATACTAATAAAACCATAAAATAATTCATCATTACAATTAAGGTCATAGAAGACATAAATAACCAACGTCACAGTAATGTAACATTGATAGAATTTATTACTGTTCAAAAACTGAATATAAATGTGATTCAGGGACAGCGTTCACAGGGCATCACCGACAACATTAACATGATGACCAAGATCAAGATCACTGTTATAAACTTGCCAATCCTAAGTCCTAACTTATTATTTTGGTGACATTAGCAATTTATGTAAACAAATAATGATATTGTTATTGACAGTTAAAAAAACCAAATGGAATTATCATATGCTATCTTTGTTCAAAAAGAAATTAATAAAAATACAAACAGAGCAATATATCAAGATTCTCTCAAGTACACAACAAAAATTGTTTGGCAAGTTTATAACAGTGATCTGTTTGTTCAAAACTATTTTGTAACATTTGATCACCTGCAGCAACGAAAAAAAAACCCTTAACCAAATGAATGGAAATAAACAGAGACTATATTGTTGGAAAAAGACAAAAACAGAGGACTTAACCAAATAACAGAGTCACTTAGCCGTTAGCATTCATAACTCATAAGCAATGTTCGAAATAGCATAAAAAGTCACTCAAGAAAAATAAAACACAACATACCTGCACCACTCAGAAAAACAGAAGACGCCACTCAGAAAAGATGAAGAAAAGAGAAGACGCGTTAGAGGAAGAAGAGAAGACGCGACAGAGGAAGAGGAGAAGACGCGACTCAGGAAGACGCAACTCAGAAAGGCGCGATAGAGGAAGAAGAGAAGACGAGGCGAAGAGGAGAGCAGAGTGTCGCGAAAAGGACAGAGGAAGAAGGAGAAGAAGAAGGAGAAGAAGAAAGAGGAGACGGAACATACCTGTAGAGTGTCGCGAAGAGGAGAGCAGCGAAGTCGATGCAGCCAAATCTGATCTTAGAGTTTTTTTAAAGCCAAACCAAGGCTCTCGCCTCACGTACGCCTCGAGGCGCAACGCTTTGAGGCGGACGCCTCGGCCGAAGAAGGAGTAAAGTTCATCGAAACCCATAATCGCGTACGCCTCGCCTTAGCCTTTCGCCGCCTCGAGGCGTACGCCTCGAGCGCTATTTCGAACATTGCAGACATGTAATGTAGAAAGTGGCTGAGCAAATTAGATTACAAGAAGTAACCCCGAGTGATATAAAGATTAAATGTTTCTTTAGTAGTTTAGTTTCAGTTATGCACAAACTGAAATATGACCCTGCAAAGTTCAGAAAATGATTTAACACTTCCGAAAACAAAAAGAAAATCATCAACCTTGTTGGAATCCACAACACCAATGGCAGCACGATAAACAGGACTGATGGTTAAGTCTGCAGCTTTCACCTCCCACACCTGAAAGATATGTCAAAATATGATGAATATATTGTGAGTAGGTGGTGACGAGGACTAACAATCCTATGGAAACAGGATAAACGATAAACTACTAATTGATTAACTAAACTATTTAACATTTCAACTGTGGTCTGTCCATATTGTCATATTCTTTTTTTATGTAATGTTTTTCATAATATTTTTCAGCTATAATGAAGAATATAAAGTGTTTTCAACAAGTCACAAATTAGTTCCAAAAACACGAAATTAAACACGACACTTGTCATAAAATGTAGGATGGAACGGAGGAATTAGTATTTTTTTTTACCTATATGCACTATCTGGAATCTGAGAATCCATATGAGCAAAATAAAAGGTCATATTACCCGACATCAATGACTCTTTTATTTCTCTATTGTCTGTCTAAAGTAGGTTTGCCAACCTCTAAGCATGCCCCTTTCTGCGAGGGGTTGTTTGCCCTAGAGAATTATTCAAAATGTGCTCCAGATCATGAGAATAAGCTTCCGTGATGAAAGTGGCATGTCTATTTCTGTAAATTTCGGTTGCATGTGCCCTCCACCCCCCCCCCCAAGTTGGCACTATGTTGCAAGTACAACAGAAAGTGACCTCACCACACTCCAAGACTAGGAAAAGATAGAAACAGGGAACTGGTAACATATAAGTCATATTTACGAGGTCAGAAAACAAAAGGTTTCACAGTTCTATGAAATTATTAGGTATTTCAATGAGGATTGTTCTAGTTACACCTTTTATATTCAATCACAAGCTGCCACCTTTTTATAAGTACTGTAAACAAGAAAGAAAATATGCAGATTAGGCAGATTCAAATTTTAGTATCTCAGAACAGAAATGCAAAAAAAGGAAAGATGAATACTAAATAGAACCAAAAAGAAACACGTAATATGAAGGGGTGCAGTTACATATATATATATATAGAGAGAGAGAGAGAGAGAGAGGGAGAGAGAAGGCATTTGTTAAAGAAAAAGAAAATTAAAATAATTACCTCAGTTGGTTCAAACCATACATCTGGATCAACTGTATCAGCATACCGGTAGTAGGACTGGAAAAACAAGTATGTTAGAACTTATAAATGGTACGTAAAAACAGCCCAGACATGAACAATGTTTCAGTCATTCTAAGAGAATGAAAGAGAAATGAACCCAACCTTTGGCTTTGGAATCACTTTAGAACGGAGACTGGTAGAGCACTGTTCAAGTATTGCTTCAGAAAATCCGGTGCCTATCAAAGGTCTCAAAATATTTAAAAATTGTGTTTGTGGCCTGGAAAAAGGGTTGGGGTGGACATCACCATTAAACTTGAAAGAGAATTAAAATCCCTTACCAATTTTACAAATCGTTTGAAATTCTTCATTAGTGCTATCATAACAAGCAAGGAGAAAAGCACCATATACACCTACAGAAAAACAATTAATTATAAACTGCAGTCAGTTTGATGATGAAGTAATATTAATCTTTACCCAAACCAAGGAACCCGCATCAACAAAATTCAAGCCTGAGGGGATCTAGATAAGAAGGATTGCATTAACCATACACATAGTAAAGTAATATAAGGGAATCAATGTGTCAATATCTGAACAAAAATATTCAGCAAGTGGTCCAAAATATCTTAATATAACTGACGTTGATTCAAACAAAAAGGGCTTTTAGGTGGAATTACCAGTACGTTTTCCCCGACCATGAAAAGCAGCAATGGGTACTAAATCGAGCGAGTCTCCAATACTATATACAGAATCAGTAACACAACATCATATCATTAAACAGTCAAAAAGCTATACAAACACAAAAAGAAAAAAAACATATATCATCACTAACCTCTCCATGTAATCCTTCTTCAGTTTTAGCCAGTTATTTGACCTCTTTGAAGGTTCATATGTAGCATCTCTATTTAATGTTTTGATTATCAAACCCTCACAACTGCAAAATACGAATAAATAATGGCAACATCATAACAGCTTCCAGAAATGATTTGAAATAAAAAGAAGAATTTATACGATTCATCATTAGTAAAAAGAAGAATTTATCCAGCTTATGGCATACAGCTCAAAGAGCAATGCTAAAACTGAGAGTTACCTCGCATCAACAGAATTTTCAAGAAACTTCTGTATTTCCTCAAGATCATTTGATGTTATTGCTGTTGCAAACTGAAAGCATCCAGTTTCTTCCTCAAATGACTCTTTAAGACGCTGCAAAAAATAAGTCCTAGAAAATGAATCGAAAATATATTCTCAATAAAAAGGTAAAATTAAGTAAGAAAGATCAACATATAAAGATAATTGAAACGTGTAGAATATCATGTTATAGTGTAAATAATTAAGCCAGGGTGTCAAGCCCCTTAAGGCTTTAACTAACTTGAATAATGGGCCTAAGCCAGACAGAGAGAAGGGCGCAGAAAAAGGAAAGAAACTTAGGGAAGAAGATGAGCCGAGCTCAGTTTTCATATATTTCTCAGTACATAAAATAAAAGTGATTTCATTACATTATATAGAAGATACCCCGTCTCTCATGCTATCCTATACCACATGGTTAACCTATACCCTATTTTTAACCAAGTCACACATTCTGATTTTATTCTAGATATTTCCTAATAACTACTTTTCATAAAATAGCCTCAGCTGTTGGTCAAAATTACAGACTTGACACACGGACAATTTTTGGAAGTATCAGTCATTTATAAGTTCCAGTCACTATAGCATTTCTCTAAGTGACAATGTCATTCATAATAACGAATTAACTTAGACATCATAAAAGCATCCCATAAAAGGACCATAAATGAACTATTATAAAAGGAAAAGGGACAAAACACAACAAATACGGAGCAATAAGATAGAATTTACCTCCTTCCGAACATTAAGTTGCTCCTGTAAAAGTGTCTGGCCATTCAGATACAATATATCAAATGCAAATATGCAAACATGAACCTTGATGTCACTTATCACAACATTTTTACGAGCACGTGTGCTGAGAACCTGACATAAACAGTCATTAACTGTGGAAAATGAGAGGCCGAAAGCGAGTACTTTGTGACATGTAATAAGAAATAAATTGTTCTACCAGATATTGCAATAAGCAATAAGCAACAGCAAATGCAGCTTGCCCAGCCACTAGCCTAAGATGCTGATGGCCCTTATCAGTCATAACTCTGCCAAATTTAGCAATAATGCCAACAATAAATGCCTATTCATATACCATTAATTTTGCTACCATGGCTCTATAAGCAATTAGTCTGGAAATGGAGCCTAGAAGTTGTCATCTCAGGACCTAGTTGTAGCCTTAATAAAAGTTACCATTTACAAGGAATGAAAATATAAAACACAGATTTATGTGCCCGGGGGTTAGACAAATTCTATGCATTGGAACTCAAAGAAAAGAGGCCCAGGATGATTCCACGAGGGATAGATTTCCGCCCAATGCGCATCACAATCGACAATGAAAACTATTATGATACCATCTCAATCTAGCTGAATGAGTTCATACTGCATTGACTATTGAAATCCAGGAGATCCCTTTCACTTTTCTTTTCTTTTTTGGTGCAAAAAAATTTTGTTCTAGGAGTAGGCTGCCCCACAACAGGGCAGAGCACAGGGTGTAGCCCTGGATCCCCACCTCCCAAGAGCCACGGAAGAGGCTCGAACGGAGATCCCTTTCCCAAACCAACCTTGAGATGAAAAGATTGATAACCTGAAAAGCAATCTGACACCAAACATTGCAAAAAGCAATCCAAACAAAAAAAATCAACAACTTTTTGGGATCTAAAAGAAGCAGATTGAGTAGAGAACCAAATTCCTTACGACCATTACCCTCTTAAGAAATACATGGCCAGATTTTAGATTTGCAAACCAGTCAAACGACAAACACAAGTAATGATATAGTGAAAACAATTTCGGTGTTCCAGCTAACCTGTCATTCATTGATATTCATAAAAAGTGAAATATCAGTGTTCTAAAAGTCGCTAGGCGGACCCTAGTGCCTGGGCGTTTTCCTAGGCGGGCAAGGCATTTTGTTAGGCGGTCTCATTTATTTATTTTTCTATTATACATACTTGTTATACTATACAAAGCATAAATAGATGTAATTTTTTAAAATTTTACATGAAAATTATAAAAAAAAAATTAAGACTTAAAAATTCATTTAAGTATTATAGAGGTTCAAAGTAAAGGCATAGTTCAGCCTAGGTGCCCAGCCAAATCTAGACAGTAGAGGACCGCCTAATGCCTAAGCGGGGATTAATCAGACCTAGGCAGGGATATTTTTAGAACACTGTGAAATATACACCAAAACTTGATCAGAAATAACATTACCTGGAAAGGTAAGATTTTCTGTTTCTCACGATCATAAGCAACAAGTTCGCAATCTAGAACAAATGATGAAATGGACGATTTCTTTAATCTGCAATTCAATTTTAGAAGTTACTGATGACTATAATGATGCAAAAATGTATTTTCTGACCGTAAAAATCAAGTATATGAGAAAACAGGCAATGCGGGTGGAGGGGTGTATAAAACTCTTATAAGGATATCACGGCCTGGTAATATAATATTTATTGCAACTTTGCAAGTGTAAAAACACTCTAGGGGTGAGAGGAAAAATCAGTAACAAACACTTTTCTTTTCCAAAAACAATAGTTGAGGAGAAACAGAAATCCTCCAAATCATAACATCTCTAGAAAAGAAAATCCTAAATAGAACAGCGCACGAATCCTATAGCAAATCAGATACAGGTATCACCATAAAAGTGCCCGTGCCCATGCCCAAAAAGCCCGTATAGAATGGTAAAAAGTAATCACAAATAATATATCCCCAGATTAGCCCAAAATAAAAGGTGTTCACTACAATATGCATATATATATATATATATATATATATGTATATATATATATATATATATACATATACGTATATACAAAACAAACCAAACTAGTTGAGATAACTGCCTGATAATAACTTTCACCCAAGAACCAACTACTGTTCAAACTTCCATGCCCATGCATAGCATAAACAATAGAAAAGGTATTTGCTTAAAGACTTGGGAGAGAAAAGAAAAGGAAAAACCCCACAATTTAACAGCCAGAGAGATTCAACTGAAAACTATCAATTACCTAGTTACATGTACATTTCCAGTTACCAATTGGTATATCCAGAAATGCATAGTCCATATTTTACTTGTTTTTGGTAATAGAAATGCATAGTCCATATTACGTTATTAATGTGTTGTGCAAAAAGTTTTTCACATTTCAGAACTTTGAGCTAAATTTAAAACTAAGATTATTAACAGAATAAATAAAGTATGATTAATAGTATTGACCATACGAGATGAGCTTACCTCGAAATAGCAGCAACTACATCAGGAAACTTTCCAGTATTTCTTTCAGCATTTCGACTATATATCTCAACTGAACCATCCTCCATGTAATGGATCTATTTACAACACAAATATAACTACAAACAAACAGATGAGAAAAGAAAAAATCACTAAAACAACATTCTATTACCTGAGCACGTTCTCCGTCATACTTATATTCACAGGTAAATTCAATATCATGAAATTTATCTACAATCTCAGACACCCCTTTAGTTGGTTTTGCTAGCATAGGTCCAACTGGAACACCAGGTGAAAAGTTGCATGTCTTTGGAAGATTCCATACACCACCAGTAAGGATAGCAGGAATTATTTTATCATATACAGGAATCACAGAGTAAACTTGTTTAACAATCTTTGCAGCCTGAACAACAAAAATAACAGGGTTAGTGAGCAGAACATGCAAATGAATAGCAAGTTAAATGAAATTAGACATCATTATTTAAATAAGTAAAAAGAACCACGCGATTACGCCTGGCTACTCCCTGAAAATTAGAATACTAGTGCAATTTACAGATCTTATTGGTATTCCAAGAAGTGTAGATTGACAGAAATTATCAGTTTATATGTTGATTTCCAGTTGTAGATCAATGATAAATTTCACAAAAAACACAATCTCAAGCACTCAAAAGTTAAAAGCTCAGCTAGTCTAATGAAAAGTCACAATATAATTCAAAAGTACTTTCAGCATTCACAATTTACGCTGGAACCAAGAAAATTAGATATGTAAGTGACAGATATTAAGTTATAGAGTTATACAGTTTGTTGCCTCTGAACCTTAAACTAATTGCAGCGCATAAACTCAAAAAACCACGTGAAGGGATTTATTATCACACATATAATCAAGCAAATGATAAGTCTGAGATGATAAAACCATGATGAAACCATTAAGAATAGTTCACCTGCTTCAACATTCCCTTGGAATTCAAGACCCATTCCTATATCCAAATTATACGTGTGTATGTGGGTGTGTTCAATGTAATTATCTACAAATATCTGTTGAAAGAACTCTTTCTCAAACTCTAAATTAGCATTGGAACTTTGTGTATGCACAAAAAGCTCAATGCATCAGTTATTGGTTAAGTCTTATTTTTCAGAACCATTGGAAATGAATGGCTAAAGTAAAAGACATGTTGCCTTCAGCTCCTAAAATCACTCATCATATAGCTAAGTGCAGTCATCAAAATGGACCTACTAAATTGAATCAAAAGCCATCTTTTTCCACAAATGAATGACTCCAAATAGTTTGTGCGCATCAGATATGTAGTAAAATTAACTAAATATTCAACTTGTAATTGGAGCTTGCTGCATGCATCACATAACTGGTGACACCATGAAAATCATTGAAGTCAAGAGAGATGTATAACACTGCACATCAAGCATGTCATAATATGATGCAGAATCTATGCTTGTAATGCTGCTAACAGAACAGCTAATACTGAAATAGAACTATAATAATGAGCAAAACCTAATAAATGTTATATATTGGCAACCTATTTGGTATTGGATCATCATAATGCAGAAGAATACATAAAGTTACCTCTTCGAGTGGAGAATCTATACGTGCAGGAGGTGAGGAATGTTTTTCAGTATAATGAGCAGCATGCCCCAGGGCAGCTAATAGAGTTTGCTCTGCCAAACCAATCCTTAATTTTGTCTGCACATACAAACTCAAAGCATGTTTATCATAGGAGAAAGGTGTCAACACAGGAACCTCAAAACGGTTCTGTAGCTAACCTGAAGTAGCCGGATCAAATATTGAGGTTCACAATCAGTGGCAGCAACAAGAAGTGCCTTAATACGGTTCTTTTTCTTCTCTTGACTGTCCTTGCCGGATTCCTACCAATATACAAGTGAATGCAGTCAACTTAAGCTTTAGGTCATTCTTGTTTTGTTCAGGTACATACTGAAGTCTTTTTTGTCCTCACACAAAAATGAATTCACAACAAAATGCAGTGTCTACAAGATCAAAAAGGCTAGAAAATTAATCTAATACGTATTTTTGGGCATATGCATACACAAAAACGGATACTGGATGATATATCTATACATATAATGTGTGCGTTTGAGGACGGGTGCGTGCATTCTCAGCAACCAAAAAGCAGAAATGACACTTTAAACTTTTCTACTTGGGGGATGTAGTTGGGATTCAAGTACCATCTCCCTAAAGTCCTTTGAATATTTCCACATTACAGTTATATAGGCATCAGATAAAATGTCATTGCCATGCCTGTTTTTATGAACTCTTCGCCTTGATATATTTTTTTGAATTACAAATATATTAACAGCTATAAGAATCGTTTGAAGTTGTGGCCTCAATTTTATGAAAAACAATAAGAAATAATTATTTGACTTATTTTGATCCACATAAGGTTTAAATAGAAAAACAGAACCAATAATTTATATATTATTCACCTAAACAGTGTTATGGGATTTTACATGCCTAAAATTAAAATTTACAAAAAACAACCTTTTACTGCACCAAACTGTTTCAATTTTCAATCTGGCCTTTGTACTGAAATCATCTCTCCATCCCTCATGGAAACCCGCCAAATGGAAACAAAAAGTGTACAAATAAAAAAGAGAGTGCCCCGCCTGGGTGGTGGGGCACATAGAGCCACCCATCTAAAAAACTATGATTAAACATCTCTTTTATTTTACTTATTTTATCAAGAAACAACGACAATTAATATATTCTTTTTTAATTAGTAAATAAATTGTATTAAATACGTGCCAAACAGAGGCAAATTCGAGTACACGGTTTGAGCTATGCTTCATTCAACTAAAGATGGTTAAACCAAATCTTAATTAATCGTTTGAGCTACACTTCATTCAACTAAAGATTTTTAAACCAAATTCAAACTCAATTTCCCAATAACTGCTATCATTAAAAACCACTGCAATGACAAAATATCTCACTAGAAAGTCGCATTAAGCACATCAAAGTAAAAAAAATCCTCTTTAGCTTAGAACAAATTTTGAATTCATCGTACCTTGGCAATGAGCTGAAATGTATTAAAAACCTTGGTGACAGTCAATGCTTCAGGTTTACGCATCAAAGATTGAGAGGAACGGCTTGCATTTGCAACAAGGCCCAAATCTCCCAATTCCTATCATTTAATAACACATAATAAAGATAGTAATTAGAAAAATAGTCAATAGGAAACGAAAAATGAAGGCCCAACGAGAACATAAATGTTTATTTCAAAGGCATATATCACTGCAAATAATAACACAATCATGAAGCAGTTGCATTACTTCAGAGGTCAAAAGAATAAGAATGCATAAACAGACTTCATAAGGTTAAGTCTGCAAATAGAAAAGGAAAAAGAAAGATTCCCAAGAAAAAAAGAAGTATATAAGACGCATATACCATCCATTATATAGGATTACTTGGCCCTGTGTCAAAATGGAATACACTAAATTTATGTTGTAACATGATTATAGTGGTCATTTTTTCTGTTTTATATATGGCCAAAACACAGAGAACTTCTGAAAGTAAAAAAAATTATCATAGAAGCTGAACGATCAAGTGCATTGAGCAGACAAAAAAGACGGAAGTCAAAGAAGAATTATTTTTCTCATTACTTCGTATTGCTTTTTAATCTGCGCTTCTCTGCGTCCACAAGCTTCTGCTAGCGCTTTAATAATAGAAGCTTCCCCAATTCCAAGCTCTAACCCTTCGTGGGCAGGCGCAATCTTATTTGCCAAAAGATACACAACAGGAACCAAATCATCAGGCGACGTCTGTATCACAGTCCTCAACATATTACACACAATCTCCGTAATCGCAATCCGACCCGTCTCCTTCAAAATGGCATCAAACACTCTAGCCAGAAACAGAAACGGCACTTTCTCACCATCCCCCCAAAACGCAGCCTCTTTCGGATCAAAATTGGCAGCCTTCCTCTTCAATTGCGTAATGCTCTCGTCTGCACTAATCAAACGGGGTTTCTTAACCTCCAATTTTTCATCCAAACGAGGGTTTGGCTTATCTTGATTATCTTGAAGCTGGTTTGAATTCTCAATTTGTTCTTGCTTAGGTTCATTAGAGAGCTGAATCTCGTCTGAATTGGGGTTTTGCCGGATTTTAGGGTTTAGGGAAATTTTAGGGTTTTGGTCAGAGGTGTTGGGTTCTTGGGTTTTACGTTTCTTGGATGGAGAAGATTGAGATTGGGTTTTTTTCTTTCCAGCTGCTCGGGCATTTGACATGAGAGCATCGAAGGCTGAGGGGCGAGAGGCCATGATTCTAGGGTTAGGGTTTGAAGAAAATAGGGATTTGAGAGAAAATTGAAGAGATGAAGAAACGAGCTTGAGAGTGAGAGGGAGACGATGAGAGAGAAAATTAATTCTGCTGTGAGATACGGAATAACAGCATTCTCGGAGCGTGAACATCAACTGAGGAACTGGTAGTTGGTAACAGTGTGGATTTAGAGAGAAAAAGAGAGACGGGGAGAGGAGAAGAGGAGAAAGAATTGGCGGGAATGGAGAATAGTTTTTCATCAAGTGCACTAAAAACTGCAGCTGTTAGAATTTGTTTCTTAGTTTTGGAGTTCGGACGAAAAAGAAAAGAATACAAAAGTTAATTATAATAAAAAATAAAATAAAATAATTTATGGGTTATTTTTGAGCTTTTAAAAGAAAATAACATAAAATTTGAAAATTTTATTTTTTTATATTTTTGAATTTTAATGAAAAGAAAAGAAAATATTACTTTTATAATATTATCCTTCTGTGAAGTATATAATATGTGACATACCAATTAAAATTAGAACTATTGAATTATCCGATGTTTTGGATTTTATTGTTTCTATACAATAACTCAATATACTTATATCCAATAAGAAAAAAATCATAAAATTCAGATCTTGTAAAGACGTAAACTTTTTTTTAAAACGTTGGATTTAAACAGTTAATGATATTAAGATTAATCATATAAATTAGAATCATAAAAATTATTTTCACTGTTAAATTTTCAATCATTAAAATTTTATTGAAAAAATCACATGTTCATCAAATGAATTATTTTTATTTTTTAAATAATTATGTTATTCTATATAATAAATTAGTTAATCGGTATTGATTTTAATTATACTATTTATAAGGATTATAATTATAAAAATATGACGTATTGAATGAAATGAGAGAGAGGTGTAATGGAAGGAATTCAAGTCCCATAAAATCTAACAACTGACCCTACAATACCTTCCTCTCTAAAATTTAATTTTTGTAGGCATGTAATAAAAAAAATATGCTAATAAGTAGTGGAGAAATTGTAAATTGACATAAGAGTTGGTTGTTGTTTTTGTTTTTCATAAAATCAGGAAATAAGAACATATGAAAATTCTTATTGATAAATAAATCAAACTGCAAAAATATTAAAGTGGATATAATATTTACTTCAATTTCGAATTGAAACTCGAAAATATATCGTAGAGGTTTTTGGGTGAGTTTTCTTATTTTTCTAGACTAGGAGGCGAATTACATTATTGAAAACGGATAAATTTACAACAGTAAATGATATTTTCACATGAAAATCGTCGTTATAGATTTTATAACGATGCTATACATTTATAGTAATTTTTTTTTATCAAAAAGTGTTGTAGTAATATTAATTTTTTAAAATAAATGATGTGCTCCGTGTGGGCCAAGTTGAATATTAGAAGCACAACTTCATGAAAAAAAGAATAAAAAAAGAGTTAAGATAGTGGAAATCTTATTCTAAATTTATATTCATTTATTCTTGATCTCTTCCAAAAATCAAACATTTTCCCACAAAAAGAAAAATACAAGTAATTTGAGACGTATGTGCATGTTAGAATAAATAATAATTGAGAAAAAAACAATGGGCGGGCGGGCGGACGTCCAAAAGGTAAAGCAAAATCAATCGAGACGGAATGAGTGAAGCATCTATTCTCTCTCATCATCTCTTTTTATTGTTTAATATTAACAAAAAAAAACGAAGAAGCAGAACATAAATAAGGAGTACAAAAATAGAGGAATTAATTTAGGGGGACAGTTTTTGTTGACATTGTTAGTGACATTTTTTTTTTTTGGTTTTTTTTTTTTATAGTACCTCTCAAAAAATGTATAGTAGTATTTATTCCAACTGAAATTTTTATAAAAAAACAGTGTTTTAGATGTAATTTGGATACATACAAGAAACATGGTATATACAGTCTGTACATCCCTATTTCTTTCCTATATCCAAATTACACCTAAAACACAATTTTTTATAAAAATTTTAGTTGAAATAAATATTATATATTTTTTGAGAGGTACTATAACAAAAAATACCAAAAAAAAAAAAAAATATCGCTACTTAATGTTAAAAAAAAATGTGGCCGTAAAAGTACTCAAAATAGAGTGGTGGTGGCTAGTGGGTTTCCATTTCTTTGTCTTCGTATCTCATCAGTCTCTATCTATCTACTGTCCCGTCTTCTCCTCCACTTTCCCCAACCCTATCCACCAGCATCCGCCCAACCCTTCCACTTCTACTCTATTCTCTCTCCTCTACGTTGCATTAAATGTGGGCGCCAAATGTAAGCTCTTTTACCTTGGTCGGGTATCAAACTTGACTCTTAATAAAAAAAATTTATTTGATAATTAACATATTAAAATATTTAAATAACAGATTTTTATTATTTTATACATTTAAAAATATTTAAAATTATTATAAATTTATTTAATATCACTTAATATAATAATTAATATTATAAAAAAAATTATTCAGCTCATTCGGTCCAAATCGTATGAAAGCTGAATTCATACTATTTTTATTCAAAATAAACGCACTAAATTACTGAATTTTCTAATCAAACAATCTTTTATTTTAAATGATTTATAAGTTAAAATATAAATTAACTTATAAGCAATTTAATTTATAAATTAAAAATTAAGTTAAAACAAATTTATCTAAATTTTTTGTCAGTTAGTAATCAGACAACCTTTTTTTTTTTTGTGTCTTGTAAACAGATACATTGATATTGAAGGTTATTATTGATAAATAGCTTATTATTGGTAAACAACTTATTATTTAAACAGCTTATTGGTAAACAACTTATTTAAACAGCTTATTAGTAAACAACTTATTATTTAACCAACTTATTATTTAAACAACTTATTAATAGTTAACAACTTATTATTTAAACAGGTTATTATTAGTAAACAGCTTATTGGTAAACAACTTATTATTTAAATAGCTTATTGGTAAACAACTTATTTAAACAACTTATTATTTAACCAACTTTGGTAAACAACTTATTATTTAAACAGCTTATTATTAGTAAACAACTTATTATTGATAACCAACTTATTGGTAAACAACTTATTATTTAAACAGCTTATTATTTAAACAATTTATTGGTAAACAACTTATTATTTAAACAACTTATTATTTGAACAGCTTCTTGGTAAACAACTTATTATTTAAATAACTTATTGCTAAATGGCTTATTTAAACAACTTATTGGTAACCAACTTATTGTTCATCATTGGGCATGAAAAACCAATAATCTTAGTTTAGCTTAAAGGAGAGTCAAATGTGTGGATGATGTATGTTATTACTAAAAAGGAATTATAAAAAGATGAATTGATTCAATATCATATTATAACAATCATTCATAATTGCACTCAATAAAAATCTAAACAAATTCTCTAAATATATCAACTACAATGTTATTCCAAGTTAGAGATTCTTAATGCAATATTATCTCTCATTGCTTGCATAACTAAACCATTACTAACTGAAGTAGATCCACCCCAATCTACAACATTGTCATCACCACCACCAATAACATCTTCTGGACGATATCCCTCCTTCTCAGCCACTTGAAATGCATTGTCTGAGCTAGATTTTTTTCTTATGTAGTTATGGATGGCCATTGATGCAATAACAATGTTTCTTTGTGTCTCGATTGAGAAAAATAGCATATCACGCAAAATAGCCCATCTTGCCTTCCACACTCCAAATGTATGTTCAATAACATTTCTTAAAGAGGAATGTAAATAGTTAAACTTCTCTTTAACCCCTTTTGGTGCACGCTTTTCTTTTGTTCTACCACGACGAAAATCTGGGAGGTGATACCTTATAAATTGTCCTGTATAAGGAGCCATGTAGCCCTTTGTGATTGGGCAACCCGCATCGACAACATAATATTTATCTAAGAAAATACAAGAAACTAATTTAATCAATAAAAAATGTTATATAAAAATGAACAAAGAAAATATAAAAATATGAGACCATACCACCAGTTGGGTGCGAAAATTTGAGCTCTTCTCTTATAAGTGTTTGTGTGAATATACGAGTGTCATGAGCACTACCCTCCCATCCAGGCCATACAAATGTAAAGCACATGTTAAAATCACATACTGTCATTATGTTTTGTGTCGGAATGCCTTTTCTCCCAATGTATGGAACTTCTTGCCCTTTTGGAAGTCGAGCTTTTATGTGTGTACCATCAATTGCTCCAATACAATCCTAATAAAATATGGAAAAGAAAACCTTCATACAACATGCATAATTAATATACAGTTTATTAAGAGAAAAAGAAACAATTATACCTCAAAAAATGGAAGATATCGGTCATTCCGGGGCACATGATATTGTGCTCCATTATTATAATTAACGTCCGGTCTAATAATATCTGTGGAAAGTTGTAAGATTGCATTTAACACCATACGAAAATGCCTACTGATAGTATCTTCCGAATGTTGAAAAGTCTCTTGTATCAATCTATTTCCAGTCCCATGAGCTAAAGTCATCAAGAACATGCCTACTTGTTCTTCCACAACGATATCACGAGTGGGTTTCAATCCATAATGATTTCTAAGATCACCACACAATTCTAAAAAAGTATTTTTATCTAAACAAAAATCTTGATAACATCGTGATTCATGACCATTTAGTATCTCCATTATCAACATGTATCCAGTTCTTGAGGAATTCTAACATGATTCCTTACAAATAAAACTCTCATAATACATATAAATTCCAAGACTAACCATGTTAGACATTAGTAACCATTCTTTATCTTCTTCCTGCCACTTTTGAATATCCAACTCTCTATTTTTTATAAACTCTTCTTCATTGTTATCATCGTTATCAAAAACACTAGCATTAAAAAAATGGTTCAACTGTTCATCCACTTGTGCTAGAATATGATTCATATCCATTTTAATAACAGTAACAACTAAACAAGTCAAAACTTCAATTAACTCTTGCAAATTCCCATGATGAGACCTGTAAATTATAGATCATATTTAAGAAAAAGAAACTTTTCTAATGCTAGAATGTTTAATTGTGCAAGCAGATAATAGCAATGCAGAATATGTATTCATAAATCATAAAAGACCCAACCAAATAATAGCAAGAACCCATAAAGTATATGCATCATGCTTACCTTTTTAAAGTAATACTAGCAAGAACCTGAATCAATAAACTAGTGTAACTAAACAAAGCCAGATACATATAATCTTCATAAAACATCTCATTACAACAACAAATAAAGTATTCAAACGATAACTTGATGAAAACTAGGTGGGGGGCATCTTAGAATTCTTCATCTCCACAAGTGACTTGATGAATCCTAGGCGTGTGTCAATATCTGGCTGATTTACAAACATTTCTCTTACATCTTTGCTCAGCAGAATTGTGCAGGCAGAAAACCAAAATGGAGTATTTGGAAGCACATTCGGAAGCTCACTCAATAACTTGATGCATGCGGCTGGACTTGCGGTTTCTACAGGATATGTCATTGTGGTTGCACTTTTGTTTGACATGATATTTAACATTGAATCAATTTGATTGGATAGATGCTCCCGAGTTGTTGCCTTTTTCTTTTTTTTTAACGTTACTAAGATCCTCGTTTGATGGTCTCTTTGATTGGCTATTTGATGGCCCAGAAAACACCTCACGGACACCACTACCCACACCACCGTTATCTCCCATCCCTAGATCATCGCTATCCCCACTACCCTCGCCACCAATACCACCACCATATGCATCTCCTTCAATATCAACATCAAAGTAATCATCATAACCAACTCCTGATCTCTGCGTAGACACTAATGGAGGGACAAACCCTTGACTTGGTGCATATGCACCCTCACCTGTAGCAACCACACTTGCAAATAACTCATGATACTCATTGTTGTATATTGAACAGTTTTTGTTATGAAATTTGGCAAAGTCTTTGTTCATTTGCATATAGTGTAAGAATTTTTTTTAAGAGACTATCATAGAATAATTAATAAATCTAACTTACTATGTAATAATTGTGTAAAGTTTATTGATTATACCTTAATTTTGTTTTGCCACCATTCATCAGACGCAACAACATTCTGCTTGGCAGCATCCCAACCCAATCCTGTATCCTTATACATTAATTGTTGCCACAACAACCAATCTCCTCTCATTTGAGTCCAATGATTCTTTATTTGTTTTAAGTTGTAATTTCTATTTGTCTCTGTATTGAAATTGATCAATATATAATTCCACCCGACTTTGTTAAAATGATTGCCAGCTCTATTTCCTTTTCTGACCTCATTTACACATAACTGCACAAACATTTGATGGGCAGATTCATCCCATTTTGCAGATCCTTGGCTTGAGCCTTCATCAATTCCCTTCCCCCTACCCCTTGCCCCCTACCCCTTGTTTGAAGTTTTTTCGATCCCCTTATTCCTTCACTTTCCATCTAATTCATAAACATTAAACAATAATATAACATGAGACATGATACTCACACTACCAACATACATAGTATTACATTAACAACCATTAACAAACAAAAACTCAGATAAAGAACTAACCAATACGAGTTATTATAATCAATTAATCATGTAACAATCAGCCCCTTAAATTAACATATGGTAACAAAGAAACTATGGAATATACAATTCCTATAACAACAAAGTTCACTTTTTTTAATTTATATTTTTACAAAACCAAAACAACAAAGTCAGAGATAGATTCAAGTATTCAACATACTCATCTTTTATATCACAGTCAAAATTAATTAAGAAGAAAAACCATATGCCAAATATTCAAACATAACATAATACACACATGTATATATACATATCAAATATTTTGGTCTAGGGTTTGGTACCTAACAACAATCGAAGAGTAGCAGCAGTTGAACGAATAGAATGAGTAGCAAGAGTAACAGCCGCGGAGCGAAGAAAGGAGAAGCCAAGAAATTGTCGGATCGAGTGCAAAGAGAGAGTAGATCAGAGCAGAGAGTAGATCAGAGCTTTGCCTGTGAAAAATGTTTACGTTAGAATAGAAAGGCTTTTTAGGTTAGGAGGGGTAGAGATGTAATTTATCCAGACAGAAGAGGGGCAAAATAGTCATTACATTTAGTCAAAATATCTTATTAAGAATGACTTATAAGTCATTTTTTTTTAAGTTATAAATTGTTACTTAATATTTTTGACTTATAAGTCATAAAATAAGTCATAAAATAAGCTATTCCCGAACAGCGTGACAGTAGAAATCTCGTTATAAGTTGGTTTGACATTTGGAGCTCTTTCAGTAAATTATCAGATCTAGCCCGCATAATTTTCCATATTTTTAGTTGAGTTCAAGATACAGTACGAACTTTGTTTGAGATTTCTAAAACGAATGATTTGTTTAGTGCCTTTGTGAAGATCAGAGCTAGAAGAAATTAGCGGTGATTTGTGCTGAGATCAGTGTGGCTAGGGCTTTAAGGTGGTGAAATGGAAGGACGAATGAAAAAGTACCGGCAAGGGAGCCCGGAGAGAGCCAAAGTGTGGACAGAGAAGTCACCGAAGTATCAGCAGCAGCAGCCGAGCCGTAAAGTTGCCGCAGTTTACTATCTCTGTAGAAATCGACAGCTCGAACATCCTCATTTTATTGAAGTTTCTCTCACTTCTCCTGATGGCCTCTACTTAAGAGGTACATTCAACCTATATTTCTCTATATACTAATAAATGCATATATTTTTGCAAAACATTACTATTTCCAGAGCCATTTGTATTATTATTGGAGGGATATTTGTTAGCAAGTACTTCTTCATGATATTTTGTTGCGTGTAAAAATTACTCGGACTTGTATTTGTTGGTTAACAATTTCTGTGTTGTGTAGATGTGATTGACAGTCTCAATGCTCTTAAAGCTCTGTTTATCTTATTAATTTATTATTGCCTATTGTGTTTTAAGAAATTTTTGGTGTTGTGTAGATGTGATTGATAGGCTTAATGTTTTGAGAGGGAGAGGCATGGCTTCAATGTACTCATGGTCTTGTAAGAGGTGAATCAATTGGTCTGGTTGCGTTTAGTTTGAAATTATATTATGGTATTTCATTAAAATAGTTTTTTTTTTATTTCTGTTTTTTGATTTTTGGACCTCTTTCAGAAGCTATAAGAGTGGGTTTGTGTGGCATGATCTTTCTGAAGATGACCTAATTTTGCCAGCTCATGGAAATGAATATGTTCTGAAAGGCTCTGAACTATTTGATGAATCTAATTCTGGTAAGCAAGCTACTTGTTCAATACACAGCGTGTGCAACTGTGCATATAAAGCTCAACATAAGGATTGTGTGAATATGTATACTTTTAATTCATTATCAAAACCAACTAACCTAATATTACCTGTTCTACTTAGCTGAGGTGAAATTTGGATTTTGTAAACTTAAACCATATATAATTAGGTCTTCTTTGCTAGTATCTTCATCAATTTGTCTCTCCTTTTTGAGATATTTCGTAATTGGCAGTGCAACTGATTCTGTTGCAAGACAAACTATAGTTTTCCAAAATCTCCCAATTTCAAAAACTGCAGAGTTTCTTTTTTCCATTCGATTTCACAAAATAGAAACTGAGTATTGCATGCTAAAAGGTTCAACATTTTGTGTGTTTTGGAGTAGTTTGCCAGTTGGGTGTAAAAGAATGAGATGCCAAAAACTTGGGAAACACAGGTTCCATATTCTTAATTTAGTTTGATTACCTCTCTTTAAATTTCTCAATTCTCAGCAATGAAACATGTTTTAGCAAACATAAGTGGACTCCTTATTGTCAGGTCGTTTCAGTCCTGCTGAAAATATAAGATCACAGAATCTGAAACAATTACCAGAACGAGCATTTTCCAGAAGCCAAGATGAATCTCCATCATTTGGAAGCATGATTGAGAGTGAGACTAGACATTCTCATGATGATGAGCTCTCTCCTCCAGTTCAACGTACGGGTTCATCCGTGGCATCACCAGAGTCTAAAGCCGGGAAAAGTTCCCCTTCAAGTGGAGCTCTAAGTTTGATAGAGTACAAGATATACAAGAGTGATGGTTTGGCTAATGCATCAACTCAGACTGAAGAAAATGCAAGCAGAGCTAATAAACCTCGAGAAACTTGTACAAGGGGTGTTTCAACTGATGATGGTTCATTAGAACATGAGAACAATGGAACTCAT
This sequence comes from Panax notoginseng, assembly GCA_016801055.1. NCBI lineage: Eukaryota > Viridiplantae > Streptophyta > Magnoliopsida > Apiales > Araliaceae > Panax > Panax notoginseng. The sequence goes on along the minus strand of CM029018.1, from coordinate 207,532,763 downwards.
CAAGACCAGGTTCCACAAACGAAAGAGACTTCTGAAATTTGCAGAGATTCCATTTCCCCACCTACATGTTCATCCAGTGCATCTTCATCGAGTGGTAAGACTGACACCTTGGAATCTCTGATTAGAGCAGATGCTAATAAACTGAACAGCTTTAGGATACTCGAAGAAGATGAATCTCGGATTCCATCCTATACAAAGCTCAAGGCTTCCAATATGCTGATGCAATTGATCTCCTGCGGGTCAATCTCGGTGAAAGATCACAACTTTGGCCTCATCCCAAATTACAGGCCAGGTTTTTCAAATTCAAAATTTCCCTCTCCACTATTCTCGACATCGGTCATGTTTAGAGAGCTTGATTGTTTGTCAGAGAATCCAAGGCACATGGGTCTGAGGTTGGAAGATAAGGAATACTTCAGTGGAAGCTTGGTAGAGTCGAGTATGCTCAAGGAAGGAGTTCCTACTCTAAAACGATCTTCCTCCTACAATGCTAACAGGTTAGTTTGTTTTCAACCTTTATTATCTTGTACAACTTTTTTGGATGCCCTTCATACTTGATATGAGCAACAGAGCAAGCATAAAAAGTTGTTTGATGAAACATGAATTATGAACTTCTAATTCTATGCCTTAGGATACCTAAATGAAAAACATACTTTATGCTGTTCATGGGCAGAAAACTATGGCAGAAGAACCTATTGATTACGTTATATCACCTTGTTTGTTTGACATTTATGCCTGATTTTCAATTATGTATCAGAAGAAGATTTAATTTAGACGTGAATGGTTCTTTCCAAGTCAGGTTTCGAGCACGTTTCCTCAGGTTTCTAAGTTATATTTTTTCTGGTGTATTTATGGTTTGCAATAACAGAATGCATGTTATGATAGCTGCATATCACCCTACAGCATTGTTGTCCTATAAATTACAAACTTGTGTCTGTTGGCATCTATTTGTGCTTTTACTATTTCTTTCCGTTTAGAACATGTTACACTTTCAGTCTTAATCTAGTAAGATTAGTGGTTTAGTTATGCATTTTGTGGATGTCCAATGGAATATTGTGGATCAGACAATTAGCTTTAGACAATATCCTGGTGGATTATGGTCTCTAATCCCTGGAGAAATCATGTTACTAGCTCTCCCCTGCACCAAGTAACTAGTTTTACTAATAAAAGGGAAGGGGGGGGGGGGGAAATCTGGTGGATTATGGAGTTATATTCATTATAAGGATAGTTATAGTTTTGGTTGTTGAATGTCGAATAATAGCGTCATAGAGTTAATAAGGAAGTCATGATCATAAACCATACTACCCCCATCCTAAAAAAAGAGTACTTCATTCTTGTATTTCACCAAGGAAATGGTATTCATTTTTTTAGAACAGAATGAATATTTGATTTTTGATACCCTGTCTAGGCATGAATCCTTCACATATGACAGGTACCATAATATATTTAAAATTCAAAACTGTGGTAGACGAAGTAGCTAACACAAAATGCACCACCCAATAGAGTTTTGCTTTCTAGGCTTTGTAATCATTTTTGGATTCTTGTGTTTTTACTCGATGTTATTATGCTGTGAAGAATTTTGTCAAGTCCTGATTTAATCAAGTGAAGAAAATTTCTATTCCTTTACATGGTTATCTTTCGGAACATCTTTGATGAGTGATAACAAGCTTTTCATTGTGGAAAAATATAAATTTTGGATGGACTGATGGACTTGGCGATCTTTTAGTGATGGTTTACTTTTGTTGATAGATCCTGATTAGTTTTGCTGAAACAACTTCGTGCTACTTTCAACTAAAAACTCTTGTAAGCAAACCTCAACTGAATTGTTCCTCCTTACCATCCTTGGTACTGAAATTACGTGAATATTTGGGAATGCAGGACCTGTAAGCAGTTAGATTCAGTTGCTGACAAAGAGGAGACAACCTCAGCCAGTTCAAAGTGCATACCACTAAAAATCAAAGTTTCACTGGGTAAACATCCAAAAAGTGAATCAATGAGGTCCCCTGTTTCAGAGGTACCAAGAATATCATCAGATGGATTCCACAGTTCACGAATCACGTCGCCTTGCATATCCAATGCTGGCAGTAAAAGAATCACAGAGCCATCCCCAGGGACGAAACATTCAAAGCGACTAGACTCGTTCAGAATAGAAAAGGAAAATGTAATCAAAATCGAAGAAAGTTAAGTTATAGACTCTTCCCCATTTCCCTAGTCGGCATTCAGGTCACTAACAGCGTGCTAGTTTCTTGTTTATATTGGTTGAGGTTCTGTTTGATTTTCTTCTAACAGGCTTGCTTCAGGAGCTTGGGTTATAGTCCACTCCAAAGCACCTTGTGATGCTGAGCATATCTCGTAGCGAATTTTGAAGGTCACATACTCTTATGTTGGAAATCTGGTACTCTTAAAAATTTTGAATACTACGGTGGTTATAGTTTCATTACATTTGTCATAATTAGAAATCTTAAATCTGGTTATGGTTAACGGTTCTGTAAATCTGTTGAAAATGGAGAAGGAAACAATATACCCATCTGCAGAAGGTCATGTTAGTGCTCCACAAGGGGTGCAGAGTAGGTTACCCTCGGGATTTTTCACTTGTTTTTGACAAACTTTTATTTTTTAGTTTTATGTTTTAAAAAGTACTCTTAAAAGGTATAATCAAACATTTTTCCAATATTCTTGAAAATACTTTTTGTCAAAAATTCTATATCTAAAAGTCTAAGTTTCAATATATCAAAAATAAGTCCACCTCTGTAGAATTTAGGCGTGCCTACTAAAGCCCAAACCTTAGGCTTCGGTGTTGTAATAAACCTGGCTTTGACTGTTGGGCCTAGAGCTCATTAGCAATTGTTTAGATCTCCCATTGACGAACATCCTTCTTGTTGTGCGTTTCTCATTTTTATAAAAACTTAACATACAATACGTGGTAAACTAACACCAGAGTTTCTTTAATAGACTAAAATACACCGACAGATTATCATAACAACACTCACTATTCTTTTAATTTTTCATGTAATAGTCAATTCCCCCTAGTCTACAATATGTCACATTTACTATTTTTAATGTGGCTGACAGACCTGGCAAACGGGACGGGTTAAAACGGCTCGGGTTTTGACGGGTTAAAAAAAGTTAGTCCAAAGCTCGATTTTTGGCGGACAGACCGGGCTTTTGACGAACCGGACCAAAACGGCCCAATTTTTTGTGGACTGAAAAAATGAGGTCCAAAGTTCTTTTTTGACGGACGGCCCGGCCCGGCCCGCGGGCTTTGGCCTATTTTGTCAGGTCTAGTGGTTGACTAACTAATATTCACAAATATAAATTTGTATATGATCATTTTCACTTAACTTGATCTAATTAATTAAATCATGAACTTGTGCAATAAATAACATGAATATTAAAAAATAGCAAATATTCATTTTATTAAGAAAAAAAAGTCAATACACTTTTTTCAAATTAAATTCTTCAAAGATTAAAATTTACGTAATATACATTCAAACATAATTTTTTGTAATTCAAAAGTAAAATTTTAATATCCATAAAAAGTACAAATTAACACAAATTCAAAATATTAAAATTTACGTAAAACAAACTTAGACAAAACTTATTACAGAACGAATCTTATCATTCATATAAAAAAGTATTAAAAATTATGTTAATTATTTTTCTCAAATATTAAACTAAACATAAGTCATACTTATGAATATTTATTTACAGTGAAAATGACAAATGTTATTACTCAAAAAAAGAAAAAATATATTAAAAGAAAAATCTTTTTACAAGATAGAGGTAATAATAAATATTATTACATTATTGTATTTTATTTTATTCAACATCGTCACAAAAACAAAACCAACTATATACTAAGAAATTTAATTAAAATCATAAACATCCCAAATTTTGACATAATACTCAAGAAAATTTAACATATAAAAATAATAATATGAAAAAAAAAATTTGTTATTAAACACCAAAAGCTAAACTATTAACCTAGCCAATTCACTCTAATTAGAACAACTCCATTAATAATTTAATTTAAAATTCTTAATATTTGTATCATTTATCCAAAAATATGTATTAATTAAACTAAATAAACTTTTTGTACAAATTACCAACAATTTGAATGGGATGATCTTAATTACAAATAAAACTATAATTAAAATGTATTGTATTAAAATAGGATAATTTTGCCAATATATATATATATATATATATATATATATATATATATATATATATATATTTCATAAATTAAAATTTGATAACATATACAAGGGTAAATATATAACTTTATTTATTTAGTCAACCTTAAAAATTTACAAGGGTATTAATTGTTACTTAAAAAACTAGAGTAGAGTGGAGGTGAGTGTTATCATAGTTATCTAATGTATTTTAGTCATTTTAATATTATTTTTTAATTAAGAAGTAGATTAAAATTTGTAATATACAAAATTTCAGAATAAATCTACTTAGATGCTTCGAGTACATTATGATTTCATCCATGCTGCATAACTCTAACGAATTTATATTTGTTTTTTAAATTATTACTATTATTTTTTGGGGAAAAATTGGAGTGGCATACAATAAGTACTAACACACATGATTGAATCAAATTTGCCCCAAAAATATATGTCATTAGGTGTACATATTAGTCATTCACTTTTTTATTATATACTATTAGGCACTAACGAACGTGTTTGAAACTCAACTTGACCCCAAAATTTAAGTCATAAACTCATTTATGTATATTAATTAGCCCTTTAATCTTTTATTATTTATATTCCATCCACATATCCTAACAAAAGTAGGTTGATGGATGTAATACAGATGATATGTAATAGAGAACTTCATACAGTAAATATAATTAATAAATTTTCTTCTAAACAAATTAATTAATGCTGGCTATAACTAGTATTACGATTTAATTAGCAGACTAAGGTACGTGTTGGCGTAATCCAACCAGTTGTCGGGCACACATTTGTGTTCTTTGTGCACATTTTGATTAAAAAAAGCCAATAATTTATAATATTTTTTGATATTTTTACATGAAAAGTGTCGGTATAACGACGACGGAAAAAATCGTCGCTTTAGGATCTATAGCTATACTTTTCATGTGAAAAATATTATTTTTTGTTGTGAAAATGGAAAAAGTTTATGAGAAGTTGGTTATGTCCTAATGAGGCATATTAATCTTGTTGAAGCTTAATTAAGAATATGATAGTAGCTTTATAATTGAGAATGATGAAGTTAGTCACTTATCTTACTGCATTTGTTTAAACTTGTTGATAAGGTAATTTAGCGTCACTGATTACGCTATTACTTTGGTGATGACAAGACATTGAGAGGTATATATATGCTAGGATATGTACATATTATAATGGTGGTAGGGGTTTACTAGGGACTTAGCTAGGGACGGTCTTTTTAATATATTTATTTTTTTAAATACTAGTACCTATTTTATCTTATTTTTTCTCATAATTGCTTTACCTCATAATATTTTTCAATAATAATTTTTAATTGCAAAAACAGTTTTTTTTTTTTTTTTTTTGGTTGTAGGACTTGGTGAATATAAAAGAGGCATGAGTCATCCTAATGGGATATTGTAGTCGCGCAGAGTAATTTGAACGGATCACAATAATTGAATTCGGTGACAAATGTAATTATAATTACAACGTAAGAAGATGACCGAATAAAAGAATAATATAATGTAATAACTTTATAAAATATTATTCTTGTTACATTATGTTGATGTGACCTGAACCAAACGTCAGTTAATTTTTGCTTCGAATATTGCAACGAGACAATATTGTAAATGAACCGAGTCGAGTCGAACTTAATATTTAATTAGTTAAATTTGGTTCATAAAATTTATGGAATATAAAATAAGGTTTGATTGAGGTTCATTTAGCTACCGAGTCAAACACGATCTCGAATCGAACCCGAGCGGTTTGAACTTTTTGAACAAATATAATTCTAGTATTTACAATTGGAAGAGGTTCGAGTAATTTATTAAACTTTAAAATTTGTTCATATTTGAATCATTTATATTTCGAGTCGAGTTCGAATTGTTTGTTCGTTTTACGGCCTTAGGCTCATGTAGGTGTTAAGGGAGTAGCATTAGTGCATAAGAATTAAAGAGTTTGGTTATGCAAGATGAACATTTCTATGAATTTTTGATGTGCATCAACATCAGAAATTGAATTTGCTGAGAGTTGAGAACTTGAGAATCGTACTTATAAAATTCAATCGTCAGATCATTGGATTAGGATGCCCTACAAGTCAAAAGAGTTGAGAGCAGCGGTACGGTGTCAATCATTTAATCAGGTGCATTTCTTAAGTATATCAATAGCCTCCTGCACTACTCATGCCCTCAAAAGGGCATACAAATTGGACCAAATCTTTTAAACAAGATCAAGATTTGGATCACCCAAAATAATAAAATAAAAATGTCTACCCTATTATAATTATTTCTTTGTTCCAATTATGAGATCATTGTTAACTTTTAAAATTTAATTTCAGACATTTTTAAATTTAAAATTGAGATTTCAATATTGTTTTAGCCTAATGGTTATGACTACTAACACCACCAAACCATTTGGTTGTAGCTTCAATTTAGTTATGCGCTTTATTTTTCATTTGTCATGAATTTTTTTTCTCTTTTATAAAAAAATACTCTCAAAATTGAGATGATTAATTAAAAATTCTGAAACAATAAATTAATTTTTATTGCAATAATTGTTATTTAAAGTGTTGAATGTCGATAAAACAATGGTTAGAATTGCTTTAATGTATATTTACTCTGATAATATGAAACATATAATTTACTTCCTGCAAGCCTAAGGACTCTAGTAATAGTCCGCCAGTCCCATCACAGTTTGTACAACACTTGTATTGACCTTGTCAAGTGAGGAAAGGATCTGAATGAGCTTAACTAATTAATTAATTACTAAATTATAAATAAATCACATAGCAACATATAAGTGTAGTATTAACCAAAGCTATACATGCGGCTATCTGCAGAGTTTTATAATGCACAAAGAATCTAAGGCCGTCACTTAATTAAGGTATAAAATAAGAGTAGTGGATAAGTCATAAACCTGAAACCAACAACTAGTATTAACAAATGAATATTTTTTTGATTTTATTGTCAGCCCAGCCCTCAATAGATTTTCATACTAACCCCCAATATATAAAATTGAGATACCTAAAAAAAAGGTTCCATTCACACCCTATAAAACAAATCTTTCTATATACCCCCTCCAATATACATATATAAATATGAACTGGCTAGCTTAGTTCATTCACATTCAAAATGGAGAGGGCATACTCATCTGGAATTCCAATGGGGCATGTTGGTGATGATTACAACTTAGTTGATTTCATGGATGAAGCAAATTTTGAGCATTTCATTGCTTTGGTTCGAGGCGAAAGTGCTGATCCTATCGTTAAATTTTGTCCGAATTATCTTGATTGTGACCACATTAATGACTGTTCTGTTGATAACCAATTTGTGCCTACTCGCGGACTTCCCTATGATCAATTCAATCCTCCTGTGAACACATTTTCTGATCCTATTAATCCACTTTTGTTCGATTCTTTGCCTTGTGACTTGAAAGAAGGAGAAGGAGAAGAAGAAGAAAATGACACAGAGGAATATTCATCTGCAACAATAAATACTACTACTCCTCTTCCTCCTCCCAATACTAATACTAATACTAATACTAATACTACAACATCAACAAAGAAGAGTACGAAGGGGGATCGATCAAGAACTTTAATTTCAGAACGCAGGAGAAGAGATCGAATGAAGGAGAAGCTCTACGCGTTACGTGCCTTAGTTCCGAATATAACCAAGGTTTTTTTTTTTTTTTTTCCTCCTTTTTGTTTGATAGGATTTAATTAAATTTTGAAAGATTTGGTAATGTGTGAAAAATTAATGCAGATGGACAAGGCCTCTATAGTTGGAGATGCTGCGTTATATGTGCAAGAGCTGCAAATGCAAGCCAAGAAGCTGAGGGCTGAAATTGCAAGCCTCGAGTCATCGTTAACGGGAGTTGACAAACAACAAGGAGGAGGCTTATACGACAATGCGAATAATAAAAACATTCATCCAACAAGTAAAAAGATATCGCAGGTTGGATTCTTTACTCCATATATATATATATATATTATATTCCATTTGACTAGAGAAAAATTAAAGATATATTAAAGTGCTAAAATGGCATTGCAGATAGATGTGTTTCAAGTGGAAGAAAAAGGTTTTTATGTAAGACTAGTGTGTAACAAAGGGCAGGGGGTTGCAGCATCACTTCATAAGGCTTTAGACTCATTTTCGAGCTTCATTGTTCAGAGTTCCAATTTAGCTACTGCTGATAAGAATTTTGTATTGACATTCACTTTGAATGTACGTAAGCTTTCTTCTTTTACAAATTCTTCCTTTTGTTTTGAAGATTATTGCATGAAATAAATTATACCATGGAAATTAAACAGGTTAGGGAACGCGAAATGGACATGAATTTGCCAAATTTAAAGCTATGGGTAGCCGGAGCTCTTCTTAACCAAGGATTTGATTTTTAATTCACCCTGGATCTTTAATGTTGTTGACCAATCCATGTATGTTATGTTTTTTGTTGATTTAACATGGTTAATGCATCAACCTTACTCTAATTTGATCTATTAGATCATGATCACACGCTAAAATTTGAACTTTTATGTTGTACTAGTTAGTAGAGGTAGTAATCTATATGATATGATTAAGTAACTTCAATGTACCAATTAAGGCAACTATTTCTTGATCATGATTCAACTGGAACACAACAGTATTAGCAGTACTGTAGACTTGAGGCTACAACTTCAAGATGATATAATATATTAAGAAAAATAAAAATAAAAGAAATTGAGTAAAAAGGTTTCGAATTTAACCTCATCAAATTAAAATTGTACCTTTAATTATTATTTGGGGACGGAGAGAGTAATTTTTAGTTGGTTGATTCTAAATTGGTAAGAACTCTTTGGAAAACCTAATGAATGAAGTGCTAATCGACAAACATGAGCTAGCAGAATACTCCCACTTGACCCTTTATGTTAAACATATATTCAATTAAAATGCAATTGTCACATCACATACCATTATAATAACTCTATAGCTTTTTTATCATTTGTTATAAAATGTAAAAATCTATGTTAGTATTTACAAATTAAGATTAAATGTAAATTTCAACTCGATCTCAAATATAAACGATCTCAATAACCCGTGTAAAATATGAGTAAGTTTAGAAATGACTTGTCAAGTTAATTTTAAATATATTTGAGCAATATTTTAATTAGTATTGAATCAACTCAGTAGTCCAAATTTAATAACTGTGTATGTAACATGATATTAATTGATTAACAGGTGGTTGTCAACAGATGGGATAATGGTACAGAATTAATTGAGACCAAGTTGGTTGTGGTTATGAAGAAGAACAAATTACTTTGGTGCAATAGTTACTCTTTGTGTTGGTGTTGAAAACGAACTCAACAGCTTACAATCTGACAGATGCAATATATATATATCAAGTAGTTTCTGTGCCCAATTAATCACTCACTAATGTAGAATCTGCAGCTGCTGAAAACACCAAAAAACAAAGGGTAATTACTGGGGGTGAAGCCTTAGCAGCAGGCAAAGAATTAAGCTTGTAGCAGAATTGTACGATCCATACCACATCAATTCATCACCTAGCAGCGCACTCCTGTGTAGATATGCTCAACTCTAATACTACTCCATCACGCCAGAGCCAAACGTGTCTCAGTAATTTTCTAAAACTATCCTGAGTCCATCTCCACCCGATTCAAATACTTCACCTTTGAGTACTCCACCACGCTACGCTAGAGCCAAACGTGTCTCAGTAATGCTCTACCCGATTCAAATACTTCAACCTTTGAGTCCTTCAAGAGCTTTGCTTGACATCAATTCATCACCTAGTAGCACACTCCTGTGTAGACGGGCCCAAATAAATATGTTGGATCACCTCCTTACCTAAAAAGGTTAATCTATTAGGTTGAGGATCCACCATACTTATTAACCCCATCTACACTCTTGAATTTATCCATTGTGGGATTCATGTGAAATATTCCAACAAAACTATATAATAGTGCCTAATTAAGGTTGTAATTCGTTCATGATCAGAAGAAAGTCACGGTGGTGAAGTCGAAACCGGAAGTTATTATTGTGATTAGTCCGAACAAAGATCGAAGAGGTGAAGAATTAAGGTAGAGGATGAGAGCCTGATTGAGAGAGGGAGATGTTTTGCTGCACATAATAATCTTGCTTTTTAACTCTTTGCATTAATCTTGCTTTTTGCATTTTAACTCTACATCTTGAGGTCTTTGAGAACAAGCTAGAATTACATGATTATGATTGCATCAATATCATTAAGGTAGGTTACACCATTAATATATATTTTATCTTTATATATAAAACGGGCTTATGATTTCGCCACCAGTTTAGGTGGTACAAGATGATACATACACCAGCCATTGCGGAGATCATTGAATGGCGGATGAGTCTAGTAGCCAAGTTAAAATAGGTATATGAGCTATATATTGTTAGAGTGATCCAAGGGTGTATATTAATTTTTAAATATTAACGGGTAGGATTAATTTTCATCTTTTTTATTGTTGCTATATAAGTTTATCGAATTAGATATTAATGAAATTAACCAAATTCTAGTTTCTCTCTTTATATTTTTCTAATTTTGTGGAGTCTAGCATAACTATCTAAACTTGTTACTCAAACTTTTCTTATCTTTCCTCAATTGTTAGTAACAAATGATATATTGTATCTTTACTAGTGTTTTTATCTTTACTTAGTTCTTAATAACAAATGATATATTATTATATTTTAAATGTGTACTAAAATTTTGTAAAAAATTAATTTTTAAACAGTTGAGTAATTTTTTAATATCAAAATTTATGATCAGGAAAGCATAAAAATTGAGTTAGTGAGTCATTAAATTTGAGCGGATGAGTTGGTATGGATTAGATAGATTGATTGTTTTGGGGCAGGACTGTACGTTCTGGCCAATGAATGCGTGAAAAGAGAGTAAAGAAAAAAACAAAACCTCCGGAATAGTGAAGCAATCTTTAGATGGCCCATTCGAGATTCTCACCTAGAGTTTGCATTTAATTTTTATTTACAACGGACGGGACGGGATGGGATGGTTAGTTAGGTGCCATTTGATGAAGATAAAAATCAAACCAAGATAAAATTCTCAGGAAGGCTACATGCATCTCACGACAAAGCAATATATATCGATCGCATGGCCGACATGGTCGTGACCCGTGAGTGTGACCACTCCTTATTTGGGCCGCTAATTCTTGCTCTGAATCTGGCCGCTGTTTTGTGTTATATGTCAAATTCTGGGGTAGTGAAAACGTGCATATAACATCTGGTGTGACACGTTAGATTATTATTTCTCATTAAAACGACATGATTTAAATTAGTTTTTTTATCCAACAAAAAATATAAAATTAAATGCACATATTTACAAATTTTGTAATGACTTTATGTAAAATGATACACGACTTCATAAAAATTTTAAATGATCATTATGCAATTAGACAATAAAATCATCAATAATTTAGGTGGTTGATATTGTCGAATAAAAAATAATTTTAATAGAGCAAATATACATTTAGCATAATATTCTGACAATCTATTCAATAGGAATGTTATAAATTTCTCCAATAAGCTAGCTTTTCCTTTATTTTGTATTTCTTCAATGTTTTGTTAATTTGAGACAAAAACAGATTTCATTGAAGAGTAAAGACTAGGATGAAAAGAGCATCGCAAGACATTTTGCATATTTTAAAGTGTAAATTACATTCTCACATGAAGTTTTAGAAAGTAAGTGGGACATCTTATTTTAGGCATCTGATCTTGTAATTTTATTTATGATATGGTTTGTGGTATCTGGATTTCGAACCATGTTATGATATTATGGCTTCATTCTATGGATAGACTACTGTTGCCTCTCTTGTTGCTGCTGCTAATGTGTTCCATTCTGCTTGGCTGCTGCTCCTTTTGTGCCTCTTCTAATGCTTAAAATGGTGTTGCTGTTATAATATGTTGTTATAGGTTAAAATGGTACTGGTGGTCTGTTAAGTGTAATGCTCTGCTGGTCTTCTTGTCCTTTAATCTTTTATATGCCTATGCTATATCTGTATATCATATCATGATTGGGGTATATATCCCATGAGGTTGTAATTCTCAATTTTATTTTAATACAGCTTATGGAACCATGTTATGATATTGTGGCTCCGTTCTATGGATAGACTACTGCTGGTTTGCGACCTCTTGTTGTTGTTGTTTCTGCTAATGTGTTCCATTCTGCTTGCCTGTTGTTCCTTTTGTGCCTCTTCTAATGCTTAAAATGGTGGTGGTGTTATGATATGTTGTTACAGCGGTCTGTTAACTTAAATGCTTTGTTGAGCTTCTTGCCTTGTATTCTTTTATGTCTGTGCTATATGCTGATGGAGGAATCTCATGAGATTGTAATTCTCAATTTTATTTTAATACAGTTTAAATTTAGCAAAAAAAAAAAAAACCAACTAACGAGATTATTATCATGACATTAAATATTAAAAGCAATCATTAATAATTAATAAATAAATAAATAAATAAAAAAGCTCAGAAATCCGAAATAAATAATGAAATTGCCTTCCAACTAAAACAGTGCCCCAGATATAAAACTCAACATTCACCAAACACAAACATGAAAACAGTTTGGGGGGGGGGGGGGAACATAATAAATACAAATTAAAGCAGGATTAATAATAGCTAGTAATCAGCGACGGGCAATGGCTCGTGACTGCTGCTGATGAAGATGAGCTCGTAGACAACAGCAGCAACCCCACCACCAACAAGAGGGCCGGCCCAGTACACCCAGTGGTTGGTCCAGTCCCAGCTGACCAAAGCTGGCCCAAATGAAACAGCTGGGTTCATTGAAGCCCCGGTGAAGGCACCACCAGCAAGAATGTTAGCTCCCACAATCAACCCAATTGCAATGGGTGCAATTATGCCCAGTTCTCCCTTCTTTGGGTCGATGGCGGTTGCGTAAACGGTGTAAACCAACCCAAAGGTCATGACAATCTCGAACACGAAGGCGCTCCACACCGATACTCCGGACAAAGCGAATGCCGAAATTGGCTGTGAATTTTTACTAGGTTAGAACAGAACTTAATTTGACGACAATTAAATTTTTACTAGTTACAAATCGTAGAGAATTTACATGACAATTTAAAGATATATCTTGAAAAAATTGTTCTAAATAGGATAATGCGTGACTATTTATCTTATAGAGGGTAATTTTAAGTGTTTTAAAGGGAATTCAAAATTTCTATCTCAAATACTACATTGATTGATTGATATAACATTAATCCGATTATCATGTCCACATAACTATCATTTTTGCTTAGTTACTTGTAATAATCTTTCTTTAATTATATTTCATATTAAAAATTTAAAAAAAAAACTCACCGATCCACCAGTTACGAAACTAAGGAGAAGACAAGCAACAGTTGAGCCAAGCAACTGAGCAATAATGTACAAAATTCCCTTGATCAGTGTAAGGTTACCACCGATAAAGGCGCCGAATGTAACGGCAGGGTTAACATGGCCGCCGGAGATGTTGGCTCCGACAGAGACTGCCACAAACAACCCGAATGCGTGGGCCAACGCAGCGGAGACAAGGCCAGACGGAGTCGTGGCACCGCCGTCAGTGAGCTTGCTAAATGCCAAGCCTGAGCCTTGGCCGGCAAAAACAAAAATGAGGGTACTGAAGAACTCTGCCGCCGCGGCCTTAAGGGCCCCCGGATGGCGGAACTCTTCGTACCTACCGACGGCAATTTCGTAAATCGGCATGACAGTATAATCAAGAATTGGGCGGTGGAGGTTGGGGTGAGAGCGTTGTATTAGTAGTGCAAACCATGAGCGATGAGTGATGAATTTATATAGTACAAATTGGAAGGGTGCTGTTAACCGGCTTAGCCGGTACTGAATTATTATTATGATATGATGTTCAAAAGTGGACTGTGGACCAGCCATACCTGTGCCGACAGCTAAGCATTCACCTCCAAATTTATGTGAGGATGACACGTGTCAAATAAGGATAAGAGACACGTTGGGTAGGTGATTTTGATGTGACCATATAATAGTAACGGATGGGTACCAATAAGTGTGTTTGGAATAGTCTAGAAACAAAGTTTGAATTTGTCCATGTTTTTTTGTTTTAAATAATTTTGAGTTAGAATTTTGTATAGCGGTGATAATAATAATGGAATTGTTAAATTTATAATATTTTTTGTTATTTTTATAATAAAAATATTGTTATAGATGTATAGTGACGGTAAAAATTATCGTTATAGAACCTATAACAATACTTTTATTGTAAAAATAATATTTTCTATTGTGAATTTAACAATTTCTTAATAATAATTATCCTAGTCCTACGTAAAGTGGTCGGCATATTTGGAAAAAACAGACTAGTACGACTCTACTATATTCCTCCTTCTACATTAATAAGCTGCTATCTTTCTTCATCAATGTCAAAAATTTCTATTTTATGTAATCAAATGCTATTGCAATTTTCATAAAAAAAAATTCTCATAAAATATTTTCGTACCTAATTGTGTAATCATATGAAGATTCGATATTGTAATTTTAGAGAAAATTCGATAGGTTGTAATTTTTATTTTATTTTTTTTAATTTTACAAATTTAACAATTGATTTTTTGCAACAATTTTAAGTAGTGAAGCTTCGAAAAAAAAAAGTTATTATAAATAATAATATTTAGGGATTATTATTTAATTTTGTGATTTATTTTATTATTTTTTTAACCCCGCTGAATCCGCACACCCAACCACCTGAACATGCGCTCATTTTTAAAATGAATGTTAAAAAACAAGTCTTGTGTAGTTATATTATTATTATGATCTATCTATCTGTTTGAAAGTCCAAAAAATTAAGGATGAATATTATTGGGTCGTTTTCCTAAATTAAAGCAATCCTCCTCAATATATATATATATATATATATATATATATATATATATATATATATATATATATATATATTGATGGGAAATTGATCACATCCATCCATCACGGTTTGAATTTCAAACCTCAAATATTGCAATTCAATTTCCATGTTTAAATCTTTTGTTGGAGTGTTAAGTTGGCTAATATTATCATCAATTCTATCTTATCAATTGAATTATGATAATATTTATTTATTATCAACGTAACAACCATATATATATAATTAATTATTAATTATACAAAATCTTAAAAGATAAAAATACAATCTGTAAAGAGCTGACTAATATCTATCTATCTATCTATCTATCTATCTCTTAATAATATAACACACGTTCCTGCTTGTTCTATTTATTTACTATACATCCTAATCAAACACGATCCTTTCTAAGCGGATTTCCATTACAAATTTCAAGCCTTTATTAATTAATTAATTAATTAATTATGGTGTCACGATCTTCATTTTCAACTTAATTCCATATCTCATATAACCCCCCTTACCATATCCATACCCCATGAATGAGAATATACTCCATCAATTTATTTCTCCAATAAAAACCTACCACACATTTTGTAATTAATTTCTTCCCTGAATTTCCTTTCAACTGAAATGTTGAAATTGTAATTGGGTTTCTATAAGATCTGGAGAGAGTTTTGGAAAGATTGAATTTTAGAGGATTATAATTTTTTTTAATTTCGAATTAATTTGGTGTTTTGATTGTTTGTAAATGGATATAATTTTGAAGAGGTTTGTAGATACTTGTTTTTTATTTATTTAGAGAGATAAAGAGAGAGTGTGTTGTGAATGGAGAACAAAGTTTGAATTGATTTTAATTTCTCTTAGGATTGAATTTTTTTTTGTGTTCTAATTATATATGTTTGATTGTTCTTCGATCTGTCCTTATAAATTGTTCGTTTACTTTGATTTTGATCTTTGTTTTACAAGTAATTTCTAGCTGATTTGGGACTGAATTCGACTCGTACACAGATTTGGAAAGTAAGTAAGAAAGAAATGGGAAAGAGAATGGAAAAGTCTCTTTTACACCTCATTTTCCATGTAGATGTGGAGTGTCAAGCCACATGGAATTCTTTTTTCTTTTTTTTTCTTTTTTTTAATTATACGTCATTACCTCATGATAATTTCATTGTAAGTTGGTCAATTGATCAATACTGATATACAGATAGATCACCTCACCCCTGCGTATCGACACTATATTAATCAATTGACCAAAATTAACTTCATAATAATCACTTTCAAAAAATATATATATGTTACTTGAGGAAATAGGTATTTGAAGAGATTTACAAATGTAAGTTCCTCTTTCAGCCGTAACTTTTATTTGTATTAATTGTGCACGAACAATTATGCAATAACAAAGAAAAAACATGACTACATGAATCATATAATACTTTCTCCGTTTTTTAATATATATTTCAAATAAGTATTAATTGCTTAGTTTTCAATATTACTCTAAGTAATAAATATAACTTTGGTCCTCTCACTATTTTTTATCCAATAAATAACATTCTCTTTTTCTAATATAAGGGTAATATAGACAATTGATACTCCCTCCGTTCCTTAATATAGGTCGTTTTAGAGTTGTGCACAAGTATTAAGATAATGATTATATAACATTAACTATAATATCAATTGTCTATATTGCCCTTGTATTGGAATAAGACATTGTAATTTATTGGATAGAAAATAATAAGAGAATCAAAGTTACATTTAAAACTTGGGGTAATATTGGAAACTAAGCAATTAATGCTTACTTGAAATTCTCAAACGACTTATATTAAGGAACAAAAATATTTCTCTAAAACGACTTATATTAAAGAACGAATGGAGTAGTATATTTAATATTTTACAATCATTTCCTTAAAATTTGTGCACAACTCTAAAACGACCTATATTAAGGAACGGAGGGAGTAGTACTTTTTCCGTTTCTTAATATAGGTCATTTTAGATAAATATTTTTGTTCTTAAATATAAGTCATTTGAAAATTTTAAGTAAGTATTAATTACTTAGTTTTCAATATTACCCCAAGTAATAAATATAACTTTGGTCCTCTCACTATTTTTTGCTCAATAAATAACACTCTTTTTTCAATACAAGAGCAATATAGATAATTGATAGTATATTTAATATTTTACAATCATTTCTTTAATACTTGTGCACAACTCTAAAACGAATATACTCCATCTGTTCCTAAAAGATTGTCGTTTAAGGTTAATGCACGCATATTAAGGAATATGATTAATACCTAGCGAAAATTGTAAGACCCCGAATTTTATGAAATAAAAGTATTCAATTTTTCTATTCAGTAAATGATTAAATTGATAAAATTTTAAAGTTATGGGTGAAATATGAATTTTTTTTTTCAAAATAAGCAAGTGGTTATAAAATAATCATTGTTGTCGGGGAATATTCGTTTGGTCGTGGAATATTCTTTCTGTCGGAGAATATTCGTACGACGGCGCAGCTATTTGTGGGCCCCATAACGAATAACTGTCGGGTGAAGGAAAACGACAAATTTGAGTTTTTACAAATAACGGCGTAGTTGTTACCGTTAACACTGTTGGAATACCCGGTGGTTAAAATACAGTAATACGCGTTATTGCACAGTAGCACACGGTATTGCATAGTATTTTTGAAATTATTGATTCTTACGTAAGAAGGCACTACTCAATAATTGTTACAGTAATTACTGTTCAATATTTTATTTTATTGATTCAATAATTGCTGCGTTGATATTTTATATTATTGTTGTTTCAATAATTGTTGCTGCACAGTATTTTCTATTATCATATCAATAATTCATATTATTTGAATAATATTATTAGATAACATTATTGGCAATGTCTAGAAAGTTCTGTCTAAGGAGAGGTTTGGTCATCTAATTGCGCGCTAGTAAGGAGAAATCCTTATTGGAAAGCCCCCTCTTTCCTGGGAACGGCCTGGTTGTCATAAATGTGATTCTGTAATATTATTTGTGAATAATTAATTATTGATTCATATGATAAGGAAATATTTATTTTATGTGGATATAAACGAGGGATATATTTTTGTGGTTAAAAATGAAGGAGTTAATGTTGAGGTTTTTATCCGTATTTTTGTCGGAATGAAGGTATTAAAAAATCAGGGTTTTTGAGATATTTTGTGGGGGTTATAATTTTTAATCCGACCGTTGGATCGTGGTAATTTTTGGATATGTTATACATATATAAGTTGAGTATGTGCCCACAAATTTTGAACCGTTAAAAATGAATGTATGATTTATTATGAATTTTACGAGATGACTGGTTCAAAAATTGTTGAATTTTTGGAGTTTATCATTTTGATGGAAAATTCTAGAATTGGTGGGCCCCACTTGTGGTTGGTGAAGAAATGTGCTGAATTATATTTCAAATGTGGTGGGTGGGAATAGTAGCAGGTAAAGCCATCAGGTTGCAGGTCAAACCTACCAAAATTTTCCTATAAATAGAGGGCTAAGTTAGAATTGAAAATCACACCAGAAACATAAGCTTTCTCTCTTTCTCTCTCTATATTATGAAGCATATTTTGTGAGTATTTAGATACTTTGAGAGTTGCTATTCAGTGCAAGTTTTCTTCAGCTTTACATTCCGGTCAGAAGTACTGCTGTTTTGAGGTAAAGGATTGTAAGGGATAGTAAGGGATAGTAAGAGATTTTAAGGGTTGTTATGATTTTCAATTTCGTAATTTTTCTGATCTTCAAAAATTCTGGAAAAATTTGAAATGATATTTTGATGAGTTTTCTTGATTGTATCCAAAAATGGTGATTTTTGGATGTATAGATTGAGAGTTATGAATTTTATGAGAAAAGACTATTTTAAAAGTAACAGCTTATAATTCCTTGTGGTTAACTCCAAAATTGATAAAATTTTTATTGGGAGTACATGTATATGATAGAAGTATACTCTGTGAATTTCAGAATTTTTGTACAAAAGTACAATTTTTGATAAATGTCTAAATATTCGGCTGTTTTGGCCATATGAAAAATAGTAAATGACTTTTAAAAATTCTGAGAAAAATATATGTTCACTATGGGACTATATTATGCTAAATTCCAGAAAAGAAATATATTTTTGGAACGGATTTGGTATTTTTCATGAAAATAGTCTAGTTATGAGAAAATGAATTAAATATGTTATGTGAAGTAAGAAAATTGGAAAATAGGATTTTATGGCTTGAGAATCCTATATATGAGGTATATTGTAACGACCCCAAAATAGGTCCATTCCACCCAACCCATTCTGAGTCGTCAAATACATGGTACAGAAAACAACTACAACTTTATTACAACAATTGTCGTGCAAAATACAACAACACATATGCTGTGAGTTTGGATACAAATATATATCAAATGTGACTCATGTTCCAACCGTGGACATCACCTCACAATAACACCTTACATAAAGGTATAGTCAAAAACTGTTTTAGAAATTAGAATCTTTGGGAAGTGCTCAAGGAAACCTTCGTACATGGGAGGCCACGCGTCTAGGTTATGATAGATATCATATGGCCACAGAATTATCCTTGGTTGACCCAATAGACCCCAAAGAAAAATGAAAAGATTACTATCATATTATTCCCAATGGTGAGTCTTCTCTTGACTTATCATTATCTCCACTGTCTCTAATTGAGAATTATACTTCAAACAAACACCAAGATTATATAGGTAGTGCCATAGATATACTCAGCAAGTGGATGAGCACAACCCTGTCCTATGATGACATGAGGTTGTATGTCATTAGACATCTTGTATGATAGTGACAAAACACCCTTCCAACGTTGGGTTCGCCTCACCCTATTTTCTTCACCAAATATAACTACTAAATGATGACCACCGTTCTATTTCCTTGTTACCCCCGCTCGACCCAGCTACACTCTTATTACCTGAAAAGGAATTGTGAAGCAAAAGGGTGAGCACAACTAGCTCAGTAAAGAATATCATGACTAAAGATAATTAAATTATCAATAGCCTTCATCAATAATAAATCAGAGATTTAGAACATATGGTAAATGATAAAAATTTCAACCATAGTTGCAGCGGAACGAGCAATCCATTAGAAGAGTCAAATAGACTATAAAGTCTATTATCTTCTCCATGTTAAAAATCCACCAACAATATTTTATCCTTGTAACATCACTCAACAGTTCCTTTCCACAATCATATGAATAACTCATAATCATAATTGTGACTATAAATTTTTCTTCGCACCCAGGACGAAGAATATTTTCATCACCTGTCTTTACCTGAAACATCAAAGATCATGGTTATACCAAATCACAATTCCTGTTTATAATCATACTAACAAATCCATCTTTGCACTACGGGCCAAAGATATTCATCAACAAACCATCTTTGCACTACGGGCCAAAGATATTCAACAACAGTTCATCTTTGCACTACAGGCCAAAGATATTCATCAACAATTCATATTTGCACTACAGGCCAAATATATTCATATCTCAAAGAAATATATAATCATTTCAGAATTTATATAAACAATAATTATAACCATGTTGATCAATTCACCTTTGCACTTAAGCTTAAGATATTCAATTATAAATTCAATGGTCATGATCATACCAGTCACAATTCAACTTTGCACTACAGGCCAAAGAGAACCCTAGTCATGATCATACCAATAATCTACCCATCTTTACACTCCAGTGAAAGAGAATTTCAACATCAGGGTTATAAAAATATTATATATGATGATAAAAATAATATGATCAACATATAGTTTTAATCTCAAGAGTAATATTCGTAACTCATGAATAGTAACCCCGACACAAAAGATAGAAATTCTACAATAAAATTCATACCAATATTTCGGTATAATGATATTGAAAGAATAACATTACTTAAATTTATGAACAATTTATTTTAATTGTTTACACTTTACTAATTAATGCATTTAATCATCATAAAATGCCAACTCTTACAATTTTATCATCAATAACCAAAACCCTCATCAAAAATCTGCATATACCTCATATAGGATTCTCAAGCCATAAAATCCTATTTTCCAATTTTCTTTCTTCACAAAACATATTTAATTCATTTACTCATAACTAGACCATTTTCATGAAAAATACCAAATCAGTTCCAAAAATATTTCTTTTCTGGGATTTAGCATAATATAGTCCCATAGTGAACATATATTTTTCTCAGAATTTTTAAAAGTCATTTACTATTTTTCATATGGCCAAAATAGCCGAATATTTAGATATTTATCAAAAATTGTACTTTTGTCTAAAAATTCTGAAATTTACAGAGTATACTTCTATCATATACATGTACTCCCAATAAAAATTTCATCAATTTTGGAGTTAACCACAAGGAATTATAAGCGGTTACTTTTAAAATAGTCTTTTCTCATAAAATTCATAACTCTCAATCTATACATCCAAAAATCACCATTTTTGGACACAATCAATAAAACTCATCAAAATATCATTTCAAATTTTTCCAGAATTTTTGAAGATCAGAAAAATTACGAAACTGAAAATCATAACAACCCTTAAAATTCATTACTATCCCTTACTATCCCTTACCTCAAAAGAGCAGTACTTCTGATCGGTATGCAAAACTGAAGGAAACTTGCACTGAATAACAACTCTCAAAGTATCTAAATACTCACAAAATATGCTTCATAATATAGAGAGAGAAAGAGAGAAAGCTTATGTTTTTGGTGTGATTTTCAATTCTAAGTTAGCCCTCTATTTATAGGAAAATTTTGGTAGGTTTGACCTGCAACCTGATGGCTTTACCTGCTACTATTCCCACCCACCACATTTGAAATATAATTCAGCACATTTCTTCACCAACCACAAGTGGGGCCCACCAATTCTAGAATTTTCCACCAAAAATAATTTATAACCTGATTTCTGAATCAGCCACCTCTTAAAATTCATAACAAATCATACGTTCATTTTTAACGGTTCAAAATTTGTGGGCATATACTCAACTTATATATGTATAACATATCCAAAAATTACCACGATCCAACGGTCGGATTAAAAATTATAACCCCCGCAAAATATCTCAAAAACCCTGATTTTTAATACCTCCATTCCGACAAAAATACGGATAAAAACCTCAACATTAACTCCTTCATTTTTAACCACAAAAATATATCCCTCGTTTATATCCACATAAAATAAATATTTCCTTATCATATGAATCAATAATTAATTATTCATAAATAATATTATAGAATCACATTTATGACAACCAGGCCGTTCCCAGGAAAGAGGGGGCTTTCCAATAAGAATTTCTCCTTACTGGCGCGCAATTAGATGACCAAACCTCTCCTTAGACAGAACTTTCTAGACATTGACAATAATGTTATCTAATAATATTATTCAAATAATATGAATTATTGATCTGATAAAGGAAAATACTGTGCAGCAACAATTATTGAAACAACAATAATATAAAATATCAACGCAACAATTATTGAATCAATAAAATAAAATATTGAACAGTAACTACTGTAATAATTATTGAGTAGTGCCTTCTTACGTAAGAATCAATAATTTCAAAAATACTGTGCAATACCGTGTGCTACTGTGCAATAACGCGTATTACTGTATTTTAACCACCGGGTATTTCAACAGTATTAACAGTAACAACTACGTCGTTATTTGTAAAAACTCAAATTTGTCGTTTTCTTCACCCGACAGTTATTCGTTATGGGGCCCACAAATAGCTGTGCCGTCGTACGAATATTTCCCGACAGAAAGAATATTCCACGACCAAACGAATATTCCCCGACAACAATGATTATTTTATAACCACTTGTGTATTTTGAAAAAAAATCATATATCACCCTTAACTTTAAACTTATATCAATTTAACCATTTACTGAATAGTAATTATAAGAAAAATTGAATACTTTTATTTCATAAAATTCGGGGTCTTACAATCTCCCCTCCTTATGAAATTTCGTCCCCGAAATTTACGTACCTGGTATTTCAAAGAGTTGAGAATACCTTCCTTTCATTTCAAATTCCATCTTCTCCGTCATCATAATTTCTCCATTGCTCATCTCCTGTATTTCAAATAACATTCTAGAATACAGCTTCAAAACAAGTGTTAATTTAACAAATTAACATATCACATAATATCCCGATATTATAACTGACCAACAAATAAGCTTAGGTAGGACACACTAGCGAAGGATTTACTCATCTCTCCCCTCCTAGTTGTATTCACCGATCTCCGCCAGAGATCATATCCCCAAGCTCTGATACCAAATGTAACTCTGGACACCAACCTATGTCAGCACCTTACATTGATACCTATCAGTTTGCCACCGCAGAACGGCGTCCCCTACGGAGAGTCTGGCTTCGGTGCATCCCCCATCAACAAGAAGTCACCAGCGAGAGGCTCGGGGCTCTTTACTTATAGCTCTGATACCAAATGTAACGACCCCAAAATAGGTCCATTCCACCCAACCCATTCTGAGTCGTCAAATACATGGTACAGAAAACAACTACAACTTTATTACAACAATTGTCGTGCAAAATACAACAACACATATGCTGTGAGTTTGGATACAAATATATATCAAATGTGACTCATGTTCCAACCGTGGACATCACCTCACAATAACACCTTACATAAAGGTATAGTCAAAAACTGTTTTAGAAATTAGAATCTTTGGGAAGTGCTCAAGGAAACCTTCGTACATGGGAGGCCACGCGTCTAGGTTATGATAGATATCATATGGCCACAGAATTATCCTTGGTTGACCCAATAGACCCCAAAGAAAAATGAAAAGATTACTATCATATTATTCCCAATGGTGAGTCTTCTCTTGACTTATCATTATCTCCACTGTCTCTAATTGAGAATTATACTTCAAACAAACACCAAGATTATATAGGTAGTGCCCATAGATATACTCAGCAAGTGGATGAGCACAACCCTGTCCTATGATGACATGAGGTTGTATGTCATTAGACATCTTGTATGATAGTGACAAAACACCCTTCCAACGTTGGGTTCGCCTCACCCTATTTTCTTCACCAAATATAACTACTAAATGATGACCACCGTTCTATTTCCTTGTTACCCCCGCTCGACCCAGCTACACTCTTATTACCTGAAAAGGAATTGTGAAGCAAAAGGGTGAGCACAACTAGCTCAGTAAAGAATATCATGACTAAAGATAATTAAATTATCAATAGCCTTCATCAATAATAAATCAGAGATTTAGAACATATGGTAAATGATAAAAATTTCAACCATAGTTGCAGCGGAACGAGCAATCCATTAGAAGAGTCAAATAGACTATAAAGTCTATTATCTTCTCCATGTTAAAAATCCACCAACAATATTTTATCCTTGTAACATCACTCAACAGTTCCTTTCCACAATCATATGAATAACTCATAATCATAATTGTGACTATAAATTTTTCTTCGCACCCAGGACGAAGAATATTTTCATCACCTGTCTTTACCTGAAACATCAAAGATCATGGTTATACCAAATCACAATTCCTGTTTATAATCATACTAACAAATCCATCTTTGCACTACGGGCCAAAGATATTCATCAACAAACCATCTTTGCACTACGGGCCAAAGATATTCAACAACAGTTCATCTTTGCACTACAGGCCAAAGATATTCATCAACAATTCATATTTGCACTACAGGCCAAATATATTCATATCTCAAAGAAATATATAATCATTTCAGAATTTATATAAACAATAATTATAACCATGTTGATCAATTCACCTTTGCACTTAAGCTTAAGATATTCAATTATAAATTCAATGGTCATGATCATACCAGTCACAATTCAACTTTGCACTACAGGCCAAAGAGAACCCTAGTCATGATCATACCAATAATCTACCCATCTTTACACTCCAGTGAAAGAGAATTTCAACATCAGGGTTATAAAAATATTATATATGATGATAAAAATAATATGATCAACATATAGTTTTAATCTCAAGAGTAATATTCGTAACTCATGAATAGTAACCCCGACACAAAAGATAGAAATTCTACAATAAAATTCATACCAATATTTCGGTATAATGATATTGAAAGAATAACATTACTTAAATTTATGAACAATTTATTTTAATTGTTTACACTTTACTAATTAATGCATTTAATCATCATAAAATGCCAACTCTTACAATTTCATCATCAATAACCAAAACCCTCATCAAAAATCTGCATATACCTCATATAGGATTCTCAAGCCATAAAATCCTATTTTCCAATTTTCTTTCTTCACAAAACATATTTAATTCATTTACTCATAACTAGACCATTTTCATGAAAAATACCAAATCAGTTCCAAAAATATTTCTTTTCTGGGATTTAGCATAATATAGTCCCATAGTGAACATATATTTTTCTCAGAATTTTTAAAAGTCATTTACTATTTTTCATATGGCCAAAATAGCCGAATATTTAGATATTTATCAAAAATTGTACTTTTGTCTAAAAATTCTGAAATTTACAGAGTATACTTCTATCATATACATGTACTCCCAATAAAAATTTCATCAATTTTGGAGTTAACCACAAGGAATTATAAGCGGTTACTTTTAAAATAGTCTTTTCTCATAAAATTCATAACTCTCAATCTATACATCCAAAAATCACCATTTTTGGACACAATCAATAAAACTCATCAAAATATCATTTCAAATTTTTCCAGAATTTTTGAAGATCAGAAAAATTACGAAACTGAAAATCATAACAACCCTTAAAATTCATTACTATCCCTTACTATCCCTTACCTCAAAAGAGCAGTACTTCTGATCGGTATGCAAAACTGAAGGAAACTTGCACTGAATAACAACTCTCAAAGTATCTAAATACTCACAAAATATGCTTCATAATATAGAGAGAGAAAGAGAGAAAGCTTATGTTTTTGGTGTGATTTTCAATTCTAAGTTAGCCCTCTATTTATAGGAAAATTTTGGTAGGTTTGACCTGCAACCTGATGGCTTTACCTGCTACTATTCCCACCCACCACATTTGAAATATAATTCAGCACATTTCTTCACCAACCACAAGTGGGGCCCACCAATTCTAGAATTTTCCACCAAAAATAATTTATAACCTGATTTCTGAATCAGCCACCTCTTAAAATTCATAACAAATCATACGTTCATTTTTAACGGTTCAAAATTTGTGGGCATATACTCAACTTATATATGTATAACATATCCAAAAATTACCACGATCCAACGGTCGGATTAAAAATTATAACCCCCGCAAAATATCTCAAAAACCCTGATTTTTAATACCTCCATTCCGACAAAAATACGGATAAAAACCTCAACATTAACTCCTTCATTTTTAACCACAAAAATATATCCCTCGTTTATATCCACATAAAATAAATATTTCCTTATCATATGAATCAATAATTAATTATTCATAAATAATATTATAGAATCACATTTATGACAACCAGGCCGTTCCCAGGAAAGAGGGGGCTTTCCAATAAGAATTTCTCCTTACTGGCGCGCAATTAGATGACCAAACCTCTCCTTAGACAGAACTTTCTAGACATTGACAATAATGTTATCTAATAATATTATTCAAATAATATGAATTATTGATCTGATAAAGGAAAATACTGTGCAGCAACAATTATTGAAACAACAATAATATAAAATATCAACGCAACAATTATTGAATCAATAAAATAAAATATTGAACAGTAACTACTGTAATAATTATTGAGTAGTGCCTTCTTACGTAAGAATCAATAATTTCAAAAATACTGTGCAATACCGTGTGCTACTGTGCAATAACGCGTATTACTGTATTTTAACCACCGGGTATTTCAACAGTATTAACAGTAACAACTACGTCGTTATTTGTAAAAACTCAAATTTGTCGTTTTCTTCACCCGACAGTTATTCGTTATGGGGCCCACAAATAGCTGTGCCGTCGTACGAATATTTCCCGACAGAAAGAATATTCCACGACCAAACGAATATTCCCCGACAACAATGATTATTTTATAACCACTTGTGTATTTTGAAAAAAAATCATATATCACCCTTAACTTTAATATTTATCAATTTAACCATTTACTGAATAGTAATTATAAGAAAAATTGAATACTTTTATTTCATAAAATTCGGGGTCTTACATATATGCAGATTTTTGATGAGGGTTTTGGTTATTGATGATGAAATCTTAAGAGTTGGCATTTTATGATGATTAAATGCATTAATTAGTAAAGTGTAAACAATTTAAATAAATTGTTTATAAGCTTAAGAAATGTTATGATTTCAATATCATTATACCGAAGTATTGGTATGAATTTTATTGTGAAATTTCTACCTTTTTGAGTCGGTGTTACTATTCACGAGTTACTATTCATGAGTTACTATTCACGAGTTACTATTCACGACAAAATTGGTTTCTTTTACTAACCAAATTATAGTTGATTTATGAATATTACTCTTGAGATTAAATCTATATGTTGATTATATTGATTTTATTATCATATATAACATTTTTATAACCCTGATGTTGAATTTCTCTTTCACTGGAGTGTAAAGATGGGTAGATTATTGGTATGATCATGACTAGGGTTCTCTTTGGCCTGTAGTGCAAAGTTGAATTGTGACTGGTATGATCATGACCATTGAATTTACAATTGAATATCTTTAGCTTAAGTGTAAAGATGAATTGATTAACATGGTTATAATTATGGTGTATATAAATTCTGAAATGATTATATATTTCTTTGAGATATGAATATATTTGGCCTGTAGTGCAAATATGAATTGTTGAGGAATATCTTTGGCCTGTAGTGCAAAGATGAATTGTAGATGAATATCTTTGGCCAGTAATGCAAAGATGAACTGTGGATGAATATCTTTGGCCTGTAGTGCAAAGATGACTTGTTGATGAATATCTTTGGCCCGTAGTGCAAAGATGAAGTTATTAGTATGATTATGAACAGGAACTGTGATTTGGTATAACCATGATGTTTGATGTTTCAGGTGATGAAAATTATCTTCGTCCTAGATGAGAAGAGAAATTTAGAACTACAATTATGATTATGAGTTATTCATATGATTGTGGACCAGAATTGTTGATTGATGTTACAGGGATAAAACATTGTTGGTGGATTTTTAACATGGAGAAGATAATAGACTTTATAGTCTATTTGACTCTTCTAATGGATTGCTCGTTCCGCTGCAACTATGGTTGAAATTTTTATCATTTACCATATGTTCTAAATCTCTGATTTATTGTTGATGAAGGCTATTGATAATTTAATTATCTTTAGTCATGATATTCTTTACTGAGCTAGTTGTGCTCACCCTTTTGCTTCACAATTCCTTTCAGGTAATAAGAGTGTAGCTGGGTCGAGCGAGGGTAACGGGGAAATAGAACGGTGGTCTCTAGCTGTGGATGTTCTCCCGAAGCAGTATAGAAAAGTTCATTTAGTAGTTATATTTGGTGAATCCAATAGGGTAAGGTGTACCCAACGTTGGAAGGGTGGTTTGCCACTATCATACAAGATGTCTAACGACATACAACCTCGTGTCATCATAAGACATGGATGTGCTCATCCACTTGCTGAGTATATATACGAGCACTACCTATATAATCTTGGTGTTTGTTTAAAGTATAATTTTCAATTAGAGACAGTAGAGATAATGATATGTCAAGAGAAGACTCACCATTGGGAAGAATATGATAGTAATCTTCTCGTTTTTCTTTGGGGTCTATTGGGTCAACCAAGGATAATTCTGTGGCCATATGATATCTATCATAACCTAGACGCGTGGCCTCCCATGTACGAAGGTTTCCTTGAGCACTTCCCAAAGATTCTAATTTCTAAAACAGTTTTTGACTATACCTTTATGTAAGGTGTCTTTGTGAGGTGCTGATACATGATGGTGTCCAATGTCACATTTGGTATATATTTGTATCCAAACTCACAGCATATGTGTTGTTGTATTTTGCACGACAATTGTTGTAATAAAGTTGTAGTTGTTTTCTGTACCATGTATTTGACGACTCAGAATGGGTTGTGTAAGACCCCGAATTTTATGAAATAAAAGTATTCAATTTTCCTTATAATTACAATTCAATAAATGGTTAAATTGATAAAAGTTTAAAGTTATGAGTGCAATATGATTTTTTTTTTCAAAATAAACAAGTGGTTATAAAATAATCATTGTTGTCGGGGAATATTCGTTTGGTCGTGGAATATTCTTTCTGTCGGGGAATATTCGTAAGACGGCGCAGCTATTTGTGGGCCCCATAACGAATAACTGTCGGGTGAAGGAAAACGACAAATTTGAGTTTTTACAAATAACGGCGTAGTTGTTACCGTTAACACTGTTGGAATAGCCGGTGGTTAAAATACAGTAATACGCGTTATTGCACAGTAGCACACGGTATTGCATAGTATTTTTAAAATTATTGATTCTTACGTAAGAAGGCACTACTCAATAATTGTTACAGTAATTACTGTTCAATATTTTATTTTATTGATTCAATAATTGCTACGTTGAAATTTTGTATTATTGTTGTTCAATAATTGTTGCTGCACAGTATTTTCTATTATCAGATCAATAATTCATATTATTTGAATAATATTATTAGATAACATTATTGGCAATGACTAGAAAGTTCTGTCTAAGGAGAGGTTTGGTCACCTAATTGCGCGCCAGTAAGGAGAAATTCTTATTGGAAAGCCCCCTCTTTCTTGGGAACGGCCTGGTTGTCATAAATGTGATTCTGTAATATTATTTGTGAATAATTAATTATTGATTCATATGATAAGGAAATATTTATTTTATGTGGATATAAACGAGGGATATATTTTTGTGGTTAAAAATAAAGGAGTTAATGTTGAGGTTTTTATCAGTATTTTTATCGGAATGGAGGTATTAAAAATCAGGGTTTTTGAGGAATATTGCGGGTGTTATAATTTTTAATCCGACCGTTGGATCGTGATAATTTTTGGATATGTTATACATATATAAGTTGAGTATATGTCCACAAATTTTGAACCGTTAAAAATGAACGTATGATTTATTATGAATTTTACGAGATGACTGGTTCAGAAATTGTTAAATTTTTGGAGTTTATCATTTTGATGGAAAATTCTAGAATTGGTGGGCCCCACTTGTGGTTGGTGAAGAAATGTGCTGAATTATATTTCAAATGTGGTGGGTGGGAATAGTAGCAGGTAAAGCCATCAGGTTGCAGGTCAAACCTACCAAAATTTTCCTATAAATAGAGGGCTAAGTTAGAATTGAAAATCACACCAGAAACATAAGCTTTCTCTCTTTCTCTCTCTAGATTATTGAGTGTATTTTGTGAGTATTTAGATACTCTGTGAGTTTTTATTCATCAGTGCAAGTTTCCTTCAGCCTTATACCGATCAGAAGTACTGCTCTTTTAAGGTAAGGGATTGTAAGGGATTGTAAGGGATAGTCGTAAGGGATAGTAAAGGATTGTAAGGGATAGTAAGGGATTGTAAGGGATAGTAAGGGATAGTAAGGTATAGTAATGGATAGTAAGGGATTTTAAGAGTTGTTATGTTTTTCAGTTTCGTAATTTTTCTGAACTTCAAAAATTCTGGAAAAATTTGAAATGATATTTTGATGAGTTTTATTGATTGTGTCCAAAAATGGTGATTTTTGGATGTATAGATTGAGAGTTATGAATTTTATGAGAAAAGACTATTTTAAAAGTAACCGCTTATAATTCGTTGTGGTTAACTCCAAAATTGATGAAATTTTTATTGGGAGTACATGTATATGATAGAAGTATACTCTGTAAATTTTAGAATTTTTAGACAAAAGTATAATTTTTGATAAATGTCTAAATATTCGGCTATTTTGGCCATATGAAAAATAGTAAATGACTTTTAAAAATTCTGAGAAAAATATATGTTCACTATGGGACTATATTATGCTAAATTTCAGAAAAGAAATATTTTTGGAACGGATTTTGTATTTTTCATAAAAATAGTCTAGTTATGAGAAAATGAATTAAATATGTTATGTGAAGTAAGAAAATTGGAAAATAGGATTTTATGGCTTGAGAATCCTATATATGAGGTATATGCAGATTTTTGATGAGGGTTTTGGTTATTGATGATGAAATCTTAAGAGTTGGCATTTTATGATGATTAAATGCATTAATTAGTAAAGTGTAAACAATTTAAATAAATTGTTTATAAGCTTAAGAAATGTTATTCTTTCAATATCATTATACCGAAGTATTGGTATGAATTTTATTGTGGAATTTCTACCTTTTTGAGTCGGTGTTACTATTCACGAGTTACTATTCATGAGTTACTATTCACGAGTTACTATTCACGACAAAATTGGTTTCTTTTACTAACCAAATTATAGTTGATTTATGAATATTACTTTTGAGATTAAATCTATATGTTGATTATATTGATTTTATTATCATATATAACATTTTTATAACCCTGATGTTGAATTTCTCTTTCACTGGAGTGTAAAGATGGGTAGATTATTGGTATGATCATGACTAGGGTTCTCTTTGGCCTGCAGTGCAAAGTTGAATTGTGACTGGTATGATCATGACCATTGAATTTACAATTGAATATCTTTAGCTTAAGTGTAAAGATGAATTGATTAACATGGTTATAATTATGGTGTATATAAATTCTGAAATGATTATATATTTATTTGAGATATGAATATATTTGGCCTGTAGTGCAAATATGAATTGTTGAGGAATATCTTTGGCCTGTAGTGCAAAGATGAATTGTAGATGAATATCTTTGGCCAGTAATGCAAAGATGAACTGTGGATGAATATCTTTGGCCTGTAGTGCAAAGATGACTTGTTGATGAATATCTTTGGCCCGTAGTGCAAAGATGAAGTTATTAGTATGATTATGAACAGGAACTGTGATTTGGTATAACCATGATGTTTGATGTTTCAGGTGATGAAAATTATCTTCGTCTTAGATGAGAAGAGGAATTTAGAACTACAGTTATGATTATGAGTTATTCATATGATTGTGGACCAGAATTATTGATTGATGTTACAGGGATACAACATTGTTGGTGGATTTTTAACATGGAGAAAATAATAGACTTTATAGTCTATTTGACTCTTCTAATGGATTGCTCGTTCCGCTGCAACTATGGTTGAAATTTTTATCATTTACCATATGTTCTAAATCTCTGATTTATTATTGATGAAGGCTATTGATAATTTAATTATCTTTAGTCATGATATTCTTTACTGAGCTAGTTGTGCTCACCCTTTTGCTTCACAATTCCTTTCAGGTAATAAGAGTGTAGCTGGGTCGAGCGAGGGTAACGGGGAAATAGAACGGTGGTCTCTAGCTATGGATGTTCTCCCGAAGCAGTATAGAAAAGTTCATTTAGTAGTTATATTTGGTGAATCCAATAGGGTAAGGTGTACCCAACGTTGGAAGGGTGGTTTGCCACTATCATACAAGATGTCTAACGACATACAACCTCGTGTCATCATAAGACAGGGATGTGCTCATCCACTTGCTGAGTATATATACGAGCACTACCTATATAATCTTGGTGTTTGTTTGAAGTATAATTCTCAGTTAGATACAGTGGAGATAATGATAAGTCAAGAGAAGACTCACCATTGGGAAGAATATGATAGTAATCTTCTCGTTTTTCTTTGGGGTCTATTGGGTCAACCAAGGATAATTCTGTGGCCATATGATATCTATCATAACCTAGACGCATGGCCTCCCATGTACGAAGGTTTCCTTGAGCACTTCCCAAAGATTCTAGTTTCTAAAACAGTTTTTGACTATACCTTTATGTAAGGTGTTATTGTGAGGTGATGTCCACGGTTGGAACATGAGTCACATTTGGTATATATTTGTATCAAAACTCACAGCATATGTGTTGTTGTATTTTGCACGACAATTGTTGTAATAAAGTTGTAGTTATTTTCTGTACCATGTATTTGACGACTCAAAATGGGTTGGGTGGAATGGACCTATTTTGGGGTTGTCACAGGTGGGGGATGCACCGAAGCCAGATAGGGGACCTATCAATTAAGGTGGAGTCCAGAGTTACAGGTGGTATCAGAGCTTAGGGATATGATCTTTGGCGGAGATCGGGGAATATAATTAGGAGGGGAGAGATGAGTAAATCCTTCGCTAGTGTGTCCTACCTAAGCTTATTTGTTGGTCAGTCATAATATCGAGATATTATGTGATATGTTAATTTGTTAAATTAACCCTTGTTTTGAAGCTGTATTCTAGAAAGATATCTGAAATACAGGAGATGAGCAATGGAGAAATCATGATGATAAGGAAGATGGAATCTGAAATGAAAGCAAGGTATTCTCAACTCTTTGAAATACCAGGTACGTAAATTTCGGGGACGAAATTTCATAAGGAGGGGAGATTGTAAGACCCCGAATTTTATGAAATAAAAGTATTCAATTTTTCTTATAATTACAATTCAGTAAATGGTTAAATTGATAAAAGTTTAAAGTTATGGGTGAAATATGATTTTTTTTTCAAAATAAGCAAGTGGTTATAAAATAATCATTGTTGTCGGGGAATATTCGTTTGGTCGTGGAATATTCTTTCTGTCGGGGAATATTCGTACGACGGCGCAGCTATTTGTGGGCCCCATAACGAATAACTGTCGGGTGAAGGAAAACGACAAATTTGAGTTTTTACAAATAACGGCGTAGTTGTTACCGTTAACACTGTTGGAATAGCCGGTGGTTAAAATACAGTAATACGCGTTATTGCACAGTAGCACACGGTATTGCATAATATTTTTAAAATTATTGATTCTTACGTAAGAAGGCACTACTCAATAATTGTTACAGTAATTACTGTTCAATATTTTATTTTATTGATTTAATAATTGCTACGTTGAAATTTTGTATTATTGTTGTTCAATAATTGTTGCTGCACAGTATTTTCTATTATCAGATCAATAATTCATATTATTTGAATAATATTATTAGATAACATTATTGGCAATGTCTAGAAAGTTCTGTCTAAGGAGAGGTTTGGTCACCTAATTGCGCGCCAGTAAGGAGAAATTCTTATTGGAAAGCCCCCTCTTTCCTGGGAACGGCCTGGTTGTCATAAATGTGATTCTGTAATATTATTTGTGAATAATTAATTATTGATTCATATGATAAGGAAATATTTATTTTATGTGGATATAAACGAGGGATATATTTTTGTGGTTAAAAATAAAGGAGTTAATGTTGAGGTTTTTATCAGTATTTTTGTCGGAATGGAGGTATTAAAAATCAGGGTTTTTGAGATATTTTGCGGGGGTTATAATTTTTAATCCGACCGTTGGATCGTGGTAATTTTTGGATATGTTATACATATATAAGTTGAGTATATGTCCACAAATTTTGAACCGTTAAAAATGAACGTATGATTTATTATGAATTTTACGAGATGACTGGTTCAGAAATTGTTAAATTTTTGGAGTTTATCATTTTGATGGAAAATTCTAGAATTGGTGGGCCCCACTTGTGGTTGGTGAAGAAATGTGCTGAATTATATTTCAAATGTGGTGGGTGGGAATAGTAGCAGGTAAAGCCATCAGGTTGCAGGTCAAACCTACCAAAATTTTCCTATAAATAGAGGGCTAAGTTAGAATTGAAAATCACACCAGAAACATAAGCTTTCTCTCTTTCTCTCTCTAGATTATTGAGTGTATTTTGTGAGTATTTAGATATTCTGTGAGTTTTTATTCATCAGTGCAAGTTTCCTTCAGCCTTATACCGATCAGAATACTGCTCTTTTAAGGTAAGGGATTGTAAGGGATTGTAAGGGATGTCGTAAGGGATAGTAAGGGATTGTAAGGGATAGTAAGGGATTGTAAGGGATAGTAAGGGATAGTAAGGTATAGTAATGGATAGTAAGGGATTTTAAGAGTTGTTATGTTTTTCAGTTTCGTAATTTTTCTGAACTTCAAAAATTCTGGAAAAATTTAAAATGATATTTTGATGAGTTTTATTGATTGTGTCCAAAAATGGTGATTTTTGGATGTATAGATTGAGAGTTATGAATTTTATGAGAAAAGACTATTTTAAAAGTAACCGCTTATAATTCGTTGTGGTTAACTCCAAAATTGATGAAATTTTTATTGGGAGTACATGTATATGATAGAAGTATACTCTGTAAATTTCAGAATTTTTAGACAAAAGTATAATTTTTGATAAATGTCTAAATATTCGGCTATTTTGGCCATATGAAAAATAGTAAATGACTTTTAAAAATTCTGAGAAAAATATATGTTCACTATGGGACTATATTATGCTAAATTTCAGAAAAGAAATATTTTTGGAACGGATTTTGTATTTTTCATGAAAATAGTCTAGTTATGAGAAAATGAATTAAATATGTTATGTGAAGTAAGAAAATTGGAAAATAGGATTTTATGGCTTGAGAATCCTATATATGAGGTATATGCAGATTTTTGATGAGGGTTTTGGTTATTGATGATGAAATCTTAAGAGTTGGCATTTTATGATGATTAAATGCATTAATTAGTAAAGTGTAAACAATTTAAATAAATTGTTTATAAGCTTAAGAAATGTTATTCTTTCAATATCATTATACCGAAGTATTGGTATGAATTTTATTGTGGAATTTCTACCTTTTTGAGTCGGTGTTACTATTCACGAGTTACTATTCATGAGTTACTATTCACGAGTTACTATTCACGACAAAATTGGTTTCTTTTACTAACCAAATTATAGTTGATTTATGAATATTACTTTTGAGATTAAATCTATATGTTGATTATATTGATTTTATTATCATATATAACATTTTTATAACCCTGATGTTGAATTTCTCTTTCACTGGAGTGTAAAGATGGGTAGATTATTGGTATGATCATGACTAGGGTTCTCTTTGGCCTGCAGTGCAAAGTTGAATTGTGACTGGTATGATCATGACCATTGAATTTACAATTGAATATCTTTAGCTTAAGTGTAAAGATGAATTGATTAACATGGTTATAATTATGGTGTATATAAATTCTGAAATGATTATATATTTATTTGAGATATGAATATATTTGGCCTGTAGTGCAAATATGAATTGTTGAGGAATATCTTTGGCCTGTAGTGCAAAGATGAATTGTAGATGAATATCTTTGGCCAGTAATGCAAAGATGAACTGTGGATGAATATCTTTGGCCTGTAGTGCAAAGATGACTTGTTGATGAATATCTTTGGCCCGTAGTGCAAAGATGAAGTTATTAGTATGATTATGAACAGGAACTGTGATTTGGTATAACCATGATGTTTGATGTTTCAGGTGATGAAAATTATCTTCGTCCTAGATGAGAAGAGGAATTTAGAACTACAGTTATGATTATGAGTTATTCATATGATTGTGGACCAGAATTATTGATTGATGTTACAGGGATACAACATTGTTGGTGGATTTTTAACATGGAGAAAATAATAGACTTTATAGTCTATTTGACTCTTCTAATGGATTGCTCGTTCCGCTGCAACTATGGTTGAAATTTTTATCATTTACCATATGTTCTAAATCTCTGATTTATTATTGATGAAGGCTATTGATAATTTAATTATCTTTAGTCATGATATTCTTTACTGAGCTAGTTGTGCTCACCCTTTTGCTTCACAATTCCTTTCAGGTAATAAGAGTGTAGCTGGGTCGAGCGAGGGTAACGGGGAAATAGAACGGTGGTCTCTAGCTATGGATGTTCTCCCGAAGCAGTATAGAAAAGTTCATTTAGTAGTTATATTTGGTGAATCCAATAGGGTAAGGTGTACCCAACGTTGGAAGGGTGGTTTGCCACTATCATACAAGATGTCTAACGACATACAACCTCGTGTCATCATAAGACAGGGATGTGCTCATCCACTTGCTGAGTATATATACGAGCACTACCTATATAATCTTGGTGTTTGTTTGAAGTATAATTCTCAATTAGATACAGTGGAGATAATGATAAGTCAAGAGAAGACTCACCATTGGGAAGAATATGATAGTAATCTTCTCGTTTTTCTTTGGGGTCTATTGGGTCAACCAAGGATAATTCTGTGGCCATATGATATCTATCATAACCTAGACGCATGGCCTCCCATGTACGAAGGTTTCCTTGAGCACTTCCCAAAGATTCTAGTTTCTAAAACAGTTTTTGACTATACCTTTATGTAAGGTGTTATTGTGAGGTGATGTCCACGGTTGGAACATGAGTCACATTTGGTATATATTTGTATCAAAACTCACAGCATATGTGTTGTTGTATTTTGCACGACAATTGTTGTAATAAAGTTGTAGTTGTTTTCTGTACCATGTATTTGACGACTCAAAATGGGTTGGGTGGAATGGACCTATTTTGGGGTTGTCACAGGTTGGATGGAATGGACCTATTTTGGAGTTGTCACTGGTGGTATCAGAGCTTAGGGATATGATCTTTGGCGGAGATCGGGGAATATAACTAGGAGGGGAGAGATGAGTAAATCCTTCGCTAGTGTGTCCTACCTAAGCTTATTTGTTGGTCAGTCATAATATCGAGATATTATGTGATATGTTAATTTGTTAAATTAACCCTTGTTTTGAAGCTGTATTCTAGAAAGATATCTGAAATACAGGAGATGAGCAATGGAGAAATCATGATGATAAGGAAGATGGAATCTGAAATGAAAGCAAGGTATTCTCAACTCTTTGAAATACCAGGTACGTAAATTTCGGGGACGAAATTTCATAAGGAGGGGAGATTGTAAGACCCCGAATTTTATGAAATAAAAGTATTCAATTTTTCTATTCAGTAAATGGTTAAATTGATAAAATTTTAAAGTTATGGGTGAAATATGAAATTTTTTTTTTCAAAATAAGCAAGTGGTTATAAAATAATCATTGTTGTCGGGGAATATTCGTTTGGTCGTGGAATATTCTTTCTGTCGGGAATATTCGTACGACGGCGCAGCTATTTGTGGGCCCCATAACGAATAACTGTCGGGTGAAGAAAACGACAAATTTGAGTTTTTACAAATAACGGCGTAGTTGTTACCGTTAACACTGTTGGAATACCCGGTGGTTAAAATACAGTAATACGCGTTATTGCACAGTAGCACACGGTATTGCATAGTATTTTTGAAATTATTGATTCTTACGTAAGAAGGCACTACTCAATAATTGTTACAGTAATTACTGTTCAATATTTTATTTTATTGATTCAATAATTGCTGCGTTGATATTTTATATTATTGTTGTTTCAATAATTGTTGCTGCACAGTATTTTCTATTATCAGATCAATAATTCATATTATTTGAATAATATTATTAGATAACATTATTGGCAATGTCTAGAAAGTTCTGTCTAAGGAGAGGTTTGGTCATCTAATTGCGCGCAGTAAGGAGAAATCCTTATTGGAAAGCCCCCTCTTTCCTGGGAACGGCCTGGTTGTCATAAATGTGATTCTGTAATATTATTTGTGAATAATTAATTATTGATTCATATGATAAGGAAATATTTATTTTATGTGGATATAAATGAGGGATATATTTTTGTGGTTAAAAATGAAGGAGTTAATGTTGAGGTTTTTATCCGTATTTTTGTCGGAATGGAGGTATTAAAAATCAGGGTTTTTGAGATATTTTGCGGGGGTTATAATTTTTAATCCGACCGTTGGATCGTGGTAATTTTTGGATATGTTATACATATATAAGTTGAGTATATGCCCACAAATTTTGAACCGTTAAAAATGAACGTATGATTTATTATGAATTTTACGAGATGACTGGTTCAGAAATTGTTGAATTTTTGGAGTTTATCATTTTGGTGGAAAATTCTAGAATTGGTGGGCCCCACTTGTGGTTGGTGAAGAAATGTGCTGAATTATATTTCAAATGTGGTGGGTGGGAATAGTAGCAGGTAAAGCCATCAGGTTGCAGGTCAAACCTACCAAAATTTTCCTATAAATAGAGGGCTAAGTTAGAATTGAAAATCACACCAGAAACATAAGCTTTCTCTCTTTCTCTCTCTATATTATGAAGCATATTTTGTGAGTATTTAGATACTTTGTGAGTTGCTATTCAGTGCAAGTTTTCTTCGGCTTTACATTCCAGTCAGAAGTACTGCTCTTTTGAGGTAAGGGATTGTAAGGGATAGTAAGGGATAGTAAGGGATTTTAAGGGTTGTTATGATTTTCAGTTTCGTAATTTTTCTGATCTTCAAAAATTCTGGAAAAATTTGAAATGATATTTTGATGAGTTTTCTTGATTGTGTCCAAAAATGGTGATTTTTGGATGTATAGATTGAGAGTTATGAATTTTATGAGAAAAGACTATTTTAAAAGTAACAGCTTATAATTCCTTGTGGTTAACTCCAAAATTGATGAAATTTTTATTGGGAGTACATGTATATGATAGAAGTATACTCTGTAAATTTCAGAATTTTTGTACAAAAGTACAATTTTTGATAAATGTCTAAATATTCGGCTATTTTGGCCATATGAAAAATAGTAAATGACTTTTAAAAATTCTGAGAAAAATATATGTTCACTATGGGACTATATTATGCTAAATCCCAGAAAAGAAATATTTTTGGAACTGATTTGGTATTTTTCATAAAAATGGTCTAGTTATGAGTAAATGAATTAAATATGTTTTGTGAAGAAAGAAAATTGGAAAATAGGATTTTATGGCTTGAGAATCCTATATGAGGTATATGCAGATTTTTGATGAGGGTTTTGTTTATTGATGATGAAATTGTAAGAGTTGGCATTTTATGATGATTAAATGCATTAATTAGTAAAGTGTAAACAATTAAAATAAATTGTTTATAAATTTAAGTAATGTTATTCTTTCAATATCATTATACCGAAATATTGGTATAAATTTTATTGTGGAATTTCTATCTTTTGTGTCGGGGTTACTATTCATGAGTTACTATTCACGATTTACTATTCATGAATTACGAATATTACTCTTGAGATTAAAACTATATGTTGATCATATTATTTTTATCATCATATATAACATTTTTATAACCCTGATGTTGAAATTCTCTTTCACTGGAGTGTAAAGATGGGTAGATTATTGGTATGATCATGACTAGGGTCCTCTTTGGCCTGTAGTGCAAAGTTGAATTGTGACTGGTATGATCATGACCATTGAATTTATAATTGAATATCTTAAGCTTAAGTGCAAAGGTGAATTGATCAACATGGTTATAATTATTGTTTATATAAATTCTGAAATGATTATATATTTCTTTGAGATATGAATATATTTGGCCTGTAGTGCAAATATGAACTGTTGATGAATATCTTTGGCCTGTAGTGCAAAGATGAATTGTAGATGAATATCTTTGGCCTGTAGTGCAAAGATGACATGTTGTAGAATATCTTTGGCCTGTAGTGCAAAGATGAATTATTGATGAATATCTTTGGCATGTAGTGCGAAGATGAACTGTTGTTGAATATCTTTGGCCCGTAGTGCAAAGATAGTTTATTGATGAATATCTTTGGCCGTAGTGCGAAGATGGATTTATTAGCATGATTATGAACAGGAACTGTGATTTGGTATAACCGTGATCTTTGACGTTTCAGGTAAAGACAGGTGATGATAATATTCTTCGTCCTGGGTGCGAAGAAAAATTTAGAGTCACAATTATGATTATGAGTTATTCATATGATTGTGGACCAGAATTGTTGATTAATGTTACAGGGATAAAACATTGTTGGTGGATTTTTAACATGGAGAAGATAATAGACTTTATAGTCTATTTGACTCTTCTAATGGATTGCTCGTTCCGCTGCAACTATGGTTGAAATTTTTATCATTTACCATATGTTCTAAATCTCTGATTTATTGTTGATGAAGGCTATTGATAATTGAATTATCTTTAGTCATGATATTCTTTACTGAGCTAGTTGTGCTCACCCTTTTGCTTCACAATTCCTTTCAGGTAATAAGAGTGTAGCTGGGTCGAGCGGGGGTAACAAGGGAATAGAACGGTGGTCATCATTTAGTAGTTATATTTGGTGAAGAAAATAGGGTAAGGTGTACCCAACGTTGGAATGGTGTTTTGTTACTATCATACAAGATGTCTAATGACATACAATCTTGTGTCATCATAAGACAGGGTTGTGCTCATCCACTTGCTGAGTATATCTATGGGCACTACCTATATAATCTTGGTGTTTGTTTGAAGTATAATTCTCAATTAGAGACAGTGGAGATAATGATAAGTCAAGAGAAGACTCACCGTTGGGAAGAATATGATAGTAATCTTCTCGTTTTTCTTTGGGATCTATTGGGTCAACCAAGGATAATTCTGTGGCCATATGATATCTATCATAATCTAGATGCGTGGCCTCCCATGTACGAAGGTTTTCTTGAGCACTTCCCAAAGATTCTAATTTCTAAAATAGTTTTTGACTATACCTTTATGTAAGGTGTTATTGTGAGGTGATGTCCACGGTTGGTACATGAGTCACATTTGGTATATATTTGTATCCAAACTCACAGCATATGTGTTGTTGTATTTT
The DNA here is from genome assembly GCA_016801055.1 of Panax notoginseng. Lineage (NCBI taxonomy): Eukaryota > Viridiplantae > Streptophyta > Magnoliopsida > Apiales > Araliaceae > Panax > Panax notoginseng. The sequence continues at coordinate 207,491,124 of CM029018.1, read as the reverse complement.
GCACGACAATTGTTGTAATAAAGATGTAGTTGTTTTCTGTACCATGTATTTGGCGACTCAGAATAGGTTGGATGGAATGAACCTATTTTGGGGTCGTTACATTTGGTATCAGAGCTTAGGGATATGATCTCTGGTGGAGATCGGGGAATACAACTAGGAGGGGAGAGATGAGTAAGTCCTTCGCTAGTGTGTCCTACCTAAGCTTATTTGTTGGTCAGTCATAATATTGAGATATTATGTGATACGTTAATTTGTTAAATTAACCCTTGTTTTGAAGCTGTATTCTAGAATGATATTTGAAATACAGGAGATGAGCAATGGAGAAATTATGATGACAGAAAAGATGGAATCTGAAATGAAAGGAAGGTATTCTCAACTCTTTGAAATACCAGGTACGTAAATTTCGGGGACGAAATTTCATAAGGAGGGGAGATTGTAAGACCCCGAATTTTATGAAATAAAAGTATTCAATTTTTCTTATAATTACTATTCAGTAAATGGTTAAATTGATATAAGTTTAAAGTTATTTTTGAAATGTGTAAAATTTTCAAAATAAGCAAGTGGTTATAAAATAATCATTGTTGTCGGGGAATATTCGTTTAGTCGTGGAATATTATTTCTGTCAGGGAATATTCGTACAACGGAGCAGCCATTTGTGGGCCCCATAACAGAATAACTGTCGGGTGAAGAAAACGACAAATTTGAGTTTTTACAAATAACGGCGTAGTTGTTACCGTTAACACTGTTGGAATACCCGGTGGTTAAAATACAGTAATACGCGTTATTGCACAGTAGCACACGGTATTGCATAGTATTTTTGAAATTATTGATTCTTACGTAAGAAGGCACTACTCAATAATTGTTACAGTAATTACTGTTCAATATTTTATTTTATTGATTCAATAATTGCTACGTTGAAATTTTATATTATTGTTGTTCAATAATTGTTGCTGCACAGTATTTTCCATTATCAGATCAATAATTCATATTATTTGAATAGTATTATTAGATAGCATTATTGGCAATGTCTAGAAAGTTCTGTCTAAGGAGAGGTTTGGTCATCTAATTGCGCGCCAGTAAGGAGAAATCCTTATTGGAAAGCCCCCTCTTTCCTGGGAACGGCCTGGTTGTCATAAATGTGATTCTATTATATTATTTCTGAATAATTAATTATTGATTCATATGATAAGAAAATATTTATTTTATGTGGATATAAATGAGGGATATATTTTTGTGGTTAAAAAATGAAGGAGTTAATGTTGAGATTTTTATCCGTATTTTTGTCGGAATGGATGTATTAAAAATCAGGGTTTTTGAGATATTTTGCGGGGGTTATAATTTTTAATCCGACCGTTGGATCGTGGTAATTTTTGGATATGTTATACATATATAAGTTGAGTATATGCCCACAAATTTTGAACCGTTAAAAATGAACGTATGATTTATTATGAATTTTACGAGATGACTGGTTCAGAAATTGTTGAATTTTCGGAGTTTATCATTTTGGTGGAAAATTCTAGAATTGGTGGGCCCCACTTGTGGTTGGTGAAGAAATGTGCTGAATTATATTTCAAATGTGGTGGGTGGGAATAGTAGCAGGTGAAGCCATCAGGTTGCAGGTCAAACCTACCAAAATTTTCCTATAAATAGAAGGCTAAGTTAGAATTGAAAATCACACCAGAAACATAAACTTTCTCTCTTTCTCTCTCTATATTATGAAGCATATTTTGTGAGTTTTTAGATACTTGGTGAGTTGCTATTCATCAGTGTAAGTTTTCTTCAGCATCATATCCGATATTCAGTCAGAAGTACTGCTCTTTTGAGGTAAGGGATAGTAAGGGATATTTAGGGATTTTAAGGGTTGTTATGATTTTCAGTTTCGTAATTTTTCTGAACTTCAAAAATTCTGGAAAAATTTGAAATGATATTTTGATGAGTTTTCTTGATTGTGTCCAAAAATGGTGATTTTTGGATGTATAGATTGAGAGTTATGAATTTTATGAGAAAAGACTATTTTAGAAGTAACAGCTTATAATTCCTTGTGGTTAACTCCAAAATTGATGAAATTTTTATTGGGAGTACATGTATATGATAGAAGTATACTCTGTAAATTTCAGAATTTTTGGACAAAAGTACAATTTTTGATAAATGTCTAAATATTCGGCTATTTTGGCCATATGAAAAATAGTAAATGACTTTTAAAAATTCTGAGAAAAATATATGTTCACTATGGGACTATATTATGCTAAATCCCAGAAAAGAAATATTTTTGGAACTGATTTGGTATTTTTCATAAAAATGGTCTAGTTATGAGTAAATGAATTAAATATGTTTTGTGAAGAAAGAAAATTGGAAAATAGGATTTTATGGCTTGAGAATCCTATATGAGGTATATGCAGATTTTTGATGAGGGTTTTGTTTATTGATGATGAAATTGTAAGAGTTGGCATTTTATGATGATTAAATGCATTAATTAGTAAAGTGTAAACAATTAAAATAAATTGTTTATAAATTTAAGTAATGTTATTCTTTCAATATCATTATACCGAAATATTGGTATAGATTTTATTGTGGAATTTCTATCTTTTGTGTCGGGGTTACTATTCATGAGTTACTATTCACGATTTACTATTCATGAATTACGAATATTACTCTTGAGATTAAAACTATATGTTGATCATATTATTTTTATCATCATATATAACATTTTTATAACCCTGATGTTGAAATTCTCTTTCACTGGAGTGTAAAGATGGGTAGATTATTGGTATGATCATGACTAGGGTCCTCTTTGGCCTGTAGTGCAAAGTTGAATTGTGACTGGTATGATCATGACCATTGAATTTATAATTGAATATCTTAAGCTTAAGTGCAAAGGTGAATTGATCAACATGGTTATAATTATTGTTTATATAAATTCTGAAATGATTATATATTTCTTTGAGATATGAATATATTTGGCCTGTAGTGCAAATATGAACTGTTGATGAATATCTTTGGCCTGTAGTGCAAAGATGAATTGTAGATGAATATCTTTGACCTGTAGTGCAAAGATGACATGTTGTAGAATATCTTTGGCCTGTAGTGCAAAGATGAATTATTGATGAATATCTTTGGCATGTAGTGCGAAGATGAACTGTTGTTGAATATCTTTGGCCCGTAGTGCAAAGATAGTTTATTGATGAATATCTTTGGCCGTAGTGCGAAGATGGATTTATTAGCATGATTATGAACAGGAACTGTGATTTGGTATAACCGTGATCTTTGACGTTTCAGGTAAAGACAGGTGATGATAATATTCTTCGTCCTGGGTGCGAAGAAAAATTTAGAGTCACAATTATGATTATGAGTTATTCATATGATTGTGGACCAGAATTGTTGATTAATGTTACAGGGATAAAACATTGTTGGTGGATTTTTAACATGGAGAAGATAATAGACTTTATAGTCTATTTGACTCTTCTAATGGATTGCTCGTTCCGCTGCAACTATGGTTGAAATTTTTATCATTTACCATATGTTCTAAATCTCTGATTTATTGTTGATGAAGGCTATTGATAATTGAATTATCTTTAGTCATGATATTCTTTACTGAGCTAGTTGTGCTCACCCTTTTGCTTCACAATTCCTTTCAGGTAATAAGAGTGTAGCTGGGTCGAGCGGGGGTAACAAGGGAATAGAACGGTGGTCATCATTTAGTAGTTATATTTGGTGAAGAAAATAGGGTAAGGTGTACCCAACGTTGGAATGGTGTTTTGTTACTATCATACAAGATGTCTAATGACATACAATCTTGTGTCATCATAAGACAGGGTTGTGCTCATCCACTTGCTGAGTATATCTATGGGCACTACCTATATAATCTTGGTGTTTGTTTGAAGTATAATTCTCAATTAGAGACAGTGGAGATAATGATAAGTCAAGAGAAGACTCACCGTTGGGAAGAATATGATAGTAATCTTCTCGTTTTTCTTTGGGATCTATTGGGTCAACCAAGGATAATTCTGTGGCCATATGATATCTATCATAATCTAGATGCGTGGCCTCCCATGTACGAAGGTTTTCTTGAGCACTTCCCAAAGATTCTAATTTCTAAAATAGTTTTTGACTATACCTTTATGTAAGGTGTTATTGTGAGGTGATGTCCACGGTTGGTACATGAGTCACATTTGGTATATATTTGTATCCAAACTCACAGCATATGTGTTGTTGTATTTTGCACGACAATTGTTGTAATAAAGTTGTAGTTGTTTTCTGTACCATGTATTTGGCGACTCAGAATAGGTTGGATGGAATGAACCTATTTTGGGGTCGTTACAAGTAATGCAAAGATGAACTGTGGATGAATATCTTTGGCCTGTAGTGCAAAGATGACTTGTTGATGAATATCTTTGGCCCGTAGTGCAAAGATGAAGTTATTAGTATGATTATGAACAGGAACTGTGATTTGGTATAACCATGATGTTTGATGTTTCAGGTGATGAAAATTATCTTCGTCCTAGATGAGAAGAGAAATTTAGAACTACAATTATGATTATGAGTTATTCATATGATTGTGGACCAGAATTGTTGATTGATGTTACAGGGATAAAACATTGTTGGTGGATTTTTAACATGGAGAAGATAATAGACTTTATAGTCTATTTGACTCTTCTAATGGATTGCTCGTTCCGCTGCAACTATGGTTGAAATTTTTATCATTTACCATATGTTCTAAATCTCTGATTTATTGTTGATGAAGGCTATTGATAATTTAATTATCTTTAGTCATGATATTCTTTACTGAGCTAGTTGTGCTCACCCTTTTGCTTCACAATTCCTTTCAGGTAATAAGAGTGTAGCTGGGTCGAGCGAGGGTAACGGAGAAATAGAACGGTGGTCTCTAGCTGTGGATGTTCTCCCGAAGCAGTATAGAAAAGTTCATTTAGTAGTTATATTTGGTGAATCCAATAGGGTAAGGTGTACCCAACGTTGGAAGGGTGGTTTGCCACTATCATACAAGATGTCTAACGACATACAACCTCGTGTCATCATAAGACATGGATGTGCTCATCCACTTGCTGAGTATATATACGAGCACTACCTATATAATCTTGGTGTTTGTTTAAAGTATAATTTTCAATTAGAGACAGTAGAGATAATGATATGTCAAGAGAAGACTCACCATTGGGAAGAATATGATAGTAATCTTCTCGTTTTTCTTTGGGGTCTATTGGGTCAACCAAGGATAATTCTGTGGCCATATGATATCTATCATAACCTAGACGCGTGGCCTCCCATGTACGAAGGTTTCCTTGAGCACTTCCCAAAGATTCTAATTTCTAAAACAGTTTTTGACTATACCTTTATGTAAGGTGTCTTTGTGAGGTGCTGATACATGATGGTGTCCAATGTCACATTTGGTATATATTTGTATCCAAACTCACAGCATATGTGTTGTTGTATTTTGCACGACAATTGTTGTAATAAAGTTGTAGTTGTTTTCTGTACCATGTATTAAAGAAATAATTGTATAACATTAAATATAATACTCCATCCATTCCTAAAAGATTGTCGTTTTAGAAGAAAAAATTTGTTCCAAAATGTTTGTCATTTACAACTTTCGAAAAAAATAAATTATTTACTTTAATATATTATCCCTACCTTCTCTCATTGTCCCAAGAAATTATCTCTCTTGTATTAATAGTTTTCAATTTCCCATAAAGGGGTAGTGATGGAATTTCAAACAAATTAATTCAATTTCCCATAGTATTAAATGATTTTCTTAATCCATGTGCAAAAACCTTAAACGACAATCTTTTAGAAATGGAGGGAGTATCAAATGTCTATATTGCTCTTGTATTAGAAAAAGAGATTGTTATTTATTGAACAAAAAATAATGAGAGAATTAAAGTTACATTTAATACTTGGAGTAATATTGACAACTAAGTAATTAATGCTTACTTAAAATTTTAAAACGTCATGTATTAAAGGACAAAAAAACTTCTCTAAAACGTCTTATATTAAAGTACGGAGGGAATATTTTAAATTGAACTAAATCACTATTTCCTCTATAGAATTGTTAGTGCACATAAAAATAATAAACAAGAGGAAAGGGACTATTTGTCTTAAATTTTACAATAGTTTGAAACAAGGCACTAACAAAATGTGTGTTCTTGCATTTAACCTTCTATACAAACATTTAATAAGAAAATTAATATTTTTATAATATTTTTTGATATTTTAACATAAAAAATATTGTTATAGATATATAACAACGAAAAAAATTTGTCATTATAGGATCTATAATAACAATTTTTATATAAAAATATTATTTTCTATATAAATTTATCATTTTCTTTTAATAATTGTGGAAGATACTTGAATTACGTCCAAAATGGTCACTCACGCCTACTATTTCCCATTTTGGTTAATGGGCCCGTCGAAACTTCATTTATTTTCATCACATTTAGACCTGACAAACGGGCCCAAAGCCCGCAGGCCGGCCCGGCCTACCCGCCAAAAAGCGGGCTTTGGGCCGTATTTTTTTGGCCCATAAAAATTCGGGCCTTTTTGGCCCGGCCCGTTCAAGGCCCAGCCCGGCCCGCCTGCGGGCTTCGCGGGCTCAAAAAAATGCAAAAAATAAGGCATAAAGCACCTTCGGCCCGCGGGCCGGCCCGCCCGTGAGCCCGCGGGCTATGGGCTTACTTTTTTTGGCCCGTGAAAAGCCGGCTTTTTAGCCCGGCCCGTTTTAGCCCGGCCCGGCCATGGCCCAGCCGGGCCCCCCCCGTTTGCCACCTCTAATCACATTACTCCATTGATGTGATGAGTTTTTATCATCTGCTCCCATGTCCATACTCTCTGCTTTACACTTGCCCATGTTCATGATTCTTATGTTACATTTGGATTGAAGTAATAAAAATGGGAATTAAATGACTCATTTTTATTGAATAAAAAAAATTATATTTAGTTGCGATTGGAATAGATTGAATTATTTTTTTTTTTACTATTTTGGACTGAAATTTAATATTTTTATCCAAAATTTTATGCCCAAAGCTTTATGAGTAATTTTTTTATCATTGAGCCATGAGGGTCTTAGGTGAGAGAGAATATGAAATAACTCATTTCAACTAGAATAAAAATAATCATTCTAATTTTTATTCCATTCTTTCAATCCAAACGGAGTATTAAAGTAGTCTGTTGCCGCCTGTTTCTCGGGTCTACCTGTTCAGATCACCAATCACTTAAACTGAATAGAATAGATGGGTACTAAAAAAAAGTTCAAATCAACATTAATTACTTAACATTAAAATTAATGAAATTTCTTAATATGTAATTATGTCTTAAACTACATATATAATGAAAAGGAGGGGAGTAATATATTTGATCAAGGGAGTGAAATAAATATGGAAATTGATATTTTTAAATAAAAAAGTGTTATTATAGATGTATAGTAACAATAAAAATCGTCGTTATAAAATTTAAAGGGCCGATTTTCATAATAAAATAACATGAAAATATCAGTTTCCAATAAACATTCATAATTCACTGTATTGACTACAAGTTAGTTCAAATCAATAGCTCTGATAGATAAAGTGATAATTTTAGCATATAAGTTAGGGAGCTAGATAATAAAAGAAATAGAGATAAAATAAAAATTAAAAAAAAATGAAAATATTGATTTTTTTAGTTAGAGAAGATTGTGTAAAGAAATAGTGAAACGAAGTTCAAAACAAAATAGAGTGAGAAAGTAAAATGTTTTAGAGAGATTAAGTGAATTTTTTTTATAATTTAATATAATTTTATAAAAATAATATTTATAAATTAATATAATTATATATAAATATTATTTTTGAGACAAATCAATTATTCATAATATGATAAATTAAATTATTGTCACACTAGGTAGAGTATACCAAATCAGATTATAATTTACTAAGGATAATACTATTTTTGTACGAATTTAAAGTGAGATTCATTTTTTTTCATGTGAAAAAAGATTAAAAAATTATAAAAAAAAACAGAAATATAAAAATATCAATTTTCGCTACTTTAATCATACCTAGTGAGCGGACTAGTTCACTTGATTAAAGAGGACGAAAAAAAATAAAGAAAGCAAAGGACAATGAATGTATTTCAAAATATACGTACAAACTTTTTCTGACAAAGTATTGTCGTCTTTAACATTAACATTATTACTCGGTGGACAGGCCATTTCCTACTGTAATTTTCTAACTCCAAAAAAAAAAAAAAAAAATTTAATTGAGTTTGTCTTTCTTGTGGTGTATATATACTATTTATTCTGAAATGAATATGAGATTGCTTACGAAATGATATCAAAACTGACGTTCTAGTACTATATTAGTAATACTTTGTTCCTTTTTAAATTTTAATATTAATTTTGTTTTTATATATTTGTTCTTTTGTCCAGTTTTATTTCTCCTAGTTAATTTTTTTGTGGTCGAATTGATTATATTTAAAATTAAAATTTATTTTTAAATTTGTTAGATATAAACACAAAATATTATCATAAGAAAGTACATTGAATATACTACCAAAGTCAACTTATTTAATTAATTTTATTAATATAATTGTTTAATTATTAGTTTTTAAATTAGTCAATTTAACTATAAAAAGTTAATTAAAACAAGTAAAATCGAACGGAAGGGAGGGAGTATTAACTAGAAATGTAATGACATAATATTACTAAATCAATAAAAAATAAAATAATGTTATGTTAGTAATATCATGACAGTTTATAATTTAAGAATAAAAATATATCTTAATTTAGAACGAGCAGAAAAGTGTGTATCTCTATGCAATAATATTTTTATTTAGTTTTTTTTGTTGATATTATTAGATTGAAATATATTTGACATTATAATAATATACAAACGTTTATGGAGTGGATAACTTTGTAGGAAGAATGAATAATAATAGAAAAGACAAAAAAAAAAAGAGACCGAAAAGTCTCTTCCCATAATGATATCCATATATCCCCAATAGATCGGAGAAACACAAATTTTAGATTAAATATAGTTTATGATTCAGATTTTACTCTAACAGTAAGATTAAATATAATCTATGAGATTTTTCGATGAATTAAAAAGATTATATTAAAAAATAAGATTTGGTGGATTATAATTTTAAATATATTTAAATGGAAGTGTGGAAGAATGATTGGTGGACTATAATTTAATAAATATAATATAATCTTTAAATATTATAGTCAATGTGATAGTCTATCTGATAGAAAAATTGAAAGACTATCTCATTAATTAATATCATATAAATTAAATATAATTTATAATATAGTCCATCTTACCGGAGATATGTTCTTATAAGATTGGTGACAGCTAAAGAAAACACATGGTTGATAGGCAAATATATTTGTTTGACAAAGACACTGGCATGTTAGATTTCCAAACAAACAAAAACAAAGTATAGTGGGTAGTCCATTCCTATAAATTCCATGGACCATTTTTCATTTCATTTTACAAACACAAACTTATTTTATAATTAAAACTTTTATTTTAAAATTAAAATACATTAATATTTAGTAACCCTTCTCAATGAGTTTTTTTATAATCACATTTCAGAAGTTTGTCCTATAATTATATAATTCCTTTTTTTCCCCCTAATTAAAAAAGACTGTTGTGTATGTGTAGTCAAACACTAATTAACTTATTTAATTGGATTTAACCACAATTTTGGAAAGGAAAGTAGAATTATGGAATGCACAAAAAAGTGAAAAGGAACTATTGGCTTCTAAATTTACATCATTCAATTGTATTTATAAGTGATCCGGTTAGCATGAAGTTATTTTTTTGATAAGTTGGTCAATTGTTCAACAGAATACTGACACACATATAATATCGCCTGCGTGTCAGTATTCTATTGATCAATTAACCAACTTACCTCAAAATAAACTTCATACTAATCAGTTCCGTGTAAAAGATTTTCAACAGTCCTTTAAACTTTAAAGCATACACTCTTGCTGTCTTACATACATATCTAGAAAAGAAGAAAACAAACACCAAATATGCACCGGGCCGGGCCGATGCATGCGTGCAACGGTGCGAGAAAAAATTTAATCTCGATTGATGCAAAAGTTGGTCTCAAGAATATTCTTACCGTTGAAACTAAAAAATAAAATAAAATAAAATGCAATAGCTAATATTTCAAGCTTATTTACAAACCTTAACTGCAGAGTTTTTTTTTTCTCCAAGGAAAACTGAACTCTAAGCCAACATTTGTGGATAAGAATCACAAGGGCTTGAACTGATCCTTTAGCTCCTATTAAATGCTACTCACCAGCCTTGCTTACCAGAACATGCCAATCCAGTCCCTAAGGAAAGAAGGACGTCACATGATTGGGATGTAGAAGAATAATTAAATAAACAACAGAAATACTTTTTTACTTTGCCCTTTGGACCATTGGTTCAGCCATATATACCAAACCAAACAAGAGTACCCCTGTTTGTGGCAACCCACAATCAATTATTGAGCCAAAAGTCATGGGATCAAAAATTGGTAATATATATATATATATATATATATATATATATATATATATATATATATAACAAGGATCAAGTGCATATCTCTTATCTTATTCACCCGTGCTTATTCTTCTTTAGGCGACGGTTTCGGTCATACAACCGTTGTCTATACTTTTAGCGACGGACAACATATAGCGTCGCTAAAAATATAGACGACGGTTGTATAATCGAAACCGTCACCTAAAAGGGGGTGAGCACGTGTGAGTAAGATAAGAGGTATGCACTTGATCCGGACCGTATATATATATATATATATATATATATATATATATATATATATATATATATATATATATATGGAAAGGATGAAGAGCTTACCCTTTGATCCTACATACTTTGTATACCCTCTTTAACGATGGACCGGACGACAATTCGGTCTGTCGCTTTAGGTTCGGTCTGTAACTATATGTTGTCTGTCGCTAAAAGTTAAGATGACGATTATCTGATATAGCGACGAACCAAACTGTCGCTCGATCAGTCGGGTGAGCATGATATATAAAATAAAGGGATGAACCCTTAAAATTGACCCTACATATATAATAGATAACTTTCTCCATGGGCCACGATCTGCTGTGCTCAAGCTCAGTTCACCACTCCCAAAAGAATTAGTGTAAGCTGTGCATGTGCTTCCTCATTGAGACTGCCCATCAAATTCTTCTTTTCACAACAACAAAATTAAAGAAGACAAGATAAGAAAAGTAACATGACTTAAGTAAATATTGTACAGCCAGAGAAATCTAGATCATATAAATAGCTCAATACTGATTTATATCCCACTCCGCATTAATGCTGTATTTAGTATGAATATGACCTTTTTATTGCCAAGAAAACGAAAAAGAAAATGAAAACAAGAGAGGATCAGTAGTCTAACAACTAATATAAACCAGATAGAATAGAATGGTCCCCCATGCAAAACCTAGGCCCTAGCAGTGTTCATTTGAGTCTTTATAATCCTGAGCAGAGAATGTTGGTGACTTTGTCTATGCCTACACAATTTGATTCATTTCACATATGAGTTGGAACATCTTAAACATTTTTCTAAGATTATCAAATGCATTCTTTGAAGTTACAAGTAATTAACTAGTCATTAAGCCAATATATAATGCCACTGAAGAAAAAACCTGGAGTATTAGCTGAAATTAAACCCTTAAATTCATATCAATTATAGACTACGTTACGTTACCAGCGTGTATCTATAGAATTTGGAAAAATTTCAACTAGTATGGGGTATTATGGTAAAGTTTGACTACTCTTAAAAAAATAGAAAATAGAAGTAGAATAACAAAGGGAAAGAAGAGCCACCACTACGCCAGCCGCCAGCTGCCGCCCCCCTTACGCCACTGAAGGAAATTGGAGTCTCAACTGACTCTCAAGTTACAGTACTTTCAACTTGTACAAAATTTAATTCCAATCTCAATTGAAAAAATGTATTTGATACCCCAGACTCGTTAATGGAGACTTCAATTGAAAAAGATGTATTTGATACAATTGAAACTGAGGCTATTAATTAAATTTGACCAAAATTGAGGCCAACCCTATGTCACTACAAAAGCCAAGTGTTAGGTTATTGATATAGAAAAAGCATAAGCTACCTCTTGTATTACAAATTTCGACCATCTGCAACAAATTAAAGTTGTACACAAAACCAAATCCTTCTAAAGTTTTTTGGCACCAGAAAGTTAAAAGTTGAATCCTTCTAGCTTAAATTTTGGTGGAGGAACCTAGATTTTTGACTCTCGGTTCATAATAATTCACATCTCTAAAGCAACTAAAGTTCTAAACATTCTTTGCTTCTCTCTTTTCATGATATATAAAAAGGATGTTAGAAAAAGAAAAATGGCCCATAAAGTGCATCACAAAGCAGTATTTAATGGAACAAATACAACCTAGACATTATTGAAAAAGTAAATCCTCACCTGAGACCAGGCGAAATTGGCTTAGAAGTGTCCAAATTTGGATTTTTATACGTTACTATTTTACTATGTGAGAGATTTCACACCAGGATTTCTTCCTTTGGACAGAACCTGCAATGTTGTGCTTTTGGTAGATGGATGTTCGAGAGGTTTAAGAGGAATAGAGGATTTATACTTCCATCCTCCAATCACACACCATAAACAAATGGGAGTAGAGGAAACTCTCTGGCAGCAAAGGGTGAACCGCGCGCCTTTTTTATACAATTCCATCAACAGAACTAGATTCAGAACAACCGATCAATAAACGACGTATCAACCCATTGGACAACTGGATGTAATGCAGTTTTCAGATCAACAATTTATTCCCTAAAGGAATGCCCAGCCGCGTAAGAGAATTAAACCTGAATTTCGCATTCTTTATGCATGTTCTTCCAAGGAAGGATATTGAAGCAAGAGCACATTGTTCTGGAGTCTTAACTTATCAATTACTTTAGGTTCCATTTTCTGGCTTGAAGAGACCTAGTACGGGAACACCCACGTTGTATCAGAAAAATGCAGAGCTGAGAGGTTTCTTTGAACTTATGTATGATTCCTCTATTCGTTAGGGTAGGGAGGATTTTGTCAGGCTTCCTTTTTTTTTTTTTTTTTTTTTTTCCGGAAACACTTGGGATGCACAGAAATACTTGGGGGCAGATGTTTTTTTTTTTTGGGTATTGGGTTAAAATTGTTTTATAGTAGTATACACGAATGACTCATCAATTCTTTGTCTTGGCATGACATTTGGCTGTTGGCAACATCTATGACCTTACACTTTCTTTGCAATGAATACTTCATTTTGTGCCTTAGTTGATAAAAGCAAGGCATGATCATTTGATATCCAATAGAGGTTAATTACTCGTTCCTTTGTATCAAATACCATTTTAAGATAATAAGCAGTGATCAAAATAAGAGGAGTAATCCTCCTCACAAATGATGTTTAATCTTTAGAACATCATTTTGCAAGAAAACCTGAACCAATAAGTGTTTGTAGTGATAACCCCAATATCTATCTCTGTTTTTAATATACATACATGAACCTTTCCTAATCTACATTCTAGGTAGAACTTATAACTTGAGCTTCAAAGTTCAATTGCTACGTAGAACACACAACACATTATATACAACCACGCTGGAGGCGTCACAAGGAGGCTCAAGTACGTTACCCACCGTGACAACGTTCATGCATGTCCGTAAGAACTAGGGGCCACGCCGGTAACATCATTATATACATTTTGAAGAAGTCTATATTTTTCACCAACTTGCCGCAACTATTTCTACTACAAAAGACTTCATCGGACATTTCAATCAATAATATCATTTGTAAAGCTAACTTCTGTCCTTATTGCAGTATACATTACCAAAATGTGCAGCCACATTAATACTAAAATCAATTGAAAAAAAAATGGCAAATAAATTAATAAAATCGATCAGCCAGATTAGAAAAACTCACAGAAACATAAACAGCACCAAGCACCGAGTCGAAAAAAGAAAAAAAACAACTAACCTTTCAACACTTTACAACCAATCTTTAACTAGGTTTCAATTTCTCCAATCAAAGTTCCAGAGCCAAACACAATGGAGTGAATAAACCGGTTAATTAGCTGACCCACGTCCCAATGAAGCGGACCACAGCAAAACAGTTTAGCGGGAATAGTGACACATTTGAAGGTGGAAGAGATGGGTGTGGAGGTGTTACTGGTGAGTTGAGAGAGTGAGGAAGGAGGAGTTGTAATATATATATATATATATATATATAACTAACTATTTAACCCACTTTAGAATTATTCATTCATCAAATAATAATGAAAACATGTTATATATTTCAAATTTACAATTCAATTATAGGGACAAAGTCCTAGGGGGATCGGAAAAGAGAAGGACAATTAGAGGACTAAGAAACATTTATTCGATTCATTTTGAAGGGTACAGAGAATTATTAGAGGGACTTAAAAAAAATTATGTGAATTTTTTATGAGTAAATTCAAACATACAATGTGTATACAAATAGTTCCTATTACTATGCTATCATCTTGAATCATAATCACATACTTTTTTTTAACAAACAATTCAAAGACGATTAAAAACTATTAAGCTTGAATATTTTTCACAATGAAATAAATAATACAAAAATTTACCCTCACATACTTTGATTTCTAATTTCTAATTTCTATTACTATACATAAGCAAAGAAAAATGTAAATCTTATCTTGAGTTAGTCTGAGTTTACCACGTCTGCTGATACTATATATGCATTGTTCATAATTATACCAAAATTTTTGTATTTTGTGGTGTATTATTCAAAGGGGTGTATAAGCATGTATAAGAAAATATATATAATGATTTTGATATATATATTTTTTCGATTCTTTAAAAATTTTGTTGCAGGAGTAAGCTGCCCTACAACTGAACCAACACTTGGGGATAATTTTGATATACATATAACTCTTTAATTTTATCTTCAATGTATTATTACCATTCATATTATACTATTTATACTTAAATTATAATACCAAATAACACACACCGCAATTTTAGATTTATATTATCAGACATTAGTGTACAAAATAACAAAATGTTTGATTTACAAATGTAAATATTTTAAAAAAAATTGTTAACTTGAACAATTAAAATTTATTAATAAATATAATGTTCAATGTGTCATTTACAAATTTTAATATTTTAAGAAAAATACAGAGTTTAAAATGGACGGAGTACAAACCTTGATATGTTAAAAAAACAAAATTAAAATAAAATTAGTCACCCCTTTTAATAGTTAAACTTTTAATTTTCTACATAAAAATTGTCAACTACCAACTGATAACATTTCACTATCAACAGCAATCGGCATGCATGCATGCATCTCACGGCACACACCCACCCACCCACCCACCCACCCACCCACCCAAGACGACACTGGTGTTTTTCTCTCCCGTACTCGTTTTGACTAATTATGATTCATGTAAATACATTCTGATTGTAATTTTAGAAATTGCTTGGGGTTTTGTTTTATATGTCCAAATTAATGTTGGAATTACTGGAATTTATACTATTAAAAGGCAATTTTGATTTCATTAGAATTGGAGTTTATTTTAAATTTGTGTCCAACTGTTTATCATGACTTCCATGAGAATGTCATCTGTTCAATTTTAATAATTCAGACTCCAAAACCTAAACAAAATGTGGCATGCAATAGCAAGATAACAACTTTATGGATTGGTTTTAGAAGCCCAATACCAACTCTGACGGTAGTGCTCCAAAAACCATAAATCAAACTGTAGACTCTCTTTATACCTTACCTCTTCATATATACCTATTTTCAACTGAGATGTGCAGATATCACTTACCGGGCCTAATGCAGTTATTGGAAGAGCCTTGGTTGTTCATGAACTTGAGGATGTCCTCGGAAAGGGTAAAAAATTGTTCATGTTTATTATTTTGACTTGTGAGTTGCAAACATGATAATTCTAATTAAGAACATGATATTGTTCCTTTATATTCCTAGTGTTGGATTTGGAAGTATAGTAGTAACTACGTACTTCATTTTATTCTCTCTAGCTCCCATTTGGTTATCAATCTGTAGGGGTGGCCATGAAGTTCACAAAATTTTGGGCCCTATCCTTGTTTTTTAGTTACGGAAGGGAGGTCCTAACCAGAAATTAGATAGAAGAAGAAATAGAGTTTTGATGGGGAAAAGAAATGGGCAGAAATTATAAGAAAGAAGAAAGGGATAAGATATACTTATCCAACTCTTCCCTAGCTACTTATAGAGATTTGCTTACATTGGGACTGGCTAACGTGAACCAACTTATCCTATACGTACCCTTATAACTGACTACTCTTTCCTACTCTAGATAATTCTAGCCATGCCACCAAGAATTTCCCTTGTTATCCTTGGTTTGATAGGCTATTTATATATTCCTTAGGTGTATGGGCTTCAAAATTAAGATTTGTTGGGAAGATTGTGATTTTATCATCCTTACCTTTACAATCTTGAAGGTCTGATATATGCTGTTCTAATGCAAAGTACAACAATAGGGGATGATTAGATAAAATGAAAGTGCAGAACGAGTGATTCGGTGGGATATATATAAAAGTCAAGGCGGCTAGTACATGGGTGAGTCAGAGGGCAAGGTCGGCAGCCCCTTTAGATAAGGAAGAAAGGACTTTTTTTTCCCCTTTAGAATGATCAGGATCCCCAAGTGAACTAGTATATATATCTTACCAAGTATTCTAGCAAATATAGAAAAAAAGAAGAAGAAAGAATCATCATCACAGCCCACAGGGGGGTTTCAGGAGACTAAGTCGGCTGAGAGCGAAGGAAGAGTAATAGAAATTTAGAAAATAATAGGAAGAGCCGAAGAGCAAGAGGGAAGTAAGAAAAGAAAAGCTAAAAGGTATTTTATTAAGTACTCTTTTTTATTTTTATACATATTGTATGACTATGTAACTTTTATATATGAAGTTTATATATTCTAGCAAGAATAATATAAAATTTTAGCAAAAACGGAGAAGAAAACCCTAGAAAATAAAAACCCAAAACACCTAGTTTGAGCATTTGAAATTAGAAAATAAAGGAGCAAAATAAAATAAATAATGTTTAATGTGAAAATGAATATTTAAGAATGTAAGAAAATATCCAAATTGGAAGAGCTAAGAAAAATGTAAAATACATTTTTCTGAATAAATAAGTTAAATAAAATTGTAAAACTCAGTTAAGGGTAATTGTTGACTAAAAATAAAAAAAATTGTAAATTAATATTTTTGACCTTCATGAATAATGATATAGGTCAATTACGGAAAAGATTTACTGAGTTGGAAAATTGTCCACAAAAAACAGGCAAGTAGCTATGCTAGTCCTTTCGAGTTGTTCAAGTTTTTAAGCTTGTGTGCAAATTTTCTAATTATTGAAAGTTCCCCAACTTGTGCAAGTTTATTATTCCGAACAAGTCCCTAAACTTCTGAAATTTCTTAAATAGCAAGTTTCCTGACCTATTGCAAGTTCTTAAACCTTAAGCATCTTTTTGCTTCTGGTAAAAAATTTCGAAGTTATGAATTTTGTTCAAGTTAATTGCTATAATGCAATATTAAATTCCAAAATATATTTGAAGATTGGTTGAACTCTAAATTCTTTTAAATACTCCTATTTTTTTTTGTAATAAAGAGAAAGTCATTGTTTCGCCTTACTCTAACATTAAGAACTTATATTATTTATTTTTCAAACCAAATTGTTTTGGGCTGAATCTTAGACTGAGTTGAACAATCCTATTTTATATAGGGGATATATATTATTGTCAGGAAATCCGATTTATGAAGATGGTGTTGTGCATAACATGAGATACGATAGGCTGATCCCCTAAAATACATGCAGAGAGTTTTTCAGTCTTTATACCTTGTTAACGCCAAGTTTCGTCCGCGCGTCCAATCACAAAATCCACGCGCTGAATCCTGCACAATAACAGATCACACAGAAGCTTGACGGCCGTACCGCCGGGGGATAGCTCCGGTGTGAGAATAAGCACAGGCCGTTCACAAAGTTTAACAATGGAGGTTTATATGTTTAATGCTCAAAATAGATATTACTCGTTAATTGTAACCTTGGCCTTGTATTTATAGAACTCCCACCACATTGGTATCCTCTTCTTTGGATTAGAGTAGGACTCCTAAATATGTTAGCTACCATATTTGGGTCCAACACAATCTCCTTAAAAAGTGCAAGTGGAATCCCTTTCCATCACTACATCCAGAGTTACCTTGTTGACGTAGGATTAGGGTTGATGCCCTTGATCACGTAAACTCCTTGTCGCACCAACTCTGCATGTGGACTGCTCATACGCTCAGGCCCAAACCAATAGCCCAACCCAACAGGCCCGAACTCAACCCTCACGATGACCACGGGCCCCAGCCTATTGGGATCGGGTAACCGACCCCGATCTTACATCTCTGAACATACGAGCCCGACCTCCTTTGACCCGACCCAAGCCTTCAGAACAAAAGAGGGTCGGGAAAACACTCCCGAACATTGCCCCCCAGTCTCTTGTTATAAGATATTTATGACACGAGACTTGAAAGGACATGAATTCGGATAGTCACGCCATAATGATGAGTTGTCTCGGGAACCCAAACGGTTTCTCCTCGGTCCGCGAGCTAGTACACGTTTTCTCACAACTGGGCCCACCTGCCATAAATAGCCGCCTTTGGAAGCCGTGCCAGACGGGCTATATAAGCCCCCCAACATACAGCAGCGTCACTTTTTCGAGCCTTTAATATTTTGAATCTCTGTCGAACTTTTCCGGCAAGAGCGATTTCCGGCGAGACACTCATTTTTCCAGATTTCTTCAGTTCGTGCCATTTCTCCACTAAGCTCTTGTCTTGTACCTCTCTTCCCTTCTTCCCACCATAAATGGCTGATTCCAGCGATCCTCGTCCTCTACCAACCATAGCAGCCGGCACTCCCACTCTTAACTCCGGTGACCTTCTCCAAATCGAGCTGGAGGCTACTCCGGTTGAACTCTCCGTGGAGAACGCCGAAACCAGAATTCGCCAATTCTACGCTTCGGAAACCGACTACGCTGTCATCAACACCAAATCTTCCATCACCCACTCTCAACTGTCGGACATCCAAACTTTATTCAACATCCCTAAAGAATACAAGCTTCGGGTTCCTGAGGCCAGCGAGAGGATGTACCACCGACCCGAGGGCGAATGGGTAGCCGTCCATCTGTATGCCCTAAGGTACGGGGTTCGGTTCCCCCTCCACGAATTCATCTCCTCTTTCCTCTGCTTGGTAGGGATCGGGTTCTCCCAGTTGGCTCCCAACTCCTATATCCAGCTGATCAGCTTCATCGCCCTCTGCCAGGAGGCTGGCATCACCCCCGGGCTGGATTTCTTCTTCGTCCTGTTCTCGGTGGGTCGGTCAAAGGAGCCCGGCCTTCGCCATCTGAACCGTGTTCCTGGACGGGACACCTTCGTGAAGACCCCATCCAGCAACAAGGGGTGGCATTCACAATGGTTCTTCATGAGGGGAACCGATCTTAACCTTCTCCCCAACTGGGCCGGTCCCGAAGATATCCCCATGAAGGTCAACAAATTTCCGAAGAGTCGTTCGGCAGCCTTCAAGAAGTTTTACGCCCTTCTGAGGCAGACTAATTGGGGTCTAGGAATCGTGTCCAACGAATCCTGGCTCTACGAACACGGCTGTAAGTTAATCTATCCGACCTTGTTTTCTTATTCACCCGATCTTTTGCTTCGATTTTCATAATGATCCTTTTATTTTATGTTGTAGTGACCATCTTCAAGCCAAACAATACTGAAGAGGCCCTGTCCCCACTGCCGATCCTTGTCGAGCCAATCCATCTCCCAGCCGCTGACGACTCTCCTTCAGACGAGGCTGTTCTAATTGCCGAAATGTCTGTCGGTTCGTCAACCGGCCCTCTTCCCGAACCTTCCAAGGCTGATGCTTCCACGAAAAGTGTATTGCAGATGAAGGGGACCGACAAGATGGCTTTGCTAAAGAAGTCGAAGAAAAGACCTTCTGTTCGAGCTCCCCCCAAGGCCATCGTCGCGCCCCCGCCGAAGCCTGCTCTGAAATCAACTCCTCCACCTCCGATCATAGTGACGGTGGCCGAAGATTCGGAGGGTACTCCAGATCAGCTTCTGGAGCCCGCTTCGAAGAAGCCGCGGTTGGTCGAGGGGCCCTCCCATGCCGAGGAGGTCGTTGCCCCGATCAATGCTTCTTCCCCGAAGTCTAAGGCTAGCTCTTCCGGAGGATCCCCAACCACCTGCTGGCCGAAGAGCCCAGCTGACAAATTCCCTTTCCACTTGCTTGATCAATTCAAGCTATCCGGTGATGATGAACGGTTCAAGAACTTTTCGTCAGAGGATTTTCTGGTTACCTATCTCCGAGCCCAGACTCAGGTATTTATCCTCATTTGTATATATGTCTTCATTCATTTATTTATTTATTTATTTTTTTTTTTGCTGTCTGACCAATTCGCCTATGTATTTAGGCCAATGCCATCCTTGCTCGAGCTATCGCTCCCCTTGCCCGATCTACCAAGAGAGAGGTCCAGCTAAGAACCGACGTGGAGCTTCTCCAGGCCGAATTATCGGGTCGGGATTCGGAGCTGAAGAGGGAGCGGGATCTCCATGCGGATACCCGTAATAAAGTATCCCAGGCTAATCGCCGGATTGGCGAACTCGAAGAACAAAATACCCTACTTCAACATGAGTTCGTCGGTCTCAACGATCATGCCAAAAAGCTGGTGCAGGATAAGGAACTTCTGGTCGAAGAGAATAGGACCTTGGTGGGAAACCTTCAGGTCATCGAAGGGAAGTTCGCGGGGGTCCACGCTCAGCTGAGTAATTTGATCCACGCGAACAACACTTTGATGGCCGAACAGGCCATCATCAAACAAGCTGCCATCAGGGAATACGAAGAATCGCCTGCCCTGACCGATAAGATCATGACCCAGTTTGCCGAGGGTGTTGAAGCTTATCGGGAGAAGGCCCGAGCGAAGCTTGTTGATGCTGGTTTGGACGCCTCGATCCTTGATTCTTCCGACGAGGAGTCCGAGGCCGAAGCCGATACTGGTTCCCCTTAATTTTTTCTTGAATTTGTTCATACTTGTAATTATATATATATATTTTTTTTTTAAGTTTTGTAATTCAACCTGACCAGAGAGGCCGACGGTGTATGTACCCGAAACCTATCTGATCGGGAATTGTAAAACCTTGATAATATGAATGGAGACAAAAGATTTCTAAGTAGTTATCTCGATCAGTTTAACTTTATTTTTATCGCCCAGTTAGGTCATTTCTGACCGTCTGGTCCATTTTCGTCTAAAGTGTACTGTCTCGGATAGGTAACTTTTATCGATCAGTTATACTTGTGGCGTTTTATCAGCCAGTTAAGTTCTTTCGGACTGTCTGGTTGTTTTACGCTCGAAGCTTGTCTGATCGGACGTGTATCTTTGTCGATCAGTTACACTTGTGGCGTTTATCGATCAGTTAAGTTTTTTAGGACCGTCTGATCGTTTTACGCTCGAAGCTTGTCTGATCGGATAGGTAACTTTTATCGATCAGTTACACTTGTGGCGTTTATCGATCAGTTAAGTTTTTTAGGACCGTCTGATCGTTTCACGCTCGAAGCTTATCTGATCGGTAAAGCAGTGCAAGATTAAAACAAAGTACAAACGTTTCTCTTGAGAGAAGTTTTCATTTCATTGATAAATCACATAAATTTCACCGTTATCAGGAAAGAACAGACATGTATTTACTGGTAATATCTCCTAAGTCTTCCAGCATGCCATGTATTCTTTACTTCCGACCCATCCCTTGCTCGAAGCCGGTAAGTCCCTGGCTTCGGTACTTCTAATATCTCATAAGGCCCCTCCCAGTTAGGCATTAACTTTCCTGTGTTCTGGGGGGTTGACGCCTCTGCCTCCTGAAGCACCAAATCTCCTATCTCGAACCTCCTCAACTTCACCTTCTGGTTGTAATGTCGGGCTGTCTTCTGCTGATAAATGGCCAACCTCAACACCGCGGCGTCACGAGCTTCATCTAGCAGATCCAGATTCATTTTCAAACCTTCATCGTTGTATAGTTCTTTGAACTGGCTGACCCGAAGGGTGGGTGACCCAATCTCTACCGGTATGAGTGCATCGGTCCCATAGGCCAGACGGAAGGGGGAGTCTCCAGTTGTTGTCCTTGGGGTCGTCCGGTATGCCCACAAAACGCTAAGCAGTTCCTCGGGCCACCGACCCTTCAGTTCATCCAATCTTCTTTTTATGCCGTTGAGTAGGGTTCGATTTGTCACTTCCACTTGACCGTTCGACTGAGGGTGGGCAACCGAGGTCTTCCGGTGTTGAATTCCCAATTCTTTCAGGAAGCTTTCAAATTTGGACCCCACAAACTGTCTACCGTTATCCGATACTACAGCCATCGGGATGCCGAACCGATACACTATTCCTTCTTTCACAAATTTAAGACATTCCTGTTCGGTAATCTTCTGCAATGGTTTGGCTTCGACCCACTTAGTCATGTAATCGATAGCCACTATTATAAAGCTGACTTGCCCTTTGGCCTTTGGCAGAGGTCCTAGGATGTCGATTCCCCATACTGCGAAGGGGATCGGGGATAAGACCGAGTAGAGTTCTTCGGGGGGTTGATGCGGGATGTTGCTGTTCAGTTGACACTTGGGACATTTTTTGACGAGTTCCTTGGCCTCTGTGTAAATGGTTGGCCAGTAATACCCCTGTCTTAGAATTTTGTTCGCCAGTGACTTGGCGCTCATGTGATCTCCACAGATCCCTTCATGTACCTCCCGAAGTGCGTAGATTGCCTCTGACGGTGTTAAACATTTAAGTAAGGGAGAGCTGAAGGCCCTTCGATACAAATCTCCATCAATCAGTACGAAATTCGAACTTCGATGCTTGATCTTTCTTGCTAGGATGCGGTCTGATGGTAAGGTTCCGTCAGCCAGATAACAGATGTAGGGCGTAAGCCAACAGTCTAGCCGATCAACACATAGTGTCTCCTCTTTTGAGACACTAGGCTGCTCCAATGTCTGTAGATATACCGAACCGTTGAAGGAGTTGGCATCGGTTGCCGCCAGTCTGGCCAGGGCATCTGCTATTGTATTGTCGGATCGGTCAATTCCCTGACAGCTGACCGTGTGGAAGTATGTCAGTTTATTCTTTGTCTCAGCTAAGTACTTCGTCATTCTCGCCCCCCGAGCCGCATACTCTCCCGATATCTGTTTGACGACCAGCTGCGAGTCACTGTAGATGACCAAGTTTTGTACTTCCAGGCTTCGGGCCAATTTTAACCCGGCTAGAACGGCCTCATATTCTGCTTCGTTGTTGGTCGCTCTGAACTTAAATCGAATAGCTTGTTGGACCTTGAATCCTTCGGGGTTCGTCAGTATGACCCCTGCACCACTGATGTCTGACGTTGACGAGCCATCGACATATAGTGTCCATGAAGTCTGTATGGGTTGTGTTTCGGCCACCGATCCCACATCTGGCTCCGAAAACGAACATTCCACGACGAAGTCTGCTAGCGCCTGCCCTTTGATTGCCGTTCGGGGATGATACTCTATCGCGAACTGTGTTAGCTCCATTGCCCATGCCGCCAGTCTTCCAGAAACCTCAGGTCGGTGTAGAATTTTCTTCAACGGCTGATCGGTGTATACCACCACCACCCGACCCTGGAAATAATGCCGAAGTTTTCTGCTTGCAATGATTAAGGCATAGGCGAATTTTTCCAGGTTCGGGTATCGGAGTTCTGCGTCCCGAAGTACGTGGCTGACGTAGTACACGGGGAACTGATTTCCTCCTTGGACCCGAACCAATGCCGCCCCCACTGCCATCGAACTCGCCGCCAGATAAAGATATAGGGGTTCTGAAGGGATTGGTTTCATCAGCAGAGGTGCCGAAGAAAGATATCGTTTGATCTCTTGGAACGCGTCCTCGCATTCTGAGGTCCACTGGAAGCTTTTCTTGTTCGTGGGTCCTTTCAGGGTGTCAAAAAATGGAAGGCACCTCTCAGCTGATTTAGAGACGAACCTTCGTAGGGCCGCAATCCGACCCGTTAGTCTCTGCACATCCTTGTATGACTTTGGTGATTTCATATCCAGGACTGCCTGGATTTTCTCTGGGTTTGCTTCGATTCCCCTTTTGCTGACCAAGTATCCTAGAAATTTACCCGATCCCAGCCCAAAAGTGCATTTGGTCGGGTTTAGCCTTAGCTTGCGTTTTCGGACCGTCTCGAAATAGTCCTCCAGATCTTCAAGATGTTTGCGGACTGACATGCTTTTAACGATCATGTCGTCTACGTAGACCTCCATGCTCCTCCCCAATTGCTTCGTGAACACCAGGTTCATCATTCGTTGATAAGTTGCCCCGGCATTTAATAGCCCGAAGGTCATTTTCCTGTATGCGTAAATCGCCCGATGTGTGATAAAACTTGTCTTCGGGATGTCTTCCTTGTTCATCGAAATCTGGTGGTACCCAGAGAATGCATCCATAAAACTCAACATACCGTATCCCGACGTGGCGTCGATCAGTTGATCTATGTTGGGCAAAGGGTAGAAATCCATCGGACACGCCCTGTTTAGATCCGTGTAATCAATACACAACCTCCATTTCCCATTTTGCTTCTGGACCAATACCACGTTGGCCAACCACTCCGGGTAATCAATCTCGAAGATGAATTCGGCCTCCAGGAGCTTGGCGATCTCTTCGTCGATGATTTTTTGCCTTTCTGGGGCGAAAATCCTCCGCTTCTGTATGACCGGTTTCTTGTCAGGGTCCACGTGCAGCCGGTGTAGAGCCACTAATTCACTTACCCCCGGCATGTCGCTGGGTTCCCATGCAAAGATATCGGCATAGACTCGGAGTAATTCTATCAGCCCGGTCCGGAAGGGTTCTGATAACCCCGACCCGATCTTAATTATTTTGTCTTCCTGCCCAGGTTAATTCTACATCATTAGTTTCTTCGGCCGGAAGAGCAAGTGGCTCTGTGCTTCCCTCCGTGAATGGTTCGATCTCAATGGCCATTGTCTGTTTTTGTTTGCAGACCCCGACCCCTGAAGAAATCAAGCTGTTTCGGTAACACCTTCGGGCTATATCTAGGTCACCTTTCACCTCCCCGATCCCGTTCGGTGTTGGAAACTTGATTTTAAAATGGGGTATCGATGTTACTGCTTGCAGGGCTGCCAAGGTAGGCCTTCCGAGGATCGCGTTATATGCCGAGTCTATTTGGACGACAAAAAATTTCACCACTATTTCGACTTGATTAGGTGCCGTACCAAATTTGACTGGCATCTCGATGGTGCCCAACACAAGCACCGGATCTCCACTAAATCCGTACAAGGGGCCTTCCCCTCCCAAATCCATCTTCTTTCCTTACAGGTCTAACCTCTGGTAGGCGTGGGAATACAGGATGTCGACCGAAGACCCGTTATCTATCATCATTCTTTTCATATCCACTATCCCGACCTGAGCCGTTATTACCAAAGCACCATCGTGGGGCTCAATGAGATCTGTCGGGTAGTCTTCGTCCGTAAATGAGATAGACGTTCCCGGATATGCCCGATCCTTTCTAGGGGTTGACCCCGAAACAGATAGCACTGCTTCCAGAGTCCCACTTCTTTTTCTTCCCGATACCCGTCTAACGGAACCCCCCGAAATGACATCAACTACACCTCTGGCTGGGGGGTTCTGCGGCGCCTGGGTATCCGGGTTCTGATCTGCGGTC
Source organism: Panax notoginseng (assembly GCA_016801055.1). NCBI lineage: Eukaryota > Viridiplantae > Streptophyta > Magnoliopsida > Apiales > Araliaceae > Panax > Panax notoginseng. The sequence continues at coordinate 207,465,374 of CM029018.1, read as the reverse complement.
TCCTCTCTGGGCACCTCGGCATTTCCCCGGCCTGCCACGTATTGTAACAGTTGTCCGTTTTGGACATTTTTCTCGATCATATCCATCAGATTAACGCATGCTTCGGTCGAGTGTCCGGTACTCTGATGGTATTCACAATACTTATCCCGACCACGCTTTCCGGGCTTAGTTCGCCTGGGGCATGGCTCGTAGAATGGTTGGTTTTTCATTTCCTGCAGGATTTTCGACCGATCCGCGGTGAGGGGAGTATAGACCTTGCTGACGTTACGGTTGGGTAGTGGAGGCCGGTTGCTACCTGAACCTCCCCCATTGAAGTTTTTCTTTTCCGTTCGGTCTGATTTCCACTGGTTATTGTCCGAACGTTGGTAGGTCGGTTTTTCTCGATCTTTAGCTTTCTCATAAGGTGGTTGGTGTGGTTTGAAATTTCCCAAAGCTTCCTCTATAGCGATGAACCCTTCTGCCCGATGAAAGGCCTCGGTCAAGTCTGCCGGAGGGTTAATCACCAAATCCTTTACCAGCTTCTTAGATCTCCCGATGTCTAAGCCGGTCGTAAAAAATCCCAGTGCTTGTGGGGAATTCAGCTCCGCTACAGATCCCACTGCCTCTCTAAATCGTTTGACGAACTGACTTAGAGTCTCGTCTGATTTCTGCCGTACCTGCATGAGGGACGCCGTGATCTTCCCTCGTCTTCGGTTGCTACCGAACCGAGCATGGAATTTTTCACGAAGATCGTTCCATGTCCCGATTGATCCTGGTGCCAGGGTCCCCAACCACTCCCTGGCACTCTTCTTAAGTGTTGTAGCGAACATGTGGCATTTGGCTGCATCCGAATGCCCATAGTACGACATCAGGCGATCATATCCATCCGAATGGTCGTAGGGGTCTCCCAATCCGTCGTATGTTTCCATCGGGGGCATCTTCTTCTTTGGATCGGCTATCACCCGGGTGATTTCGGGCGAAAAGGGAGATCCTAAACCTGCCGAAGATGTCCCCGTCGAGTTTTTTGTCCCTAGCAACCTTTCTAATTCAGACACTCTCCGGGTAAGGGGGTCGGATCCTTCCTTATGAGGGGACGATCGAGGTTTGTCCCTCCCATAATCAGGAGACGCTTCCCTTTCTATCTGCCCCGTCCTGCCTCGGTGTTCTGATCGGCGCCCGGCCGAAGGACTCCTCCTTCTGCTCTTTCCATCTCTAGAGCGACTCCGGTGCCTGCTCTGTTCTCTTCTTGCCTCTCCCCGCCGAGGCGATCGGGACCGGCTTCGATTCCTACGCCTTCTGGAACTCACTTCTTGATCGCCGACCATGTTGGCCATCTGTCTCTCCAACTCCAATCGTTGTAGCTGGAGCGCCAACATGGCGTCTTTATTCTGGTTCAGTCTCTTCTGCAAGAGAAACTCTCGTTGGTCTCGGCTTCCTGCTCCCCGGTCTTGCCTCACGAGGGCTTGAGAGTGCCTCTCGTCGGCCTGACTCGCCTGAGGAGGCGTGTGTTGACTCTCGGGGAAGAGCTTCCGCCGAAGATCATGGACCGGTAACTCTTCTACCTCCTGTATTTTAGACCCCAATCGGTCCTTCACTGACCCCCTCACCTGAGTTGTTTGGTGGGACTGCTGGGTCTTGGCCCTTTCCGAGACAGCGATATTATCTCTACTCGTCATAATTGCTGCCGAAGAAAAGTATTTGTGGTTGCAAAGAGCCCTCCTTCTAGCGCCAATGTTAACGCCAAGTTTCGTCCGCGCGTCCAATCACAAAATCCACGCGCTGAATCCTGCACAATAACAGATCACACAGAAGCTTGACGGCCGTACCGCCGGGGGATAGCTCCGGTGTGAGAATAAGCACAGGCCGTTCACAAGGTTTAACAATGGAGGTTTATATGTTTAATGCTCAAAATAGATATTACCCGTTAATTGTAACCTTGGCCTTGTATTTATAGAACTCCCACCACATTGGTATCCTCTTCTTTGGATTAGAGTAGGACTCCTAAATATGTTAGCTACCATATTTGGGTCCAACACAATCTCCTTAAAAAGTGCAAGTGGAATCCCTTTCCATCACTACATCCAGAGTTACCTTGTTGACGTAGGATTAGGGTTGATGCCCTTGATCACGTAAACTCCTTGTCGCACCAACTCTGCATGTGGACTGCTCATACGCTTAGGCCCAAACCAATAGCCCAACCCAACAGGCCCGAACTCAACCCTCACGATGACCACGGGCCCCAGCCTATTGGGATCGGGTAACCGACCCCGATCTTACATCTCTGAACATACGAGCCCGACCTCCTTTGACTCGACCCAAGCCTTCAGAACAAAAGAGGGTCGGGAAAACACTCCCGAACATACCTGATAACACTTATGGAGTACTCAGCAATTTTTATAATTGAGGGACACTTTCTTGGTCCTTATGACCACACAACTCAGAAAAGAAATTTTATTTGATGCTCGTTAATTTAAATCTGTTCATTATTGTATTATACATTATTCTCATTTGCTGATGATAAAGTGTACGTGTAGCATTCATTAAAGTAAAACTGTTATTATATATATATACGGTCCGGATCTTAAGCTCATCCTTTATTTAACATACCTTGCTCACTCTCTTTAGCGACGGACCGGACGATGATTCGGTCTGTTGCTATATGTTATCCGTCATTATATATTGTCCGTCGCTAAAAATTAAGACGACGGTTCTATATATAGCAACGGACCGAATCGTCGTCTGGCCTGTCCGTCGCTAAAGGGGGGTGAGCAAGGTATGTTAGATAAGGGGTGAGCTTAAGATCTGAACCGTTATATATATATATATATATATATATATATATATGGAAAAATTGTATGTGCACGGCTGTGTATTACACGGTCGGCTATGGCGATGGGTTTTTGGGCTATAGCGACGGTTTCACCTGTCGCCATAGCTATTTTGAGCTACAGCGACAGGTGAACCGTCACCGTAGCCCAAAAAACTGTCGCTATAGCCCGATTGTGTAATACACAGCTATATATATATATATATATATATATATATATATATATATATATATATATATATATATACGGTCCGGATCTTAAGCTCGCCCCTTATTCAACTCACTCAAGCTCACTCCCTTTAGCGACGGACCCGACGACGGTTCGGTCATACAACCGTCGTCTATACTTTTAGCGACGCTATATGTTGTCCGTCGCTAAAAGTATAAACGACGGTTGTATGACCGAACCGTCGCCGGGTCCGTCGCTAAAGAGGAGTGAACTCGGGTGAGTTGGATAAGGAGTGAGCTTAAGATCCGGATATATATATATATATATATATATATATATATATATATATATGCACTTTATACACGTTGGGCCACATGCAATTTGCTAGATATGGCGATGAGTTAGGAGAGGGTAGTTTAACGCTTGATTAAGACTTAAGAGTCTACTTAACTCACGAGCCAACTGTGATATCAGTTGAAGATATATATAGTAAAAGAAATTTTTGAGCTCCGCTGCTCCCGAGTTAATTTAAAATATTTTTAAATTAAAAATTATCATAATTTTTTATACTTTTAATTTATATAATAATAAATATTATAAATTATTTAAAAAATATTTTTTATTGTAAGATTTATTGTCTTAAATTTATTTTAAAAAATTAATAATAATCTTATAATTTAGAACGGAGAGAATATTACTTTTTTTATTAAAAAAGAAAAAGAAAAAAACAACAAGAACAAGAAGATGGTCAAAATCCGACTGTTTAACCGTCATTTCAGGCTATGCATGGTAGGAGTTTTATACTCTCAAATGGCGTAGCATTCAATCAGACAAAATGTACTTTATAGCCTAATTAATCATAAGAGATTAATTTATCCAACTAATATAAAGATGTCATATCATTTGAGATAAAAAAATTTAAGATCTCTAATATTAATTTAAAATTTGTTAGCACAACTGGTAGTTGTTTACATTGAATTTAGTCGCATTTAATTTCGTTCTACATGAAATAATAAGTTTAATTTTGTTCTACATGACAAAATAAGATTTGTCGTGTCAATTTAAACCTGATCAAAAGGATTTCATTAGGAGATCTTGTAACTTTAAAATTTGTGATATTAATTTCATTGTGTTGGGATTGGTTCATATTTTCGTGAGTCCGACCAATGATCACTACGACATGATAGTTAGGGGTTTTGTAGTTACTATAAAAATATTATTTTTGGTGACACTGGATCATTGTAGATATGTGATATATCAAAGCAAGACGAGCCACAAATTGATGAATTTGAGTAGATCGTGTGTTCTTATTTTCATCTATTTTCTGTGATTGTATTTATTATTTGATCTTAAATCTAACGCATTAGATTGTTGATTTAAGTATTCGATTTCAATTATTTGGTGATTATAATTAGCTTTGAAAAGTTAACAGAAAGAAAGGTGCCTTACAAAATACCTCCAATGTTTCATGATCCGCGCGAAAAGATGGAGAATTTTCGTTGAGTAAAGAGTACATTGAGTAAGACTAAAGGCTAATGAGTGCAATTAAACAAGAATGTGATAGCAATTAAGCAACTAAAAAACCAAATATTTCGATCAGGGTTCCATTGCAGAATTACTTCGCCGAAAATGAGCTAAAACTGACCTTGCATATATCTATACGGTCCGGATCAAGTGCATATCCCTTATCTTACTCACCCGTGCTTACCCCCCCTTTAGGCGACAATTTTGGTCATACAACCGTCGTCTATACTTTTAGCGACGGACAACATATAGCGTCGCTAAAAGTATAGACGACGGTTGTATGACCGAAACTGTCGCCTAAAGGGAAGTGAGCACGGGTGAATAAGATAAGGGGTATGCAATTGATCTTTGCTGTATATGTATATATATATATGATAGAGTACCTAATAGTATTAGTTTTATTTATTTTGAGGACTTTAAATTCCAATGCCAGTCCATTATTTATAGTCCTAGGAAATCAAAATTTCCCTATGTCCGGATTTTATGTTTTGTCATTTTCAATAAAAATAACAAGGAACGCAGAGTTCTTTTTTTCTTTCTGCAAATGGGGTATGTAGCTTAAGTTTAAGGTTTTTTTCTGCTGCATTGAATATATAGTAGTAATAAAAGAAAGAAATTAACACTATACGTGTTTTTTAGATAGACATGACTTTAAACAACACTTATTACTTTAGCAATATCATTTCTGCTTCAACAATATCAATTGTTTTTTTTTATATATAAAGAAAAAAGTCTGTACATGTTAGTTAGTAAATTAGAGTCCGGATCTTAAGTTCATCCTTTATCTAACTCACCCGAGCTCACCCCCCTTTAGCGACGGACCCGACGACGTTTCGGTCATACAACCATCGTCTATAATTTTAGCGACGGACAATATATAAAATCGCTAAAAGTATAGACGACGGTTGTATGACCGAACCGTCGTCGAGTTCGTCGTTAAAGGGGGGTGAGCTCGGGTGAGTTGAATAAGGGGTGAGCTTAAGATCCGGAAGCTATATTAGTTCTTTATTATGAACAAATATCTAATGTAATGCAAGGCCGAGCTAGCATTTGTGGGAGAGAAAAACAGAGATCAAAATATACAAGCTAAAATTAGCAGTTTTTCATATATGATAATACGGCTACAAATTCTAAAATTTTAAGAGATTTAATTTTACGAAAAAAAATCTAAAAATGTTTAGAAATTTGGTGAAGAGAAACATTAAAAGAAAGAGATATTGTTTTGTATTGAATTACGTTTTCTTCACATGAATTATCTTGTGAATACGGTAATTAAGTGATGTACCGCAGAGTAATAGTTGAAATTATACATGTGCACACTTAGAAGTACATCTGGCAAACGGGCGGGCCGGGCCGAGGCCAGACCGGGCCAAAAAGACCCGGGTTTTGGTGGGCTGGAAATGGTCAGCCCGTGGCGGGCGGGCAGGGCTGGCCAGCGGGCTTCGGCCATTCATTTTTTTTTTTTTTTGCAAACTCTTTGTTACACCAAAAATAATAATAATAAATATTAAAAATAATAAAATTATTAATAATAAACAATAATACAAACAAACACGATTAATTAATTACATACATTAACTACATATCTCAATTAATTAAAATTGTAATAGTATTATAAATTAGTATTATTAATTAATTTTCAATTATAATTAAAATATATTGAAGATTACATTAAAAATAAATAGTTGTTGTAGCTCAGTTGGTTTGAACTCTTATTTATTTACTTACAAGTCTTGTGTTCATGCCTCACAACCTAACACTTTATTTAAAAAAAAAAAAAATTAATTGTTGGCGGGCGGGCCGGGCCAAAAACGGACCGGGCCAAAAAAGCCCGGGTTTTCATGGGCTTAAAAACAGCGGCTCAAAGCCCGGGTTTTGGCGGGCGGGCGGGCGGGCGGGCCAGGCCGGCCCGCGGGCTTTGGGCCCGTTTGCCAGGTCTACTTAGAAGGGAAATAAATAGGTGTGTCCAAGAATTATGATAAATTACTTGAAGTACCATATAATATATGAAAAAAATATATATACACAGCTGTGTAGTACACAGTCGTGCTATATATATATATATATATATATATATATATATATATATATATATATATATATATATATATACGGTCAGGATCAAGAACATTCTTCTTAAATAACATTCCTCCTTAAATAGCATTCTTTTATTAAAACGACGTCGTTTTGGAGAGACGCGGTGACATTTTTATAAATACAACCCAACGGACTAGCATATATACCAACTTTGAATATATATCCCAGCATATTAGTTTTAAAATAAAACCTTATAAATTGTAAAACTCTAATTGGAAGAAGTTTGTAAACCCAATAACTCTTTTCCTGATTAAAAACCAAATCTCTTTGTTTTACCAATCCCAACCGAATAAAAGCTTGGTAAGAGAAAATATTTTATTATGTAAAATCATTTTAGCCGAAAATATATTTTTTGAAGAAATTTGATTTTTAGTTCAAACCAAATCTTATGCCTTGATTTTAGAAAAAATGCTAAAAACCTTACATTTATTTCCTAAACCTAATCAATATTTGATCTTCATAATTCACTGCAGTTGAGCAAAATCTTAAATTATTGAAACTCATTTGTTAACGCCAAGATCTTTGATGACGTCCCAATCACGTAAGACGCCCTAATCCTGCACAGAAAACACGATCAACACCAAAAGCTTGACGGCTGGACCGTCGGGGGATAGCTCCGGCGTGAGAGTCAATACAGGTGTTCAAGGTTTAACAATGGAAGGTGTAAAAAATGTCTAGTGTCTTGAGCTAGATTGAAAGTGTATGCGTACCTTTTGTTAGGAGACCCCCTTGCTCGGTTATACTCTCGTGCCCGGTTTTTTGTGCCACCAACCATGATCTGACACCCCCTCTCAGTCACCTCTTGTCCCAGCCGACTGCATGCAGGTTATCACCTTTTTTCCACTGTTCCTGCCGTCGGCCGGATAAGATCCCATCCACATTAATGATCTGCAGGCGCTTGGTCAACTGCCCTCCTCCTCTCATCATTACCAGTCAAAGTCTTAGATATTAAAAGATCTTATGGGCCGGCCACTTGACCCAGCCCATTATTAATGGGATACAATAAAGGCAATATAAATGTTAGGCCCAATGACTATAAGACTTAGTGATAAAGGTCCACTAGGCTAATTAAACGGATGGGCCCAATTAGTCAGGCCCAATGAAAGAAATATCAGGCCCCAACATTGCCCCCTAGTCTTTTATTAAACAGGATGTTTAGTGGAAGACTGACTGCAAATAGCGCGAGTCCACAGGACGAAAGAGCCCACTGGGCGCCAGCCTACCTTGGATAACCCACCAAAGCCAAAATCAGACGTTACCCTTTCCTCTCCCTCATCATTATCCCCAATTAATGCGCCGCCCTCGGCTCTCGTGCAAATTTTGAAAAAATCACTTGCTATAAAAGCCGCTGCCCATTCTCCTTGGAGGGTTCCCTGCCATTTCGAATTCATAAGAGCTTATTGTCTTTTCCTCCTCAAATTTCTTCATTTTCTCTGTAAGTTCTCAACAATGGCATCCCAGAACCTCGATACCAGTTCTCCCCTTCGTGTCGCCCCCATCTCCACCGTGACCCCTCACTCCAATCCTGACAAAGAGGTCCCGGGCTCAAACCCCCAAATCAATGCCGCGAGTAAGGAAGCTCCGTCCATGGAACCACTCCCCAACCCATCTGATTTTTTCCAGAACGAGGAAGACTTTCCTCATGCCAACACCCCTTCCACTGTCAATGAAACTGAGCTCTGCAACATCAGAGCTCGCTATCAGATACCGGATACCCACAGGGTACGGATAGCGGCTCCTCACGAAAGGATGTACCAGCGTCCCGATGGCTGGATCGCCGTTCCGGCAACCTTTCTGGAGAAGGGGGTGAGGTTCCCTCTTCACGCCTTTTTGATCACCCTCTTAGGGTTTGTTGGAGTGGGGTTCGCCCAACTGGTGCCGAACTCGTACATCCACATACTGGCTTATATAGCCTTCTGCTACGAGATAGGAGTTCCTCCTGCTGTGGATTCCTTCTTCACCCTCTTCTCTGTGGGGAAATCACGGGAGAAAGGCTTCAAGGTGCTAAGTAAGATAGCCCCCAAGCCCAATGCCAGGATCGAGAAGCGGTCTCTAATGGACACTCCTTCGAGCAATCGAGGATGGCATAACAAATGGTTCTTCGTCAACGGGCCCGAAATCTCTTTTGTTCCTGACTGGACCACTTCTGATCGCGTCTCTGCAGACTTCGGAGACATATCCGAGGAGCGCATAAGAGAAATGACGCGCATCATAGAGAAGATACCCCTGAAGGAGTGGAGCTTCGGCCTCTTGGGCAAACAAGCCTGGTTGTATGACCACAAGTTGTCTCTCATCAAGCCGACTTCGACCGATCGGAGGGACTTGGATAGGTACCTTTCTGGCAAGCCTTCATCCCCTTCCACTGAAGTTCCCCAAGAAGAACTTCCGGCCTCGGAGGCCCAGGATGCAGAGGTCTTCCGCGGATCAGAACCTGCTGAGGAGCCCAGCCGACCTCGATAGAAGAAAAGGGCGGTTCGGAAAGTCCGGTCAAATCCTCAAGGAACTCAATCAACTTCTACAGCGAGTCTGATTGACTTGCCTGCGACCGAGCGAATGCAGGCTCTCCGGATTAAGAAAAGGAGGACTCACGTGACTCCTCTGTCTGCCGATGAGCTTCGAGTTCCTCGTTCTGCCGCGGTTGAGCCTCCCCCCGTCATCCCTGTGGAGATCCACGTTTCAGAAGATGAGCTCGAAAACCTGAATGAGTCTCCTCTTCTGTCTCGTAAAAGGAAGCAGTCCTCCGAGGATCAACCAGCACCGCCCCCTGAACCATCAGTGTCTTCTCCGCCGAGACCCTCTTCCTCCACCTTCCGGCGAGAAGCTGCGTCTTCTCCCACTGTATGGCCTGATTTTAACGAGAACTTTCCTTTTCAGCTGTTCGACTCCTTTGTTCGGGAGACCGATGACCATCGGTTCGGAAACAGTTCGATCAGGGATTTGATAGAAGAGGGCATGAGTTACCAGGCTAAGGTGAGTTGGTTCAATCGAAATATTTAGGAATCATCTGTTTCTTCTACTAATTCACTTTAAATGTCCGCAGGCAAATGCTGTCTTCGGGAGACTTCTTCCCCGATACAGAGAGTCTGAAGCCGAAGAAGATGCGGCCAGGCGAGAGATGGCTACTATGGCTTCTGCTCTGGAGAGGGAGAGAAGGGCCCATGGTATCACTATCTTCAATAAAGAAGGCCTTCAGAAGGACTTAAATAAGTTGAAAGAACAGTTGGAGACATCCGAGGCCACCCATCAGCTGACCGTTACCACGAACATAGACCTGGTTCGTCGGAATGAGGTTCTTGTTGGGAAGAACGAGACGATGGTGAAGACCAATAAGAGTTTGGCTATACAAGTACACGACCTTGAGGCCAGGGATCTGAGACATCTGAAGGAGCGGGCAAAACTCGAAGAGGAGCTCCGCGAACTTCGGGCTCTGAGAGACTTGGGTCCTCCTCTAACCGGAGATCTCCGGAGGGAAATCCAACAAGAATACCGAAAATCTGCTGAGTTGAATGAGGAGATCATCCAGATGTTCTCGGATGGGTACGACGAATGCCGAAGCAAAGACAAGGCAAGACTTGTCGCTGCCAAGGTTGAACCGACTATCCTGGACTCTTCGGAAGACGAAGCCGATCACTGAAGATGGTTTTCTTTCCCTTAGCTGTAGGATTTTTGTAAAGCTTCTATCGCTTTGTAAACATCATTATGTAAATAAAATATCAGTGTTATCAGTACCGTCCTTTATGACTTCGGTTTTTTCACTGTTTACCAACACTTCAATATGGATTTAATTTGAAAAATATACAAGCTCCTCCGTGGGCCTAACTTTAAACTGTTAATTAGCAACTAAGCAAGTCGTATAACAGGTAAGACGAAGCTAAATAACATGGCCTTCCGAACTCAACACTTAGAAAGATTTAGGCAATAATAATAAAGTAAAGGAATACTTATTCGTTACCGAAGTGTGAGGTAGATGTCGCGAGGGATCGGACGAAGTCTGAATGACGATGCTTGTCTACCCCGAAGGGCCTGATAAGGTTCTTAGGATCACCGGACGGTGCGGTTATCATCGAATGGTCGACAAGTCTGTCCGAACCTTTTAGCTTTGGTGGCCATTGATTTTACCACCCTTGGTAAAAAACAATATAGGATCCAGGATTTGACTACCACACGGGGTATCAAATAGATTGGCTGCCATCGAATGGCCAGCGAGTCCTACCATTCCTCCTTACTTCGGTGACCATTGATTTTACCACCCTTGGTAAAAAACAATATAGGATCCAGGATTTGACTACCACACGGGGTATCAAATAGATTGGCTGCCATCGAATGGCCAGCGAGTCCTACCATACCTCCTTACTTCGGTGACCATTGATTTTACCACCCTTGGTAAAAAACAATATAGGATCCAGGATTTGACTACCACACGGGGTATCAAATAGATTGGCTGCCATCGAATGGCCAGCGAGTCCTACCATACCTCCTTACTTCGGTGACCATTGATTTTACCACCCTTGGTAAAAAACAATATAGGATCCAGGATTTGACTACTACACGGGGTATCAAATAGATTGGCTGCCATCGAATGGCCAGCGAGTCCTACCATACCTCCTTACTCCACTGTGACATTAGGACAGATGCGAAGATCAGTTGTGAAAAAAGTGACTTTTTATTGATGATGAACGGTTATGTACAGACTCCCAGTGGACTGACTTAGTTTCTATTGAAAGTACTTTCGGAGCCTGCCTGCGTGCCATGTGTTCTGAATTTCGGATCCATCCAAGGCCTTCAGTCGATATGTCCCGGGCTTCGGTGCTTCGGCCACTTCATACGGTCCTTCCCAGTTCGGCATCAGCTTCCCAGTGTTCTGCGGTGTAGATGCTTCGGCCTCTCTGAGAACGAGGTCTCCCACCTCGAATCTTCGGAGCTTTACCCCTTTGTTGTAGTGCTTGGCGACTCTTCTCTGGTAGGCTGCTAACTTGATCATAGCCACTTCTCTGACTTCCTCTAGTAGGTCCAAGTTGGCCTTTAATCCCTCGTCATTGTAGATCTCACTGAACTGACTAACTCGAAGGCTTAGAGATCCAATCTCAACTGGGACTAAGGCATCGGTGCCGTAGGCCAATCTGAAAGGCGAGTCCCATGTTGTTGTCCTCGGCGTAGTCCTATAAGCCCACAATACGCTGAGCAGCTCTTCCGGCCATCTTCCTTTGGCTTCGTCCAATCTGCGCTTGATCCCGTTTAGAAGTGTTCTGTTAGTCACTTCGACCTGCCCGTTCGATTGTGGATGAGCCACTGACGTCTTCCTGTGCTGAACCCCCAGCTCCTCCAGAAAGCCTTCAAATTTTGATCCCACAAACTGACGTCCGTTGTCTGATATCACCACTTGAGGGATCCCGAAGCGAAACACTACGAATTCTTTTATAAATTTCAGACACTCCTGTTCCGTTATCAGCCGAAGTGGTTTCGCCTCGACCCATTTGGTCATATAATCAATGGCGACGATGACGAAGCTGACCTGCCCCTTAGCCTTCGGTAACGGACCCAGTATATCAACCCCCCAGACAGCGAAGGGTATAGGAGATAGAATCGAGTATAGCTCTTCCGGTGGCTGATGCGGGATCGGACTGTTGAGCTGACATTTATCACATTTTTTCACGTATTCCGTAGCCTCCTTGAAGATCGTTGGCCAGTAGTACCCCTGCCGAAGAACTTTGTATGCCAGCGACTTAGCCGCCATGTGATCACCGCAGATACCCTCATGAACTTCCCGAAGGGCGTACTCTGCTTCGGACGGGACCAGACATTTCAATAATGGTGACGAAAATGCCCTCCGATAAAGATCCCCGTCAATGAGAACGAAGTTGGCACTTTTGTATTTGACCTTTTTTGCTAACATCTGATCCGAAGGAAGGACGCCGTCTGCCAAATAATTGATGTAGGGAGTCATCCAGCAGTCAGGTCGCTCGATACACATCACCAAGTCATGTTGAACACTAGGCTGCTGTAAGACCTCCAGATAGACTGACCCGTTGAACACGACAGCATCTGTAGTGGCCAACTTTGATAAGGCATCGGCAATAGAATTATCGTTACGCTCTATGCCTTGAAATTCGTGAAAAGCAAAGTATCGGAGTCTGTCTTTCAACTCTGCCAAGTACCTGATCATCCTCGTCCCCCGAGCTTCATATTCTCCTGATAACTGCTTGACGACCAACTGAGAGTCACTATAGATACTCAATTTCTGGACTTCTAGGCTCTTCGCCAGCCGAACCCCAGCTAGAACGGCTTCATACTCGGCCTCGTTGTTAGTCGCCTTAAACCCGAATCTAATGGCTTGTTGTACCTTGAACCCTTCCGGACTGGTCAGAATAATCCCTGCTCCACTGACATTTACTGTGGAAGACCCATCTACATACAGTGTCCATGCATTCTGACCGTGCTGAAGAAGTGTAACAGTTCGATCAGATGTCCTCGTTTCCGGCGACTCGGCATCTGCCTCGGTAAAGGAACATTCTACCACAAAGTCGGCCAAAGCTTGTCCCTTGATAGCGGTTCGGGGATGGTATTCGAGGAAAAACTGGGACAATTCCATGGTCCATGCTGCCAATCTCCCCGAAACCTCCGGCTTGCCCATTACCTTTTTCAGTGGTTGATCTGTGTAGACGATCAAGAGCCTACCCTGAAAGTATTGCCGAAGCTTTCGGCTAGCAATTACTAAAGCAAAGGCAATCTTTTCAATATTTGGATACCTGGTTTCGGCGTCTCGTAGGACGTGACTGACGTAATAGACCGGGTGCTGCTTTCCGCTGATCTCCCGAATCAACACCGCTCCAACGGCTAAGGGACTTGCTGCAAGGTATAGATATAAGGTTTCTTTCGGAGTGGGTTTTACCAATAGGGGAGCAGAGGACAGATAGGTCTTTATGCCTTGGAAGGCTTCTTCACAGGGCGAGGTCCATTGGAAAGTTTTAGCGTTCTTCGGCCCCTTCAGTGTGTCGAAGAATGGTAGACACCTCTCTGCGGATTTAGACATGAACCTCCTCAGAGCTGCAATTCTACCGGTCAGGCGTTGGACGTCTTTAAATGATTGAGGAGTCTTCATGTCAAGGACTGCTTGAATTTTCTCCGGATTAGCTTCGATGCCCCTGTTATTACGTCGATGACATGCCTTGGTGGCGGGTTCGGGACGGGCTGCACAGGAGGATCCGTTTGAACTGACTGAACGGTGCGGTAGGCACCTTGGTGACTCTTTTCGGCCACATATTGGACTAACAGACCGCTCTGGATCTTTCTTTCCACAAAATCCTTAAGATTACAACACTCATTGGTGCCATGGCCTGCGGCTTGATGATAGTTACAATATTTTCGAGGGTTGCCCTGCCCGGTCCTATAGTTGTCCCTCGGTGGCTCAAAGAACGGCTGGTTCCGGATTTGGTCTAGAATCACCGATCTGTCCGTGTTTAGTTTGGTATAAACCTTATTCACCTTCGGGGTCGAAGCGGGCGGACGAGCATCTCCTTGTCGCCACGAGTTGTTGAACTTCTTGGAACGACTCTCCGATCTATCACTGTACCCCCCAGTCTTCTTCGGATCATCCCGGGTTCTAGGGGCATCTGCCTCCTTCATCTGTTCCGTAGAGGAACGCTTCAAGCTACTCATAGCCTCTTCCACAACGATATAACCTTCTGCCTTGTCGAATGCCTCTGCCAGGCTCTTCGGGTGATTGAACATCAACTTCTTCACCAGCTTCTCCGACTTTACTAGGTCCAGACCGTTCTGAAACAAACCCACGGCTTGGAGATCGTTCAAATCTGACACCTGGCCAACGGCTTCTCGGAACCTCTTCACATACTGACCCAAAGACTTATCGGTGTACTGCCTGACCTGTGCCAAAGAGCCCGTGGGCTTCCCTCTCCTTCGGTTACTCCCAAAACGAGCATGGAACTTATCGCAGAGTTCGGACCATGAGGAAATTGAATCTGCCGGTAAATTTCCCATCCACTACCTCGCGTCCTTTCTCAACGTCGTAACAAACATATGGCACTTAGCAGCGTCAGCGAAATCGTAGTAGTCCATCAACCGGTCAAATGCTTGGCTGTGGTCGTAAGGATCTCCCGAACCATCGTAACTTTCCATGTGAGGCAACTTCTTAGAGGTGTCCGCCTTCTCCTTAAGAATGTCCGAGGAAAACGGGGATTGTAAGACCCCGAATTTTATGAAATAAAAGTATTCAATTTTTCTTATAATTACTATTCAGTAAATGGTTAAATTGATAAATATTAAAGTTAAGGGTGATATGTGAATTTTTTTCAAAATAAGCAAGTGGTTATAAAATAATCATTGTTGTCGGGGAATATTCGTTTGGTCGTGGAATATTCTTTCTGTCGGAGAATATTCGTACGACGGCGCAGCTATTTGTGGGCCCCATAACGAATAACTGTCGGGTGAAGGAAAACGACAAATTTGAGTTTTTACAAATAACGGCGTAGTTGTTACCGTTAACACTATTGGAATACCCGGTGGTTAAATTACAGTAATACGCGTTATTGCACAGTAGCACACGGTATTGCACAGTATTTTTGAAATTATTGATTCTTACGTAAGAAGGCACTACTCAATAATTGTTACAGTAATTACTGTTCAATATTTTATTTTATTGATTCAATAATTGCTACGTTGAAATTTTGTATTATTGTTGTTCAATAATTGTTGCTGCACAGTATTTTCTATTATCAGATCAATAATTCATATTATTTGAATAGTATTATTAGATAACATTATTGACAATGTCTAGAAAGTTCTGTCTAAGGAGAGGTTTGGTCATTTAATTGCGCGCCAGTAAGGAAAAATTCTTATTGGAAAGCCCCCTCTTTCCTGGGAACGGCCTGGTTGTCATAAATGTGATTCTGTAATATTATTTGTGAATAATTAATTATTGATTCATATGATAAGAAAATATTTATTTTATGTGGATATAAATGAGGGATATATTTTTGTGGTTAAAAAAAAATGAAGGAGTTAATGTTGAGATTTTTATCCGTATTTTTGTCGGAATGGAGGTATTAAAAATCAGGGTTTTTGAGATATTTTGCGGGGGTTATAATTTTTAATCCGACCGTTGGATCGTAGTAATATTTGGATATGTTATACATATATAAGTTGAGTATATGTCCACAAATTTTGAACCGTTAAAAATGAATGTATGATTTGTTATGAATTTTACGAGATGACTGGTTCAGAAATTGTTGAATTTTCGGAGTTTATCATTTTGATGGAAAATTCTAGAATTGGTGGGCCCCACTTGTGGTTGGTAAAGAAATGTGCTGAATTATATTTCAAATGTGGTGGGTGGGAATAGTAGCAGGTAAAGCCATCAGGTTGCAGGTCAAACCTACCAAAATTTTCCTATAAATAGAGGGCTAAGTTAGAATTGAAAATCACACCAGAAACATAAGCTTTCTCTCTTTCTCTCTCTATATTATGAAGCATATTTTGTGAGTATTTAGATACTTTGAGAGTTGCTATTCAGTGCAAATTTCCTTCAGCATCATATCCGATACCGATCAGAAGTACTGCTCTTTTGAGGTAAGGGATAGTAAGGGATAGTAAGTGATTTTAAGAGTTGTTATGTTTTTCAGTTTCGTAATTTTTCTGAACTTCAAAAATTCTGGAAAAATTTGAAATGATATTTTGATGAGTTTTATTGATTGTGTCCAAAAATGATGATTTTTGGATGTATAGATTGAGAGTTATGAATTTTATGAGAAAAGCTATTTTAAAAGTAACTGCTTATAATTCCTTGTGGTTAACTCCAAAATTGATGAAATTTTTATTGGGAGTACATGTATATGATAGAAGTATACTCTGTAAATTTCAGAATTTTTAGACAAAAGTACAATTTTTGATAAATGTCTAAATATTCGGCTGTTTTGGCCATATGAAAAATAGTAAATGACTTTTAAAAATTCTGAGAAAAATATATGTTCACTATGGGACTATATTATGCTAAATTCCAGAAAAAAAATATTTTTGGAACTGATTTGGTATTTTTCATGAAAATGGTCTAGTTATGAGTAAATGAATTAAATATGTTTTGTGAAGAAAGAAAATTGGAAAATAGGATTTTATGGCTTGAGAATCCTATATGAGGTATATGCAGTTTTGATGAGGGTTTTGGTTATTGATGATGAAATTGTAAGAGTTGGCATTTTATGATGATTAAATGCATTAATTAGTAAAGTGTAAACAATTAAAATAAATTGTTTATAAATTTAAGTAATGTTATTCTTTCAATATCATTATACCGAAATATTGGTATGAATTTTATTGTAGAATTTCTATCTTTTGTGTCGGGGTTACTATTCATGAGTTACGAATATTACTCTTGAGATTAAAACTATATGTTGATCATATTATTTTTATCATCATATATAACATTTTTATAACCCTGATGTTGAAATTCTCTTTCACTGGAGTGTAAAGATGGATAGATTATTGGTATGATCATGACTAGGGTTCTCTTTGGCCTGTAGTGCAAAGTTGAATTGTGACTGGTATGATCATGACCATTGAATTTATAATTGAATATCTTAAGCTTAAGTGCAAAGGTGAATTGATCAACATGGTTATAATTATTGTTTATATAAATTCTGAAATGATTATATATTTCTTTGAGATATGAATATATTTGGCCTGTAGTGCAAATATGAATTGTTGATGAATATCTTTGGCATGTAGTGCAAAGATGGCCTGTTGATGAATATCTTTGGCCTGTAGTGCAAAGATGAACTGTTGTTGAATATCTTTGGCCCGTAGTGCAAAGATGGTTTGTTGATGAATATCTTTGGCCCGTAGTGCAAAGATGGTTTGTTGATGAATATCTTTGGCCGTAGTGCAAAGATGGATTTGTTAGTATGATTATAAACAGGAACTGTGATTTGGTATAACCATGATCTTTGATGTTTCAGGTAAAGACAGGTGATGAAAATATTCTTCGTCCTGGGTGCGAAGAAAAATTTATAGTCACAATTATGATTATGAGTTATTCATATGATTGTGGAAAGGAACTGTTGAGTGATGTTACATGGATAAAATGTTGTTGGTGGATTTTTAACATGGAGAAGATAATAGACTTTATAGTCTATTTGACTCTTCTAATGGATTGCTCGTTCCGCTGCAACTATGGTTGAAATTTTTATCATTTACCATGTGTTCTAAATCTCTGATTTATTATTGATGAAGGCTATTGATAATTGAATTATCTTTAGTCATGATATTCTTTACTGAGCTAGTTGTGCTCACCCTTTTGCTTCACAATTCCTTTCAGGTAATAAGAGTGTAGCTGGGTCGAGCGGGGGTAACAAGGGAATAGAACGGTGGTCATCATTTAGTAGTTATATTTGGTGAAGAAAATAGGGTGAGGCGAACCCAACGTTGGAAGGGTGTTTTGTCACTATCATACAAGATGTCTAATGACATACAATCTCGTGTCATCATAAGACAGGGTTGTGCTCATCCACTTGCTGAGTATATCTATGGGTACTACCTATATAATCTTGGTGTTTGTTTGAAGTATAATTCTCAATTTGAGACAATGGAGATAATGATAAGTCAAGAGAAGACTCACCATTGGGAAGAATATGATAGTAATCTTCTCGTTTTTCTTTGGGGTCTATTGGGTCAACCAAGGATAATTCTGTGGCCATATGATATCTATCATAACCTAGACGCGTGGCCTCCCATGTACGAAGGTTTCCTTGAGCACTTCCCAAAGATTCTAATTTCTAAAACAATTTTTGACTATACCTTTATGTAAGGTGTCATTGTGAGGTGATGTCCACGGTTGGAACATGAGTCACATTTGGTATATATTTGTATCCAAACTCACAGCATATGTGTTGTTGTATTTTGCACGACAATTGTTGTAATAAAGTTATAGTTGTTTTCTGTACCATGTATTTGGCGACTCAGAATAGGTTGGATGGAATGGATCTATTTTGGGGGCGTCACAGGTGGTATCAGAGCTTAGGGATATGATCTTTGGTGGAGATCGGGGAATATAACTAGGAGGGGAGAGATGAGTAAATCCTTCGCTAGTGTGTCCTACCTAAGCTTATTTGTTGGTCAGTCATAATATCGAGATATTATGTGATATGTTAATTTGTTAAATTAACCCTTGTTTTGAAGCTGTATTCTAGAAAGATATCTGAAATACAGGAGATGAGCAATGGAGAAATCATGATGATAAGGAAGATGGAATCTGAAATGAAAGCAAGGTATTCTCAACTTTTCGAAATACCAGGTACGTAAATTTCGGGGACGAAATTTCATAAGGAGGGGAGATTGTAAGACCCCGAATTTTATGAAATAAAAGTATTCAATTTTTCTTATAATTACTATTCAGTAAATGGTTAAATTGATAAATATTAAAGTTAAGGGTGATATGTGAATTTTTTTCAAAATAAGCAAGTGGTTATAAAATAATCATTGTTGTCGGGGAATATTCGTTTGGTCGTGGAATATTCTTTCTGTCGGAGAATATTCGTACGACGGCGCAGCTATTTGTGGGCCCCATAACGAATAACTGTCGGGTGAAGGAAAACGACAAATTTGAGTTTTTACAAATAACGGCGTAGTTGTTACCGTTAACACTGTTGGAATACCCGGTGGTTAAATTACAGTAATACGCGTTATTGCACAGTAGCACACGGTATTGCACAGTATTTTTGAAATTATTGATTCTTACGTAAGAAGGCACTACTCAATAATTGTTACAGTAATTACTGTTCAATATTTTATTTTATTGATTCAATAATTGCTACGTTGAAATTTTGTATTATTGTTGTTCAATAATTGTTGCTGCACAGTATTTTCTATTATCAGATCAATAATTCATATTATTTGAATAGTATTATTAGATAACATTATTGACAATGTCTAGAAAGTTCTGTCTAAGGAGAGGTTTGGTCATTTAATTGCGCGCCAGTAAGGAAAAATTCTTATTGGAAAGCCCCCTCTTTCCTGGGAACGGCCTGGTTGTCATAAATGTGATTCTGTAATATTATTTGTGAATAATTAATTATTGATTCATATGATAAGAAAATATTTATTTTATGTGGATATAAATGAGGGATATATTTTTGTGGTTAAAAAAAATGAAGGAGTTAATGTTGAGATTTTTATCCGTATTTTTGTCGGAATGGAGGTATTAAAAATCAGGGTTTTTGAGATATTTTGCGGGGGTTATAATTTTTAATCCGACCGTTGGATCGTGGTAATATTTGGATATGTTATACATATATAAGTTGAGTATATGTCCACAAATTTTGAACCGTTAAAAATGAACGTATGATTTGTTATGAATTTTACGAGATGACTGGTTCAGAAATTGTTGAATTTTCGGAGTTTATCATTTTGATGGAAAATTCTAGAATTGGTGGGCCCCACTTGTGGTTGGTGAAGAAATGTGCTGAATTATATTTCAAATGTGGTGGGTGGGAATAGTAGCAGGTAAAGCCATCAGGTTGCAGGTCAAACCTACCAAAATTTTCCTATAAATAGAGGGCTAAGTTAGAATTGAAAATCACACCAGAAACATAAGCTTTCTCTCTTTCTCTCTCTATATTATGAAGCATATTTTGTGAGTATTTAGATACTTTGAGAGTTGCTATTCAGTGCAAATTTCCTTCAGCATCATATCCGATACCGATCAGAAGTACTGCTCTTTTGAGGTAAGGGATAGTAAGGGATAGTAAGTGATTTTAAGAGTTGTTATGTTTTTCAGTTTCGTAATTTTTCTGAACTTCAAAAATTCTGGAAAAATTTGAAATGATATTTTGATGAGTTTTATTGATTGTGTCCAAAAATGATGATTTTTGGATGTATAGATTGAGAGTTATGAATTTTATGAGAAAAGCTATTTTAAAAGTAACTGCTTATAATTCCTTGTGGTTAACTCCAAAATTGATGAAATTTTTATTGGGAGTACATGTATATGATAGAAGTATACTCTGTAAATTTCAGAATTTTTAGACAAAAGTACAATTTTTGATAAATGTCTAAATATTCGGCTGTTTTGGCCATATGAAAAATAGTAAATGACTTTTAAAAATTCTGAGAAAAATATATGTTCACTATGGGACTATATTATGCTAAATTCCAGAAAAAAAAATATTTTTGGAACTGATTTGGTATTTTTCATGAAAATGGTCTAGTTATGAGTAAATGAATTAAATATGTTTTGTGAAGAAAGAAAATTGGAAAATAGGATTTTATGGCTTGAGAATCCTATATGAGGTATATGCAGTTTTGATGAGGGTTTTGGTTATTGATGATGAAATTGTAAGAGTTGGCATTTTATGATGATTAAATGCATTAATTAGTAAAGTGTAAACAATTAAAATAAATTGTTTATAAATTTAAGTAATGTTATTCTTTCAATATCATTATACCGAAATATTGGTATGAATTTTATTGTAGAATTTCTATCTTTTGTGTCGGGGTTACTATTCATGAGTTACGAATATTACTCTTGAGATTAAAACTATATGTTGATCATATTATTTTTATCATCATATATAACATTTTTATAACCCTGATGTTGAAATTCTCTTTCACTGGAGTGTAAAGATGGATAGATTATTGGTATGATCATGACTAGGGTTCTCTTTGGCCTGTAGTGCAAAGTTGAATTGTGACTGGTATGATCATGACCATTGAATTTATAATTGAATATCTTAAGCTTAAGTGCAAAGGTGAATTGATCAACATGGTTATAATTATTGTTTATATAAATTCTGAAATGATTATATATTTCTTTGAGATATGAATATATTTGGCCTGTAGTGCAAATATGAATTGTTGATGAATATCTTTGGCATGTAGTGCAAAGATGGCCTGTTGATGAATATCTTTGGCCTGTAGTGCAAAGATGAACTGTTGTTGAATATCTTTGGCCCGTAGTGCAAAGATGGTTTGTTGATGAATATCTTTGCCCGTAGTGCAAAGATGGTTTGTTGATGAATATCTTTGGCCGTAGTGCAAAGATGGATTTGTTAGTATGATTATAAACAGGAACTGTGATTTGGTATAACCATGATCTTTGATGTTTCAGGTAAAGACAGGTGATGAAAATATTCTTCGTCCTGGGTGCGAAGAAAAATTTATAGTCACAATTATGATTATGAGTTATTCATATGATTGTGGAAAGGAACTGTTGAGTGATGTTACATGGATAAAATGTTGTTGGTGGATTTTTAACATGGAGAAGATAATAGACTTTATAGTCTATTTGACTCTTCTAATGGATTGCTCGTTCCGCTGCAACTATGGTTGAAATTTTTATCATTTACCATATGTTCTAAATCTCTGATTTATTATTGATGAAGGCTATTGATAATTGAATTATCTTTAGTCATGATATTCTTTACTGAGCTAGTTGTGCTCACCCTTTTGCTTCACAATTCCTTTCAGGTAATAAGAGTGTAGCTGGGTCGAGCGGGGGTAACAAGGGAATAGAACGGTGGTCATCATTTAGTAGTTATATTTGGTGAAGAAAATAGGGTGAGGCGAACCCAACGTTGGAAGGGTGTTTTGTCACTATCATACAAGATGTCTAATGACATACAATCTCGTGTCATCATAAGACAGGGTTGTGCTCATCCACTTGCTGAGTATATCTATGGGCACTACCTATATAATCTTGGTGTTTGTTTGAAGTATAATTCTCAATTTGAGACAATGGAGATAATGATAAGTCAAGAGAAGACTCACCATTGGGAAGAATATGATAGTAATCTTCTCGTTTTTCTTTGGGGTCTATTGGGTCAACCAAGGATAATTCTGTGGCCATATGATATCTATCATAACCTAGACGCGTGGCCTCCCATGTACGAAGGTTTCCTTGAGCACTTCCCAAAGATTCTAATTTCTAAAACAATTTTTGACTATACCTTTATGTAAGGTGTCATTGTGAGGTGATGTCCACGGTTGGAACATGAGTCACATTTGGTATATATTTGTATCCAAACTCACAGCATATGTGTTGTTGTATTTTGCACGACAATTGTTGTAATAAAGTTATAGTTGTTTTCTGTACCATGTATTTGGCGACTCAGAATAGGTTGGATGGAATGGATCTATTTTGGGGGCGTCACAGGTGGTATCAGAGCTTAGGGATATGATCTTTGGTGGAGATCGGGGAATATAACTAGGAGGGGAGAGATGAGTAAATCCTTCGCTAGTGTGTCCTACCTAAGCTTATTTGTTGGTCAGTCATAATATCGAGATATTATGTGATATGTTAATTTGTTAAATTAACCCTTGTTTTGAAGCTGTATTCTAGAAAGATATCTGAAATACAGGAGATGAGCAATGGAGAAATCATGATGATAAGGAAGATGGAATCTGAAATGAAAGCAAGGTATTCTCAACTTTTCGAAATACCAGGTACGTAAATTTCGGGGACGAAATTTCATAAGGAGGGGAGATTGTAAGACCCCGAATTTTATGAAATAAAAGTATTCAATTTTTCTTATAATTACTATTCAGTAAATGGTTAAATTGATAAATATTAAAGTTAAGGGTGATATGTGAATTTTTTTCAAAATAAGCAAGTGGTTATAAAATAATCATTGTTGTCGGGGAATATTCGTTTGGTCGTGGAATATTCTTTCTGTCGGAGAATATTCGTACGACGGCGCAGCTATTTGTGGGCCCCATAACGAATAACTGTCGGGTGAAGGAAAACGACAAATTTGAGTTTTTACAAATAACGGCGTAGTTGTTACCGTTAACACTGTTGGAATACCCGGTGGTTAAATTACAGTAATACGCGTTATTGCACAGTAGCACACGGTATTGCACAGTATTTTTGAAATTATTGATTCTTACGTAAGAAGGCACTACTCAATAATTGTTACAGTAATTACTGTTCAATATTTTATTTTATTGATTCAATAATTGCTACGTTGAAATTTTGTATTATTGTTGTTCAATAATTGTTGCTGCACAGTATTTTCTATTATCAGATCAATAATTCATATTATTTGAATAGTATTATTAGATAACATTATTGACAATGTCTAGAAAGTTCTGTCTAAGGAGAGGTTTGGTCATTTAATTGCGCGCCAGTAAGGAAAAATTCTTATTGGAAAGCCCCCTCTTTCCTGGGAACGGCCTGGTTGTCATAAATGTGATTCTGTAATATTATTTGTGAATAATTAATTATTGATTCATATGATAAGAAAATATTTATTTTATGTGGATATAAATGAGGGATATATTTTTGTGGTAAAAAAATGAAGGAGTTAATGTTGAGATTTTTATCCGTATTTTTGTCGGAATGGAGGTATTAAAAATCAGGGTTTTTGAGATATTTTGCGGGGGTTATAATTTTTAATCCGACCGTTGGATCGTAGTAATATTTGGATATGTTATACATATATAAGTTGAGTATATGTCCACAAATTTTGAACCGTTAAAAATGAACGTATGATTTGTTATGAATTTTACGAGATGACTGGTTCAGAAATTGTTGAATTTTCGGAGTTTATCATTTTGATGGAAAATTCTAGAATTGGTGGGCCCCACTTGTGGTTGGTAAAGAAATGTGCTGAATTATATTTCAAATGTGGTGGGTGGGAATAGTAGCAGGTAAAGCCATCAGGTTGCAGGTCAAACCTACCAAAATTTTCCTATAAATAGAGGGCTAAGTTAGAATTGAAAATCACACCAGAAACATAAGCTTTCTCTCTTTCTCTCTCTATATTATGAAGCATATTTTGTGAGTATTTAGATACTTTGAGAGTTGCTATTCAGTGCAAATTTCCTTCAGCATCATATCCGATACCGATCAGAAGTACTGCTCTTTTGAGGTAAGGGATAGTAAGGGATAGTAAGTGATTTTAAGAGTTGTTATGTTTTTCAGTTTCGTAATTTTTCTGAACTTCAAAAATTCTGGAAAAATTTGAAATGATATTTTGATGAGTTTTATTGATTGTGTCCAAAAATGATGATTTTTGGATGTATAGATTGAGAGTTATGAATTTTATGAGAAAAGCTATTTTAAAAGTAACTGCTTATAATTCCTTGTGGTTAACTCCAAAATTGATGAATTTTTTATTGGGAGTACATGTATATGATAGAAGTATACTCTGTAAATTTCAGAATTTTTAGACAAAAGTACAATTTTTGATAAATGTCTAAATATTCGGCTGTTTTGGCCATATGAAAAATAGTAAATGACTTTTAAAAATTCTGAGAAAAATATATGTTCACTATGGGACTATATTATGCTAAATTCCAGAAAAAAAAATATTTTTAGAACTGATTTGGTATTTTTCATGAAAATGGTCTAGTTATGAGTAAATGAATTAAATATGTTTTGTGAAGAAAGAAAATTGGAAAATAGGATTTTATGGCTTGAGAATCCTATATGAGGTATATGCAGATTTTTGATGAGGGTTTTGGTTATTGATGATGAAATTGTAAGAGTTGGCATTTTATGATGATTAAATGCATTAATTAGTAAAGTGTAAACAATTAAAATAAATTGTTTATAAATTTAAGTAATGTTATTCTTTCAATATCATTATACCGAAATATTGGTATGAATTTTATTGTAGAATTTCTATCTTTTGTGTCGGGGTTACTATTCATGAGTTACGAATATTACTCTTGAGATTAAAACTATATGTTGATCATATTATTTTTATCATCATATATAACATTTTTATAACCCTGATGTTGAAATTCTCTTTCACTGGAGTGTAAAGATGGATAGATTATTGGTATGATCATGACTAGGGTTCTCTTTGGCCTGTAGTGCAAAGTTGAATTGTGACTGGTATGATCATGACCATTGAATTTATAATTGAATATCTTAAGCTTAAGTGCAAAGGTGAATTGATCAACATGGTTATAATTATTGTTTATATAAATTCTGAAATGATTATATATTTCTTTGAGATATGAATATATTTGGCCTGTAGTGCAAATATGAATTGTTGATGAATATCTTTGGCATGTAGTGCAAAGATGGCCTGTTGATGAATATCTTTGGCCTGTAGTGCAAAGATGAACTGTTGTTGAATATCTTTGGCCCGTAGTGCAAAGATGGTTTGTTGATGAATATCTTTGGCCCGTAGTGCAAAGATGGTTTGTTGATGAATATCTTTGGCCGTAGTGCAAAGATGGATTTGTTAGTATGATTATAAACAGGAACTGTGATTTGGTATAACCATGATCTTTGATGTTTCAGGTAAAGACAGGTGATGAAAATATTCTTCGTCCTGGGTGCGAAGAAAAATTTATAGTCACAATTATGATTATGAGTTATTCATATGATTGTGGAAAGGAACTGTTGAGTGATGTTACATGGATAAAATGTTGTTGGTGGATTTTTAACATGGAGAAGATAATAGACTTTATAGTCTATTTGACTCTTCTAATGGATTGCTCGTTCCGCTGCAACTATGGTTGAAATTTTTATCATTTACCATGTGTTCTAAATCTCTGATTTATTATTGATGAAGGCTATTGATAATTGAATTATCTTTAGTCATGATATTCTTTACTGAGCTAGTTGTGCTCACCCTTTTGCTTCACAATTCCTTTCAGGTAATAAGAGTGTAGCTGGGTCGAGCGGGGGTAACAAGGGAATAGAACGGTGGTCATCATTTAGTAGTTATATTTGGTGAAGAAAATAGGGTGAGGCGAACCCAACGTTGGAAGGGTGTTTTGTCACTATCATACAAGATGTCTAATGACATACAATCTCGTGTCATCATAAGACAGGGTTGTGCTCATCCACTTGCTGAGTATATCTATGGGTACTACCTATATAATCTTGGTGTTTGTTTGAAGTATAATTCTCAATTTGAGACAATGGAGATAATGATAAGTCAAGAGAAGACTCACCATTGGGAAGAATATGATAGTAATCTTCTCGTTTTTCTTTGGGGTCTATTGGGTCAACCAAGGATAATTCTGTGGCCATATGATATCTATCATAACCTAGACGCGTGGCCTCCCATGTACGAAGGTTTCCTTGAGCACTTCCCAAAGATTCTAATTTCTAAAACAATTTTTGACTATACCTTTATGTAAGGTGTCATTGTGAGGTGATGTCCACGGTTGGAACATGAGTCACATTTGGTATATATTTGTATCCAAACTCACAGCATATGTGTTGTTGTATTTTGCACGACAATTGTTGTAATAAAGTTATAGTTGTTTTCTGTACCATGTATTTGGCGACTCAGAATAGGTTGGATGGAATGGATCTATTTTGGGGGCGTCACAGGTGGTATCAGAGCTTAGGGATATGATCTTTGGTGGAGATCGGGGAATATAACTAGGAGGGGAGAGATGAGTAAATCCTTCGCTAGTGTGTCCTACCTAAGCTTATTTGTTGGTCAGTCATAATATCGAGATATTATGTGATATGTTAATTTGTTAAATTAACCCTTGTTTTGAAGCTGTATTCTAGAAAGATATCTGAAATACAGGAGATGAGCAATGGAGAAATCATGATGATAAGGAAGATGGAATCTGAAATGAAAGCAAGGTATTCTCAACTTTTCGAAATACCAGGTACGTAAATTTCGGGGACGAAATTTCATAAGGAGGGGAGATTGTAAGACCCCGAATTTTATGAAATAAAAGTATTCAATTTTTCTTATAATTACTATTCAGTAAATGGTTAAATTGATAAATATTAAAGTTAAGGGTGATATGTGAATTTTTTTCAAAATAAGCAAGTGGTTATAAAATAATCATTGTTGTCGGGGAATATTCGTTTGGTCGTGGAATATTCTTTCTGTCGGAGAATATTCGTACGACGGCGCAGCTATTTGTGGGCCCCATAACGAATAACTGTCGGGTGAAGGAAAACGACAAATTTGAGTTTTTACAAATAACGGCGTAGTTGTTACCGTTAACACTATTGGAATACCCGGTGGTTAAATTACAGTAATACGCGTTATTGCACAGTAGCACACGGTATTGCACAGTATTTTTGAAATTATTGATTCTTACGTAAGAAGGCACTACTCAATAATTGTTACAGTAATTACTGTTCAATATTTTATTTTATTGATTCAATAATTGCTACGTTGAAATTTTGTATTATTGTTGTTCAATAATTGTTGCTGCACAGTATTTTCTATTATCAGATCAATAATTCATATTATTTGAATAGTATTATTAGATAACATTATTGACAATGTCTAGAAAGTTCTGTCTAAGGAGAGGTTTGGTCATTTAATTGCGCGCCAGTAAGGAAAAATTCTTATTGGAAAGCCCCCTCTTTCCTGGGAACGGCCTGGTTGTCATAAATGTGATTCTGTAATATTATTTGTGAATAATTAATTATTGATTCATATGATAAGAAAATATTTATTTTATGTGGATATAAATGAGGGATATATTTTTGTGGTTAAAAAAAATGAAGGAGTTAATGTTGAGATTTTTATCCGTATTTTTGTCGGAATGGAGGTATTAAAAATCAGGGTTTTTGAGATATTTTGCGGGGGTTATAATTTTTAATCCGACCGTTGGATCGTAGTAATATTTGGATATGTTATACATATATAAGTTGAGTATATGTCCACAAATTTTGAACCGTTAAAAATGAATGTATGATTTGTTATGAATTTTACGAGATGACTGGTTCAGAAATTGTTGAATTTTCGGAGTTTATCATTTTGATGGAAAATTCTAGAATTGGTGGGCCCCACTTGTGGTTGGTAAAGAAATGTGCTGAATTATATTTCAAATGTGGTGGGTGGGAATAGTAGCAGGTAAAGCCATCAGGTTGCAGGTCAAACCTACCAAAATTTTCCTATAAATAGAGGGCTAAGTTAGAATTGAAAATCACACCAGAAACATAAGCTTTCTCTCTTTCTCTCTCTATATTATGAAGCATATTTTGTGAGTATTTAGATACTTTGAGAGTTGCTATTCAGTGCAAATTTCCTTCAGCATCATATCCGATACCGATCAGAAGTACTGCTCTTTTGAGGTAAGGGATAGTAAGGGATAGTAAGTGATTTTAAGAGTTGTTATGTTTTTCAGTTTCGTAATTTTTCTGAACTTCAAAAATTCTGGAAAAATTTGAAATGATATTTTGATGAGTTTTATTGATTGTGTCCAAAAATGATTTTTGGATGTATAGATTGAGAGTTATGAATTTTATGAGAAAAGCTATTTTAAAAGTAACTGCTTATAATTCCTTGTGGTTAACTCCAAAATTGATGAAATTTTTATTGGGAGTACATGTATATGATAGAAGTATACTCTGTAAATTTCAGAATTTTTAGACAAAAGTACAATTTTTGATAAATGTCTAAATATTCGGCTGTTTTGGCCATATGAAAAATAGTAAATGACTTTTAAAAATTCTGAGAAAAATATATGTTCACTATGGGACTATATTATGCTAAATTCCAGAAAAAAAAATATTTTTGGAACTGATTTGGTATTTTTCATGAAAATGGTCTAGTTATGAGTAAATGAATTAAATATGTTTTGTGAAGAAAGAAAATTGGAAAATAGGATTTTATGGCTTGAGAATCCTATATGAGGTATATGCAGAGTTTTGATGAGGGTTTTGGTTATTGATGATGAAATTGTAAGAGTTGGCATTTTATGATGATTAAATGCATTAATTAGTAAAGTGTAAACAATTAAAATAAATTGTTTATAAATTTAAGTAATGTTATTCTTTCAATATCATTATACCGAAATATTGGTATGAATTTTATTGTAGAATTTCTATCTTTTGTGTCGGGGTTACTATTCATGAGTTACGAATATTACTCTTGAGATTAAAACTATATGTTGATCATATTATTTTTATCATCATATATAACATTTTTATAACCCTGATGTTGAAATTCTCTTTCACTGGAGTGTAAAGATGGATAGATTATTGGTATGATCATGACTAGGGTTCTCTTTGGCCTGTAGTGCAAAGTTGAATTGTGACTGGTATGATCATGACCATTGAATTTATAATTGAATATCTTAAGCTTAAGTGCAAAGGTGAATTGATCAACATGGTTATAATTATTGTTTATATAAATTCTGAAATGATTATATATTTCTTTGAGATATGAATATATTTGGCCTGTAGTGCAAATATGAATTGTTGATGAATATCTTTGGCATGTAGTGCAAAGATGGCCTGTTGATGAATATCTTTGGCCTGTAGTGCAAAGATGAACTGTTGTTGAATATCTTTGGCCCGTAGTGCAAAGATGGTTTGTTGATGAATATCTTTGGCCCGTAGTGCAAAGATGGTTTGTTGATGAATATCTTTGGCCGTAGTGCAAAGATGGATTTGTTAGTATGATTATAAACAGGAACTGTGATTTGGTATAACCATGATCTTTGATGTTTCAGGTAAAGACAGGTGATGAAAATATTCTTCGTCCTGGGTGCGAAGAAAAATTTATAGTCACAATTATGATTATGAGTTATTCATATGATTGTGGAAAGGAACTGTTGAGTGATGTTACATGGATAAAATGTTGTTGGTGGATTTTTAACATGGAGAAGATAATAGACTTTATAGTCTATTTGACTCTTCTAATGGATTGCTCGTTCCGCTGCAACTATGGTTGAAATTTTTATCATTTACCATGTGTTCTAAATCTCTGATTTATTATTGATGAAGGCTATTGATAATTGAATTATCTTTAGTCATGATATTCTTTACTGAGCTAGTTGTGCTCACCCTTTTGCTTCACAATTCCTTTCAGGTAATAAGAGTGTAGCTGGGTCGAGCGGGGGTAACAAGGGAATAGAACGGTGGTCATCATTTAGTAGTTATATTTGGTGAAGAAAATAGGGTGAGGCGAACCCAACGTTGGAAGGGTGTTTTGTCACTATCATACAAGATGTCTAATGACATACAATCTCGTGTCATCATAAGACAGGGTTGTGCTCATCCACTTGCTGAGTATATCTATGGGTACTACCTATATAATCTTGGTGTTTGTTTGAAGTATAATTCTCAATTTGAGACAATGGAGATAATGATAAGTCAAGAGAAGACTCACCATTGGGAAGAATATGATAGTAATCTTCTCGTTTTTCTTTGGGGTCTATTGGGTCAACCAAGGATAATTCTGTGGCCATATGATATCTATCATAACCTAGACGCGTGGCCTCCCATGTACGAAGGTTTCCTTGAGCACTTCCCAAAGATTCTAATTTCTAAAACAATTTTTGACTATACCTTTATGTAAGGTGTCATTGTGAGGTGATGTCCACGGTTGGAACATGAGTCACATTTGGTATATATTTGTATCCAAACTCACAGCATATGTGTTGTTGTATTTTGCACGACAATTGTTGTAATAAAGTTATAGTTGTTTTCTGTACCATGTATTTGGCGACTCAGAATAGGTTGGATGGAATGGATCTATTTTGGGTGCGTCACAGGGATGCTTTCTTTCCCGGTGTATTCTTCACCTGCTGGACCTCGGCCAACTGCTTCTGGAGTGCCTTCAGTTCTTTTACGAGGTATTCTACTCCTTCTGGCTGCGACGACACTCCCTTCTCCGACGACTCTCTCTTTCTCGGAGTAGGTCGGT
Organism: Panax notoginseng; assembly: GCA_016801055.1. Classification (NCBI taxonomy): domain Eukaryota; kingdom Viridiplantae; phylum Streptophyta; class Magnoliopsida; order Apiales; family Araliaceae; genus Panax; species Panax notoginseng. Next base: position 207,434,182 of record CM029018.1, on the reverse strand, counting down.
CGTTGATCATAATACCCCCAATCTCCGAAGGACTTTCGCGACGACGGTCTTCTGAGCGAAGTACCCGACTTTCGGGTGTACGGCCCCCGGATCTGCTTCGCCTCTGGGTCCGACGACTGTGGTGGGAGTGTGTGACAATGAGTGCCCTCTCCATGCTCTCTGGAGTTCGTTCTCTGGATCGGCCTTTCCTACCACTTCGGGTCTGCCCTGTAGGGACGTCACGACGGAATGCTTCCTTCGATCTTCGAGGAGTAGGGCTCCTCGATCTTTCTCTCTCCCGATGTTGGCTTTGAAACCCACGTTCTGACTGAACCGGCTCCTTCCCGCTGCGATGCACACGCCTTTCAGATTGGACATAACTCGATGCTTCATCCCTCAACTCTTCCATCCCGGACATCTGCTCGGCTATATCCTGCCTCTGTTTCATGAGTGACTCCATGGCCCTATCTGCCTCTTCCGCCATCTTAGCCAATCGGGAGGTCTTCTCGTCGTGGTCTAGCTGTTTTCGGCCGCGACCGAATTCTTTATCCGTCGTGAAGATTAACTTTCTCTTAGCTTTGCCCACGGCTCTTGGACGAGAGTCTCCATGTGACCGCTTGGAGGCTGTGCTAGCATGAGCACTTAGTGTGGGCCCCAAACGTTCTCTGACAGAAACTCGTGGTGGCGAGTCACCGACAGTCATCGGTTGTCCTTCAGGCGTGTCTGCTCTGCTCTTCCCCATCCTGAGAGCGTGGAACAAATAAATGTTTGTGATTGAAAGCTCTGAAACACTAGAACTCAGCCCTCCTTCTAGCGCCAATGTTAACGCCAAGATCTTTGATGACGTCCCAATCACGTAAGACGCCCTAATCCTGCACAGAAAACACGATCAACACCAAAAGCTTGACGGCTGGACCGTCGGGGGATAGCTCCGGCGTGAGAGTCAATACAGGTGTTCAAGGTTTAACAATGGAAGGTGTAAAAAATGTCTAGTGTCTTGAGCTAGATCGAAAGTGTATGCGTACCTTTTGTTAGGAGACCCCCTTGCTCGGTTATACTCTCGTGCCCGGTTTTTTGTGCCACCAACCATGATCTGGCACCCCCTCTCAGTCACCTCTTGTCCCAGCCGACTGCATGCAGGTTATCACCTTTTTTCCACTGTTCCTGCCGTCGGCCGGATAAGATCCCATCCACATTAATGATCTGCAGGCGCTTGGTCAACTGCCCTCCTCCTCTCATCATTACCAGTCAAAGTCTTAGATATTAAAAGATCTTATGGGCCGGCCACTTGACCCAGCCCATTATTAATGGGATACAATAAAGGCAATATAAATGTTAGGCCCAATGACTATAAGACTTAGTGATAAAGGTCTACTAGGCTAATTAAACGGATGAGCCCAATTAGTCAGGCACTATGAAAGAAATATCAGGCCCCAACATCATTCAACTCGTAAAATTTCAAGCAATCAAAGTCTAAATCTGTAAAAATGTAATAACACTACAAAGTAATTTATCATCGTTAAAACCAACAGCAGTAAAGCACGTACTAAGCAGTAACTAACAGGTGTTGACTAAAATAGTTGAATTGTAATTCCATTTATCACTTTTACGTTATCTTGTTTTTAGAGAGCAGTTTTTTCCTATTAATTAACAAGCAATTAACTGCTTACTTCCAAGTTGCAACAGGCATGTTTCTATGAGTGCCTCACAAGCTTCTCTCTACTCAGTGACGTGGGAACTGAAAGTGAGGGATTTGATAAAATGTCAATTTACACATCAATGCATGTATAGTATCGCTGAAAAATTATTGGTCGGCCTCACTTAACTCGATCGTGATATATATATATATATATATATATATATATATATATATATATATGGAAAAATATATATACACAAATGTGTATTACACAATCTGCTATAGCGACGATTTTTTGGCCTATAGCTATTCACCCGTCGTCATAGGTTTTGTCGTCATAGCCCTACTGTGTAATACACAACTATGTACACACATTTTTCTATATATATATATATATATATATTTCAAGGGTTCACCCCCTTATTTTACATACCATATTCATTTCTTTTAGCGATGGACTGAACCATCCCCCGAATTATCGCTAAAGGGGATATAAAGATATATAAGATCAAGAGATAAACTCTTGATCCTTTCTACGCGTGTGTGTATATATATGTATATGTGTGTGTAAGTACGTAATCATGTAAGTAATCGACGCTCACTTCTATAACTTCTATTGATATAGAAGTTGAAAGTTTGAAACTTGTTGACAATAGATTATGAAGACACGTCCAACAAAAATAGATTTAGAAGACAGTAATATAATATAAGTATATAATGACATATTTTGTATAATTTTATAATTCGAAACTAAAATAATTTTATAAGGGACCAAAAAAAAAAATGCATCAAAACAATTTGGAGCTGAGAGAGTATATATATAGTAGATTCCTATTAATTAGTCATTCAAAGTAAAACATTGGTTAGCCTAATTGTTTAAATTTGTTTTGTTTATAAGTGACTGCAGTTCGAGTTTCATTTGTCAAATAACACAGCTCCCTTTCTATGAATGTACAGAATTGTAAAAAATTAAAATGGTCACTCTAATTATACCTGATAAATAACTATATATTATCCTCGGATAGATCTTGTTAACGTCAAGATCTTTTCACGCGTCTCAATTACGTAAAAGCGCGTCAAATCCTGCACAGTAAACACGTCAATACCAGAATCTTGACGGCTAGAACCGTCGGGGGATAACTACGGCGTGAGAGTCAGTACAGACAGACACAAGGATAACAATGAGGGTGTATAACTCTAGTATTTTGATAAAAGAAAAATATCAGTTACCTCTTTTGTATCTTGTTATGTCCTGATATACTCCAAAGTTTCTGAGCCGACCTCTCTCCTGACACCATCCCACTACCAGCAGCTCACCTGCTCACCTTTTTCCACCGCCGGCCGACTCAGTCCCATTCTCATTAATAAACTGCAGAGATAACAGTCAATGTTCATCTTTGTCATCATTACCGGTCAAAGCCCAAAGAGAACCATTATTCTTATAATGGACAGGCCGATTGGTCCGGCCCAAAACTTTCAAGACCACAACCCAACATGTCTAAAGTATTATGGTTCAACATTGTCCCCCAGTATTTTATTAAACATAATGTCTAATGAAATAGTACCCAGGGCCCAATTGGAAAAACTATATATCCGCGGCCCATCTAGTAAGAAATTCAAACAAAATAAATCAAAATCAGAAGCCCAATCTGGAAGCCCACTCCGGTTAATATCTCTTCAAATTCATCATCATTGCTAAAATTAAATGTGTCGCCTTCGTGTTTCATGAACAACTGAAAAGACAGGCAATATAAAAACCTTTTTCCCCCAATTTCAAAAGTTTTACCACCTCATTTGAATTCTCAGACTCTTTGGCCTTCTTCTTCCTCTCGAGCTCTCGTTTTTTCTCTGTAAACTGACATCCATGGCTTCCTAAGACTCTGGCAAGGAAGTTCCTCTTTCTGTTACTCCAATTACTACTATTCCACCAGCTCAAACCCCAACCAAGGATAATAAATTATATAAATTATGTGTCTATCAGGTGGCCTTTAATTATTTGATTAGCTGTCACACTATGAATAAAGTCTTTTATGAGTTAACAAACAATTAAGTGATGATAAGAAAAATTAAATAAAATTTATCAATCGAACAAAGGAATAAATGATGGAAAGAAGCGATACTTGTGTGTCTATATATGTAGTATACATGTTTATTTTTGAAAATTGATATTTTCATAAATAAAATTTGATATTTTTATAAATTTTCACTCATACGAGTGTGAGTTTGATTTACTATCTTTTTCAAACTATCATTTTTATTTATGAAAATATCAATTCTCTTTGCTTTACTTCTCCACCAAATCAAAACCAAACCAAACAGACAGAGCCTAACGCTGTATAGACAGACCACTAGCTCTACCTTACCTCAGACAACCAACTACACTAATTTGTTACCCTAAGAATATTCCTCCCACTCCTCTTATTAAGACTTTAGGAATCACCAACTTTATACATCTCTAAATATTTATTTATTTATGTGTTTTTTCTCCCAAATAAATATTCCAATTTAGTTGTCTTCATTTTATTTTTATGTATTTTAAGAATAAATATATACAATTCGTGTTATTTGTAGTTTAAATTTCCAAAAATACTCTTTATTGACCTGTCGTATTTTTTTTTTCTTTTTTTTCCAAATTAAAATGATTACAATAGCATGAGTCAACAAAACAAGGTTTTATTCATACACATCCAAAAATAAAATGGAGAAACAGCTCAAACAAGTAATTTGAGACGAGGAGAAATGTTTCCATCGATATACCTTATTGGGAAATACTCTTTTAATTTGTATGTCTATTAATTCATGACGAATTAATTTAAATTGTAAATAAAATATAAAAGATAAAATAGTAATATGTGAATTTTTTTCAGTTCTATATATGTATGTATTCATACAAGTCAGGTATTTAACAGTGAACATAATTAAATTTATTCTCATATATATAATGGTTATGAAGTGGTTTTAATGAATTTCGTTAAATATTGAGAAGGGATCGATTACATGAATGAATTGTGTGAGATTGGATTAAACATAATTAGAAATAATTTAGATTTATAGAGACACTTGCCTGACAATCTTCTAGATCATGAACTTTATTTATTTATGAACCCTGCGGCTGCGAGTGTGGCATGCATAATAAACACAAACGTGCGTAGGAGTTTAGGGTCACATTGGGTTGTAAAAGATTCTAAAAACCAAACGTACTTAATTGGGTCTAAATATAATCCATATTCTCTTGCTAAATTCGATTCCATGACTTTTTACTGATAATGCTTATTCCAATATTATTTCCCAAGTGTGAAATGTCATCACTAATCCTATGATCGATCATCGATCAGTTCACACACACACACATAATTGGTATTGGAAGTTTTAGTGTTTTTATTTTCCATATGGCCAAGTCAATATCCATTATTTTTTCTCTTCCTTAAATTATTATTTATTGGGAATATATGGACAGTTAATGTACTGTGCAACTAGTACTACCATGAATATGATTTTTTCTTTGCAAGGAAAGATATGTCCAATTAAAAGTCAATGCTTTCCTAATTTTGTTTCCGGCATAGAAAGAGTTTGATTAATTACTCACCTAACAAACTATCCTCCTCCATGTTAGTTTTTGGCAGTACCCCCATCATGCGGAATTTGAAACAATTTTAAATTTATAGCATTATTATTCTTTTACTCCTATTAAGAGGTTATTACTGTTGGGAGAGAACCAGGGAATTCGCGCGTACACAAGACACTTGCATACATATTTATAATCCTTTAACCCAAAAGCTTAAGCTATTAGGTCTTGAGTTCATTCATGTATATTATTTAATCCTTCATTTATTTATTATTTATCTGATGTGAGACTCCAACTAACTTGTGATATATTAACGATTACGATGCATAAAGCATCCGACTCAAAATTAATTTATCTAAGATAAATAGAGTAGTTTTGAAAGATTATGTAGTGAGTCTCAAGGCTTAGATGATTGGATTGAGAGTTTGTATCTAAATATTTTTTTTATAGGGGAACACTATTTTTACATATATTTTTATATGGTTCTTTTTCACATGAAAATAGGACCCACTGTATGTACCTTTTTCCTAACATTGCTCTCGACCTCTTCTTTTATTTTCTTAATTTGCTTGTGTACCCTTGTTGGAAACCCTATAAGAGCCTCTAGTGCCACAAATCTTAGATTTAAAATTCAGCATTAAGAATAACCATAGATCCCAAGTCCAATTCTGACGGGAATCATATGAGCTGTAATTCTCCTTTATGTGAGACTTGCATTTCTCTTTATGTAAATTAGTGATTTTTGTAATTCTGAATGTGATAATTGTTAAATTAATATAAAATTCTATGTATATGAAGTTTTTCACCATAGTGTGAGCTTAAAAAAATAAAAACTAAAAAAAATACAAGAAACAATATTTAAAAGAAAAGAAAAAGAAAAGGAATTTCATGTCTGAAGTTTCCAATCTAGAGAGAGAATTAAGAAAGTAATACATGTATATGTCCAATGAATCTAATTAATCCTGCAGGTACGTACCATAATAATTAATTCTTAAACAAGAGAGTCTACCGTGATTGTTGGTAATGGTATCTTACTTCTATCGCCTAATAATTAGTAGGTCAACATGATCAAATACAAGTTGATGATGTTTATAAATATTAATTCTCAGAACTCAGAGATACTTAATTGTATCAATATACTCAAATTTGTACGACTTAAATGATTGATCCATTCATTCTATGAAATCCTTATTCCAAAAAAAAAATTAAAATTAATTCTTAGCTATCCATATTCGTTGAAAATATATTTCAATTTTTGCGAGTAATAAACTCCAATCATGACTAGATATATAGTTTTATCAATTTTCAAGTTTTGATCTCGTCTTTTAATTAATTACAGAATTTGTAAAATATAAACTCGAGGATTTTATTTATTTATTCGAGAACTAAACTCTGAGTATTTAGTTAATTCTTTGTTTTAAATAATGTGTAAAATCCAAAATACATGACTTTATTCATCTTGATGGTTCTTTTGATAGGAGCTAAGGAATGAACAAGCTAGTACAAAGCCAAAAGATAGGAGAGATGAACTCTCTTTTAATCGTTGTGATCTATATATAAAATAATTGTTTTAAAGATTGTTGCATGCCGAGATCGAGTAGACATGCATATATAATAATCAAACTGATAAATTTACTGTAAAAAAATGATAATTTCACATGAAAATTATAACGCGACGGCTTTCACTGTCGTTATACATTTATAACGACACTTTTCATGTGAAAATATCAAAAAAATATTTTGAAAATATTAATTTTCTATAATAAATGCTTAAGAAAAACTGTAGTTTATTATTACTTAGTGAGCATTAAAGAATTCTGTTCAGATATATATACAATTTAACTAACTCACAAACTTAATGTTGATATCCAAATGTAGTGTGTAAAAATTAGTAATCTAAGGAATTTGAAATTCCAAACACATAACACATACGCTAACTCAGTTGCTAACATTATAAACACTTGTAATTAAGTATAGGAATTGTCAACTTGCGTGTTGAATTGACATATATTTTCATATGTAAAAAACAATAAGTACAGTCTCTTTCACAAACACACGCACTTATAAAAAGGAAGAAAAAGGCTGAGAATTGGTTCACCCTGTTTAGTAACTTGTAGTGTGCATAAAGCCATTAATTAGCACCACATATATGTATGTGCTTGAGAGTACGTAATAATAATGTGACTAAGTATAGCAAAAACAGTATTATCATGTTTACACTTTACAAAGTAAGGTAAGAGCCACATGAATTCGTTTCCTATATATGAAGTACTATTTAGAGATCTCGAGTCAAAAGTAACATACATCACACTTGGCATAATTTGGTGCAACCACCAAGAGCAGTTACTTTTTGCTCTTAATTTGTAGCACCTAAGATTGTGCTACAGAACCTAATTAATTCAAGGTAATTAATTAAAACGAGATAAGAAGTTAGTTCAACGATATAAGTATGTACTGGACAATTATTCATGCCTGAACAGGATTTAAATTCCACTCTGTTAAAGAATATTCGGCCCATATATACTCATCTAAAATCACATCTTGATTCAAAATGTTAACTTATTAGGTTTATGGTCCATTAGAGCATATATGTCCTTAATCTTTTTTATTGTGTTTTGATATGTGACTTTACTATCGTGTGATACCTCAACAATCTCTCCCTTAACACGTGATCTCTCCATCCTCTTCGACATCAAGCCCCCCGCCCCATCCCTTAAACTTTAATCATACTCGTTTGAGCATTAGCTCATACGAGCCACCCTCTTCAATACACCAAGTTCCTACTTGAACTTTAACTACACTTTAATTTTTGAGTATTAACCCATATATACGAGTCACTCTCTTCAATATTTCTTGTTTCATCCACCAAGAGCCTCAGGTCTCCCTGTCTGACAAACTTATTTCTGAATATCTCTTGTTTGATCTACCAAAAGTCTCGCCAAGAAGAGTCCACTTTACTCAGAGTACATAATCCACAAATATTCATAATTCATTGATCCTAACCTATCACGTCTCTCCCTAATAACGAGCTCTTACTCTTTAATATCTTTTGTCAAGAGCCTCTGCTAGAAGAGTCTGTCACTTGCTCAATGAATTATTTTTCATCCATCATGCACAATTTATACCATATCCATGACTCAAGCCCATAGTCATGGTTTAATACCAATTGTTGGGACTATTCGGCTCATATATTTTTATCTGAAATTACATTTTGACCCAAAAGGTTAACATATTGGTCTATAGTCCATTAAAACATATCTATCTTTAATCTTTCTTCTTATGTTTCAATAATGTAAGATTTTATTATCACGCGATACCTCAACACACCCACATTGTCCCCCTCCCCAATGTAATGATCATAAAATATAATTGATTTAATTCGTCATTCTCAATTTCACAACATATATAATATATAGAACATGTAAAATTTTGTGTGTATCCACGACACATACTCTATTTTCTCTCGCTCATTCTCTCTCTCTAGATCTATATATACATGTAGCTATATGTTATTAATGTAGAAATTAGAAGGTAATTAAGAAATAATTAAAGGATAATAATGTAACATAATGGTAAGTAAATAAAGTAATTAAGGAGAGTGACAACACAACAATGAATTGATGCATTAGTAGTCACAATTGTGACAAAGTGCCCATGAAAAGCACATCCTCTCTCTCTCTCTCTCTCTTCTCTCTCTCTCTCTCTCTCTCTCTATATATATATATATATATATCACAAATTTTAAACCATAATTTGTATCAATACCTAGTTTCAACCAATATTTTCCAACAATAACACATACATATATATAAAATTAATGACATTAATATCCTAAACAACAACATACACGTTCCTCAACTATAACAAATAGAAGTTAAATTACAATAAATAACATTAATACACATAAGTTAAACTAATACATTTTAATAAACAATGATTTACAATATAAAATATAGTAAACTAAAATTTACAACTAACTACGACTATAATTTACAACATAAACTAACTAAAATTACAATTATCTACAAACGGCGACTAATACTATCATCGCTACGAGAAGGATCATTGGTCGAGGGTCGACGTTACTGCTCTGTGTCTGAAAGTCATCGTCAACATCTTCCTCTGGGCATTGCCACCCTATTAATACAATAAAAAAATATAACTTATTAATAAATATAAGTAAGAATTAAAGGAAAAGTCCTTAAAATAAGTAACATACAGAATATACAACTTAAAATGAATAAAATACACACTTTTTCACAACCAGATAGTACCCACTTGATACTCCCCCTCTACTGTCCCCACCCACACACAACTCACCTAGAGGAGAGTAGAGTATTAAGTGTTAAGTGAGAGTTTATTCCACCAAGCATTGCTTTGGATGATGAATAGAGACCTGTACAGAGAGAAAGAGACAATTTTATGAATTACAAAAATGAAAAAGGGTTATGGGCTTAGTTAGGGCTTAGCTTGAAAGCCAGCCGAATCTCACTAGTTTGTTTGCCTCCATCACTTTCTCTAAAAATAAATAATACCAGTAGTTTCCTTTAAGCTTAAGAAGACATGGAGTGAATGAGGGAGGGGTAGCATGCATTTAACGTGCCGTCCTAGCTTTAATGGTTGTGCTTATTCGTGACTTCCATTTTCATTTACCCCAAATTAATATATATACATATATATATAAACTATATATGACACCGACTTATAACGTTACCACCAACCCTCCTTCATCTCCCTTTTTTTTTATCCTAATCAAATTTACCATAAATCATACAAATTAAGTGTACATAGCATCAATTAAATTATAAAAAAAAAATTAAATATTAAAATTCTCTTTTTAATAATTTTTTTGTTACTACTGATTTGTACAAATAGGATAAATTAAGTGTATTTAACGTTAATATTTCGATCGTCAGCAGGTATAAGTTATCAGGCAATGTGTATTTAAAGCGCTTGAAAGTAGACGTATAGTTGTTAAATCAACTCACATACACATTCACTGCTTAATCATTCATTATATATAATCGCCCCCCACTGTCACACTTCTCTCCCCCTTATAACACCTTCTATTCTCTCCTATCATTTTACTCTCTTACTCACTTTCCATACGCTTCACTACTAATACCAAACTATGAGTGTTCTTGGCTTGGAAATGGAAAACTCAAAACAAAAATTCATCATGATCAAAGATCAAAGGCAGATGATTATGCGAGGAAAGCGTACGAAGCGATTACGGCAGTCCGTTCATGTCTCCTCTACCTCCTCTAGCGGTTGTAGCAGCGGCGACAAAGCTGAAAACGATCATGTTTATTTCTCGATTCCCTCGCCTACAAGTTCAGACGAAAATTCCGACCAAGACATGGCGAATTGTCTAATTATGTTGGCTCAAAGTGGCGGTGATAATTCTGTAAAGCAAGAGACCGTGGAGAAGTTTAGTAGTAGCCGGAAATTCACTGAAACCGCCACCACCGCCAAGCCAGGGTTTTATGTGTACGAGTGCAAGACATGTAACCGGAGTTTTACTTCGTTTCAAGCGCTTGGTGGACACCGGGCGAGTCACAAGAAGCCTAAGGGCATGACGGAAGAGAAGAAAGTTGTGGTTCCATCCATTAATCCTGAAGGACAAATTAATGAAGCTGAAAGAGAGAGTAACGTACAATTCAATAAGACGACGAGCACGTCTTTTTCTGTTCATAAGTCTTCTCAACATAACAATATTATTAAGTCTAAAGTTCACGAGTGTTCGATTTGTGGCTCCGAGTTTTCATCAGGCCAGGCTTTAGGTGGTCACATGCGGCGACACAGAAGTATTCCTACAACAAACCATAATATTATTGATCATGAGAATGAGAAGCCCAGAAATATTCTACAACTAGATCTTAACCTTCCGGCACCGGAGGATGATCACCGGGATTCAAAGCTTCCGTTCATATTCACCGCCCCGGCCTTGGTGGGTTGTCACTACTAGGGGGAAAAAATTAAAGAAAAGAGGGTCGGTTGGTTGATAGTTTGATACGTACTACTACCCCGATTGATCAATGTGAATGATTATTATTATTATTATTATTATTATTATTATTATATACAATTATTATAAGTTTGACAATTATACATTATAGTTATCAAATTCTTTTAAATTGAATTAATTTTTTTAATATTTGTTTCCATATTGTTGATGATCGATCTACTTGTTGGAGTTGAAGTTGTTTGAGTAAGTAAGTGGTTAGTGTTCATGGTTGCCTTTCATTCACGAAAAGTGAGTGACATGGGGTATCTTTTTTTTATTTATTTTTTTGTTCTTTCTCGAGTGGGAGAGGGATGTGTAACACTCAAGAGAGAGAAAGAGATGGAATGGTGTCATGACTAGTTAGGGTTTGTTTGCCAATAGTTGCACCACAACAAAAAAAAAAGAGTATGTGGATTAGGTTCCTCTTGTTGTTTATAGCATTACAAATTATAATAAGTCTAAAAACAAACTCTTGTTTATAAATAAGTCTGTTTCATTAAATGACGAGAATAAATGGATGGAAAGGGTGAGTTGGTAACTGCATGCCACATATGTACCTTAGAAAATTAAATAGGCAAAATATATATATATATATATATATATATATATATATATATATATATATCACAAGTCACAGAAAGAGTTGGGTATTATATCTAACAATTGAAGGCCCACATCGATCACATATCATAATGTGGTAGTCATGTTGCTAGCTTAGCTAACTCACTATGGAATCAACTTTAATTAGGTCCTCACCAAATGTTGCGTGAATTAATTAACAGGTCTAGTTGTCATTATAAATTCCTCTCTTATTGTTTAAGCTACTAACTACATGAATTACGTACTATCAAGTTATTAATTATTTTAGTGTTTGAAATTGGCTTATGTGTTACCTTTACCTTCACTTCCCTAAGAATTTATTTTGGCCTGCATTGAGATAATGTTGTACTGTTAATGTTCGAGCAATTCGGACATTTTTAAGTAACTCTTGTTTAAACCGGAAGTGTTAGTTATGTGCACGTTTTGGTGAATATTCGTAGGCCAAGAGTTGCATGTGGGGACGTTGCGTGAGATGTCCAAATTAATACGGAAGGCGGGAGGCGGAATATAGAGCATTGACATTGGCACATGTAAGACGTAATTAATGAAATACTAAAACCTAGCTAGTATTATTATTATTATTCAATTAATTAGCAGACAGAAGAGCAGCTAGCAATTACAGACACACATATACCTGTTTGTGTACCATATATTATGTGTAAAGGCTCGGCCCCTCAACTGATCTAAAAGCTAGACTGACTAAATCTACATCATAAATTATCATTGTTTATATACACTACTAGTACTATTAATTAGTAGCAGTTCATTAGTTGTTAAAAGTAACTTTGTCTTGCTAAGCATAATAGTTTCCGTCTCTTGCCTACCTACTAAAAGTAATGATTTTGGCTCATTTGCAACTTCTATACCAACACAAAATTGATTAATTCAACAATGATTAGCGATCGTTTTATTAAAATAAACGTAGTAGCCAAATTAATAATATTTATATATGTGACAACATTTTATTGATTAGTGATCATTTTATTTATTAAAATAAACGTAGCCAAATAGTAATAAGTATGTAACAACATTTTATTAGTATAGATTATTGCACATAAATATTAGAAGCATGTAACATGCTATACGTAAGAATATTAATTTCTCTAATTCAAGTGATAAAAATATATTTATTTTTTTCATACAAACATATCTCAGTATTGCATGTAGGCTAATAGGAGTAAGTTTCATTTTCTTGGTCCAAATGTTGGGGAAAAAATTATGTCAACAGCTCATCTCTAACTCTTAGGTAGCGTACTTCCCAATGAAAATAAAATGACCACATTAATTAATTAATTAATTAATTAATTATATACACTGTATTAGCCTAATTAATTCACTATGTTTCAAGTGTACATGCATATATATACATTTGGGTGGCAGTTGCCAGTTGGGCTTATGAATGGGGTTCGTGTGGCTAAATGTGTTTAATGTTTGAGTGTACATAAATGTACGTTTATGCTGCTAGCCTAGCAAGCAATAGTTGTTCAAATTGGGGGGCGGTCCGGTGCAAATGTACCGGACTAACGTCCGGTACACAGTGTTAATTTTTTTTTTTTTTTTTTTTTTTGCTCTTTTACCACAATTATGAGAAAAAAAAATAAAAAATAATAGAGCAAGTTTGAACAAAAAACTGTAAAAGGAAGTACATTTTTTATTGAAAACTGTTTACAGTGTTTTTTCAATAAAAAATGTACTTCCTTTTACAGTTTTTTGTTCAAACTTGCTCTATTATTTTTTATTTTTTTTTTCTCATAATTGTGGTAAAAGAGCAAAAAAAAAAAAAAAAAAAAAAGGTGCACCGGTCATACCGGTCGTTAAGGGTACCGTACATGAGTAATGACATTATATAATACGTAAAAGAAGTAAAAACACAAGTAAAAATCTTAATACGTAAAAGAAGAGAGCAATGACATTATATAATCTTCGCTAGTTATAACGCTACCCTTGGAAATAACTTGATCAATTTTAATTATATCTTAACAAGTTTTAACTAATTATTACTAGCATACCACCTCTCCCATACGTGTAATGTATTAGGATTCCTAATAGCTAAGCAATTCAAAGAAATCTACTATTCCGTATATTTAAAAACAAGATATTTTGTCATGGACACCACAATTCACAAAAAAAAAAAAAAAAAAAAAAAAATCTATAGACAGATACTGTTTTCAAGATCAAGTTTTTTAGGCCAAAATAGACTGGACCATAGATTCACTAGCCTTCAAAGGGTTCAAAGAGGGAGACTTTTATACGTGTACCATCCATCTAAAGGATTATCAAATAAAAGGAACAGTCATATAGACATGCAACATGTTTAATGTATCCATCTTTCTTCACAAAAGGAAAATGCACTACAGAAATTATCTTATTTTTCAGTTTGCCATACGATAGAGACAGAGACAAAGATATCAACTATCATCAGAATTATGGCAGTATCATGCAAGCAGGTAAACATAATCTCAGTCAAAGTAGGTCACAGCAGTTCTTCACTTGTCATATGTTACGTGCTAATAGTTCTGCCATGGGAAACTCATTTGCACTAAGGTTTCCCCTCAAAGAAGTTGATGGTGCTGTTGCACAATGTTTGGACCAACTCCAAATCTGATTCACCGCAAGGTAATGTTCCTGCACCAGTTGGACTTTGTTGCCTTTATACTATTATTACATCACATGATCAGAACCACCACCAAATTCAAAACTAGAATCACGGGTGAATAAGTCTAGAAGTGGTCATGATAAAAACACACTTGTGTTCCATCAACCTGAGCCTCTTTCCATTTGTTTGTTGTATAGTGTATACTAGAGCAGATGTCAACTTTCAGCAATAACTTGGTATACTAGAGCAGATGTTAACTTTCAGCAATAACTTGCTCAATGAGTAGACTCTCAATTCCAATCAAAAAGCATTAGAAGACTTGAGCTAACAACTACGACGTTCTAAAATCCAAAATTAATCCCTTCACTAGTTTCAACCTCAAAAAAGTTTTTTAAGAAAATTAAAGCACAAATCAAATAGTACAAGCAATGTATATAGTACCAATTTCATTGCCAAAACAGACTACCATTAGATCAAGATAAATCTTCTGCTTGAAGTCAATAACGGAACAACTCATTTACTTTTGGTGGATGTTTGAAGTACAAGATCTAGGAGTACAATTTATTTTCCAATTGGCTAATGTGAAGAGGCATAAACAAATACACAAAAGGCAGAGAAAGTATTAATCTAAAATTAATTTCTCAGCACGTAAAAAAATAATAAATAAAAATTAAAGACTCACTTGTGCATGTTGGCAGATAACTCAATCAATATTCATTCAACAGTGTCCCCTCCTGCACACCCAAAAAACAAATAAGATGTGTGAGCACAAATCATACCAATGCAAAGACAACTGTAGGGGAAAAGCAGTACAAACATACGACATTATATACTAATAGCTTGACCTTGGTTCTAAAGTATATAATAATTATTTACCGAACCAAAACTGAAACTCAACTCCAGGTAATCAAGAAACTTATTCCTGACCATCAAACCTTAAGCCCAGTCAAATTTTGTGCAACATTTTTTTATATATATACTCTTTTCCTGAAAAGACAACAAAGGTACCATAAATTTGGACGTGACTGACATCAATAAATTTCTCTCTCTGCTATGTAGCAGTGATAACTGTTTAAGAGTTATAATTCACTTGGGTGCGATCAACCAGTTTACCTAAAAAGAGAGGGATGCTATAATGTCTTAAAATTAAAAAAAGCCTCACTTTAAGGAGTTGAGACCGACCCAAAAACGATCACAACCCAAATTTTGAAAAAAAACAAACATATTCTAGAGCAGACCAAGTTATGTTTACAAACCCAAAACACAATTATGCTGGTGTAAATTATATAAGTGCATATAACCTAGAGCATAAACAATTTTAGTTTTTTCAAGACTACAGATTTATTGTATAGAAAAATAGGACAATCGAGGTTTAATTAATGAGAAGGCATTAGCACTAAAGCTTTAACATCAAGATTATAGCTCTATTCAAAAGAACTGCAAGCACAAAGATCCTAATTATGTAAGCGAAGTCCAGGAACAAGATCCATGGTGCCTAAGCGACAGAACTGCACTCTATGACTTTTGATTATCGGGCCTCAGGGAGCTTCAGTCATTGCTAAGATCCTAATGTGATTGAAATCAGTTTTCCCCTCTCTGGATAATTGAACAATCAAAACATCATGTACCTTGACCATTGAGCACCATGTAAGTATTTAATCAAGCAAGTAGCCTCCAAAAGACACGTCCTTAGTTTCCATATACAGTCAGCCTTACTCGAGCAGTTACTTCAGGGTGAAGCTTCAACTCTGCAGTGTACTCTCCTGTTTCTCGAATCTCCGGGAGAGAAACAATTCTTTTATCGATAACCCTACAAATGATAATAAGAGCAGGAAGTATTTTGAGTAAGAATCCTACCCGGCAGAAAATAAAATAAAATAGACTCAAATCTCTAAACTTCTTTGGTTTCAAGATACATGGTTATTTGTATAAAAAGCTATGTAAAACCAAACTACTTGATTAAGAGTAAAAATTTGAAGAGATGAGAACAAGATTAAAAGTTTGAAAAGGTTTATAATTCAACTTCCAGGTGAATAGAAGTCTTTAGGCAGGTTTACTTTTGAATACTCCGTATTTTCATATTGCAAAATGAACCAGTTTAGAAAGTTTGACACAGGCTGCATAGCATCGAATTCTATACAGTTTCTCTAAAATCTCACATTCCTAAAGTGAATTCTTCATGTTTGTTTGTGTCATCATTCTGGCAACTCTTATGAATACTGCTGAAAATAAAAGTACTTCGCCCACTTGAAATCTGAAAATTGGAACTCCGCGTATTGTTATTTATGTATCTATAATTATTGATAAGAAATCCACAAACTCATACTGTAATCAAGTTGACTACAAATTCAGTAAAACTAACTAATATAAGATCAAGAATGAATGAAATGAAGTATATGTTACCCTTAAGTTCTAAATGCTTCTTTTTTATATAAAAAAAATTATAAAAATTTGAAACTGATTGCATTGTTCATAATTACTCTATAGGTCAAAATGGAAAAAGAAATCAAGAACAGATCATAAGTCGATTAAAAACAAAACTTTTGAGTAGTTCAAAATTTCAGTCACAAGGCTTTCAAAGTTTTGAATATAGCAGGATGGTACCTTCGCAGCTGTGCCTTAGTTATGTCAACAAGATCTTGAGCTGTAACACTGGCACAATAGGAATATATCAGGCTTCAAATCCAAAGAATAGATAAACTAACAGCTCAACTTTGTTCTATATTTAACTCACGTTCCAAAAATTTGTTTTCCTTTCCCAATCTTGCGCTTCACCTTAAAAGCTCCAACAGTTTCAAAAATCAGAGCTAACTGTTGTGCCTCTTCTTTCACCTGCACACAAGTTGATATCATCTTAGGGCAGTCTCTCACTCTCACTCTGACAGAATTGTATCATACTGTATGAGTTCTAGTGGCAAGGAAAACCACAGAAACATAATAAGATTATAAGAATTGCACAAGAATGAGGTTAAGTCACTGCCTTTGCCTTCAGGGCATATAGAGGTTAGTGTCCTCTGTTCAAAATAAACTGATATTTGTAAAAGGGGACCTGTCTTTTCTTCTTCTTTTTCCTTAATTTCTTTTGTCTGAAATGTGTCGCTTCTTTTTTATCTCTTTATGTGAGTACGCTAATTTCCTCGTTCAAATGTTGTGGAACATAGATTTTAATACCTTCAACATAAATTCAGAAGAATAAAGTTTCAAATTCACGTCCTTCGATATGCAGTCATATGTTTGGTAGGCCTTCTACCACAAACGAAATTATGTAGGCCGTTATATTATGAGTATACTAGTGAAATACAATGTACTTGAGAAAGCATAA
This sequence comes from Panax notoginseng, assembly GCA_016801055.1. Taxonomy (NCBI): domain Eukaryota; kingdom Viridiplantae; phylum Streptophyta; class Magnoliopsida; order Apiales; family Araliaceae; genus Panax; species Panax notoginseng. The sequence goes on along the minus strand of CM029018.1, from coordinate 207,416,474 downwards.
ATCGAGAATTACTTGGGCATACCATGTAGCAACAAGTAATTAAACAGCTAAAAGTGATATCTAGAATCATGTCAGAACACTAATAAAAAATAAATAAAATAATATTATAAGTCAAAACACTATCAGAAATTTAGGGAGTTTTATTAGCTCTCTTCTTTTTTCTGTGGGGTGGAGTGATAAATTCAAATGCACATGATTACCCTTAGCTTCTCAGCCTCAATTCTCTCCTCTTCCATCTTCATTTCTCTGAGGAAAGATAATAAAAGAAAAGAATCCAGAAAATGAAAACTTTAACAAAAAAAATATAGCAGGCTCATCTATTGCAAATAAAAGCGTGAATATGTCACTCAAAAGTTTAACCCACAATAATCCAATATCTTTTTCTTTCTTTTTTTGTCATAATATGTAAGATTCTGCATTTTAATCTTGAGGTATAAGCATAGTTAATAGTGTTCCATCGTTAAGCAAGCAATTGTAATATTCTAAAATTACATTGTAACCTTGAAAGTAGAAAAGTATTAGCGTTAGACATTGATACAAGTTGTCTGATCCATCCACACACAAAAACATAATAGGAAGCATAGGGGTTTCAAAGACTGAAATGACTTCTACCATGGATCAGAATCCTCTGTGAAAGCAAAAATTGAAGATCATATTTAACGCATTTTGAGAAAGTTAATGCTAAACAATCACAATCATGAGAAGATGTCCAATGCTTGTTTACAAAGAATCTAAACTTATAACATTACCTTTCAATCTACTTATTATTGTCTTTCCAAATTACATCTAATGGTCAAGTGAGGCAACTTATTTAAAAAAACAAAAGAAGAAGATCAAAAGAGAACTTAGAATAAGAAAAATAGTCAAGTAAGATAACATTTCTGAGTCTTCTAACGTTAAAAGCTGAACGTACAAATGTAGCGCCACTTTAAAATTTTAGTCTACGGATACATGTGTCACCCTGAAAGAACAAGGATGATACATAGCTGGGGAGAGGAACAAAGTTCATCTAGCAAACCCAAATAATCATGACAAAGCAAAGTTGAAATTTAAAGTTACGACTTTTATTTTTAAGAAAAAATTATTTATTTCGAATCAAAATTTAAAGTCACGGTACTTAGAAAGCATCTTTAGGTACAGTTAGCTAAGCTGAAAAAGGCCTCGCCAAAACATGAACTGTCCTACAATCCAAAACAATCAACAATGGAAACGTTAGAATATTGAGTAGTCACTCTGGCACCATCATAGGAGTCCAAATACATTGAATTAGTGAAGAAAAACTTACATTGACATTTGGTAAGTTTTTCTTTTGCTTTTTCAATAAGCACAATGTTATTAAGAAAATAACATTTGTGATTGGATTTGCATCAATACTCCCTTACATACATCTTAAGATATTTAAAAGCACTTTAGAAGGTCCAGCAAGAGGAGCAGTCTTCAAAATGCCTCGTCCACCAAAACATGGGTAGAGGCAGGGGCGCCAGGCAAGAGGGGAGGGATGGAACGGGAGGGTCATGGCCCTTTAAAGCTTAATAGAAATGTAATTACGAGAAGTATATTGGTAATGGTGTTAGCTTCCCTCAAGCCCCTCCCCTCCCCCCCCCCACCCCTCCCGTCCCGGTGCAGGGGGGAAGTTTGCTTTTGTGTGGATGATCTATGGGCTTTCAGAAATTCAGTAAAAGCTCAAGATTTTCATAATTTCTTCTTAATGAAGCCTCACAAGCTTGCACCATGTTGGGTAATATTTAAAGGGCCCTGCCTGCTTTTCACCAAGAATTGTGGCAGGCTTGTTCAATATTTTAACAGGTATCGACATTTTACTTGTCAAAATAATTTGAAATTGAGTACTCCCTCCGTTCCAAAATTAGAGATATATTTTCTTTACATGCCCATTCAAAAATTCGAGATACATTTGCGTTTTGAGACTATAAAGTGACATGAAGTTCCTAACATGCCCTTACTCTTATTTTTAGTTGAGTCAGTATTATCATGCCACCACTACTACATTTCTAATTAATTTAATTTATAAGTTTGAAAAAATAATTTTTTCTTAAAAGTAGCCATTTTACAAATGTATCTCTAATTTAGTGGCAGGGAGTATAATTCTAAAGAAAGAAATCTTGATTAAATACTGAATATTTGATAAAGACAAGTTTATTATTACCAACAAAGACAAGAATTAAAGCAGGAAATAGATATGCAAAATTAAAGTCATTTCACAAACAATTCCCTCACTCCTAAGTCCTAAGGATAAGTGACTCACAGAACCAAGAAATCAATCATGCATTTGCTAAAATTCAAAATATACAATCATAAATTTGCTAAAATTCAAAATATACAACACAAACTTACCGGAGATATACTACAAGCAACCAGAAAAACACAGGAAAAATGCAAAGGATAATAAAAATCAGCACAATCTGCACATAAAAATGGATTAAAAAAAACATTACTTGATAAGGATGGGAGTGACAATTTGGGCCTTGCCCGTAGGAAGAAGAAAATTCCTGTAAAATCCAGCTTTAACATCCAGAAGTTGCCCTTTCTTTCCCAAATCCACCACATCCTCCTTCAATATAATCTGTCCCGCCACAAGATAACAAGAATTCTCGTTTAATTAAAGCCGATAAATGTAAAAGAAATTGAAGGATGAAACAAATATGAGCAAAATTGCAAAAACAAAAAGAACCCATTAAACGTTTGGGTGTCATTCTCTTACCTTTCTAGTCTTCTTGGCTTTCTTTTGAGCCAGAATGACAAAGACTGGGCCTTTGTCCCAGATTTTGGTGGATTGATTAACGTTTTTAGTTAAGCTACGATTGTGAAGCCATGAGGATGAACCCCATGACAGAGTCGCTGCTGTAGATGCCATTGCCTCTCTCTTCAATCTCTGTTATGAAATGGTGACATTATCTGCTCTCTACGTTTTCTATGTTCAATGTACACTAAAGAAGATAAGACTACCGTCACAGTGTGACCGGCGATGACTTATTTTTAAATTAAATTACTTGCAAGTTAAAATTTAAAAGGTTAAACTGATAGTATTTGACACAAGTTTGTGTTAAAAATCAAGTTAAAAAAAATAGAATGTGAAGTTATTTAGTTGAAATAATTTATGAATTAAAATAAGATATAAATATATTAATAAGAAAGGTAAATGAGTCTTTATATTTAGTTAAACTTATTTATTTAAAATTAATTTATAAATTATTTTTAAAAAAATAAAAAAAAAATTATTATTTTTAATATCTATTTACAAGCCAATTTATAAGTTAAAAAATAAATCACATATAAATAAAAATTCTAAGAAATCAATTTGATCAATTTATAAATTATTCTCGAACAGGCCCTCACTCAAACCTGATTTGTTAGGAAATTGAGACTCTATTTATAAATTGAGTGAAATTTAAACATAATAAGACTTCTTTTTACTTAATTTATAGCAATTATAGTTGTTGTTTTTTTGTCACTAAATTTCTATAAATTATAGTGGTTTATACTATATATTATAATTTAAAATTTTGTATTGATTTGAGTTTTTAAAATGTCAAAAATGGGCCAAAAATAATTAAAATGTTAGTATGGAGACACTACTAATTAGATTTTATTTGTTCTAAAATTGCATAACGTCATTATTATATAGGTGTAAAGTAAATATGTTTTTTTGATAACTTTAATTTGATTAATTTTTATATTTATAAAATGATTGTCACGTGTCACTAAAATTTATGTATTCTTATATTTGTATGCGTTTGTATAGTTAAATTGTGAAGTGAATGATCGAAATTATATCACATTTAAAGTTACAATAATAAATTAATGTTACAATAAACAACAAAACAAATAAATAAGGACAAATAAAAATATTACGTTCAAATTATTAAAATAAAGAAGAGCTCATATGAGTAACAAAAAAATTATAATTGTGTGACATATAAAAATATTTATGTTTAAATTATTAAAAATATGAAGGGTATTTTTTTTAGAAAAAAATATTAAGATTATAATTCGCAAAAATAAAATATTAAGATTAACAATATGTGGTAAGCTCTTGATATCATATGTATTTTGGTCATTAATTCGGCTACCCATTTTAAATGAATATCTTGCTACTTTTCCTTATACTAGTTTTCCAACCCGACCCGTGCAAGGCAGGGGTTTGTGCTTTTTTTTTTATTTTATTTTTTTGTGTGTTTGTATGAACTGTTTGTATCTCACTGAAGTCATTGGACGAAAGCATGAGATTAGAATGCAGTTAAGCCTAAAATAATCTCTCAATATGCTTTCTCTTTCCATTTACAAACATATTGTAAGATTCATAGTAAAAAAAAAAAATTGATTGTATACTTCAATTTCGTCGAATTACACAGTTATGTTATTCTTTGCTTATATATGGAGGAACTCTTTAATTGACATTAAGTATGATAGAACAAATTGATTATCGATCTGTACGTAGAAAGATGCTATAATAATTTTTTTCTGTCACTATAACATAGAAAGTCGGCTTTTACGTTATAGCGACGAAAAAAATCGTCGCTATAACCGATTCGTTCCCTCTAGTTCGTTGAAGAGAGCCGGACTATATATATATATATATATATATATATATATATATATATATATATATATATATATATATATGACAATGATACATAACATGTATTTAATTTGTTATTAGAATTGGAAGAAGGTGTGTAGTTTCCATTGCTAAGATGTCGTTTTCAAGTTCCCATGTCTTTTGTGGCAGGGATGATGAAGTAAAAGGATTTATTGGAATTCAGAAGAAGGTGGAATGAGAGGAAGAAGGAGAAGAAGTGGCAAAAGCCCTAATTTGGTTCGGGAGGAAAGAATGCGTGATTTTTTTTTAAAAAAAAATAAGTCTCCAAAACGACGTCATTTTGGAGACTATGTACAAACCAAAACTTGCACGGCTGTGTATAGCCATTTTCCCCATATATAAATTTATCTTATGTGAACCAAAGTTGAAATGCAATAAATCAATATGTCAAGGCTAGCACTTAGTATTATGTACTTAAAGACAATTATTTCCTCCTTACAGTATTTAGAGTTAATAATACTTGCCTCCCAGAATACAATGACAACATATGTTATAGCAAACACATTGAATATAAAATTGAATAGTTGTATTATAATAATATCATTATTGTATCAACTCAGGCTAACTCGAAACTAATTCGTGACAATCAAAAGAATTCAATCAATTTACTAATCAACTGATGAAGATAATATATTCATTTACCTTGTTATATATAATAAAGTAATTATAGATGCGAGACTATCGTAAATATATTATTGATAATATAATGAAGACAATTTACAAGAATGACAAACTAATACCGAGTCGTCTCAGATGACATTTCCCTAACTAGTTAAAAACTGTGTATATGTTTGACAAGCCTTGCTTGATTGAGGATTTGGTAGATGATTATTGATTAGGTGGCTGCAAGCAGCTTCGTCCAAGAAATAAGCTAGCGTTGACCCTTTGGATAGAGATGTTCGAACAGGTGATTAATTAAGCACATACTTAGATTGTTGTTAATAAAGTCATTGCGTTGGATCATGCTTCATGCATACGTAGTTGCTGTCCAGATTTTTAAATTTTATGTACTGCTAGAGTCATGAGAATTAAGAAATGGCGTCTGATGACTGAAAGGAATATTTAATATTGCTATATTAATATTAGTATAAAAAACAGCTCCATTTGCAAATTTTTACAATTATTTTTTATAAACTATATGAGATAATTCGGGTCAAATCCCAAGTTGACACAATAGTATCTTTTTGGGTTATATTAGCTCACCACAAACTCACACAAAGGTCATGACTGAATGTAATATTGTTAATAACTTAATTCTTTATATACATACATATTTTTTCCATATCTTTTGATGTGGGATTGAGGTGTTACATATCATCTGATCACTATTAAACTAAACACTCTTTATGAAGCAATAAAATACGATTAGATTGTAACGCTTTAACACAAATGCAAATAGTTAGTTTATCACCAAACTCCTCATGATTCAATGGTAAAAAAATTACTCATAAGACTTTGGTACATGAGGTATTGAGATTCATTCTTGTCGAAGACAAAAATATTAAATTTTAGTCGAATATAGCAAAAATAAGAAGTTAGTTATGTAAAATTTACTTCCACCTCCAATTTTTATAGATTTGAAATTTTAAATAAATATGTTTAATTTTTAATTTTAAAATTGGTCAACAAACTAAGCCAGCACTATTTTGTAGGGACGAAGAGAGTAATAATTACACAGGTTAAAAAACATTGTATCTAATGTGATATTTTAGTGGTGGAGACTTCTTTTATTATACAAAATTACATATTTAAGTCTATCTATCACTGACTATATATTAAATATGCACACATGATACAATAAAAATTAATATACTAGTTTATTACATTTAAATAATATACGGTTACATATTAAATATAACATAAAATTACAACTATATTAATATTACGGTTCCCACAAAATTCGTCTCGAGTGAAATGACTAGTATAACACCTTATCCGTCAAAATTTACTTGTCATAATTTTTTTTTATTTGTTCAAATTTATTTGTCTTCTTTCTTTTATAGTACTAGTTTACTTACCTTATTATTCTCATCTAACTTTTTAAAAAATCATTAAAAACAACATGACAAATATTGAAAAAGAATGTAATGTTATTAATTTTGACATTGGAAGCATAACTGCATAACCATACTTTTTTTTTCTCATCTCTCCCTTCTATTTTATTGTTCTAAAAAAAATTAGGAGATTAAATACAACAAAAAACACGATAATATAAAAATTAAGATAGATAATTTAGAAATAATTTTTTTCCCTTAATAAACGTGACTTTCAAATTAAGACAAATAAATTTGGACCGATAGAGTAATAATTATACAAAGGTCAAAAGAAACCGTATGAATTAAATGCAATAGTCAGGTGGTAGAGACTTCTCCTTTTACTCCCTTCATTCCATTATAAATTGATGTTTTAGTTTATTTTGTATACTTCAAAATAATTGTCGTTTGCATATATTTAGCAGAAATTTAAATTTATTTTCTCATAATACCCATATTTATATACTCTTTTCAAAGATATTTAATATTATCAAACAACTACTATTTTTTTCTCTCATTTTTCCAATAAAAGATAATAATGTCATTTTTATCTTAAAACTAAGAGCTATCTTTAATTATAAGTGTGCATATTCTTTTAGTAATCTATAATATGGATTGAAGGGAGTATTAGATTAGTGCATATTCAAGTCAGTCTATCTTTCAACAAAAGTAAAAAAAAAAAAAGTTAAAATTAATCAAGGCGCTACTGGTAAAAAAGTAAGTTTTCCTTGGTGCCTTAAACCGCTAAAATGAAATGTATCACTAGAAATGTATTAATGTCAAGTAAAAATCATATCAAATGTGAATAAACTATGGGGTATTTCTCCGCAATTTTTTAAAACTAAGATTTCAAGATTTACGATCCTTAAACCTGCTATGACTCTTAAATTAATTAATTTGTTTATTATAGGAAATTTTTTACCTATTCATTTGACAAAAAGAGAACTACTATTTGCAAAATTCATAATATTTGAAGATGTCCTTTTAATTTCACATTTTTTATTTCTAAATTTACTTGACAACATTTCTGGCATCTGGCGTCGCGGATGGACCGATATATGGAGTATATTTTGGGGGCAGATCGAGGGAATACTATCCATATGAAAATTTCAACTGATCATGAGTAAGAATTGACGCTGATAAAGAAAGAAAGATATGGGGTTGAGTGTCATATTTAATGTCTAAATTGATAATAAAGACAACCGATTCAAAGAAAGTAAACTTGTGCCAGTTATTTTATACTTTCTTGATTCTTAAATATACATTTATTCTCAACTTTTGAATACATTTTTCAAACTTAAAACTAATGTAAATTATTTGAATTGATTTTAATCAATACAATAATAAATATTATAAATTGTCTAAAAAGTGTAAGATTTATTGTTTAATAACTTTTAATTATAAATCATTTGTATTATGAATTTTAAATTTAAAATTGTCTGAAATTAACTTTTAAAAATAATTTCAATTCCTTAATAAAGGTTTAATTGTCTCAATGTGAGAATGGTGAGACTTGAGGGAGGCCTCGAGTGGGGATGATTTTAACCTCTCAGTTGACTTTCATCTATATCTTTCCCTATATAATCAGTCATCATGTTCATCAAACTAATATATAAACCAATTTCACAAAGATACCTCAAAAACAAACTAGACAAGCATGTAACATATATATGATCGATGAACAAATTAGAGGCCACTTCTTGTGTCCCTGATTGCTCACAAGGTATACATATGCATGCATGGTACTTCTCTTGATCATCAAGAAATGGCTTCATCCTCCTCTAATTCAGATACTTTTTTAACATCTCTCCTCTACAATCTATCAATTCTCAAAGACAAGTTTCATCGGGTGCAATCACTAGTCACCATCTCCATATCGCCCGAACCAAGCCAACCGGCCGCACCAACGGCTACAACCATAGCTAGCATGACCACACTTATGGAAGAAATTATTATAACCGCTTCTTCTATGATGTTCACTTGCCAACAAATGTCTATGGAAGCAAATTCACATAAAAATCACGCCAACGAATCACAAAAAGATGGCGCTAACCTTGCAAAGGACGAGTTATCGCAGCCGAATTGTGGAACAAAGCGCGCTTTTTGTGCACTAGAATTCGAAGAAGAAGGAGAAGGAGGAGGAGGAGGGATATTATATTCTTGCGAGACGCCTAGATGGTATGGGGATTATCTGATCAACCACGACCATTTGTCTCAAAGGGCCGAAAATAATGAAGGTGCACCAAAAATTATTTCTGATGATATAATTGAGTTGAATGCGTCGGATTTACTAGCAAAGTACACACATTACTGCCAGATTTGTGGGAAAGGATTTAAGCGCGATGCGAATTTGAGAATGCACATGAGAGCTCATGGGGATGAGTACAAGACTAATGGTGCCCTAGTAAATCCCATGAAGAAGAAGATCAAGAATGTTGTTGTTAATATTTCTAGTGAAAATAAAGACGGTTCGTCTGAGTTATTGCTCATGCCTAGAAAATATTCATGTCCTGAAGAAGGATGCAGGTGGAATCACAAGCATGCAAAATTCCAGCCATTGAAATCGATGATTTGTGTGAAGAATCACTACAAGAGAAGTCATTGTCCAAAATTGTATGTTTGTAGGAGATGTAATAGGAAGCAGTTCTCGGTGTTATCGGATCTTCGGACGCATGAGAAGCATTGTGGGGTGTTGAAATGGCAGTGTTCATGTGGAACTACATTTTCTAGGAAAGATAAGCTTATGGGACATGTTGCTTTGTTTGCAGGGCATAGTCCTATTTTTAGATGATAAAAATGCCGGGCGGGCAAAATGCAGGGGGATGCATGCATGTATGAAATTAAGAGATGGACGATTGAGTTAAATTCTCTGGATTAATTCACCCGGCCACCTGATCTATATATGGTGGGGTTTTATTTTCTAGGCAGTAGTACTGTTACGATTTACTCCATGTAGATAATATATATATATATATATATATATATATATATATATATATATATATATATTAACTGGCAATTAATATATTTTTCACTTTGTGGTTGTTTTGTGGCTAGTAATACATTTGTACATGATCATTACTAGTAAAAATTCATGAATGATTCAAAATTAGAAACTAGAATTATGTGCTTATTTATCGTGATCGATCTAGGGTACTAATGCAATATACATATAACTGGTTCTTAATTCTTCTCTTATCATTTTGTTCATAATTAGAAAGCAGATAATAATATTGTTGTAATATCTCAATCTAATATCAGAAATATTGTAGGTTAGATTGTTTTTGTGTATAAAGTTTTAAACTTTAAAAAATTCTAATAACTTCCCATATTTTTAAATGGCACATTGAAGATGATCCAAAAATTGATTTGTATTCTTGGAAACATAATTAAAGCCGCTATTATTATTGAATTGGACTTAACGAGAATGTCGATAATTTAATTGGACTCAAATAGTTAATGTACAAAGCAAAGCAAATTCAAACTGCTTACTAACATTGTCGACCAAACTAAGTAGCAGGGTCATGAACATGTAGTACAATCTATCAATCAAACACCAAAAACCTCGTGCCAACATTCAGTTTGTTTGTAACCCTAATTAGAGATTCCCCCCGCCCCTCCCCCTCCCCCTCCCCCTCCCCCTCCCCTTATAGTTAGTTCTAAAATTTGAAATACATTTTAGTTTCATATTGAAAAGTGACATGTTATTATTTATATTTTAGATAGACCGGAAAAATAATTAAGTTGAAATTTCAAACAATCATTACTTAAAATTTATTTACAATTTTAATTTTATTATGTTAATACTTCAAGCAGTTATATACTCCTATATTTTAACGAGCCTTGCCACTAGAGCTGCAAACGAACCGAATCGAATTCTATCGAATTCGAATATGTTTGAGTAACTTGATCGAACCAACAGCTATGCACGAGTTCGGATCTTTGGTGTTCGCGAACATGATCAAGTTGGCGAACAAGTCGAATTAATAAGCTTATTCGCGAACACAAACTATGTTCACGAACACCAAACTTGTTCACGAACATAAACTTGTTCACAAATATAAACTTGCTTACGAACACAAACTTGTTCACAAACACAAACTTAGAACTCTGAAACAAAAAATAGTAAAATAAATACCAAAAATGTCTTCTCTAAGAGTTTAAGTATTCAATCAAAAATTAGACCAAATATTGTAATCATCATTCATCAAAAAAGACCAAATTAAATAAAAAATGATTACTTAGAACTTAAAAGTTAACAAGTACTTAGAAATTGTTGATTACAAACATCAACAGTCAAATTTTAATATCGAAAAGTGTGACGCCCCCAAAATTAGGTATACATCACCCATCTTGGGTCGTCAGATACAAAGTACAGAATACAAATACAACTTACTAATACAACTGTCGTGTACAATACGACAAAACATAAACTGCGAGTTTGAATACAAATATTATCTTCTAGTGAGTATTCATACTCAAAAAGAGTCCTCATTACATTTATTAACACACCATTACATAGAATAGTGAGGACTACTAACTAATACTATCATTCGGACCATCACTCCGTTCTCCGACTTGCCCCAGCTACGTTCTCATTTCCTGAAGAGAACAGTGAAAGAAAAGGTGAGCTCAACTAGCCCAGTAAGAAATATTATGACTAAGATAATGCAGAATAAATTATCATTAGCCTTCAACAATGTTAAACTGATAAAATATAATAGACATCAAGTTTAACTGCAGCGGAACAAGCAATCCATTAAAAGAGTCAAGTAGAAGATAAACTCTACTATCTTTTATGATTTAAAAGATTTTCCAACACTGTGATCGCTGAGACTCAGCTTAATAAAATAATCCACATCATCGAATCACCCCTGCACTACGGCCAAGGATATTCGTATATTCATTAATGGTCATGATCATGCCAACAACTGTCCATCAATGCACTACGGGCCAATGGCGACTTTTACCACATCATTCGTAACATTACGGTCATGATTACACCGAATAATCCCTGGTCATAATCATACCAAGTCCATCTATGCACTACAGGTCACAGATGACTTTCAATAGAATATAAACATGAGGATGATGACAATGATATAAGAATTCAATAAAACAAGTTCAAGAATTAATTTATCCCAGAATTAACAACGTCCAAATTGTCAACATGATATTGCTTTGTGGAGTAAAATTCAAGAATACTTAGAAGAATATTTTCATGAAAAGATACCGGATGAAACGCAATTATCAAGGATATTCCACAAATTTCATGGAGTATAAAAGTCAAAACTTAACCAACTGAGTACAATAAAGAATGGAATAACAAAAGAAATCACCATGCATGCGATAGACCGCACAGACAGGTTATTCCAACAGAATAATAACTAATGGAACCAGGTCCGGCGTAAGCGCACAGACAGGATATTCCAACAGAATAATAATAAAGACGGAACCAGGTCCGGTATAAAACACACAGACAGGATGTTCCAGCAGAATAATAATAAAGGCGGAACCAGGTCCGGTGTAAAATACACAGACAGGATGTTCCAACAGAATAATAATAAAAATAGAACCAGGTCCGGTGTAAAACACACAGACAGGATGTTCCAACAGAATAATAGAAGAATGTCACCAAGTATAGGGTAGACCGCGTATACAGGTTATTCCAACAGAATAATAAGAAATGGAATAACAACAGTTCTCTTCATGAATAAGAAAGAATAACACCCCTTACCGTTTTAAAGAAGAGCTGAAGTAAGGAAGTAGTTAAGTAGCAGAATACTCTTCTTCTCTCTCTATAGTTTCTCTCTATAGCTCCTCTCTCTAGAGTTCAGTGAATTCGTAAGAAATAATGAAGGAATGAGCTGCTATTTATAAAAAAATAGAATGCATAGTAACTAATCCATGAACGGTCCAGATTTATTACTTTAATCTGACGGTCCATATTTAAAGAAAAATCTTTTAAATAAAATATAATATATTCTATTTATAGAATAACTTTAATAAAGTATTCTGTTTTATATAAAAAGATGTTTCTGTTTTATTACGTTAATAATACGAATAAAACAAAACGTCATTATCGCTAAATAATTCATATTATTAACTGACAATAATTGAATCAAACTGAGTGACTTCTCACATAAGCATTAATAATCAATACCGTGTGCTACTATACAACCACACGTATTACTGTACTTTTACTACCAAGTAGTTCAACAGTATCAATGGAAAAACTTCCGCCGTTATTTTTAATACAATATTTTTGTCGTTTTCTCAATCCGACAATAATTCCGTTGTGGGGTCCATCAATGATTGTGCCGTTGTACGAATATTTCCTGTTAAAACGAATATTCTCCGACCAATCGAATATTATATAACAACTTGCGTACTTTGAAAATTTATAAATATTATCCACAACTATAACATTATATCAAATTAACTCTATAATATTCAAAAATGATATTTATAGAAAATTCATCTTTATTTATAAAAGTTGGGGTCTTACAACCTCCACTTCTTATGAAATTTCGCCCTCGAAATTAGGGTACGTACCTGGTATGTCGAAGAGGTAAGGATACCTTGATTTCATTTCAGATTCTAACTCCCAAGTCATTTCCTCAACATCGTGATTTCTCCACAAAACTTTGACTTGAGGTATAACCTTGGAGCGTAGAATATGTTCCTTCTTATCCAAGATTTGAACAGGAACTTCTTCATACGTCAAAACCTCTGCTATTTCGTCCGGTTCTAACTCAATAATGTGGTTCAGGTCTTCCACATATTTGCGTAACATGGATATGTGAAAAATGTTATGAACACGAGACATACTTGGCGGTAAAGCGAGTCTATAAGCCATAGTTCCTACTCGATCGAGGATTAAAAATGGACCGATAAATCGAGGATTGAGTTTTCCTGTCTTTCCAAATCTCGTAACTCCTTTCCATGGAGCAACACGTAAGAACACATGATCTCCTACATCAAATTTCACGTCCTTTCGATGAAGATCAGCATAACTCTTTTGTCGATCTTGTGAGGTTTTTATTGTAAGACCCCAAATTTTATAAATAAAGATGAATTTTCTATAAATATCATTTTTGAATATTATGGAGTTAATTTGATATAATGTTATAGTTGTGGGTAATATTTATAAATTTTGCAAAGTACGCAAGTTGTTATATAATATTCGATTGGTCGGAGAATATTCGTTTTAACAGGAAATATTCGTACAACGACACAATCATTTGTGTACCCCACAACGGAATTATTGGTGGATTGAAAGAAACGACAAAAATATTTTATTAAAAATAACGGCGGAAATTTTACCATTGTTACTGTTGAACTACTCGGTAGTAAAAGTACAGTAATACGTGTGGTTGCATAGTAGCACACGGTATTGATTATTAATGCTTGTGTGAGAAGTCACTCAGTTTGATTCAATTATTGTCAGTTAATAATATGAATTATTTAGCGATAATGACGTTTTGTTTTATTCGTATTATTAACGTAATAAAACAGAAACATCTTTTTATATAAAACAGAATACTTTATTAAAGTTATTCTATAAATAGAATATATTATATTTTATTTAAAAGATTTTTCTTTAAATATGGACCGTCAGATTAAAGTAATCAATCTGGACCGTTCATGGATTAGTTACTATGCATTCTATTTTTCTATAAATAGCAGCTCATTCCTTCATTATTTCTTACGAATTCACTGAACTCTAGAGAGAGAAACTATAGAGAGAGAGAAGAAGAGTATTCTGCTACTTAACTACTTCCTTATTTCAGCTCGTCTTTAAAACGGTAAGGGGTGTTATTCTTTCTTATTCATGAAGAGAACTGTTGTTATTCCATTTCTTATTATTCTGTTGGAATAACCTGTATACACGGATATACCCTATACTTGGTGACATTCTTCTATTATTCTGTTGGAACATAATGTCTGTGTGTTTTACACCGGACCTGGTTCCGTTTTTATTATTATTCTGTTGGAACATCTTGTCTGTGTGTTTTACACCGGACCTGATTCCGTCTTTATTATTATTCTGTTGGAACATCCTGTCTGTGTATTTTACACCGGACCTGGTTCCGTCTTGTTATTATTCTGTCGGAATATCCTGTCTGTGCGTTTACGCCGGACCTGGTTCTATTATTTATTATTCTGTCGGAATATCCTGTCTGTGCGTTTACGCCGGACCTGGTCCCATTATTTATTATTCTGTTGGAATAACCTGTCTGTGCGGTCTATCGCATGCATGGTGATTTCTTTTGTTATTCCATTCTTTATTATACTCAGTTGGTTAAGTTTTGACTTCTATACTCCATGAAATTTGTGGAATATCCTTGACATTTGCGCTTCATCTAGTATCTATTCATGAAAATATTCTCCTGATCATTCTTGAATTTTACTCCACAAAGTAGTATCATGTTGACAATTTGGACGTTGTTAATTCTTGGATAAATTAATTCTTGAACTTGTTTTATTGAATTCTTATATCATTGTCATCATCCTCATGTTTATATTCTGTTGAAAGTCATCTGTGGCCTGTAGTGCATAGATGGACTTGGTATGATTATGACCAGGGATTATTCGGTGTAATCATGACCGTAATGTTACGAATGATGTGGTAAAAGTCGCCATTGGCCCGTAGTGCATTGATGGACAGTTGTTGGCATGATCATGACCATTAATGAATATACGAATATCCTTGGCCGTAGTGCAGGGGTGATTCGATGATGTGGATTATTTTATTAAGCTGAGTCTCAGCGATCACAGTGTTGGAAAATCTTTTAAATCATAAAAGATAGTAGAGTTTATCTTCTACTTGACTCTTTTAATGGATTGCTTGTTCCGCTGCAGTTAAACTTGATGTCTATTATATTTTATCAGTTTAACATTGTTGAAGGCTAATGATAATTTATTATGCATTATCTTAGTCATAATATTTCTTACTGGGCTAGTTGAGCTCACCCTTTCTTTCACTGTTCTCTTCAGGAAATGAGAACGTAGCTGGGGCAAGTCGGGGAACGGAGTGATGGTCCGAATGATAGTATTAGTTAGTAGTCCTCACTATTCTATGTAATGGTGTGTTAATAAATGTAATGAGGACTCCTTTTGAGTTTGAATACTCTCTAGAAGATAATATTTGTATTCAAACTCACAGTTTATGTTTTGTCGTATTGTACACGACAGTTGTATTAGTAAGTTGTATTTGTATTTTGTACTATGTATCTGACGACCCAAGATGGGTGATGTATACCTAATTTTGGGGCCGTCACAGTTGGTATCAGAGCTTAGGGATATGATCCCTGGCTAAGATGTGAGAATAGAACTAGGAGGGGAGAGACGGGGAATTCTTTCGCTAGTATGACCTACCTAAGTTTATTTGCATGGTATTTAATTGGTCGGTCATAATATAAGGATAAAATATGACATATCAATTAATTTTTATTTTGTGGCAGTATCTGAAAATGGCATCTGAGAATGTTGAGAATAGCAATAGAGCACAGGCGACTGTTGATTCACCTCATATCAATAATCAGGATAATGTGCATCAGGAAGGTGACAATCCTCATGCAAACAACAACACTGACCAAATGATGAATGATCAAATGTTCAGAGGCTTTATACAATTCATGCAACAACAGGTGAAAGCGGCTCCTGTCCACAACGTAGGTGGAAATACTGAAAACTCTCTAGCGGTCACCGCTAAACAGTTTAAGGAGCTGGGACCACCGGAGTTTAAGGGAGAACCCAAACCACTTGTAGCTGAAACATGGATAAAGCAGATCACCAAGATATTTGATGTCTTGGGTTGCTCCGAGGAGCAAAAGGTTCCCTTTGCCGCCTTTATGTTGCGAGGAGAGGCAGATTACTGGTGGGAATCGATAAAGCGTACTCAACCTGCCGCACTGAAGATGTCTTGGGAGAAGTTTCAAGAGCTGTTTAACGACAAATACTTTCCTGAGAGTATTCGTCACATGAAGGAGGTGGAGTTCATCAAATTAGAGCAGAATAATATGACCGTGTCGCAGTACGAGACAAAATTTGCGGAGTTATCCCGATTTGCGTCCCACCTGGTGGATAATGAAGAAAGAATGACGCGGATGTTTTTAAGAGGATTGAAGCCGGAGATACCTCAACATCTTGTTTCTCATAAACTGTGTTTGTATTCAGATGTTGTTAATAGGGCTCAGTTAGTGGAGCGCGATAACGAGTCAATGCAACCAAAAGAGAGCAGTCGGCAAAATGATAATACTAGTGAGAGCAGTCATCGAAGCGGTGACAACAAGCGTGGAGGGAATCAACAGGCCAGAAATAGTAACCACTTCGGTGGTAATCAGGGCCAAAATAATAAGAATGATCATTTTAAGAAGAGGAGATTCAACAATGATGGAAAGACGTCAACACCAACACCCGTTGTTAAGGAAGGAGAACGACCACTTATCATATGTTTCAAATGCGGAGGGGAGGGGCACATTAGTCCAAACTGCGCGATGCCGTCTAAAGCATGTTATAATTGTGGAAGAGAAGGTCATTTAGCTCGATTTTGTCATTTACCAAAAACAAGTTCAGCCAAGATGGAGACACCAAAGGCCGTCCCAGAAAAGTCAAAACCGGTAGTGCAAGGGAGAGTGTTTGTTGTGACCTCCCAGAAAGCAAGGAACCCAAATGAGGTCATCACGGGTAAGCTTATCATAAACTCTAATGAAGTCTATACTTTATTTGATACCGGTTCTACCCATTCTTTTATTTCTCCTACTTGCGCTCATCGATTAAATTTGATTTCGGAGAAATTAGACTTTGATTTATCTGTTGAAACTCCGTTGGGAGAAACTTTCATTACATCCACGGTTTATAAGTCTTGTTTGATTCAAGTTGGTACCCATACATTTCCTGTCGATCTTATTTCATTAAAAATACTTGCATTTGACGTGATTCTAGGGATTGATTGGTTAACTACTCATCATGCAAAAATTGATTATTTTCGTAAGGTTGTTAGCTTTCATATTCCTAATCGACCTATTATGCGAATTCAAGCAACCAAACCATTAAAATCAATCGCTGTCATCTCAAGCCATAAAGCTATTCGTTTATTGAAAAATGGATGTCAAGCTTTCTTAGCTCATGTCACAAATCTAAACAAAAATACGTCAGCTTTGAATGATATTTCTGTTGTTAATAAATTTCCTGACGTATTTCCCGAAGAACTTCCTGGCCTACTCCCAGAGCGTGAAATTGAATTTTGTATCGACCTTGAACCCGGTACAAAACCCATTTCCAAAGCTCCATATCGAATGGCTCCTATTGAACTTCAGGAGTTAAAGACCCAACTGCAGGAATTGTTAGACATTGGTTTTATTCGTCCTAGTACTTCTCCTTGGGGTGCTCCTGTTCTGTTCGTGAAGAAGAAAGATGGGAGTATGCGACTTTGTATTGATTATCGGGAGTTGAATCATGTCACCATCAAAAATAGGTACCCATTGCCACGTATTGATGACTTGTTTGACCAATTACAAGGAGCACAATTCTTTTCAAAGATCGATCTTCGTTCTGGATATCATCAGCTGAAGGTTAGAACTGAGGATATTTCAAAGACTGCCTTCAGAACTCGGTATGAGCATTATGAATTCTTAGTTATGTCTTTTGGATTGACTAATGCTCCTGCTGCCTTCATGGATATGATGAACAGGGTATTTAAGGAATATTTGGATCACTTTGTGGTCGTCTTTATCGATGACATCCTTGTTTATTCCAAAAGCCGTGAAGATCATGAGCAACACTTGAGGCTGGTACTCCAAAAGCTTCGTGAATACAAACTTTATGCCAAGTTAAAGAAATGTGAGTTCTGGCTGGAAGAGGTAGCATTCCTTGGGCACGTAGTATCAAGTCGTGGAATATCGGTTGACCCGGCAAAGATTGAAGCTATTCAAAGCTGGGAGCAACCTAAATCAGTAACCGAAGTACGTAGCTTTCTCGGTCTAGCTGGTTATTATCGGAGATTCGTGGAAGGATTTTCTCGAATCGCTACTCCGTTAACTCAGCTGACTCGAAAAGATACAAAGTTCGGTTGGAGCGAAGAATGTGAGCAGAGTTTTCAAGAACTCAAGAGGAGACTCATTTCAGCACCTGTTCTAACAATACCATCTGGCTCGGAGGGATTTGTCATCTACAGTGATGCTTCGAGCAAAGGGTTGGGATGTGTTCTCATGCAACATGGAAAAGTCATAGCCTATGCATCAAGACAACTCAAGGAATATGAGAGGAATTATCCTACTCATGATCTAGAGTTGGCAGCTGTTGTCTTTGCACTTAAAATTTGGAGGCATTACTTGTATGGGGAGAAGGTGGAGATCTTTACAGATCATAAAAGTCTCAAATATTTCTTCACTCAAAAGGAACTCAACATGCGACAACGACGTTGGCTTGAACTGTTGAAAGATTATGATCATACCATTCAATATCATCTTGGAAAAGCGAACGTGGTAGCTGACGCATTGAGTAGAAGATCATATGCAAGTACGAGTGCGATATTGTCAACACAAAGACCCATTTTGTGTGATTTGCAAAGGATGGAGATAGAGTTAAAGACTCTAAGAACCCATGTGATGATGGCGAATATACGAGTAGAACCGACTTTAATCGATAAAGTTAAAGCTGCTCAAGCTACAGACCTGGAGCTGATGCGTATGAAGAAGAAAGTGCAAGAAGGTGCTATACCGGAAGCAAGAATCGATGAAGAAGGAATACTTCGAGTCAACTCCAGACTTTGTGTTCCTAACAACCCTGATTTAAAGTATGAAATTATGATGGAGGCGCACAACACACCGTTTGCAATCCATCCTGGAAGTACCAAAATGTATCATGATCTTCGTCATACATTTTGGTGGAGCAATATGAAGAGAGAGATAGCGTTGTTTATCTCAAGGTGTCTAACTTGTCAACGAGTCAAAGCGGAGCATCAAGTACCAAAAGGTCCATTGCAACCACTTGAAATTCCAGAATGGAAGTGGGAGCACATTACCATGGATTTCGTTACCGGTCTTCCTAGGATTTCTCAAGGTATTGATGCGATTTGGGTCATTGTTGATAGATTGACCAAGTCTGCTCATTTCTTACCGATACGAGAAACTTATACACTTGAACGTCTTGCTCGTATGTACATAAACGAGATTGTAAGACTGCATGGTATGCCAGTATCCATAGTTTCTGACCGAGTCCCAAGATTCACTTCACGATTTTGGGTTAGTTTACAAAAAGCTATGGGCACGGAGTTACGATTTAGTTCAGCATATCATCCTCAGACGGACGGACAATCAAAGAGGACTATTCAAACTCTTGAAGATCTATTAAGACTCTGTGTCTTTGACTTCAAAGGAAGTTGGGACAAGTTCTTACCATTGGTGGAGTTTTCCTACAACAACAGTTATCAAGCAAGTATTGGCATGGCTCCATTCGAAGCATTGTATGGAAGAAAATGTCGTTCTCCAGTATGCTGGGATGAGGTGAGTGAAGCAACGTTGTTGGGACCGGAGTTGGTACGTATGACTACAGAAAAGATTCAAACGATCCGACAACGTATAAAAACCTCACAAGATCGACAAAAGAGTTATGCTGATCTTCATCGGAAGGACGTGGAATTTGATGTAGGAGATCATGTGTTCTTACGTGTTGCTCCATGGAAAAGAGTTACGAGATTTGGAAAGAGAAGAAAGCTCAATCCTCGATTCATCGGTCCATTTTTAATCCTCGATCGAGTAGGAACTGTGGCTTATAGACTCGCTTTACCGCCAAGTATGTCTCGTGTTCATAACGTTTTTCACATATCCATGTTACGCAAATATGTGGAAGACCCGAACCACATTATTGAGTTAGAACCGGACGAAATAGCGGAAGATTTGACGTATGAAGAAGTTCCTGTTCAAATCTTGGATAAGAAGGAACATATTCTACGCTCCAAGGTTATACCTCAAGTTAAAGTTTTGTGAAGAAATCACGATGTTGAGGAAATGACTTGGGAGTTAGAATCTGAAATGAAATCAAGGTATCCTTACCTCTTCGACATACCAGGTACGTACCCTAATTTCGAGGGCGAAATTTCATAAGAAGGGGAGGTTGTAAGACCCCAAATTTTATAAATAAAGATGAATTTTCTATAAATATCATTTTTGAATATTATGGAGTTAATTTGATAAAATGTTATAGTTGTGGGTAATATTTATAAATTTTGCAAAGTACGCAAGTTGTTATATAATATTCGATTGGTCGGGGAATATTCGTTTTAACAGGGAATATTCGTACAACGACACAATCATTTGTGGACCCCACAACGGAATTATTGTCGGATTGAAAGAAACGATAAAAATATTTTATTAAAAATAACGGCGGAAATTTTACCATTGTTACTGTTGAACTACTCGGTAGTAAAAGTACAGTAATATGTGTGGTTGCATAGTAGCACACGGTATTGATTATTAATGCTTATGTGAGAAGTCACTCAGTTTGATTCAATTATTGTCAGTTAATAATATGAATTATTTAGCGATAATGACGTTTTGTTTTATTCGTATTATTAACGTAATAAAACAGAAACATCTTTTTATATAAAACAGAATACTTTATTAAAGTTATTCTATAAATAGAATATATTATATTTTATTTAAAAGATTTTTCTTTAAATATGGACCGTGTAAGACCCCGAATTTTATGAAATAAAAGTATTCAATTTTTCTTATAATTACTATTCAGTAAATGGTTAAATTGATAAATGTTAAAGTTAAGGGTGATATATAATCTTTTTTTCAAAATAAGCAAGTGGTTATAAAATAATCATTGTTGTCGGGGAATATTCTTTCTGTGGGGGAATATTCGTACGACGGCGCAGCCATTTGTGGGCCCCATAACAGAATAATTGTCGGGTGAAGAAAACGACAAATTTGAGTTTTTACAAATAACGGCGTAGTTGTTACCATTAACACTGTTGGAATACCCGTTGGTTAAAATACAGTAATACGCGTTATTACACAGTAGCACACGGTATTGCACAGTATTTTTAAAATTATTGATTCTTACGTAAGAAGGCACTACTCAATAATTGTTACAGTAATTACTGTTCAATATTTTACTTTATTGATTCAATAATTGCTGCGTTGATATTTTATATTATTTTTGTTTCAATAATTGTTGTTGCACAGTATTTCCCATTATCAGATCAATAATTCATATTATTTGAATAATATTATTAGATAACATTATTGGCAATGTCTAGAAAGTTCTGTCTAAGGAGAGGTTTGGTCATCTAATTGCGCGCCAGTAAGGAGAAATTCTTATTGGAAAGCCCCCTCTTTTCTGGGAACGGCCTGGTTGTCATAAATGTGATTCTGTAATATTATTTGTGAATAATTAATTATTGATTCATATGATAAGAAAATATTTATTTTATGTGGATATAAATGAGGGATATATTTTTGTGGTTAAAAAACGAAGGAGTTAATGTTGAGATTTTTATCCGTATTTTTGTCGGAATGGAGGTATTAAAAATCAGGGTTTTTGAGATATTTTGCGGGGGTTATAATTTTTAATCCGACCGTTGGATCGTGGTAATTTTTGGATATGTTATACATATATAAGTTGAGTATATGTCCACAAATTTTGAACCGTTAAAAATGAACGTATGATTTATTATGAATTTTACGAGATGACTGGTTCAGAAATTGTTGAATTTTCGGAGTTTATCATTTTGGTGGAAAATTCTAGAATTGGTGGGCCCCACTTATGGTTGGTGAAGAAATGTGCTGAATTATATTTCAAATGTGGTGGGTGGGAATAGTAGCAGGTAAAGCCATCAGGTTGCAGGTCAAACCTACCAAAATTTTCCTATAAATAGAGGGCTAAGTTAGAATTGAAAATCACACCAGAAACATAAGTTTTCTCTCTTTCTCTCTCTATATTATGAAGCATATTTTGTGAGTTTTTAGATACTTGGTGAGTTGCTATTCATCAGTGCAAGTTTCCTTCAGCATCATATCTGATATCCAGTCAGAAGTACTGCTCTTTTGAGGTAAGGGATAGTAGG
The DNA here is from genome assembly GCA_016801055.1 of Panax notoginseng. Classification (NCBI taxonomy): domain Eukaryota; kingdom Viridiplantae; phylum Streptophyta; class Magnoliopsida; order Apiales; family Araliaceae; genus Panax; species Panax notoginseng. The sequence goes on along the minus strand of CM029018.1, from coordinate 207,393,742 downwards.
GATAGTAATGGATTTTAAGGGTTGTTATGATTTTCAGTGTCGTAATTTTTCTGATCTTCAAAAATTCTGGAAAAATTTGAAATGATATTTTGATGAGTTTTCTTGATTGTGTCCAAAAATGGTGATTTTTGGATGTATAGATTGAGAGTTATGAATTTTATGAGAAAAGACTATTTTAAAAGTAACAGCTTATAATTCCTTGTGGTTAACTCCAAAATTGATGAAATTTTTATTGGGAGTACATGTATATGATAGAAGTATACTCTGTAAATTTCAGAATTTTTAGACAAAAGTACAATTTTTGATAAATGTCTAAATATTCGGCTATTTTGGCCATATGAAAAATAGTAAATGACTTTTAAAAATTCTGAGAAAAATATATGTTCACTATGGGACTATATTATGCTAAATCCCAGAAAAGAAATATTTTTGGAACTGATTTGGTATTTTTCATGAAAATGGTCTAGTTATGAGTAAATGAATTAAATATGTTTTGTGAAGAAAGAAAATTGGAAAAATAGGATTTTATGGCTTGAGAATCCTATATGAGGTATATGCAGATTTTTGATGAGGGTTTTGGTTATTGATGATAAAATTGTAAGAGTTGGCATTTTATGATGATTAAATGCATTAATTAGTAAAGTGTAAACAATTAAAATAAATTGTTTATAAATTTAAGTAATGTTATTCTTTCAATATCATTATACCGAAATATTGGTATGGATTTTATTGTGGAAATTCTATCTTTTGTGTCGGGGTTACTATTCATGAGTTACTATTCACGATTTACTATTCATGAGTTACGAATATTACTCTTGAGATTAAAACTATATGTTGATCATATTATTTTTATCATCATATATAATATTTTTATAACCCTGATGTTGAAATTCTCTTTCACTGGAGTGTAAAGATGGGTAGATTATTGGTATGATCATGACTAGGGTTCTCTTTGGCCTGTAGTGCAAAGTTGAATTGTGACTGGTATGATCATGACCATTGAATTTATAATTGAATATCTTAAGCTTAAGTGCAAAGGTGAATTGATCAACATGGTTATAATTATTGTTTATATAAATTCTGAAATGATTATATATTTCTTTGAGATATGAATATATTTGGCTTGTAGTGCAAATATGAATTGTTGATGAATATCTTTGGCATGTAGTGCAAAGATGAACTGTTGTTGAATATCTTTGGCCCGTAGTGCAAAGATGGTTTGTTGATGAATATCTTTGGCCCGTAGTGCAAAGATGGTTTGTTGATGAATATCTTTGGCCCGTAGTGCAAAGATGGATTTGTTAGTATGATTATAAACAGGAATTGTGATTTGGTATAACCATGATCTTTGATGTTTCAGGTAAAGACAGGTGATGAAAATATTCTTCGTCCTGGGTGCGAAGAAAAATTTATAGTCACAATTATGATTATGAGTTATTCATATGATTGTGGAAAGGAACTGTTGAGTGATGTTACATGGATAAAACATTGTTGGTGGATTTTTAACATGGAGAAGATAATAGACTTTATAGTCTATTTGACTCTTCTAATGGATTGCTCGTTCCGCTGCAACTATGGTTGAAATTTTTATCATTTACCATATGTTCTAAATCTCTGATTTATTATTGATGAAGGCTATTGATAATTTAATTATCTTTAGTCATGATATTCTTTACTGAGCTAGTTGTGCTCACCCTTTTGCTTCACAATTCCTTTTCAGGTAATAAGAGTGTAGCTGGGTCGAGCGGGGGTAACAAGGGAATAGAACGGTGGTCATCATTTAGTAGTTATATTTGGTGAAGAAAATAGGGTGAGGCGAACCCAACGTTGGAAGGGTGTTTTGTCACTATCATACAAGATGTCTAATGACATACAACCTCGTGTCATCATAGGACAGGGTTGTGCTCATCCACTTGCTGAGTATATCTATGGGCACTACCTATATAATCTTGGTGTTTGTTTGAAGTATAATTCTCAATTTGAGACAGTGGAGATAATGATAAGTCAAGAGAAGACTCACCATTGGGAAGAATATGATAGTAATCTTCTCGTTTTTCTTTGGGGTCTATTGGGTCAACCAAGGATAATTCTGTGGCCATATGATATCTATCATAACCTAGACGCGTGGCCTCCCATGTACGAAGGTTTCCTTGAGCACTTCCCAAAAATTCTAATTTTTAAAACAGTCTTTGACTATACCTTTATGTAAGGTGCACTGTGAGGTACTATCCACGGTTGGGACATGAGTCACATTTGGTATATATTTGTATCCAAACTCACAGCATATGTGTTGTTGTATTTTACACGATAATTGTTGTAATAAAGTTGTAGTTATTTTCTGTACCATGTATTTGGCGACTCAGAATAGGTTGGATGGAATGAACCTATTTTGGGGTTGTTACAGTTGGTATCAGAGCTATAAGTAAAGAGCCCCGAGCCTCTCGCTGGTGACTTCCTGTTGATGGGGGATGCACCGAAGCCAGACTCTCCGTAGGGGACGCCGTTCTGCGGTGGCAAACTGATAGGTATCAATGTAAGGTGCTGACATAGGTTGGTGTCCAGAGTTACATTTGGTATCAGAGCTTAGGGATATGATCTCTGGCGGAGATCGGGGAATACAGCTAGGAGGGAGAGATGAGTAAATCCTTCGCTAGTGTGTCCTACCTAAGCTTATTTGTTGGTCAGTCATAATATTGGGATATTATGTGATATGTTAATTTGTTAAATTAACACTTGTTTTGAAGCTGTATTCTAGAATGTTATTTGAAATACAGGAGATGAGCAATGGAGAAATTATGATGACAGAGAAGATGGAATTTGAAATGAAAGGAAGGTATTCTCAACTCTTTGAAATACCAGGTAAGTAAATTTCGGGGACGAAATTTCATAAGGAGGGGAGATTGTAAGACCCCGAATTTTATGAAATAAAAGTATTCAATTTTTCTTATAATTACTATTCAGTAAATGGTTAAATTGATAAATGTTAAAGTTAAGGGTGATATATAATCTTTTTTCAAAATAAGCAAGTGGTTATAAAATAATCATTGTTGTCGGGGAATATTCTTTCTGTGTGGGAATATTCGTACGACGGCGCAGCCATTTGTGGGCCCCATAACAGAATAATTGTCGGGTGAAGAAAACGACAAATTTGAGTTTTTACAAATAACGGCGTAGTTGTTACCATTAACACTGTTGGAATACCCGTTGGTTAAAATACAGTAATACGCGTTATTGCACAGTAGCACACGGTATTGCACAGTATTTTTAAAATTATTGATTCTTACGTAAGAAGGCACTACTCAATAATTGTTACAGTAATTACTGTTCAATATTTTACTTTATTGATTCAATAATTGCTGCGTTGATATTTTATATTATTTTTGTTTCAATAATTGTTGTTGCACAGTATTTCCCATTATCAGATCAATAATTCATATTATTTGAATAATATTATTAGATAACATTATTGGCAATGTCTAGAAAGTTCTGTCTAAGGAGAGGTTTGGTCATCTAATTGCGCGCCAGTAAGGAGAAATTCTTATTGGAAAGCCCCCTCTTTTCTGGGAACGGCCTGGTTGTCATAAATGTGATTCTGTAATATTATTTGTGAATAATTAATTATTGATTCATATGATAAGAAAATATTTATTTTATGTGGATATAAATGAGGGATATATTTTTGTGGTTAAAAAATGAAGGAGTTAATGTTGAGATTTTTATCCGTATTTTTGTCGGAATGGAGGTATTAAAAATCAGGGTTTTTGAGATATTTTGCGGGGGTTATAATTTTTAATCCGACCGTTGGATCGTGGTAATTTTTGGATATGTTATACATATATAAGTTGAGTATATGTCCACAAATTTTGAACCGTTAAAAATGAACGTATGATTTATTATGAATTTTACGAGATGACTGGTTCAGAAATTGTTGAATTTTCGGAGTTTATCATTTTGGTGGAAAATTCTAGAATTGGTGGGCCCCACTTATGGTTGGTGAAGAAATGTGCTGAATTATATTTCAAATGTGGTGGGTGGGAATAGTAGCAGGTAAAGCCATCAGGTTGCAGGTCAAACCTACCAAAATTTTCCTATAAATAGAGGGCTAAGTTAGAATTGAAAATCACACCAGAAACATAAGTTTTCTCTCTTTCTCTCTCTATATTATGAAGCATATTTTGTGAGTTTTTAGATACTTGGTGAGTTGCTATTCATCAGTGCAAGTTTCCTTCAGCATCATATCTGATATCCAGTCAGAAGTACTGCTCTTTTGAGGTAAGGGATAGTAAGGGATAGTAATGGATTTTAAGGGTTGTTATGATTTTCAGTGTCGTAATTTTTCTGATCTTCAAAAATTCTGGAAAAATTTGAAATGATATTTTGATGAGTTTTCTTGATTGTGTCCAAAAATGGTGATTTTTGGATGTATAGATTGAGAGTTATGAATTTTATGAGAAAAGACTATTTTAAAAGTAACAGCTTATAATTCCTTGTGGTTAACTCCAAAATTGATGAAATTTTTATTGGGAGTACATGTATATGATAGAAGTATACTTTGTAAATTTCAGAATTTTTAGACAAAAGTACAATTTTTGATAAATGTCTAAATATTCGGCTATTTTGGCCATATGAAAAATAGTAAATGACTTTTAAAAATTCTGAGAAAAATATATGTTCACTATGGGACTATATTATGCTAAATCCCAGAAAAGAAATATTTTTGGAACTGATTTGGTATTTTTCATGAAAATGGTCTAGTTATGAGTAAATGAATTAAATATGTTTTGTGAAGAAAGAAAATTGGAAAAATAGGATTTTATGGCTTGAGAATCCTATATGAGGTATATGCAGATTTTTGATGAGGGTTTTGGTTATTGATGATAAAATTGTAAGAGTTGGCATTTTATGATGATTAAATGCATTAATTAGTAAAGTGTAAACAATTAAAATAAATTGTTTATAAATTTAAGTAATGTTATTCTTTCAATATCATTATACCGAAATATTGGTATGGATTTTATTGTGGAAATTCTATCTTTTGTGTCGGGGTTACTATTCATGAGTTACTATTCACGATTTACTATTCATGAGTTACGAATATTACTCTTGAGATTAAAACTATATGTTGATCATATTATTTTTATCATCATATATAATATTTTTATAACCCTGATGTTGAAATTCTCTTTCACTGGAGTGTAAAGATGGGTAGATTATTGGTATGATCATGACTAGGGTTCTCTTTGGCCTGTAGTGCAAAGTTGAATTGTGACTGGTATGATCATGACCATTGAATTTATAATTGAATATCTTAAGCTTAAGTGCAAAGGTGAATTGATCAACATGGTTATAATTATTGTTTATATAAATTCTGAAATGATTATATATTTCTTTGAGATATGAATATATTTGGCTTGTAGTGCAAATATGAATTGTTGATGAATATCTTTGGCATGTAGTGCAAAGATGAACTGTTGTTGAATATCTTTGGCCCGTAGTGCAAAGATGGTTTGTTGATGAATATCTTTGGCCCGTAGTGCAAAGATGGTTTGTTGATGAATATCTTTGGCCCGTAGTGCAAAGATGGATTTGTTAGTATGATTATAAACAGGAATTGTGATTTGGTATAACCATGATCTTTGATGTTTCAGGTAAAGACAGGTGATGAAAATATTCTTCGTCCTGGGTGCGAAGAAAAATTTATAGTCACAATTATGATTATGAGTTATTCATATGATTGTGGAAAGGAACTGTTGAGTGATGTTACATGGATAAAACATTGTTGGTGGATTTTTAACATGGAGAAGATAATAGACTTTATAGTCTATTTGACTCTTCTAATGGATTGCTCGTTCCGCTGCAACTATGGTTGAAATTTTTATCATTTACCATATGTTCTAAATCTCTGATTTATTATTGATGAAGGCTATTGATAATTTAATTATCTTTAGTCATGATATTCTTTACTGAGCTAGTTGTGCTCACCCTTTTGCTTCACAATTCCTTTTCAGGTAATAAGAGTGTAGCTGGGTCGAGCGGGGGTAACAAGGGAATAGAACGGTGGTCATCATTTAGTAGTTATATTTGGTGAAGAAAATAGGGTGAGGCGAACCCAACGTTGGAAGGGTGTTTTGTCACTATCATACAAGATGTCTAATGACATACAACCTCGTGTCATCATAGGACAGGGTTGTGCTCATCCACTTGCTGAGTATATCTATGGGCACTACCTATATAATCTTGGTGTTTGTTTGAAGTATAATTCTCAATTTGAGACAGTGGAGATAATGATAAGTCAAGAGAAGACTCACCATTGGGAAGAATATGATAGTAATCTTCTCGTTTTTCTTTGGGGTCTATTGGGTCAACCAAGGATAATTCTGTGGCCATATGATATCTATCATAACCTAGACGCGTGGCCTCCCATGTACGAAGGTTTCCTTGAGCACTTCCCAAAAATTCTAATTTTTAAAACAGTCTTTGACTATACCTTTATGTAAGGTGCCACTGTGAGGTACTATCCACGGTTGGGACATGAGTCACATTTGGTATATATTTGTATCCAAACTCACAGCATATGTGTTGTTGTATTTTACACGATAATTGTTGTAATAAAGTTGTAGTTATTTTCTGTACCATGTATTTGGCGACTCAGAATAGGTTGGATGGAATGGACCTATTTTGGGGTTGTTACAGTTGGTATCAGAGCTATAAGTAAAGAGCCCCGAGCCTCTCGCTGGTGACTTCCTGTTGATGGGGGATGCACCGAAGCCAGACTCTCCGTAGGGGACGCCGTTCTGCGGTGGCAAACTGATAGGTATCAATGTAAGGTGCTGACATAGGTTGGTGTCCAGAGTTACATTTGGTATCAGAGCTTAGGGATATGATCTCTGGCGGAGATCGGGGAATACAGCTAGGAGGGGAGAGATGAGTAAATCCTTCGCTAGTGTGTCCTACCTAAGCTTATTTGTTGGTCAGTCATAATATTGGGATATTATGTGATATGTTAATTTGTTAAATTAACACTTGTTTTGAAGCTGTATTCTAGAATGTTATTTGAAATACAGGAGATGAGCAATGGAGAAATTATGATGACAGAGAAGATAGAATTTGAAATGAAAGGAAGGTATTCTCAACTCTTTGAAATACCAGGTAAGTAAATTTCGGGGACGAAATTTCATAAGGAGGGGAGATTGTAAGACCCCGAATTTTATGAAATAAAAGTATTCAATTTTTCTTATAATTACTATTCAGTAAATGGTTAAATTGATAAATGTTAAAGTTAAGGGTGATATATAATCTTTTTTCAAAATAAGCAAGTGGTTATAAAATAATCATTGTTGTCGGGGAATATTCTTTCTGTGGGGGAATATTCGTACGACGGCGCAGCCATTTGTGGGCCCCATAACAGAATAATTGTCGGGTGAAGAAAACGACAAATTTGAGTTTTTACAAATAACGGCGTAGTTGTTACCATTAACACTGTTGGAATACCCGTTGGTTAAAATACAGTAATACGCGTTATTGCACAGTAGCACACGGTATTGCACAGTATTTTTAAAATTATTGATTCTTACGTAAGAAGGCACTACTCAATAATTGTTACAGTAATTACTGTTCAATATTTTACTTTATTGATTCAATAATTGCTGCGTTGATATTTTATATTATTTTTGTTTCAATAATTGTTGTTGCACAGTATTTCCCATTATCAGATCAATAATTCATATTATTTGAATAATATTATTAGATAACATTATTGGCAATGTCTAGAAAGTTCTGTCTAAGGAGAGGTTTGGTCATCTAATTGCGCGCCAGTAAGGAGAAATTCTTATTGGAAAGCCCCCTCTTTTCTGGGAACGGCCTGGTTGTCATAAATGTGATTCTGTAATATTATTTGTGAATAATTAATTATTGATTCATATGATAAGAAAATATTTATTTTATGTGGATATAAATGAGGGATATATTTTTGTGGTTAAAAAATGAAGGAGTTAATGTTGAGATTTTTATCCGTATTTTTGTCGGAATGGAGGTATTAAAAATCAGGGTTTTTGAGATATTTTGCGGGGGTTATAATTTTTAATCCGACCGTTGGATCGTGGTAATTTTTGGATATGTTATACATATATAAGTTGAGTATATGTCCACAAATTTTGAACCGTTAAAAATGAACGTATGATTTATTATGAATTTTACGAGATGACTGGTTCAGAAATTGTTGAATTTTCGGAGTTTATCATTTTGGTGGAAAATTCTAGAATTGGTGGGCCCCACTTGTGGTTGGTGAAGAAATGTGCTGAATTATATTTCAAATGTGGTGGGTGGGAATAGTAGCAGGTAAAGCCATCAGGTTGCAGGTCAAACCTACCAAAATTTTCCTATAAATAGAGGGCTAAGTTAGAATTGAAAATCACACCAGAAACATAAGTTTTCTCTCTTTCTCTCTCTATATTATGAAGCATATTTTGTGAGTTTTTAGATACTTGGTGAGTTGCTATTCATCAGTGCAAGTTTCCTTCAGCATCATATCTGATATCCAGTCAGAAGTACTGCTCTTTTGAGGTAAGGGATAGTAAGGGATAGTAATGGATTTTAAGGGTTGTTATGATTTTCAGTGTCGTAATTTTTCTGATCTTCAAAAATTCTGGAAAAATTTGAAATGATATTTTGATGAGTTTTCTTGATTGTGTCCAAAAATGGTGATTTTTGGATGTATAGATTGAGAGTTATGAATTTTATGAGAAAAGACTATTTTAAAAGTAACAGCTTATAATTCCTTGTGGTTAACTCCAAAATTGATGAAATTTTTATTGGGAGTACATGTATATGATAGAAGTATACTCTGTAAATTTCAGAATTTTTAGACAAAAGTACAATTTTTGATAAATGTCTAAATATTCGGCTATTTTGGCCATATGAAAAATAGTAAATGACTTTTAAAAATTCTGAGAAAAATATATGTTCACTATGGGACTATATTATGCTAAATCCCAGAAAAGAAATATTTTTGGAACTGATTTGGTATTTTTCATGAAAATGGTCTAGTTATGAGTAAATGAATTAAATATGTTTTGTGAAGAAAGAAAATTGGAAAAATAGGATTTTATGGCTTGAGAATCCTATATGAGGTATATGCAGATTTTTGATGAGGGTTTTGGTTATTGATGATAAAATTGTAAGAGTTGGCATTTTATGATGATTAAATGCATTAATTAGTAAAGTGTAAACAATTAAAATAAATTGTTTATAAATTTAAGTAATGTTATTCTTTCAATATCATTATACCGAAATATTGGTATGGATTTTATTGTGGAAATTCTATCTTTTGTGTCGGGGTTACTATTCATGAGTTACTATTCACGATTTACTATTCATGAGTTACGAATATTACTCTTGAGATTAAAACTATATGTTGATCATATTATTTTTATCATCATATATAATATTTTTATAACCCTGATGTTGAAATTCTCTTTCACTGGAGTGTAAAGATGGGTAGATTATTGGTATGATCATGACTAGGGTTCTCTTTGGCCTGTAGTGCAAAGTTGAATTGTGACTGGTATGATCATGACCATTGAATTTATAATTGAATATCTTAAGCTTAAGTGCAAAGGTGAATTGATCAACATGGTTATAATTATTGTTTATATAAATTCTGAAATGATTATATATTTCTTTGAGATATGAATATATTTGGCTTGTAGTGCAAATATGAATTGTTGATGAATATCTTTGGCATGTAGTGCAAAGATGAACTGTTGTTGAATATCTTTGGCCCGTAGTGCAAAGATGGTTTGTTGATGAATATCTTTGGCCCGTAGTGCAAAGATGGTTTGTTGATGAATATCTTTGGCCCGTAGTGCAAAGATGGATTTGTTAGTATGATTATAAACAGGAATTGTGATTTGGTATAACCATGATCTTTGATGTTTCAGGTAAAGACAGGTGATGAAAATATTCTTCGTCCTGGGTGCGAAGAAAAATTTATAGTCACAATTATGATTATGAGTTATTCATATGATTGTGGAAAGGAACTGTTGAGTGATGTTACATGGATAAAACATTGTTGGTGGATTTTTAACATGGAGAAGATAATAGACTTTATAGTCTATTTGACTCTTCTAATGGATTGCTCGTTCCGCTGCAACTATGGTTGAAATTTTTATCATTTACCATATGTTCTAAATCTCTGATTTATTATTGATGAAGGCTATTGATAATTTAATTATCTTTAGTCATGATATTCTTTACTGAGCTAGTTGTGCTCACCCTTTTGCTTCACAATTCCTTTTCAGGTAATAAGAGTGTAGCTGGGTCGAGCGGGGGTAACAAGGGAATAGAACGGTGGTCATCATTTAGTAGTTATATTTGGTGAAGAAAATAGGGTGAGGCGAACCCAACGTTGGAAGGGTGTTTTGTCACTATCATACAAGATGTCTAATGACATACAACCTCGTGTCATCATAGGACAGGGTTGTGCTCATCCACTTGCTGAGTATATCTATGGGCACTACCTATATAATCTTGGTGTTTGTTTGAAGTATAATTCTCAATTTGAGACAGTGGAGATAATGATAAGTCAAGAGAAGACTCACCATTGGGAAGAATATGATAGTAATCTTCTCGTTTTTCTTTGGGGTCTATTGGGTCAACCAAGGATAATTCTGTGGCCATATGATATCTATCATAACCTAGACGCGTGGCCTCCCATGTACGAAGGTTTCCTTGAGCACTTCCCAAAAATTCTAATTTTTAAAACAGTCTTTGACTATACCTTTATGTAAGGTGCCACTGTGAGGTACTATCCACGGTTGGTACATGAGTCACATTTGGTATATATTTGTATCCAAACTCACAGCATATGTGTTGTTGTATTTTACACGATAATTGTTGTAATAAAGTTGTAGTTATTTTCTGTACCATGTATTTGGCGACTCAGAATAGGTTGGATGGAATGGACCTATTTTGGGGTTGTTACAGACCGTCAGATTAAAGTAATCAATCTGGACCGTTCATGGATTAGTTACTATGCATTCTATTTTTCTATAAATAGCAGCTCATTCCTTCATTATTTCTTACAAATTCACTGAACTCTAGAGAGAGAAACTATAGAGAGAGAGAAGAAGAGTATTCTGCTACTTAACTACTTCCTTATTTCAGCTCGTCTTTAAAACGATAAGGGGTGTTATTCTTTCTTATTCATGAAGAGAACTGTTGTTATTCCATTTCTTATTATTCTGTTGGAATAACTTGTATACGTGGATATACCCTATACTTGGTGACATTCTTCTATTATTCTGTTGGAACATCCTGTCTGTGTGTTTTACACCGGACCTGGTTCCGTTTTTATTATTATTCTGTTGGAACATCCTGTCTGTGTGTTTTACACCGGACCTGGTTCCGTTTTTATTATTATTCTGTTGGAACATCCTGTCTGTGTGTTTTACACCGGACCTGGTTCCGTCTTGTTATTATTCTGTCGGAATATCCTGTCTGTGCGTTTACGCCGGACCTGGTTCTATTATTTATTATTCTGTCGGAATATCCTATCTGTGCGTTTACGCCGGACCTGGTTCCATTATTTATTATTCTGTTGGAATAACCTGTCTGTGCGGTCTATCGCATGCATGGTGATTTCTTTTGTTATTCCATTCTTTATTATACTCAGTTGGTTAAGTTTTGACTTCTATACTCCATGAAATTTGTGGAATATCCTTGACATTTGCGTTTCATCTAGTATCTATTCATGAAAATATTCTCCTGATCATTCTTGAATTTTACTCCACAAAGTAGTATCATGTTGACAATTTGGACGTTGTTAATTCTTGGATAAATTAATTCTTGAACTTGTTTTATTGAATTCTTATATCATTGTCATCATCCTCATGTTTATATTCTGTTGAAAGTCATCTGTGGCCTGTAGTGCATAGATGGACTTGGTATGATTATGACCAGGGATTATTCGGTGTAATCAAGACCGTAATGTTACGAATGATGTGGTAAAAGTCGCCATTGGCCCGTAGTGCATTGATGGACAGTTGTTGGCATGATCATGACCATTAATGAATATATGAATATCCTTGGCCGTAGTGTAGGGGTGATTCGATGATGTGGATTATTTTATTAAGCTGAGTCTCAGCGATCACAGTGTTGAAAAATCTTTTAAATCATAAAAGATAGTAGAGTTTATCTTCTACTTGACTCTTTTAATGGATTGCTTGTTCCGCTGCAGTTAAACTTGATGTCTATTATATTTTATCAGTTTAACATTGTTGAAGGCTAATGATAATTTATTCTGCATTATCTTAGTCATAATATTTCTTACTGGGCTAGTTGAGCTCACCCTTTCTTTCACTGTTCTCTTCAGGAAATGAGAACGTAGCTGGGGCAAGTCGGGGAACGGAGTGATGGTCCGAATGATAGTATTAGTTAGTAGTCCTCACTATTCTATGTAATGGTGTGTTAATAAATGTAATGAGGACTCTTTTTGAGTATGAATACTCACTAGAAGATAATATTTGTATTCAAACTCGCAGTTTATGTTTTGTCGTATTGTACACGACAGTTGTATTAGTAAGTTGTATTTGTATTCTGTACTTTGTATCTGACGACCCAAGATGGGTGATGTATACCTAATTTTGGGGGCGTCACATTTATACGTTGTCGGATCGTTTGAATCTTTTCTGTAGTTATACGTACCAACTCCGGTCCCAACAACGTTGCATCACCCACTTCATCCCAGCATACTGGAGAACGACATTTTCTTCCATACAATGCTTCGAATGGAGCCATGCCAATACTTGCTTGATAACTGTTGTTGTAGGAAAACTCCACCAATGGTAAGAACTTGTTCCAACTTCCCTTGAAGTCAAAGACACAGAGTCTTAATAAATCTTCTAGAGTTTGAATAGTTCTCTCTGATTGTCCGTCAGTCTGAGGATGATATGCCGAACTAAATCGTAAATCTGTGCCCATAGCTTTTTGTAAACTAACCCAAAATCGTGAAGTGAATCTTGGGTCTCGATCAGAAACTATGGATAATGGTATACCATGCAGTCTTACAATCTCGTTTATGTACATACGAGCAAGACGTTCAAGTGTATAAGTTTTTCGTATCAGTAAGAAATGAGCAGACTTGGTCAATCTATCAACAATGACCCAAATCGCATCAATACCTTGAGAAACCCTAGGAAGACCGGTAACGAAATCCATGGTAATGTGCTCCCACTTCCATTCTAGAATTTCAAGTGGTTGCAATGGACCTTTTGGTACTTGATGCTCCGCTTTGACTCGTTGACAAGTTAGACACCTTGAGATAAACAACGCTATCTCTCTCTTCATATTACTCCACCAAAATGTATGACGAAGATCATGATACATTTTGGTACTTCCAGGATGGATTGCAAACGGTGTGTTGTGCGCCTCCATCATGATTTCATACTTTAAATCAGGGTTGTTAGGAACACAAAGTCTGGAGTTGACTCGAAGTATTCCTTCTTCATCGATTCTTGCTTCCGGCATAGCACCTTCTTGCACTTTCTTCCTCATACGCATCAGCTCCAGGTCTGTAGCTTGAGCAGCTTTAACTTTATCTATTAAAGTCGGTTCTACTCGTATATTCGCCATCATCACATGGGTCCTTGGAGTCTTTAACTCTATCTCCATCCTTTGCAAGTCACACAAAATGGGCCTTTGTATTGACAATATCGCACTCGTACTTGCATATGATCTTCTACTCAATGCGTCAGCTACCACGTTCGCTTTTCCAGGATGGTATTGAATGGTATGATCATAATCTTTCAACAGTTCAAGCCAACGTCGTTGTCGCATGTTGAGTTCCTTTTGAGTGAAGAAATATTTGAGACTTTTATGATCCGTAAAGATCTCCACCTTCTCCCCATACAAGTAATGCCTCCAAATTTTAAGTGCAAAGACAACAGCTGCCAACTCTAGATCATGAGTAGGATAATTCCTCTCATATTCCTTGAGTTGTCTTGATGCATAGGCTATGACTTTTCCATGTTGCATGAGAACACATCCCAACCCTTTGCTCGAAGCATCACTGTAGATGACAAATCCCTCCGAGCCAGATGGTATTGTTAGAACAGGTGCTGAAATGAGTCTCCTCTTGAGTTCTTGAAAACTCTGCTCACATTCTTCGCTCCAACCGAACTTTGTATCTTTTCGAGTCAGCTGAGTTAACGGAGTAGCGATTCGAGAAAATCCTTCCACGAATCTCCGATAATAACCAGCTAGACCGAGAAAGCTACGTACTTCGGTTACTGATTTAGGTTGCTCCCAGCTTTGAATAGCTTCAATCTTTGCCGGGTCAACCGATATTCCACGACTTGATACTACGTGCCCAATGAATGCTACCTCCTCTAGCCAGAACTCGCATTTCTTCAACTTGGCATAAAGCTTGTATTCACGAAGCTTTTGGAGTACTAGCCTCAAGTGTTGCTCATGATCTTCACGGCTTTTGGAATAAATAAGGATGTCATCAATAAAGAAGACCACAAAGTGATCCAAATATTCCTTGAATACCCGGTTCATCAAATCCATGAAGGCAGCAGGAGCATTAGTCAATCCAAAGGACATGACTAGGAATTCATAATGCCCGTACCGAGTTCTAAAAGTCGTCTTTGGAATATCCTCAGTTCTAACCTTCAGCTGATGATATCCAGAACGAAGATCGATCTTTGAAAAGAATTGTGCTACTTGCAACTGGTCAAACAGGTCATCAATACGTGGCAATGGGTACCTATTTTTGTTGGTGACATGATTCAACTCCCGATAATCAATACAAAGTCGCATACTTCCATCTTTCTTCTTCACGAATAGCACAAGAGCACCCCAAGGAGAAGTACTAGGACGAATAAAGCCAATGTCTAACAATTCCTGCAGTTGGATCTTTAACTCCTGAAGTTCAATAGGAGCCATTCGATATGGGGCTTTGGAAATGGGTTTTGTACCGGGTTCAAGGTCGATACAAAATTTAATTTCACGCTCTGGGGGTAGGCCAGGAAGTTCTTCAGGGAATACGTCAGGGAATTTATTAACAATAGAAATATCATTCAAAACTGACGTATTTTTATTTAGATCCGTGACATGAGCTAAGAAAGCTTGACATCCATTTTTCAATAAACGAATAGCTTTATGGCTTGAGATGACAACGATTGATTTTAATAGTTTGGTTGCTTGAATTCGCATAATATGTCTATTAGGAATATGAAAGCTAACAACCTTACGAAAACAATCAATTTTTACATGATGAGTAGTTAACCAATCAATCCCTAGAATCACATCAAATGCAAGTATTTTTAATGAAATAAGATCGACAGGTAATGTGTGGGTACCAACTTGAACCAAACAAGACTTATAAACCGTGGATGTAATGAAAGTTTCTCCCAACGGAGTTTCAACAGATAAATCAAAGTCTAATTTCTCCGGAATCAAATTTAATCGATGAGCGCAAGTAGGAGAAATAAAAGAATGGGTAGAACCGGTATCAAATAAAGTATATACTTCATTAGAGTTTATGATAAGCTTACCCGTGATGACCTCATTTGGGTTCCTTGCTTTCTGGGAGGTCACAACAAACACTCTTCCTTGCACTACCGGTTTTGACTTTTCTGGGACGGCCTTTGGTGTCTCCATCTTGGCTGAACTTGTTTTTCGTAAATGACAAAATCGAGCTAAATGACCTTCTCTTCCACAATTATAACATGTTTTAGACGGCATCACGCAGTTTGGACTAATGTGCCCCTCCCCTCCGCATTTGAAACATATGATAAGTGGTCGTTCTCCTTCCTTAACAACGGGTGTTGGTGTTGACGTCTTTCCATCATTGTTGAATCTCCTCTTCTTAAAATGATCATTCTTATTATTTTGGCCCTGATTACCACCGAAGTGGTTACCATTTCTGGCTTGTTGATTCCCTCCACGCTTGTTGTCACCGCTTCGATGACTGCTCTCACTAGTATTATCATTTTGCCGACTGCTCTCTTTTGGTTGCATTGACTCGTTATCGCGCTCCACTAACTGAGCCCTATTAACAACATCTGAATACAAACACAGTTTATGAGAAATAAGATGTTGACGTATCTCAGGTTTCAAACCTCGCAAAAACATTCGCGTCATTCACTCTTCATTATCCACCAAGTGGGACGCAAACCGGGACAACTCAGCAAATTTAGCCTCATACTGCGACACGGTCATATTATTCTGCTCCAATTTGATGAACTCCACCTCCTTCATGTGACGAATACTTTCGAGAAAGTATTTGTCATTGAATAGCTCTTGGAACTTCTCCCAAGACATCTTCAGTGCGGCAGGTTGAGTACGCTTAATCGATTCCCACCAGTAATCTGCCTCTCCTCGCAACATAAAGGCAGCAAAGGGAACCTTTTGCTCCTCGGAGCATCCCAAGACATCAAATATCTTGGTAATCTGCTTTATCCATGTTTCCGCTATAAGTGGTTTTGGCTCTCCCTTAAACTCTGGTGGTCCCAACTCCTTGAACTGTTTAGCGGTGACCGTCCGAGAGTTTTCAGTGTTTCCACCTATATTTTGGACAGGAGCCGCTCTCGCCTGCTATTGCATGAACTGCATGAAGTTTCTGAACATTCCATCATTCATCATCTGGTCAGTGTTGTTGTTTGCATGAGGATTGTTACCTTCCTGATATACATTATCCTGATTATTGATATGTGGTGAATCAACAGTCGCCTGTGCTCCATTGCTATTCTCAACATTCTCAGATGCCATTTTCAGATACTGCCACAAAATAAAAGTTAATTGATATGTCATATATTATCCTTATATTATGACCGACCAATTAAATACCATGCAAATAAACTTAGGTAGGTCATACTAGCGAAGGAATTCCCCGTCTCTCCCCTCCTAGTTCTATTCTCACATCTTAGCCAGGGATCATATCCCTAAGCTCTGATACCAACTGTGACGCCCCCAAAATTAGGTATACATCACCCATATTAGGTCGTCAGATACAAAGTACAGAATACAAATACAACTTACTAATATAACTGTCGTGTACAATACGACAAAACATAAACTGCGAGTTTGAATACAAATATTATCTTCTAGTGAGTATTCATACTCAAAAGGAGTCCTCATTACATTTATTAACACACCATTACATAGAATAGTGAGGACTACTAACTAATACTATCATTCGGACCATCACTCCGTTCCCCGACTTGCCCCAGCTACGTTCTCATTTCGTGAAGAGAACAGTGAAAGAAAAGGTGAGCTCAACTAGCCCAGTAAAAAATATTATGACTAAGATAATGCAGAATAAATTATTATTAGCCTTCAACAATGTTAAACTGATAAAATATAATAGACATCAAATTTAACTGCAGCGGAACAAGCAATCCATTAAAAGAGTCAAGTAGAAAATAAACTCTACTATCTTTTATGATTTAAAAGGTTTTTCAACACTGTGATCGCTGGGACTCAGCTTAATAAAATAATTCACATCATCGAATCACCCCTGCACTACGGCCAAGGATATTCGTGTATTCATTAATGGTCATGATCATGCCAACAACTATCCATCAACGCACTACGGGCCAATGAGGACTTTTACCACATCATTTATAACATTACGGTCATGATTATACCGAATAATCCCTGGTCATAATCATACCAAGTCCATCTATGCACTACAGGCCACAGATGACTTTCAACATTTTATAAACATGAGGATGATGACAATGATATAAGAATTCAATAAAACAAGTTCAAGAATTAATTTATCCTAGAATTAACAACGTCCAAATTGTCAACATGATACTGCTTTGTGGAGTAAAATTCAAGAATACTTAGAAGAATATTTTCATGAAAAGATACCGGATGAAAGGCAATTATCAAGGATATTCCACAAATTTCATGGAGTATAGAAGTCAAAACTTAACCAACTGAGTACAATAAAGAATGGAATAACAAAAGAAATTACCATGCATGCGATAGACCGCACAGACAGGTTATTCCAACAGAATAATAACTAATGGAACCAGGTCCGGCGTAAACGCACAGACAAGATATTCCAACAGAATAATAATAAAGACGGAACCAGGTCCGGTGTAAAACACACAGACAGGATGTTCCAACAGAATAATAATAAAGACGGAACCAGGTCCGGTGTAAAATACACAGACAGGATGTTCCAACAGAATAATAATAAAGACGGAATCAGGTCCGGTGTAAAACACACAGACAGGATGTTCCAACAGAATAATAATAAAAACGGAACCAGGTCCGGTGTAAAACACACAGACAGGATGTTCCAACAGAATAATAGAAAAATGTCACCAAGTATAGGGTAGACCGCGTATACAGGTTATTCCAACAGAATAATAAGAAATGGAATAACAACAGTTCTCTTCATGAATAAGAAAGAATAACATCCCTTACCGTTTTAAAGAAGAGCTGAAGTAAGGAAGTAGTTAAGTAGCAGAATACTCTTCTTCTCTCTCTCTATAGTTTCTCTCTATAGCTTCTCTCTCTAGAGTTCAGTGAATTCGTAAGAAATAATGAAGGAATGAGCTGCTATTTATAGAAAAATAGAATGCATAGTAACTAATCCATGAACGGTACAGATTGATTATTTTAATCTGACGGTCCATATTTAAAGAAAAATCTTTTAAATAAAATATAATATATTCTATTTATAGAATAACTTTAATAAAGTATTCTGTTTTATATAAAAAGATGTTTCTGTTTTATTACGTTAATAATACGAATAAAATAAAACGTCATTATCGCTAAATAATTCATATTATTAACTGACAATAATTGAATCAAACTGAGTGACTTCTCACATAAGCATTAATAATCAATACCGTGTGCTACTATGCAACCACACGTATTACTGTACTTTTACTACCGAGTAGTTCAATAGTAACAATGGTAAAACTTCCGCCGTTATTTTTAATAAAATATTTTTGTCGTTTTCTCAATCCGACAATAATTCCGTTGTGGGGTCCACCAATGATTGTGTCGTTGTACGAATATTCCCTGTTAAAACGAATATTCCCCGACCAATCGAATATTATATAACAACTTGCGTACTTTGCAAAATTTATAAATATTACCCACAACTATAACATTATATCAAATTAACTCCATAATATTCAAAAATGATATTTATAGAAAATTCATCTTTATTTATAAAAGTTGGGGTCTTACAATATTCGTCCTACTAGTAAGTTAATCCGTGCGATTATTATTAGTATATAAATTTATGTAAATATTACTCCATAATTCTAAAATTTTAATTATATAGAATATAAATGAAAAATAAAATTATTTACCTGCGGTCCCCCTGCTTGCTTTTATTTTATAATAGACTGTAAAATTTTGTCAAATAGAATGATAATTTACATTACTTGATGAGTGCATACAAAGACAGAAAGAGTTTAATTGTGTTTGTAGAGGATGTTTTTGTCCCCTCAATTTTAACTAACTAATAAGCAATCATTTCCTTTCTTTAATTTAGAGTACTTTTCTTCTTACTCATATCAAAAGCTTCATAAAAAACTCTAAACAACTTAACACGTAATTTTTAAAATCTACTTAAACTTAATCTTATGCTACGTTTAGATTAAAATATTTAAATTTAATAAAAAAAAGAATATAACTGAAAATGAAATAAAATTCTTTTTATTTCAGCTGAAATAAATTATTCCATATCACCATTTCTCCAAAAATAAAATTTATAAATTTGACAGAGCTAAAATATTTTATTTTATTTCAATAGAATAATTTAAATATAAGTTTTTTATTCCACCTTTATTTATATAAACCAAACGCATGGGTGATGTATTCCCAACCACAACCAAAGGTATTGATAAATGTTCAATAGTAGTAGGCTTTTCATATTTTGTGACCCCGCGGAAAATGAAGTTTTGAAGCAAAAATTCAAATTTAACAAGAACGCCCGCCATATTGCGGCGAATCTACCCGTCCATCTAAGTTCTCATCAGACACCACAACTTGGCAATCCGCGCCAACATAAATCAACCAATCCGAATCACCTCACCTCTTACACAACCAAATCTCAACCGTCTGCTTCCTCGTCCATCCAACGATTCAGAACTGCAATCCGCGTCGCCACAGCCTCCAATCCCACCACCGGATTTATATATATTCTAACTCACCCGTCGTCGTTCCTCACATCTCTTTCATTTCTCTCTCATCCCTAAAGCAAAACAAACCAAAAGTCCTTTTATCTCTCTCTAAAGTCTTTTCAATTTCTAGAAATGGCACCAAAGGGAGATAAGAAACCCGCCGAGAAGAAGCCAGCGGAGGAGAAGAAAACTACGGTGGCGGAAAAAACTCCCGCCGAGAAGAAGCCAAAGGCCGGGAAGAAGCTGCCCAAGGAAGCCGGTGCGGCGGCTGGAGACAAGAAGAAGAAGAGGAACAAGAAGAGCGTGGAGACTTACAAGATCTACATCTTCAAGGTCCTGAAGCAAGTCCACCCAGATATTGGGATTTCGGGTAAGGCCATGGGAATCATGAACAGCTTTATCAATGATATTTTCGAGAAATTGGCTCAGGAATCGTCGAAGCTGGCCAGGTATAACAAGAAGCCGACGATCACTTCGAGGGAAATTCAGACTGCTGTGAGGTTGGTTTTGCCTGGGGAGTTGGCTAAGCATGCTGTTTCTGAGGGGACCAAGGCTGTTACCAAGTTTACTAGCACTTAGGATTTGTAATTGTGTTTTCGAAATTCTGGGGTAGATAAAGGTCAATTATCTCTCTTTAGGATTGCTTTTGTTGTAGTGACCGAAATCTAGTAGTTTTTGGTTGGAAAGAAGTAAATGAATGGAATGTGTCACTATATTTTAGTACTCCAAACTTGTCAATTTGCCTCTATTTAAGCATTCTTTACTTGTGTTATGTGTTGCTTTTGTTCTTATATTTCTGATTGTGAATTTGTGTGGAATTTCAAATTTATGTTCTGTTTCACTTTTGGCCAGTCTGAAAGTCTTCATAGTTTTATGACTGATAGTGCTGCCTTAAAAATTGATGTTACTTAAAATGCTTGGTTAGGAAATTTGCAATTTGAATAAGAACAGGACATATTATACTTCTAAAACTTGTGGGAATTTGTTTGGAATTGTGAGATAGAGAGAGATTTGGGATGGCATCTGAACGCTGAAAGAATTGGGATGGCATCTGAACGCTGAAAGAAGTTAGGTCTCACCAAATTTATAAAACATTGGGCGTGTATTTTTGAATTTTTATTTTTATGAATACATATAATGGATGCTAAAATGGATTTTGCCTTGATATCCCTCCATTTTTAAGATCGATTGATTGAAGAACAGTGATTTCTAGAGATTTGGGTTGATGAAGATGGAGTAGAGAAGAACACAATTTTTTTTTGAAGATAATTAGAGTGATTTCTAGAGATTTGGGCTGATGAAGATGGGCTAATTTACTGTTTTTTGCAGAATGTTCAGTTTGCATTTGCATATCAGATCAAACAGAGGATTCTAAAAGTTGGAGTTCTTGCAACTATGGAGTATTCAAAGTAGGAATTCTTTATAATATAAGGGAATAGATTTCACTTCCCAAGTTATAATTTTCTGGAAAGTATGTCACCGAATTGGATTTGTTATGCATTTCAGACCTTCCTCACTTGAAGCAAATCCAGTGTGCTACAAACTGAGATAATAATCAATGGTTTTCAGGATTTTAATTCTCTTGTGGACTTGTATTTTGGTAATAGAGTACAACAATCTAGTTTATGTTTCAATATTCTACAAGTGAAGTAATCTGCCTGTAGTCTATACTCAAGTTTCTATTTTTGTTTTTGGCAACTGATAAAATCTTGTCATTCTACAAATTCACAATAATACTTTGTCTATACAATTATAATTTTATAATATCTATGCTAGCAGATACTATTAGTGTTACTAGCATCTTCAAAATTCTCTTGTCAAAGTTACTCAATTTCAGCATGTACGTAATCAACGTATACAAAATTCTTCTGGAGATTGTGCAGAGTATAAGCTAAGATGGAGCTTATAATTGCACTTCCAGCCAAAATAATCCGCAGTTGCATATCTGGAGGAATCCCAGCAGTTGCAGCGCAGGCAACAGCTACACCGATTAGGAACTTTTGCAATGTCTGAAATGTTGTATAAGCTCTTTTACACGATGAACACTTCGTTGTGTGCTGCTCAAATCTATCTAGCATCTGGGTAATAGACAAATGCAGATTATTAAACAAATATAGCAGTATCAAGTAAAAAGTATCAAAGCCACGTAGAATGCATTCTGAATGTATCAAAGTATGAGTATTCTGAGAACACATGAGAATGAAATAATCTCATTTAACTATGTGATTATGAGTTTATACTGTTTATAACTACTTGTTATAACTACCCTGCAGGAAAATAGAAATCTCAGAATCCCATAATACTCGAGCTGTTGTACCAAGTTCCCTGACATCCCTTTTGCCCCGCCCATGCGCTAAGCTGGTTTCATCTATTTCAAGTTTAAACTAAAGAGAGCATGTCATCCTCTTCTTTGTCATTTACTTGAATATAATCCACCCCCATTTCTAAAATGTAGTTTTCCAGAGCAATTTGTTATTTGTTTTATTAGTCAATTCGTACGTCACTATTTCTGGTGGTTTACTGCATAGAGAACAAATTCCTTCAAAGTGCTTTAAAATAAACACCAAATCATGTGTCATGTCAATAATTGATTTCCAGTACCTGACGTTTTGACAAGACTGTAGACGGCAAGGACTGAAGATTGGGGACACCAAACCACTCAGGTTGGCTATTGCCATGTCGTCTCAGCCAATTTCTGAATGCTAAGACCAAACGATCAGCTTGTGTGGGTGTAAACGTGATTTTTGTGTACTCTTTGTTGACATCAGCAGAACCCTCCTTAGACTTTGAAAGGAAGACTTTCTCTTGACCCTGAAGTACAATCATATCTCCATCATATACCTTGTTTGAAGTCCAATGTTCATTCCATCTAGGAATCACCTGTTGTTCCAGCGGAAAACTTGTCATTTGAGGAGAAAACAAGTTTGTAAGTCAATTTGCAAGCATCCATCATTTCTTGTGTCATGTCAATTTTCACTTGCATCTACTTGTCAGTTTTTTTTTAAAACAAAAAGGAAGAAGAAGACAAAAGGCCAGTAACATAAAAGCATAATAGTCCAGGGGTCACATGTAATGAGATTAAGAGGACAAATCATGTTTTCTTTGTGCAAATGAAACTCAAAGTCAAGTGATTTCACCCCCCAAGATTTGTCAAGCTTCAAAGTTTACTGGAAGTCTGAACTTCCGGATACATTACTGCTAAATAAACCTTGACCTTAATACAAGCTAATACTATCACAATTCTAGAAAAGCTATCCATGAAATAGACCACATATTCAATGATATTAATGGCCTGCTTGTGTGTTTTGATTTGGGGGGAAGGGAAAGTTCTTCTTTCCAAAAAAATTGGAAGGAAGAACTTTCCCTTCAAATCCCGGAGTCGTTCTTGTTATCTCATTAGGCAGTGCAGAGGATTCCTTTAACAAGGAGCAAAGTTTCAGCATGTATACAATTAATTAGCAGTTCAGGGGCATCTCATGAAGGCATCTATCCTTATTTTGCAGCATATCGGTTACCAGATCAGTCTAGAAGATGAGTACAGATGATTGTAGTGGTGTATTTATCTTTAGGCCTAGCTACCTTGTTTAGAGTTCTACACTTCATTTGATTTTGGTATTAATTGTATCCCATTTGAGACTTCAGGCTAGGGGTCAGGGCTTATATATCCCCCTTGTATTATATAAGGAGTATTTTTTTTCCAAATAAATAAAATTCATGGCTAAGCCATTTCCACGACTCCTGTTATTTTTATAAATTTTAGAATCAGAAATTGAAAACAAAGGAAGTGATGTTACCTGCCACCATGCAGGCCCAGGCATAGTGAACTGGAAGAAGTTTCGGGCACTACATACTATTGAACGGGTTTTCCCCGGTGCCATTGGTACATTGAAGGAACAAATCCATATAATCCATTTTTGATCACCCAGAATAGGAAGTTTTGTGTCAATCTCTATTCTGAAACAAGAAAACATATTAGAATGAGGACCTGATATATAGTGACTGAATATGCATTTGACATGCCATCTGTCATCATTTGTTTATGATAAAAACAAGTGTACATGCATGTACTCCACCAGACAGACACATGCACAAAATATGCAGTGAAACACTAATTTGTTCAAGTCTAAGCGAAATTCTAATAAAATTAATAAATCATCATGATAATATTAGGGAATTTATATTTCCACAAATGAATTTGATAGTTACACAATGCAGCCCTCACATATATAGTAAACAGGACCCACAATCATGTGAGTAAGATCTTGTAAAAATATTAAATTTTCCTTGTGAAAATAACAATTTCCCTAATATTAAATAGCAGATTTGACCAAAACGTGTGGACCAATAAATTTAGAACGTTTTATAGAATGTTTACAAGGGCTGAGACAAGTTACTCGCACACCGGGAAATTTGTGTATGCCCAACATTTTGAAAAGAAGACTCCAGGGTTATTCAAAAGAAGAAACTCCAGGGCCACTGAAAAGAAGATACTCCAGGGTTATTGAAAAGGTATTCCAACAATTTAACTGAGGAGAGTCATTATGCTTAAGCTGCAACTAATTAGAAGATCAGCTTAGGTAAGACATTATGAAGAATGAAGACTACCCATCAAAACTCAATAGTCAATGAACATGTCAGTAACATTTAACGATATTTTAACCTGAAACAGAAAGTAACTTATAAAAACTACTTAAGTTCAAGTCTTAAGATGGGAGTAATAAAATTACTTATTAATATAATAACAAGGTGCAACAAATTCTGCACTGATTTTTGGGTTCCCATCATTCGATCCAGCAAAGCCCCAGTGGCCAGATGACTCCATCTTAAATGGCAATGGCTTGGCTCTATCCCTCCTCCCTGTAACCTGTCAAGCAGTTTGGGCACACATTAAGAATAAAATAAATTTAAAAAATACAAGAGAAACAAAGTATACTAAGAGGTATTTTTGTAATAATAGTTAACCACAGATGACATGGGCCTCCCAACTCATCTCCTACTTGAGAAAATAAACGAGTCAATTTCAGGTAAGTCCTTCAGAAATATGGAGTTGATGAGATGTACTTTTCAAATTGGATACTTCTCATTAGATGCACAGATGGCATGGGTTCCCCACTTCATATGAGTCAATTTTGGGTAACTCCTTCAGATATACGGAGTTCATCAGATGTACAGATAGTAGTGTTTGGTGAGTGGCACACCCCAGTTGTGCTTCAAAGCTATTTTCTTAAATTCTTAGTTTAAATTCTATGAGCATCTTCAAATTTCAACTAATTTTGACATTAAGGATATTTCTTCCAGTAGTTGGTACTGATACGGGAGAAACAGTTTCAAAGATTCAACTAATTTTAACATTATGTCATCATGTTTTCTGAGTGGCATATTGGACACATAAATGTAATTAATTATCCAATAATATACAGTAACCAAGAAGTTAATATCTAAATGCAGGATTAGTGGGTATCCACCATCCTTATAATAAGAAAATTTGTCACTAAGTAGCCAGGGATTAACAGCTTAAACAAAGCCCCGCCACATAGCATATTACTTTATGTTTTCTATGAAACTAATACTCAGAATTATAAAATATTTACTCAATCAAGCTATCCACATGCTTAAACCTTCTCCAGCCTACGTATTTAAATCAAGCATTCCCTTGCACAAAAGTTATCAAATTAAAAATTCATATATTTAGATTGACCGTGTGATGAGCAAAATCAATATGGGAAGGATCAGAAACATTCTCCATCAGGGTATCATAGCCGTAGAACAAATCCCGCTGAATAGTCACAGTAGAAAACTCAGGCTTATCAAAAGCAGCTGGCAACCTAGAAAAAAATTCACATAAAACCAACAACACTTCAATAAAATACTCTACATTTCAAACCAAAGAATATTCAAATGAAATTGCATACCTACGGTCCTACAATACATAGACATTATGAAGAAAGAAATTCTTACATGGGAGACTTGGTGGCATTTGCTCGTTCCCACCCATTCTCATCCGGCCAAACAAAGAGCAAACCTTGAGATACCATTGTTGGAAACCTCATGGCACAAGCTCTCGGTGACCCAACAGCTCGAGCTTCAGGTCCCTCAGACGATGCCTGAGGAATCTGAGAACAAGACCCGCGCCCATCAAAAGACCACCCGTGGTAAGAACATTGCAAATGCCCATTTTCATCAATCCTTCCTTCCTACAAAACCCAGAAAATAAAAAAATAATAAACAATTTAATCAAAACCCAAGTTTCTATACGAGGCAAGTACTATTATAAGAGGTAGCTTATACTGTATTAATTGCTATAAAAAATGGGATATTGATATAGGGGTAATTAATTACAGATAAGGGAGCGAGGCGATGAGGACATTTGTCATCGAAAGCGACCCATTGAGAAGTGGAATTATCGAACCAGAGAACAAGGTCGCGATTGAGGAGCTGGAAAGGGGTAGGGCGGGTAGGGTCTAGATCTTCGAGGAGAGAGACTGGGTACCAGTGGTCTCTCCATGAGAACTTTGAGGAAGAAGAAGCGTTTTGATCTTCTAATTCTTGTATATAATCTTGAGATTCTTCTGTTGTAGGGGTTGGTGGAGCAGCTACTCTTAGAGGAGGAGAGAGAAATTTTCTTTTCTGGGAGGTTGTGTGTGGTGGTTGGTAGAGGAGAAATGAAGTTTTAGTGAAGTGGGGAAAGAGGGAGGTTCGATTTGTTTGTGAAATTAGAGTGGAAGCTGGTATTGAGAACAGTGATGATGCCATAATTTAGCTGATGATTTCAACTCTCCTTCAGTTTTCTGTATCTCTGCTATATTTATAAATTAAATATGAATAGGAATGTGGAAAAGGGGAGGTAGTTGTAGTTTTTAGAGGGAGAGAGAAGAAGAAGAGTTTGCGTACAAGACTTTAATTGGTTGTCTGGAAGACTGGAAGGAACCATCATCACCATCAGCATCGGCATCGCCTTCAAGCGGGACCAAACCTGAAATTTGATACTACTAGCATTGTAGGTGAACGATAAACCAATTGGATCCTGCCACCATTGTGTTGTGGTAGATGTTATTTTGTGTAATAGTATTAGAATTACGAGTTTGCCCTCGATTCTAAGAGCATCTCCGGCAGATGGACTATCTGCTGGACTATATTTAGTCCATCTAATATCAGCAAATGTCCTTTAGTCTTCACTCCTTCCAGCAGATGGACTATCTTGTGGACTATCTCGTGGACTATAATATAAAATGATTAAAATAATCAATTAATTCAAAAAAACTCCAACGGACATAATCCAACGACCATATTCCAACGGCCATATTATAACGGCTATATTTTAATAAACAAATAGCATCTATAAATATAAGTCATATCTAGTCTCTCATATTCACTCATCTTAACTTCATTTTCCAGTCAAATAAGTTATTTTAAATATGTCTCGTCAATTCGAATTAGCTATGTTGCACGTCGATGAAGAAGAAGACGAAGAAGCATATGGACAATTATTAGGCATGGCGGCTATTGAAGATGAACAACAAAATGTCAATAGGCATACATCACGTCATCGTGGTTCTGTGCAAGGTCGTATTACCATTGATCGTGGTAGACATGAAGGTCATAATCGACTTTTTCGTGATTATTTTGCAGAACATCCTACATACCCCCCGTATCTATTTCGGAGAAGGTTTAGAATGCGGCGCCCACTTTTCCTCCGAATTCAAAGAGCAGTTGAAGCGTATGATTCATACTTCATCCAAAAAATGAATGCTGCAGGACATCTCGGTTTATCTTCTCTACAAAAGATAACTGCCTCAATGCGGATGCTTGCCTATGGTGTTTCAGCGGATTCCGTTGATGATTATGTGCGAATCGGTGAAAGCACGGCTATATTAAGTCTTAAAAGGTTTGTAAAAGCAGTCATTTCAATTTTTGGTGATGAATATCTGAGATCACCCAATAGTAATGACATCGTTAGATTGCTATCAAAAGTTGAAGAGCGTGGTTTTCCAGGGATGTTGGGGAGCATCGACTGTATGCATTGGAAATGGAAGAATTGTCCGGTTGCATGGCATGGTATGTATTCTGGACATGTGCATGAGCCAACAATTATTTTAGAAGCGGTGGCTTCATACGATCTTTGGATATGGCATGCATTTTTTGGATTACCAGGCTCTCATAATGATATTAACGTTTTGGAGAGATCATCTATCTTCTCTGCTCTTACTGAAGGTCGTGCTCCACCAGTGAACTACTCAATTAATGGCAATGAGTACACGATGGGATATTACCTTGCTGATGGTATATATCCCTCATGGGCAACATTTATTAAAACCATTTCGGCACCTCGGGGAAATAAAAGAAAACTATTTGCTAAGACTCAAGAGGCGCTTAGAAAGGATGTTGAGCGAGCATTTGGGGTACTGCAAGCACGTTTTGCGATAGTTCGTGGTCCTGCACGATTTTGGGATCAAACAACACTAAAAGAAATTATGACTGCATGCATAATATTACATAATATGATCGTTGAAGATGAACGAGATGAAAATCAAGAACCAACAACCTACGATACACATGACGAGATTCCAACTGTAGAAGTGTCTCATGAGCGTACCCCACAATTACTTGAATTCATTGAAGCAAATCATCGCATAAGGGATAAACAAGTTCATTCTAAACTGCAAGAAGATATTATTCAACACTTGTGGACACTACATGGCGGAGCCTAATCGATTACATTTTACTACAATAATAAGCAAATTAAGCTACTTCAGGCTCCATTACATTCTACTATAATAATAAGCAAGTCAACTACTAGATGTAACTCTTTTCATGATTTCTTTCTTACGTTGTTTGTAATATTCAGCTACTTCAGGCTCCATGTTAGCAGTGTCAATCATCATAATCCTTTCATCTTCTTGTGCTTTCAGTATATTCAACTTCTCTTGCTCTTGAAAATATATTCTGTCCATGTTCTCTTGTCTCTTTTGTTGGTTCAATTTCATCTGATGCTCAAACTTCTCAAACCTCAACTCCATAGGTGTACTAGTATCACCAATTCCTTTGCCCTTTTTAAATAATACTTTCGAAGCCTTTCTTCCCATTGGCCTCTCTAATCTTGCAGAGATTGTATCTTCAATACTATCGTCTTCACCCAAACTGACTTCTTCTGCGGTTGATGGAGAAGATGCTGCTGGACTTGACTTTCTATTACTTTTCTGTTTTTTTCCACTATTATCTGTTCTCCATTTCGGTGCATCCTTTAATATTCTCCAACAATGCATAAATCCAAATGGTTGATTTTGCATACTTTTGAACATCTCTAATGCTTGACATATCTATTAAAAAATTATTTACAAAGTATTAAATATAAAATATAAGAAAACTTAATGAAATTTTATATGAAAAAATTGAAATACCTTATCTTGTTCGCCTACACCGCTTTGTTGCATTCTTTCAATTGAAGCATAATATCCACAAAATTTATTCACCGCGAGTTGAATTGTTGACCAACGTTTCGCCAAAGCAGTAGAATTGCGTTCAGACTCAAAATTTTTGTATTCGTGAAAGTATTCGTGAACTCTTTCCCAATATCTTCCATGTTTCTGATCGTTTCCTTGAATTGGATCCATACTTACATTTAGCCATCCGGAAACAAGAATAGCATCTTCTTCAATTGTGTAATTTCCCTTTCGCCCTGATCTTTTATTGGACTCATTTTCGGGAGTCTGAATTGGTACATCAATTTGGATTGAAAATTCATCCAACAAATTTGGATCATCAAGTGAGAAACCTTCAGATAATAATGAAGAATAATACATCGGAGGATCATGATTTTCCATCTAAAAAATAAATTAAAAAGATATTATTAATAAAAAACAAAAATCAAATATAATAAAAATACAAACTATTATTAATAAAATACTTACAATTGCTAAATGTTGGAGTAGTTGATTAAAAGATATAAAATAAATTGAATTAGTATTATACATATTTATAGATTTTCAATTTCTATCCGTTTGTACTCTGTATTACCGTTCTGAAATTTTTTTTCTATCCGTTGGATTGTACTTTATTACCGTTTCTCTTTTTTGACTTCACTTTCAGTTCTCTCACTTTGTCTCCTTCTTCTTCTTCGACAGATCTTCTTCTTCGACAGAATTTCTCTTCTTTTTTTTTTCTTCAATTTCTTCAACATAGAGTTTTCCATTTAATTATATTAAATTATAGTCTGGTTGATTTTTGGTTCGCAGATTTGGTCGTTTTGAGCGGCCGGAAAAGTTGGTCGACTAAATTTGATCTGTCTGCTGGAGCGATTTTGACGTCCTAGACTAAATATAGTCTACGAATTTGGCAACTCCGGCCTGCTGGAGTTGCTCTAAGTGTATGGTCTTCGATTGTCATAATTTTAGGGCTTGTTCGATTTAATATGGTTATATTAGTAGTTTTGAAATGGATTTAATATGGTTATATTATTATTCTGAATCTCTGATTGGGTTGGGTGTATAAATAAATAAATTTTAGTACTAGTAAAAACAAGAAATAACTTCTTGTTGTCTAAGACTTAACAAGCCTTTCTTTCACTAGAGTAATTAAAGTATCATCACTCACTATATTAATAATAAGAGTTTGCTCTCCAACCTTTTCCTTTAACCACGTACGTAATAACAGTTTGATTTCATCTCATCACCTAAATAAATTGCCTACTTAATAGTAATAATATAACAACAAAGAAAAAAGAAGCAGATCTACCGACTCACAATACCACAAACAAGTGACAAATGAAAAAAAAATGATATATATTACACATTTTTACGCAATTATAATTCAAAGTAAATTTAACACAATTCCTTCCAAATTTTAATCTCAAGTAACCTTGTTTTACAGTGGAGTTCAGCTGGAAAATTTAGAGCGAGCATGTTTATCATTTACATTATTTTTAAATCATTTTCCACAGGCCCCCAACCCCAAATCTCTCTCACCATTAATAACTACATCAGGCAGAATGCTAGAAGCAGTGACATTTAACAGCCCAAAAACAAACACAATTACAATACATTTATTCATTAAAGCATGTGTCCACGCAACCCATATAATGAAAGCATTCAGTTGGTAGACAATGCACAAAAATACACTTCTACTTACTTAAAACTAATACTTGGCATTTAAACGAAACAAGACTTTTGCCTTTCCTTTTCTTGGGGGTAGGATTGATAACCTAATTCTTAGGGTAAGTTCGATGATCGGGTCCAACATCACGTGAACCGGTATTGATATAAGGTCCCCGAAAAGTTGCCTGAGGTGGTAGTGGCTTTGATGAGTCGATCACAGGCGTCTTTGATGACCTGTTTCTGTATTAACAAACAATAAAATTAACTTTAGTATAGGAAAAATAGTAGTAACTTTTTTGTCTTGTAAATATAATCACTTTCTTTTGGTCAAGAAATTAAAAAAAAAAACAAAAAACATCGTTGATGTACCCAGTAAACTATTTACTTACGCCATATAAAAGGGAAATGCTAGACCTGCACCTGCAAATGCTACCAATCCTGAGGCGACAATGATATTGCGTGTTTGGGACATGAAGGTTGCTAAAGTAGTACAATGAACAATCTAAAAAGTAAATAAACAAAAAGGGTATCAGAGCCACTTTCAGATTGTATAACTGACCATTTGTTGCTATTTTAAAAGGAAGTATAATGTCAACATTGTATCAGAAACCTAGGATAAAATGCTTAGGAACTGTTTGAAGCCTAAAGGGCATACAGTACTATTAAGTAAAGTATGATATTTGGAAGTCCCTCTCTTGCTTTTTCGAATAAACTTGACCTTCTCTAAATGAGCAATTATACACTTCCTCAATCAGTTAGGAGCTCTTAAATAAAGGATGGCAGAAACTCCAAAAGCTAAAAACTTAAATAAAATATAGCAGCGAAGCACCAATCACCATTAACCTAACCCTGACCCTCTTAATTCTGATCATAGAATATATGTTTAGCTGGCTTTGTTGACAGTTGCAGTGTATACAATGACAGATGACGATGCGGCTACCAACTCTCCATGTACCAGAAGTTGCCCTTAGCCCCAGTAATAGAAAGGGTGTTAGGCTCAAATTTAAAACCACGCCTTCCAATTTTTTATTTTACAAATATTAGTGTCCCTCTCATCTTCTAGATGCATCACTTGTTCCGCATGAGCAGTACATTGCCTAGTTGCCACATTGGCCCTTTGGTATTTGTATAATCACATAAGCAGACCCTCAAATATGAGTGAAAAAACGTGAACAAAATATAACAATTACTACGTGACACCATAGCGTGTTAAACTGTTAATAAGAAAATCAATGTGTTACAAGCCATCATCTAATGTACGTCACTTGTTTGAATGATTTCTATACTGTTCTAATATTTGCTTAACATTGTATAAAAAAGAAAGCAGATGACATTAGTTTCAGATGCTTTATATTCTACCTCATAAACGAGTGGACAAACTACACAATTAAGAACTTCTCCTCATTACCAGTCTATTTACTTGACTGGTTCTAAAAGTTTGTCCCTTGCACAATTTGTTTCTTAGATGCACAAATTAATATGTACTCTAAACTTCTAATGATCTTACTGTGCCTAGCTAACATACAATCCACCATTATTTTTATCGATAGCAGTTTAGTGAGAAATGAATTAAAGACTCAGCTTTAGGTTGTGTATTAAAGGATGTGTAAAATACTCTTGAGGAAAACCCGCTCTTAGCGTGCTGATAGCCTGAAACAAATTCACACAGCTACTTTCCAATAAAATGCAGCGTCCCTTTAAGGTAGACCAAGTGGCTATATCTAATACCTCCCCATAAATATGAAAATAGTTTGCAGTTAACTAGTTAAGCTATTACATCACTTACAGGCAAAAGTATGAACTTTCCAACAATTTTATGCACAATTGCAAGTATATATTCATTCTTATCTGTATAGGGCCACTATAAAGCTTACTAGAGCAGAAACAAAGAGTCATGGACACAAATTGGGTATGTTATTTCTATATTCAAGAGGATTAACTACATTATAGAATCACAGAACTTCAGTAAACAAATACCCTAAAGTGTCACCATGAGATTTAGAACAAATGTCTCTCCAGCTTAACCCAAATTACTTAACAAGTCAGTCACACAAAGCAGTATTTTGCTAGACATACGAAAATGTTAAATGCTCAACAAAACTGCTATTTGTAAACAAGATTAGTCCCAAATGTTAATGTTCATATCGTTTTCAAATTTATTTGTAAAATTGAGAAACTACTGAACATTATGTTAACAAAATCATAAGCCATGTGAATGGAATAAAGAAAAGCTTAGCAATTGATAGACTCGAATATATAGTAACAGGAATCTACGCTCTAATTTTGAAAGAAGTCATTTTTTTGGTAATGACAACGTGTCCCCGAGAACAATAGATATTTAACAATTCAATAAAAAACTGCTAATATCAAGAAAAACAATGAAAGGTAACAACACATATATATTGATTTCCGAGTAAAACAAATGATGCCATTATTTATACCTAGAAAAAAAAACTAATGGGAAGAGCAAGCATTGCCATAAACATGTGACTATGAAAGGCAAAATTTTAATTCATGGAAAATTAAGTAACTCAGATTAGTTACAAAATAGAAACATTGTCAATTTTCATATCTTTCTAAACTGATATTTGGTGACACTCAATCTTATACTAGTGTCAATTGAAGCCACTAACACTAAAGATGTGTAGGAATGTAAATAGAAATTAAGAAACAAAGTGAAAATAAAGTTGGACCAGGAATTGAATTACCTAGAGGTAGCCGGACGAATTGAGTTATCAGCAAACGGCGGAGACCGAAAAAAAGCTCTAAGCCGATCAGAGAGAACAGAAGTCGGGTACCCTGTTTGAGTTCTTCAGTGTTTGTGTCATTAATATACGGTTACTATGGTAGGAGTATATGACTTCATTCGGGTCCGAATTAGAATATGGATCTAACCCAGTCCAACTAAAGAATACAAATGAGCCCCTGTATTCTTGTTTGTATTGTCCCCTTGATTTCTAAGAATTATTTGTAACATTTTGTTTTGCCTGATATTGGGACGAAAAAATGGTACATAATAAGTGTTGGATGTATATTTGAAGTAAGGGAATTGATACTTCCTTATCAAATTTATTTGTATAAATATTAATTCTCTTGAAATAATTATGTTTTTAAGTGCAGCTGAAAGTTCAAAGTGTATAAAAGTATTTAAGTGCTTATTTATTCTGCAAACATAAATATTATTCCGATATTACAATATCAACAATTTTTTTTTCTTTTTTACAATGTTTTGTGTTTACACCTCATAAAAAAATTTGGGCTTTCAATTGTATTTATGTTGCTTGACCATCAACTCCTTTACTTTAACAGTAGCAAACCAACAATTATTTAAAGGTAAATGATACATATAATGACGTGAAATTGTATGTGATAAAGATATAATTTAGTACACTCGAAACTTCCTACTCAAAATCACATGCCTAGAAAGTACTGAACAATAAAATATTCACTCCCTCATAGCCAGTTATATTTTAAAATCTTGCAAGCTCAGTGTCTATTGCTTTTTGTAGGAGCATAATATAGTCTACCCACCAATGGAATTCACATAAACTGATAAAAGGACTCTGGACAGTCCAAATCTGTGCATCTGAATCAGCCAACCATCAAGCATGTTTAGGTACAATAATACACAACATTTAAAACTAAGCCCTAGGGTGGAGCATAATTCATTCAACAGTAAGTACTACACTAAAGTGTAAATCAACTTACCATGAATTGCAAGTCAAAAACACCATTCAATGGAATCAATTGAGATACAGTGATATGATGGAATGTAGGGACGCCAAGCACAATCGAGTAGAGAGCTGAGTCAATAATGAGGTCTGTCAATCACTAAATAAATTCCCCAAGTCCTGATAACCATTTAAAAAATCATCACCCAAATACCCAATAATCATGACATGGGGAGGTAGTAACAATAAATAACAATACCAAGGTTCCAAAGCAGTTACTATAATAAATCTCCTCTGACTATTGTTATATCAAGTTATCAACTCAAATAATGACTAATAAAGATAAATTCTAAAAAGAATTGTCCAAGCCCCTATGCAACTTTCTACTTTTCTACCACGGTTGATGATCCAAAAAAAAAAATCTCTAATACATAATTTCTAAAGAATAAGATTTCAAACTAAACAAATATGATGGATAATCAGACAATTCCAATTAATTAATCTAACAAACAGAAAACAGAAGAGAAATAGAGCAAGGAAAATCAAAACAAGCAGAAACAAAACCATTCAAACAGTAACATTTAAGTGCATTAGCCTCATAAACTACCAAATTCGTTACCAGTAACATTAAAGTTCAACATAGGAATGATTTTAGCACCAAGTTCTCCACAGTTAAGAGAATTAAACAGTAGAGTACCAAACATTTCTAACTATCCAAACTTTTACTGAAGAACATAAACCATAAGTTTTGTATAATGCATTTCATTTCTAGAGAAAATGAAATGAAGTCCAAATATTGCCAAGTGATCTGAAAGGTCACTTAGCCATCATGGCTTGCTGAGCCTGGGCATCCTGCTGTTGCTGAAAGTTCAGAGGTCTCCTGAAGAGCATAATGTGAGGCTCTGGTCGATGAATTGCATAGTGGACCCAACCTCTGCTCTGCTGAACACCAATTGCACGCCATTCATTCTATTTAACAAAATAAAACAAAAACTCACATCATCAATAGGAAATTTCAAAATTATGACATTTTCAAAAAGAGGGCAAAAGAAGGAATTCAATTACACTGCTTGGCATCTGGGAAACTTAGAAGAAAAATGAACAAAGCCAATACACCCTCTGTTTCCCAAAAAGAATCCCAAATGCCATTTTCTTCACACGCACAAAAAAAAGACCCATTTTAATTTATGGTAGTACAAAATGACACCGGGTCCTCAAGTTTAACCTCGTAGTTTCGTTATCATGCCATTACTACTAATAAACTAAACAATCAAACATGGAACAAAAAAAATATCCTTAAAAGTTTATAAAAATTGCAAATGGGACTCTTATTTTGAGACAGAGGTAGTATTATTTTGCAACTATGCTGCTAAATTCCCGAATGTCAAATGAAATCTGAAATATTTCATTTCTTTGTCAATCATACATACATACATAAAGCAACACACATATCAAGGAATGCGATATAAACATGTTTTGTATGTAATTGTAATTAACGCATGGAAATGAAAGAAAAAAAAAGATAACCAACATTCTACTTTCTAAACAATTGCTTGATTTTGCCAGCAAACAAACAGGAAGATTTCATAGAAACCTCTGGAACCCTAATCAAAAGATGAATTTTAAAACTCCCACCTCAGAAAGCAGTCGATTCTTCGGGAGTAATTTGGCAACTTCCGGTGGAAGAACAACATGCCTGAATTTCAACAATCAACAAAATGGAACAAAAAATGAAGAGGGAAATAAACAAAGAGATGAAAAAGGAAAAATTAGTACCTGAACTCGTAGGTATCATCGAAATATTTCTCGGAATACTGGATCTGACCCATTGCTCACTGTTCTTTGGTTACACTCTCAGAGAGACCGCTCAAAAATCCTGGATTTGATACGTGAGAATGAAACAACTGATAAGAATAGAATATCTGAACAAAAAACAAAACCCTAATTAATGGGGTATAAGAATCCCGAGAAACGGACAAGAAATGTGAGACTCACAAAAGGGGGATGCCTATTGGCTATTGGAGAGAGAAGAACTGTGCGAGGGACGAAAATGACAACTTCTTCAGTTCTTTGGACTGAACTTCCACATCTGTAAAAGATTTTATAAGTCAGGAAAACACTAAGACAGTGAATGAAATGAAATTTATTTACTTTTTTTAAAATAACTTATTAATATTTTATCTTTATGAGATTACTACATTTTAGAAATTGTTATAAGGGTAGTTTTGGTATTTTAATTTAGAAATTAAGTATTTAACAAATTTTGGTCAATTATTTTTCTTTATTTTAAAAAGTGTATTTTTTACTAATATACTAATTTATTACAATAATTTATCTTATTCTATTATCAATAAGAAATAAATCTTTGACCTGTATATAAATAAAAGCGAATTGTATTGTGGACCAAATGCCATCGGTACAAGGTGTGTATCTTGATTTTTGAGAATGAGTTGAGGTTTATTTTTGTGTGAAAATATCATTTTTTTCAAAGAATAATTTTTATTTTTATTTTGTCAAAATCGAAAGAAAGTTGAGGAAATAAAAATAGACTATGAAACTCAACTCTACTTGTTATCATCTTTTTTTTAATGATATATTAAATAAATTTTTGATATTCCTATTTTTTAAAGTAAGGTAGAAAATGAATTCTTATAATTAATTATTGAGATTCAAATAAAGACGAATTTTTTTTAATAAAATAAATAAATAAATACACAAATAAAAATCAAACATGATATCTCTATATCATTATCTTAATCTTTATTAAGTTAATATCTGATTGACTTGGTGTTCGTGTATTTAATTTCTACTGTGGTCGATATTAATTTTTTTAATTAATTTAAAATATTCTCAAATTTATGAATATTAATCAATTTATTAGTCAATACTATTTTAAATATTACTCATCAATTTTTTATAAAATATAATTAATTATAAGAGCATTATTCAAGACTTGAATGAATCATTAATTGTAAACTATTTCAAATTAACTTATAAAAAATTAATGTTAATCTTGTACAATTAGATCAAATGGAGTATATTTTTAATAGGCAAAATTAATGAATTTGTTGGTACGTTTTATTTAATATATCATTGAATTTTTAAATTTTTAAATTACACTATCAAATTAATTAATATTTTAAAATTGAATTATTTTGTTATCTCTAGTTGACGGCCGTTAAATCTTTATCTGACGTGGACTTAAAAAAAGAAAGGAAAAAAAAACGAAAATGATATGGCCATCAGACGTGGATTAGACATTAATATTCAGCCTGAAAAATGGGTGTCCCACCTGACAAATCTATAGGAGAGAGAAAATCCCCACCTCTTGACATTCTCCCTGTTGTGGTTCAGTGCTTAAAGGGCAATACAGACTTTTTCTTTAGCAAACCCGCTGCGCGATTAGAGAACTCGAACTTGGTCTTGGAGAAGCAATAATCCATCTGCGATTGAAACATGTTTACTCGAATTAACACCCAAAACCCTAGCAATGGTGGTTACTATTTTTTCCTTTACTTCAGTTGAAGAGATAGAATCTAGTAAGCGCACGAGCACGGGAACAATTCCCTGTGCGACGACGATTAATACATTCGTTCTTATCGCCTTATTGGAGTAATAATAAGAGCGAGTCAAAGGTTGAGTTCTTCGGTTGTGCCGATTTGTAATCGAGTTAATAGGTTTATACAGGAGATACGAACAGATCTGACTTGAAAGTGGCGAAAACGATGGCGTCTTGGAGGACCCCGCTCTTGATGAGGATATCGACGTCAGTGACATGGTGGGTGAGCTTGGCAAAAAGTGAAACGATATCGTTTTGGGTCTTGAGCTTGCCGGCCGAAAGGGTGGAGGAATGGCAGGTTTTGGAAAGTGAAAGGGCATCGAGGAGTGGAGGAGAGAGTGTGGAGTTGGAGCAGTCGGTGTAGGGAGGTCATAAAAGTTGGCGAGGTGGGTTTTGACATCGGACTTTCATTTTTGTTTTTTTGTTTTTCTTCTTCACCTCTACGTCGGATAAGGATTTAACCACCGTTAGCATGAGATAATAGAATGACCCAATTTTAAAATATTAATTAATTTAATGGTGTAATTTGAAAAATTAAAAATTTACTAATGTATTAAATAAAATGTGTCAACTAGAGTGACGAATTCATTAGTTTTGCCATTTTGAATACCACACTCACAAACAAAAATAGGGTTCTTTAGTAACAAAATGGGTCAAAGAAATAGATAAATTTAGGCTTAAATATTATTTACTATCCTAAATTATAGGCCATATTCCACTTCGGTGATCCACCTTTTAATTTTGTCAATTAGGTGATTGAACTATGAATATTTTTCGATTTCATTCAATTGGGTCTGCCACGTCAGAAATTGCTGACGTGGCATCCTAATAGGCAGCAGGAGTGCTTATGTGTAAAAATATTATATATTTTTAATGATATCTGTTAACGCCAAGTTTCGTCCGCGCGTCCAATCACAAAATCCACGCGCTGAATCCTGCACAATAACAGATCACACAGAAGCTTGACGGCCGTACCGCGGGGGGATAGCTCCGGTGTGAGAATAAGCACAGGCCGTTCACAAGGTTTAACAATGGAGGTTTATATGTTTAGTGCTCAAAGTAGATATTACCTGTTAATTGTAACCTCGGCCTTGTATTTATAGAGCTCCCACCACATTGGTATCCTCTTCTTTGGATTAAAGTAGGACTCCTAAATATGTTAGCTACCATATTTGGGTCCAACACAATCTCCTTAAAAAGTGCAAGTGGAATCCCTTTCCATCACTACATCCAGAGTTACCTTGTTGACGTAGGATTAGGGTTGATGCCCTTAATCACGTAAACTCCTTGTCGCACCAACTCTGCATGTGGACTGCTCATACGCTCAGGCCCAAACCAATAGCCAAACCCAACAGGCCCGAACTCAACCCTCACGATGACCACGGGCCCCAGCCTATTGGGATCGGGTAACCGACCCCGATCTTACATCTCTGATCATACGAGCCCGACCTCCTTTGACCCGACCCAAGCCTTCAGAACAAAAGAGGGTTGGGAAAACATTCCCGAACAATATCAAAGGACAAAAAGGTAAAATAAGAAATAAAACAACTAAAAATTACACAAATAATATAAATTAGTTGTATAATTATTTATTTATAGTTATATAAATAATATAATAATTATTTTTATTAAAAATAATTATTTTTATTAAAAAAACTATGTTTTTTTTAATTTTTTTATTAAAAAAATTGTGTTTAATATTAATGATAATAACAATAAAAATATTAATGATAATAAATATAAAAATACAAGTGCAGTTTTTTTAATAAAAAAATAATAATTATTTTATTAAAAAAAAGACCAACCAACTGCGGTTTTTTTAAAAATACAGCAATTGCGTTTTTATTTTTATTATTTTTAATAATTATTTTTATTAAGAATAATAATTATTTTATTAAAAAAAACAACCAACTGCGTTTTTTTTAAAATAAAACAACAGCGTTTTTTTAGTTGCTTAATTATTATTATTTTTATTAAAAAAAACTGCACTTTTATTTTTATTTTTATTATCATTAATATTTTTATTTTTATTATCATTAATATTAAACACAATTTTTTTTAATAAAAAAATTAAAAAAACGCAGTTTTTTTAATAAAAATAATTAATTTTAATAAAAATAATTATTATATTATTTATATAATAATTTATATTA
Organism: Panax notoginseng; assembly: GCA_016801055.1. Classification (NCBI taxonomy): domain Eukaryota; kingdom Viridiplantae; phylum Streptophyta; class Magnoliopsida; order Apiales; family Araliaceae; genus Panax; species Panax notoginseng. The sequence continues at coordinate 207,353,113 of CM029018.1, read as the reverse complement.
TTATATAACTATAAATAAATAATTATACAACTAATTTATATTATTTGTGTAATTTTTAGTTGTTTTATTTCTTATTTTACCTTTTTGTCCTTTGATCTCATTAAAAATATATAATGTTTTTACACATAAGCACTCCTGCAGCCTATTAGGATGTCGCGTCAGCAATTTCTGACGTGGCAGATCCAATTGAATGAAATCGAAAAAAATTGATAGTTCAATCACTTAATTGACAAAATTGAAAGGTAGATCACCGAAGTGGAATATGACAATAGTTTAGGGTAGTAAATTATATTTAAGCCATAAATTTAAAAAGGTGAATATTTTGATTTGAATATTAAAATTAGGTAAATTGGAGAATTAGTATTCCATTATAAGCGGATGGACGGTACTGGGTAGAAGAGTGCTTCGTTTGAATTTCGAATTTCAAACTCTTTATTTTCCGTTCCCGCTTTTATTTGTAACTAAACATTAAACAAACACTTTTATATGTCCAACGGTATACTTTGTTCAACATATGATCAGTTCCTCTAATCGAAAAGAATAATACTAGAGACAAACTATTCTATAACCATTTTACAAATTGCAGATGTGTCATACTCTACCTCAGCTTTTTATGTGGGGCCGAAGACCAAATTGAAGTAATTTATTAATCAATATGTTGAAATGAAGTATGTCACATCAACAATTTATAAAATATTTATAGAATAGTTTGTATGTGTAGTATTACTCAACTGAAAATACCAAAAGCTGGATCACTAACCGACTACAAATTGCCTTTCTAATACAGAATCATATATATATACAATCATCATATGATAGTTATGCCAGCTGTTAATGCACATTTATCTTATGTACTAACCATTCAAAGCAACACCTCAATAAAGAAATAATAACCATATTTCATGGTAATACGTTGTCAATAATTAAACAATCCAACCATCCACAGCCAATCAGCCCTTCACAATTTTCAATCAAGTTTGGCAATCATAAATATTAAATGCTGATGAACGAAAGAACGACTGAGCTGATAATGCATGCTAACTTCAAAAGCAGTAATATCACAAATCTTTTTCAGCTTTGCATTCGAATGTTTGTGATTCAGATTCCATGCAATTACATTTCCAGTCATAATACTAAAATACATCATAATAACAAAGAACCAACTGTAGTGTTAAAAACAAGGAAGCCTTCCCTTTCTAGCCCTATGGTGGTATGTCAACTGTAAGGTTCAAAAACTTTATACCCTCCCTAATAGATAGCGGCGAGAACTTAGATTTCTCGTTTTGCTACCAAAAGATATTAACAGCTAGCAAGCTGGAGATTCTACCGCATTAATCTATTCTATGGATACCAAAACAAAAGGGACCCCCCCCCCTGTACATCTTCACCCCAAAAGCAAGGAAAGCACAAATTCCTAGTTCCACCATTTCTGCAGAAACCTACTCAGAACTGTCCTTTCAATTAGTGATGTTACTTCAATCCCTGCTGGCTGGCTTGTGCAGCATCGATGTTCCTTGAAATACCAGCATCTGATGATCTCTCCTATATTTCATCAGCTGGGGGGCAAAAAAATCACACAATCATTCAATAATAGATTCCAGGTGCCTAAAAAAAGAAATGGGAAATTGCACAAACCTGCTCCCTAGTAATCTTTGTGAAACCAAATTTCTTGGTCCATATTGATTCTGCCTCATCAGCAGCTGGAAGCACCAAGTCTTTTACATCCAGAGATCCAAGAAGGTTCTCGATGCAAGAAAATAATGATTGAAAATAGCCCTACAAAGTAATTTCGAAATTAAATAAATGCAACCAACCAACGGAAGTATAAACTAGGACCAACCACATAAAATGATCACACTTGTGCAAACATAAACTAGTACTCAACAATTGGCATATAACATATTTTGATGCATAAAAGAAATGTTACTAAGACCCACGAATATATCAAATTTATTGCCAGACCCGCATTTCAATAGGCTTACCAGTCCTTGAAAGTCATTACTTGTTGCAACTAGAGGAAGTTCAGCTACTTCCTGTCCAAAGATACGAAATACCCCTGCAGACACAACAATTGAACTGCAGAAAAAGAGATGAATCAGAGTTTCATCCCATATAAAAGACATTAAAGCCATATGCTGATGGAAAGAAGATTCTCACTTGACTGTTAATATTGCACAATACATCCCTCCAAATTCTTGGTCCCTTGACTTCCTTCTGCACAAAATTATATATAATACACTTCAGGAAACTCCAAATGAATTTATACAACACACAAACAACATAAATACTACTCAATTCAACAAAGCCTTTTTATCCCAAGCTATAGTTGGGGTTGGTTGAAATGAATTCCGTATAAAATAATGAAGAGAAGTGGAAGGTTACAAAAAATAGTAGTAGAGTGCTAAAGAGAAAGGAACAGAGAATAATAATGAAAAACAAAACAAAACAAATTAAACTAAAAAATAAATGGAAAACAACATAATCAATAATACATATACATGTTTTGAAAAAAAATTGATTGCATACCCATAAACCATATTCGGAATGAAATCAAGATGCTTTGTGTCTGAATCAGCAATGGGATCAAATTGTTCCTACAAAACAAAGGCAAGATTAAAAATCAAATTCGCACTTGAAGTACAATATTTTCCTAGGTCAAGATAGTAGAATCATCATAAGCAAAAAAAACACCAAGAGAAATCATGAAGAGCAAGCTAAAATCACTCACATGAAAGATAGCAACAGCCTTGGAAAGCAACACCCTACTTTCATCAGAAGCCAACTTCCCACACAGAAGCCTCCATCTTATATCAAGATCGCCACAACCTTGTGAACCTATTTCCTCGTGCTTCTTCTTTATGATATTCAGAAGAGAGTCAGAAAGCTTCCCTTCACCATTAGCTACTAGATTTTCCAATGCAGAGTGAATGCTATTGCACCCTTTGCAACAGAACCATTTCCCTGCTGGCAAATCCTATAGAAAGTGCAGTACTTAACACATTAATCAGAAATAGGTCACACTATAAACAAAATTGAACAAATGACGAAGTAAGATAACAAGTCTTGACACCTTTAAGTCGTCCATGTTGTGTTCCCTCAAACAGCCGACATGATATTCCTTTTCACACTAAAAACAAAATGAACTCATAAGTTGTATAATCAAGTAGCACTTGAAAGCGAAGAGCCCTTATATAAGAGTGAAGTACTAAGCACCTGATCACAAATGATTACTGTTTGTGGGCCAAATCCTGATTTGCTGAAATCATGGCCCCTGCAAGAATTAAGAATTCAACAAAAATGACTAAGCTCAAATACTTTTACAGAAAAAGATCAACTGAATGCACCAAAAGACCAAATCTAAGAATGCCATTCTCTGATTCTTCACAGCAAATTTTTGTATATAATAAAAAAATCATGTATATCCTTCCAGAAAATGAATATTTAAGATGATTGATCTTTCTGAGGAAGAGAGAGAGAGAGAGACTTTAGGGTCAAAAGTAGAAATTGAACACTGTCCGCATAAAACAGGTTGAAGTAGTATAACAGCAACATGATACTAAATATGTTTCAGGGTTTTATGCTAAAATACACAAATGGTCCAATATGAGGAAGAATTTACAAAAACTCTGGAAATCTTGATTATGATAAAAGGGATACTTTCAGTACCTAATCAAAGGGCACAACTAATCAACAATATCAACAGATTGACGATCTGGGAAAAATTTGGCCAGATATATAACAGAGAATTTTAAGATTTTAGGTCACATTCCTACAAGCAAAAACAGAGCAGTGAGAACAACCTGCACAACACACATCCACCAATGTCAGCCTCTGGAGTTCCAACAATACGAATACACCGCTTAGTTATCTGTTCTATAGGATCAACTCCAGCAACTCTTCCAGCAGCAACAGCATTGGCATTGCGCTCCACAAATTTTTCTTTCTCAAAGGTATTCTTACAATACTTGCAGTGAAATTTACCCAGGGGAACAACCGTCAAAGATAGACACTCTGCACATGCAAACCGATAATTCACGTAAGTAGAATATTGAGGAAAAAAGAGAAGGGATTGTGTTAGGTGAAAGTAACACAAAAGCCTGGCCAAAGAAGAATTAGCTATGCATTACATTAATGCATTAAAACCAGAAATAAATCAAAGAATTGAAACAAATGTAAGGAGGGAATGCATTTAGATAATACATCAAAATCTGTACTAGACAACCAAAATGACTTTGTGCCAGTATAGGTTTAACTATGGTACTTCAACTACTTACATAATCCCTTTAATCCCAAGAGAAACATCAAACCACAGAAAGTACAGAAGCTCCAAACATATAGACTTCTTGAAATAAGGAATTACATAATCAAAATATCAACAAACAGGTAACAGTAGCTAAAAGCTATTTAAAAAGGGTGTGGTCATAGGATCAAGAAAAAACTACCAGGATGAAAAGACCTCGGGCAAGTATCACAGAGCAAAAGATCCCCGCCATCTGCGCATATGGAGCAAAGATCATCATTTTCTGCTGCAGAAAACTCTCTGTTTAGAGATGTTTTAACCGCCCATTCATGGAGAGAAACCCCATTGGATGTATATATGTGTAGATAGCTGACAAAAAACCACAGACGAAAGTTATTGGAAATGAAAAAGAAAAAGTCAAATATAAAGTTCCAAGAACAATTCTATTGCCATAATGAAAAAGGTTTAGGATTTAGTAGTAAGTTGCTTTAGACCTTCATTCTAAACAACAGGTGGTGTAGCATATTTCTTGCAATTTACATTATATCATGTAAAGTGCAAGACCTACAAGCCACGAAAAACATAATAGTTTACAAAACTTTCCAAAACAATTAGAAGAACACTCACGGTTTGCGTCGTGAAGCATAACCGGCATGAGCTTCAAACTGTGAGGGGCTGACCTGTACATAAAGTAACGTCAACATTTCAAACAGAATATCCAGTAATTTCCAAACATTCCAAATAAGAAGCGACTGAAATACCTCACTGTTGCAGCAGAAACAAAAGATTCCAGACCCCTTCTTATAACCTTCCAACAATTTCTGTTAAAAACACAAGAATAATCAGAAAAAACTAATTTCAAATTTTTTTGCAGATTCTTGAAGCTTCTCATGTTGCTTCCAGGGAAAAAAAATACCAACACCAACAGCTTTATTCGTTTAAGTTTCCAAATGCAACCAGTAAAAGCTGTTCTTATAAATAATAAAAATATCATTATGTTCATCTTAATTGATGACCTTTCCACGAGCAAAATAAGCTACTTCAGCTCCCTCAACCAATGCCTCAAATCCCAATCTATGCATTCTTAGATCCCTAGAAAAATTACAAAGACAACAAAATTTAGTGCAGTTAGTGAATTGGCTTCAACACATGAAAAAATTACACAAGACTATCACTAAAGAAAACGACAAGATGTTAAATGCTGAGAACAAATACGAACTTTCGGGTCAATCTTCCCTGACCCTTGCTCCTAGACGAGCTGCAGTATGGCTTCCGATCAGATGACTTTGGATTAGACAAGAGCGGTGATCTGAAAAGAGTGAGACGAAACCTTGAGAAATGTGTAAAATTTACGTTTGAAAAGGATCAGTACATCTTATTTTGTTTTTTAAGTTAAACCGTTCTTCAATCATCTGTGCAAGAAGCTAAAAAAGGTTATATAGCATACACACTTGTCCAAACTTTAAAGTTGAAGTTTTAATTAAAAACGATTTTGATCATGATGGGTAAATTTTCAAAAGGACGATAAATCCCACAGAATTAATCTACATTTCAAGTGAGCCTCTGTGTATCTACTGGTGCAGGGGTGCAATAGCTTTTTGAAAAACAAAAGGTCGTCTGTTTTTCTGGTAGGTAATTTTGGCCCCAAATATTGGGATCGTTATCAGAATTTGGTACAAAAATCCATTAAGGGAAACTTAATATAACACACAACATGGGAATGAAGAGTTCCAATGAACTTCACTTTCTCTAAGAAAGTCAAAAAACCTAATAAAGATGGTCAGGAAAAGTCCCACGTGTGATGCATTTAAATAATTTATGTGACGCCACCAGTCTTGTTCTCATTACCAGTCTTGCAATCACATGTCATGTTTATTGTTCCTATAACCAAAAGTCATTTAGTAATAGTCCATAGAGGAAAATTGGAAGGATTATAGGATATTATAATCAAAGTATCAAGTATCTGTATTCTGTTGCTATAAATATTTATTCAAAGAATCAAATGCTAAAGAATTGTTAATAATAGGATTAATTCTGTATTTTCAAGTTTTAGCCACTTTGACCACGAAAAAGTGATTATATTAAATGTCAGCAAGACAAATGCAACACATTAATTTGGAAGTTTTCAACTGAGACAAAACTTGCATGTCAACATATATGCCCACCATTTATTTTAATGACAATAAAGAGGAGCATAGAAATCATATGCTATCCTAAGTATACCAGAATACCTACTAAAATTAACACAAATACTTTCTATATATATTCCATGGTCACTTCCACAAGACCTCAAACTGAGAACCAAGAAATACTATATAGAATGATGAATACAAAGGCAAAATAAAATAAAACAATAAGAGGCAAGTTTGCTAGATTGACTATAAGAGAGCAAAAGAATCCAGTTATAAAGGGCAATTGCTGATTCAACATATCCTTCCTAGTTGCACTCAATAATTCACTTGTTGGATTATTTTGGTATCCATCATGATATCCGCATAGTATGGTAGCCCTTCCTGCACTACCTAACCAAGACGATTATGGACAACTTTAAAACAACCATGATGAAAACTTAAACTACTCAACCACTATTACTCATAAGGGACTTGATAGAGCACACTATACCCATCTACTTGTGTAAGATGATTGGCTCAACAATTGTGAACAAAGTCCCAACAGTTACTAAAAAACACCAAAATAGCACCTAAGCATGCTAAGTATTCATACTATATCCTCAACTTTTACCAAGTATTCACGTGTGCCCCAACCCCAAGTATCAGAACAACTGACCTTGAGGTTAAATCTCAAGGCCTTTGCCATTTCTCCCACCCCTTGGATATACTATATCCTCAATCATATAAAATCAATTAAGAATAGCTTGTGAAAAAAAATTAAGTTGGCATTCATAATTGCTCTCCTGAGGGGTGCTGGTGCTTGAATTTAATAGGGAAAAAGAAACAGAAGCTATATTACTATATTCTACAATGAAGCATGCAAATGAGGCTCCCATCAAGATGTGCATATGTTGAATTTGACATTATTTTGTTGCTTACGAAACAAATACTCACTATTGTTATAATTAAGATAAAATCTACTAATGAATACCTATCACTAGAATCACTCTGCTGTGGAGAGTTAGGTTGGGATTCTTTCAAGACCATGCACGAACCACAAAGCAGCATCCTTCTACCATCACCAGCATCAGGCAGTGACACTAAAAGAGTAGGAAACCATAATACAAAAAAGGAGTTACTTTTCATAAAAGACGGGAAAAAACTCATGAAACTATGTAATGTGAGACATACACAAATAAATCTAAAAAATTACCTTTGCAATTCTGACAAATAACAGGTTTCTTAATAGAAGAACAACCAATAGCATCTTGTATAGTCAGTTCCATTGCATCCAGCGGCGCATCTTTGCATGCATTCAAAACATCACGAAGTGTTCTTCCATTCTCTAAATATATATATTCAGGTGGCCGTTTATTTGAACTACCCGCATGCAATTCAAATTGATTGGGGGTCACAATCTACATTTTATACCAAACAATTGTACACATAAGAACACATAACTTTCATCCAAACACAATATAACTTTCATCCAAAAACAATATACTATAAAATAGAATTATCATATATGAAACTTACTTTAGCTCCATTGCACTCATCACAAAAACATAAAACACCTGCGCCCTTAATAATTCCATGAAGCCCATTTTCTGAGGGACCTCTAACCTAAAATAGTTCAACAACAAAATTATTTAAATCATAACAACAAGAAATATAAATCACACACACCTTGCAAGCAGCTTTCATAAGAATTTACCTTGGAGCCACGCATGTATTTCACAGTCAAACCTTCAAGTAAACCGGTCTCCAGCAGCTCCTTCAGCTTCATAGGAGGCTTCTCCACAACATTCTTCTCAGGCGTTTTCATTTCTGACTTAATATTAGCTTCCCCTGTAGTAGCAGCAACCATTGAGCTCATATTCATCATATCACTTTCCGCAACTTCTTCTTTCACAGATTTCGATACCGACCTAGTGATACGCCTTAGAGAAAAAGATTTTTCACAAATTATCTCACCAGAATCGTCTTCTTCTTTGCATCGCGATTTCACATCAACATTTACATTTTGAACTTCATCAATGGCGTTTTCAATCTTAAATTCTTTCGATTTCACATCAACATTTACATTTTGAACTTCATCAATGGCGTTTTCAATCTTAAACTCTTTCGATTCCACCTTGAAATCTTTTGGATCCCTAGATTCCTCCTCCAAATTACTCTTTTTCTCATCATCACTCATTAAATCCACAATGCCACTCTTTGGCTCCTCCTCTTCACTCACAGCCTCATTCTTAATCGAACTTTCCACATCGAAATCCTTTTTTTCCTCATTCAATGATACTTTCTCCTTGTTATTTTCCCACTCCGAGCTTTTGGTTTTCTTAATGGTTCGATTATCGATAACTCCACCGCCGGAGGGTCTTGAAGATCGTGTTCTACCGATTGAACCGATGAATTGAGATTGATTCATCATCATAGCAAACTCCCGTTTCATCCCGTAACGAATCTCCGAACAATCCCTGTAATTTTCTGATTCGGTTCCTTTTGCCATATAAAATCGAAAACTTATCAGATCTAAGATATTTCAAATAAAAATTCAAGCTCTATCAATTAGAAGAAACCCTAGGACAGCGAGGAGGCAAGATAGAGAGAGAAAGGGGAAGTTATGAATACAGGGTAGAGAGAGGAGAGAGACAGATAAGAGAGATAAAGTTGAGGGGACAAGTGGTTCTTTTCATTGCCCACATTACCCCTGCCTATTGCCCTTGCCGTTGCCCTTGCCCCCTGCCATTCAAGTTTTTACTTTATTTGCTTCGTCGCCGTATTTTATAAACATTCACTTATCAATTATTTTTGAAAATAATCTTCGTATGAGTCATGATAATTATATACATTTGTAAAATAAATTGAGCCGAATTATGATTAAGATACATGTGGGTAAAAATTATAAAGGGTTTTATTTTAATTTATTTTATCTTATTACAAATATTTTCACAATAATAACAATCTAATATCATAAAATATTTATCGACGTTTATATCATTTTTTATATAGAAATACAATATTTGCACCTAATGAATCATATGAACAAGGACGGGTTCTCATGTTTCTGTATAAGATTATCATGTTTCATGTCATCATAAAAAGAATTTATAAGAATTTGATAATTATAAATTACTAAATTCTAAAGATGTGTTAATTAGAGGAGGAATATTTAAAAACTATCACATATTCCATTTATACTTTCCAATCACAATCATTAAGGATGATCATTTAAAACGAAATTAATTAGAAATTGGTCAAATTGCATCGAACTGGCCGATTTTTATCTAAGTTGTTGGCTTTGTTGGTGTGATTTTGATGGGGAAAAAATAATCGACTGATGCAATCCTTAAACATCTCTATATACATATATTTGTTTAAAAAATATATGCAACCTATGGAATAAATATGGTTTGATAGATTGACCTCTTACAAGATTTCAACTTGTTTTTATTACAAATTATCACTAAGACACGTAGACATTTGTGTAAAAGATTATTAATATAATTAATTCTTTTACTAAAGCTTAAATAAGAAAATCAAAACAACTAATAATGTATAATAATTATCTTTTTATAAACAAAGTTAATTATTTTATTATACACAATCTCTAGTTTTATTTCAATTATATATGTATATGTCATAGTATTATTGATTTTACATAGGATTACATATAATCATAGAGTTATTCAGACATGTATTTTTATTATTTTTTTACAAGTGAGTATATAATGGACACATTCATCTTTCTATATAAAAGATATGTAAAAGATATATACGATAATCGCCTTTATTATTATTTTTTCATTCTTTATTCGAAAATAGTAAAATCTTTGGCGCAAGAAGAAGGAGTTGATCCATATCATATTGACTTGGTTCTACTTCCTCTATTTTTTTAATAATATCATGTCGGGCTAGTCTCTTTCCTGTATCAAATAGAACATGTTGAGCCAAACCTTCTTCATGTGAAACATGTTTGAATATTTATTCTAAAAGGGCTTATTTGATATGATCGTACCACGTAATCTTTTAAAGTGTTATGAATGAGTTATTTCAGCTCCAAACTTTCTTTCTTTTGAATCAAAATTCAATTAAAGAGCATTAAGTTCAAATAAAAATAAGACGAACGAGGTTTCTTTGTTGACATAAGATTTAATTGTAAGTTAAATTACATAAAGACTTTGGGGGCTCTTTTAGAAATAGTAAAGTTTGGGTGTGTAAAATGAAAGTCTAAGAACACTACAATTGTTACTATCATGAAAGGGTATTGTTGTCTTTGTAGGATATTTTTAATTCCCATTTTTGGTTTTTGTTAATTTCGGAAGAAAAAGCTATTGAGATGTATGGAAGCAAATCCCGGGCGCCGATTCATGGTGGCGAATGGCATTTGTCCTTTGCCTAGTTCGAAAAATATTGGTTGGGCTTTGCGTAGGTATACGCCACACAACACAATAGGTGAAAGCCACCGTGACAATTGCATTCGAGTTTATGGCGCGTGTAATAAGACTCATTTGCTAATGAGCAAAATCTATTAAATTGATAAATCTAGCTAAATTATTTTTAGAAATATGAATATTAGTGGACTAATTAAGATTTAGCTAGATTTATCAATTTTAAACACTATTATTTCAACTTAGATATAGATAGATAGAACACTTTAATTGCCTCACAATAATAAGGTTTTTGCAAATAATTAATATATTAGTTTATTACGAAATTCTTCATTAGTTTAATAAAAAAAAAAAATTTATTAGTTAGAACTCCCTCTTCATTTGAAAATGAATGTCCTGTTACTTTTGAATGTTAAATAGGTTGTATTTTTTTTTACAAGATTTCTTTTAATATTAAACTTATAAATAATATTTTTTATTTAGTAAATATTAAAAATAAATTTATTTTAGTAGAAAGTGATTTTTTTAATATTAAACCTACAAATAAATTTCTTTTAATATATAATATTTTGCATAATTACATATGGTATCAAATTTTAAAATTCATTTCCAATACAGAGGTTATATTGCTTTTGTTGGTTTAATTTATGAATATTAAAAATTAATTTGATATATAATTTTTGATATTACGTGATTTTTTTGTTGGCATCATCTAAAGTGGCCAGTGAGTGAAGGCTGTGAGCCTGTGACTCACTTGCAAATTATTTCTTTTAAATTTGCCGCAGCGGGAACTATATTACATATATTTTGGTTATGGCGGGAACTAAATGCAAGGATGCCACGTTGTCAACTGATAATTGGCCGTTGGCGGTTAAAGTCATGACCTCATAGCTTGAGGTCCACGTGGATTTGCATGAATATTTTATCTTTAGATGAATATAAATTCGAAATTAAAGGTTTCTTTTCTTGACTAGTAAGTATGTTGTCGCACTCTATGCGTGTAATTAAAAAATAATAATTTTTAAATGAAAATTATAAAATGTGAGTGTGAAAAATGTGGAAGAGACACAATTTCAAGAAGAGAAGATTTTTTACTCCCTCCCTCTATATAATACTCTCCGTCCCACCATAAAGATAAATAAAATATAATTTTTACACATATTAAGAAAAATAAAAAGTAGAGAAGGAAAGAAAAATTTTCAAATTTATTTTTAATGGTCAAATTTATTTTTAGTGATCACACAAGATTATATAAAGTGATAAATATTTTAGTTTTTTTATACTAACGAATCTCACTAAATGACATAAATACCATTCATTTTATATAATTTATCTCATCTTTTTGGAGATAAAAAAAAAAGTGTTTCTTTTTTTCATCTTTTTCGGGACAAATTACATGGTTGTTAAAATTTTGATTCAGATCATAGGATCGCATAGAATCACGATCCCATCGGAGGAAAATTATTCAAATCGAAGTAAAATCACAAATGTGCATAAAATCGTAGGATCGGTGTGGAGATCGTACGATCCTATCAAAGTGAACTAAAATAATGTATTTTGACTTTTTTATTTAGTTATACAAGTGACTCAACTAAATCAAAAAAAAAAATTAAACTCCTAACTTCAAACTTCTAAAGTCCAAATACAACTAAACTTTTAATTATATGTATAAATTATGGATGAAATGCATTTGATGTACGTATTTCTTTCATTAGTTCAATAAATTTATAACACATAATTGGTGTTCAAATTGATTGGTTGATACTTATCACTTAAAATATGAGAAGTAATTGATTTTTACAAGTATTGAGTTAATTAACAATATATGTTTATAACTGTAATAAAAACTCTATTTTATGTGAAGGTTATGGTGGAATTCTACTAAAAATGTAACAAGTAATGTGATAATTTACACTTTAACTTTCTCTAACAATTTAAAAATGAGATGATACAAATATAAAATAACATTGGGATCGGATAAGTGTTGTGTATTGAAACTATATTTTCATATTAAAATAATTTATATTTATTTTTTTATTGACTCTTATGATTTTACGATCCGATTCTATATATACACTTCAAAACGATCCTTCATGGGATTCCGATTTTAACAACCTTGAAACGAAGGGAGTAGCTAGATCTTTGATTGATATGTTAAAACAATTAAAATTTAGAAAATTTTCAACTTTTGAATGCATTTTTTTGTCTTGGGATGGTGAAATTTGAAATCCTTCTATTACTAATAATTGTCTTTTCATAACCTAGTATCTCCATTTACCTAAAAAAATGTCGCAATTAGTGATCATTATACATACTTATGGGAAATGTAAGAAAATAATTTACAAATCACGAATACCAATTTGTAAACTAATTTGCAAAATACCTCCAAGACACTTTCATATAAGGGAATATAGTACTCAATAAAACGACATAATTTACTCTTTAAATCTAATTTTTTATTTTAATTTTTTTTTTAAAATATTTAATTATAAAATTTATGTAAAACAATGGCTATTATTGTAAAAAACTCTTTTACATTTATGAGACTAAATATTATTAAACTCTCTCATTGAATTAAATTTTGTCAAAAACCTTTTTTTAAAAAAATTCATTCCATCGTACCGCACCGCACCGCCCTGTTGTGTCTAATATACAAAAATAAAAAATCACATAAGTTTTGCAAGAGTGACTAAGTATTACTAATTATTTTAGGGAAAAAACAAATTGACTTGTTCACTCTTTGATTTTCAAGTATGGAGGGATGATGTAGATTTTATTATATTATAGTAGTTAGCTGCCTCCCATTAATAATGTATCCACTTTCCTCTAGTTAATTAATACTCAATTTTTTCACTCATTGTGCATATATATATATATATAATGCTCGATCCTGCATGGTAAATGTCCTCCTTTCACGTTCCCCTTAGCCTCTAAAATATAAATATAAATATACTTATAATAATTTTTAATAAAAAATATATAAAAAGAATCTACTTTTGTTGGTTTTCTTGGTCTCATCAAACCCCATTATAGGTTAAAACAACTCCATTAATTATTAAGTAATGAGAACGAAGAACATTGATATCTACATAGTACTACTACTCAATAGTAAAATTAAGTTTCAAAAAAAAAAATCTACTTTTTTTATATAGTTTTATTGGTTTGAGTTTCATCAAGCCCCCATTTAATTTAATTTATAGGTTAATTAAAACAATTCCTTCAATAAGGAGTAATTAAGAACACTACACTAGCTAGTATGAATTTGAAGTATATACAGATCCACAACCACATGCACAGCACTTAAAGTATGCAAATTAAGATTACCATATGATGAACTACTACATAAATTTATTTCATTAAACCATATATAAACAATTATAATTAAGTTACAACTCAAAGCTCCGTCTAATTGCACTACATATATAACGGAAAAGAGATAAGTGACTTAATTTGCCAAAGGATTGAAATTGCCCTGATCGATTTGAGAACAGAAAACTCAACTTAGCCACTCCCACCACCATGAACGGCGGCCGCCCCAGTACCAAGGCGGTATGACGACATCCGGCAGCGCCGCCATGGTTGTGGTGGCACTATTTCTCAGAGGGATAGACATTATATAGCAAACTTGATGTAAATATAATATATAGGGTTTCTAGCTAAGTGCAATATACTTGGTCATTTAGATATATATATATATATATATATATATATATATATATATATATATATATATATATTGTGCTTTTCCTTCTACTTTAGTCTGTCATATGACAGCATCTTCCGAGGGATATGCGGCGACAACATATACATTAATTAATATATTTCGAAATTTAATTAATATACATTTTGACCTTTTAAATTAATTTGTTAAATTTTAATATTTAAAACTAATCATAAATTTGTTTAATTTTCAAATGTAAGAAATATATATCAAAAAATTGATGATAATTAATTTTTAATTAGTTTACTATGATTATACTTACTTAAGTTAAATAAATAAATAATTTTTTTATTGATTTTAAATCTTCTTGAGAAGTTATTATAAATCAACAATGATGCTATCACATAAAAAATGGTCACATAATACTCACATGTATACTGTGAATTCTGCCTGATATGTGAGGCCATACATATGTGTGTATACGAGTATTATGTGACTTTTTTTATATGATAGTAATATTATTTATTATAAATATCAAAAAATTTAAGCGGAGGAAGTACTTTCATGACCTCACCTTTACTCCTAATTTCATTCCTTTTTCTTCCGCTTACCAATGTTAGGTTAATGGTATATTATATTGGTACTTTTTATGGAATTGTTTTTGACAAATATTTTATGAAAGGTTGAAACTACATTTATAAATATATAAGGAATATGAAAAATATAATACTCCCTCCATTTTATATTATTTGATTATTATTGACTTTTTAAAATTAACTTAAGAGATTAATTTTTAAACTCAAAATTGACATAAATTCTTTTAATTTTAATCGATACAATGATGAATATAGTAAACTAAGTTTTATTATTTTATAAAACTCATTGTAATTAAGTTTTATTATTTTATAAAACTTTTTAATGAGATATTTCAATTTTGAGTTTGAATTAAAATATCTTAAATTAATTTTTAAAAGTCAATAATGATCATGAAACAGAAGAAGTATATAAATGCATTTTTGGTAATACTAACACTAGCAATAAATACATATACAAAAATAATTTATTGATATGTTTAGTCGTAATATATAAAAGTCGGAACATTTCCTTGGATATAAGGACAGCTGTCCGACTGATAATCAGACACGTGGACAACCACCAATTACATACCATTAATTCTATTATAAACAAAATTTGTCATAACCTTTTTCCTATTTCTTGTCTCCTTTATGTTTTTGAGGAAAAAAAAACATTCTTTTATCTGTCGTGAATTTAAAAGGAGCAAGTTTGATTCCACTTGATTGCGTAAGGCATTTAAAAGGAGATTTTAACCTAGATTATTGTACATGTGGGCTGGTGTTTTTTTTATTTTTTATTATAGTAATATAACACAATGAGGAGTTTTGTTTGATATAAGCACAATTAGAAAATTAAGTGTTGTAATAAATTTGTGTTAAATTATAATTGTAAAGTATATTAATATACGAGAGTAATTGGATAAAATAATAAGAAAACCTTAATTATTTATTACACATCTCTCTGAAAAAGTTATTACTCCCTCCATCCCAAAATAATAAACGTTTTAGAGTATTTCACTTAGATTAAGAATAAATACAATTTTACTATTTTATCCTTAGATCTCATTTAATTCTCCATTTGTTCCTCTTTCTTCCTCATCTTGTCCCTCTTCTTCTATTTGTTATTCTGTCCGTTCAACTCCACTTAGGAATAAAATATGATAATTTTCTCTCTCTACCTCTTTTATAAAATCTGTTCATCTCCATCCCTCATCCCTCTACAAACCTTCTCTCTCTACCTCTTCTATACCTCCTCTCTCTCTAAACAGAACCGGCTCTATTTGTATCTTCTGATTTGGAACGAGAACACCGGATTTGCTCTGTTCTTTTCACGCTGGAACGGATCTGTTATTATGGGATCAACGGATCTGTTATTATGGGATCAACGGATCTGTTATTATGGGATCACCGGAACCGGCTCTGATTAGAGTTGAGTATTATGGTAGAGTTGAGTATTATAGGAGTATTAATGGTGGTGGAGAAGGAAGGGTAAAAAAGGAAAAAAATAGGCAAAATAGTCTTGGTTTTAGAAAACGTTAAATATTTTGAGAAAAAAAAATACTCTAAACGTCTATTATTTTGGGATGGAGGGAGTATTAATACTTGTTCATATTTCATGAACATAATTGATAATTAAAAAGGCAACGTAAATATTTGTAATATGTATTATTTTTTGAAAATTAAATATATAGATTGGAGGTAAATAATGGAAAAACTTGGACCATAGTCTAATTTGCGATTTTTTTTCTACAAAAGATTGAAATTCTTTTCTTAATAGGTAAAATAAGCCGAGTCTTTGTATTTACACCGAAAAAGTGGACAGAGGACAACTTACTACTGATATCAGCCTTAAGAGTTAAGCCTTCGGTAAATGGTATCTGTGACATGCAGGTAGTATATTCTTTGAAGCATATATATTGCATCTGTGGGTGCTTCGCATGTTCTTGCACGTGGATACTCTTATTAAAACTCAAAGGACAAGGTATATATATATTGGACATTTATTCATGGTAGCCGATTACCATGGGTACTGATTTAGGTGCTGTTTGTTTATATTTGATTGTCTCTTAATGAATTATTTTTTATTATGATGTTGTTTTTTTGTTTTTTTATTTTTTTGTTACATCTGAATGCCTCTTAATCGGTAAGACAGAAAATGAAATCTTAATAATTAAGAGGTACCTCTTAATGAAATTTTTTTGATAATATTTTTTTATATAAATATATTCAACAATATTATGCACTCATTTTTATTAAATTGAATATTTAAAATTATTAAATAAAATTTTACCTTTTAAAATGGTAAAATAGTATCATTAAGAGACAACTTACTTTTTAGTTATCAAACAATTTTTTACATTCATACCTCATAACTATTCAGATAATCTAATTTATTAAGACATCATAATCATTTAGATTTTAATTTTCAGATTTATCAAACACAACCCTAGATTGAAATAATTAACACCGCTACAGGCTGTAGCGATAGTGATATTATTTGTCCATGTGCTACAGTGTCTGCCATTACTAGTTCTAGCGGCAGTGCAATTAATTTAAAAGTTGAAGTAGTCCAACTAGTTACCCATAATTCCAAAGTTCAAATCTTGGTTGTGACAAAATATTTTTGCTTCATGTGCTATATTTTTTGTGTATTAAATAAATTTCAATATTAAACTATATATATATATATATATATATATATATATATATATATATATATATAGGAAATGGATCCAGTCTGGACTGGCTTAAAATGCGGACCAAAATCACTACAACAAAAAGACTTATCCGCGACTGCATATCGTCGCAGATAGATATTAGCGACCTCCTGCGGTCGCTAATAGTAGTCGCAGAAAATCTAGTCGCTGAAATGACATCAATGACCAATAATAGCGACCGCATCGTTAGCGACCGCAATCAGCGACCTCAGCTGTCGCTATTATGACTCACGCTGAGTCATGTGTCAGACGTGATGTGACACACGTGTCAGCGACTGGTAATAGCAACCGCGTGCTGTCGCTGACTTCTAAGCACCTTACTCAGTCGGTAATACTGTATCAGCGACCACGTGCGGTTGCTGACTTTATTTTTTTTTTCAATTTTTTTTTCCTGTTTTATTGATTTCCCAAAAATAACCTGCTTTTTATCCCAACGCACAGCAGTATATATAACCATCCATCCATCCATGATAATTACTATATGATAAACATCCATCCATACAGTCCAAAGAATGAATCTAAACCAACACAACACAATACAATCATAAACATCTATATAATAGAATCGTAAACCAATACAGTCCAAAGATAAGTAGTATAAAAGATTACAAGGCTTTAAAAATCTAAAAAACAAGTCTAACAAGGCTTTACAAATCTAACATGACTGGTGTAGCTCTTTATGGATCATCCAAATTAGTACCCTGTAATTAACAAAAGAATAAAACATATATGTTACATGTGTTGATACTGCTATGACTTGGGGAAAGCTAAACAATAGACAATGTACGTAATGAAACATATAAGTACCTGGCCGCCTCATCAGGATTCAGAGAATGCAGATGTCTGCCCAGTATAAGAAGAATATCACGATTTTGACAGATCGCTCTCACACAATCAGCAGGAGTATGATAGGCTGAATGACCTGATGACTGTGTAGACTGGGTAGCAGAGCTGCCTGTGCCACTGATGGTCGGGCGTTGTAACGCCCCCAAAACAGGTATACAACACCCATTCTGTGTCGTCAATAACATGGTACAGAAACAACTACAACTTTATTAATACAATATAAGAACTGTGAGTTTAAATACAAATATTGTCATCTAGACAATATCCACACTCAAATAAGTCCTCATTACAATTATTGATACATTATTTCACAAAAATGGTAAGGACTACTAAAATAACTTCTAGAACCATCATTCCATACCCCGACTAGTACTCGCTACATTCTCGCCTCTTGAGAAAAATGGAACAAAAAGGAAAAGGGTGAGCTCAACTAGCCCAGTAAAGAACATTATGACTAAGATAACATAGAACAAATTATCGTTAGTCTTCAACAGGGAAAAAAAATATAATAGAATACAATAGACAATAAGTTTTAAATCAATATTCGCAGCGGAAAATAATAATTCATAGAAGAGTTACGTAGAGAATAAAATCTACTATTATCTATGAATTTAAAAGTCCATCATCAGCATTTTATCCCTGTAACATCAATCAATATTCATCTTCACACTACAGGCCAAAGATATTCACCAGTTGGTCATGTTCATCTAAACACCTGTTCATCTTTGCACTACGGGCCAAAGATATTCATCAGAAATTATTAATCTTTGCACTACAGGCCAAAGATATTCAATTATATCATCATTTAGGATTGAGGATGATAACAAATATTTTAAAGGAAACGAATCCAGTGAAACAAAATAATAAATATTAAGGATTCGTATTTCAGCTATTCCATGTCCAAAAATATCTCATAAATAATCATAGTGGAGTAAAATTCAAGAATGATCAAAACATGGATACAATCAAAGCTAGTATCCAGAATAGATATTTTGGACGAAAAGAAAAAAATTTCATTTTTCGGTGAATAGTAACTCGTGAATAGTAACCCCGACATGAAAAGTTTCAAATTTGATAAAAAGTTCAGATCAATACTTCGCCATAATGATATTGGAGAAAATAATATCATTTAAGAAGAAATAACATCCCTTACCTCGGAAAGACGGTACTTCTGACTGGAATACTAGATATAGTGCTGAAGGAAACTTGCACCGTATAGCAACACTCAAAGTATCAAATACTCACAAGAATACGCTCGATATAGAGAGAGAAATAGAGAGAAACTTATGTTTCTGGTGTGATTTTCAATTCTAACCTAAGCACCCTATTTATAGGAAAATGCTTAGAACACCAAAGCAGAAAATTTAATATAATATTAATATATTTATCAAATTTTTCTTACCCCACCTCTAGAAATCTGATCTTTGCCAATTTATATCACATGTTAGCCCACTTAAATGCCAAAAAACGTTTTTCTTCAAAATAATAAATAAAACTTCCAAAAATTAATTATTTCGGAACTTCAGAACTTCAATAATTCATAATAAATAGTCCTTTTATCAGAAAATTCGAATCTCGCGAGTTTTTATAGGAAATTCAATTCTCTACAACTTTGCAGAAGAAAGTTTTTCCAAATTCCAAACAGAAATTGACAAAAATCCATAAACGGGCGATTTTACAGTCAATAATAAATTTTCGGTCAAGAATTGTGTCTACCAACACACAAAACATGTGTTAATCGTTTAATGCCACAAAAATACTCTTCCTCATATACTCATATATCCCACATTCATTGTAAAAATATCACCATCACTATATTATTAAAATAATATATTTAAATGAATTATTTTATCAAAAAAAATTAAAATGTTAATTTTCAACAATTGTCACATTAAAAATTTTCTCCATCTATATCCACATAAAATCAATATTTTTCTCATCATATAAATCAATAATTAATTATACACAAATAATATTACAGAATCACAGTACTGGCAACCAGGCCGTTCCCAGGAAAGAGGGGGCTTTCCAATAAGGATTTTTCCTTACTGGCGCGCAATTAGATGACCAAACCTCTCCTTAGACAGAACTTTCTAGACATTGCCAATAATGTTATCTAATAATATTATTCAGATAATATGAATTATTGCTCCGATAATGGAAAATACTGCGTAGTGACAATTATAAAATATCAACGTAGCAATTATTTAATCAATAAAATAAAATATTGAACAGTAATTACTGTAACCATTATTGAGTAGTGCCTTCTTACGTAAGAATCAATAATTGGTGCAATACCGCGTGCTACTGTGCAACAACGCGTATTATCGTGTTTTAACCACTGGGTATTCCAACAGTATTAACGATAACAACTACGCCGTTATTTATAAACAACTTATTTTTGTCGTTTTCTTCATCCAATCGCTTTCCGTTATGGGGCCCACAAAAGACTGCGCCGTCGTACGAATATTCTCCGACAGTGAGAATATTCCACGACCAAGCGAATATTCCCTGACAACAATGAATATTTTATAACCACATGCTTATTTAAAATATTTACGCATTTTACCCATAACTAACCACATTAATCAAATCAACCCTTACTATTTCAGAATAATAAATAGAGGAAATTAAATTTCATTTATTAATAATTTGGGGTCTTACAACCTCCCCTCTTTATGAAATTTCGTCCTCGAAATTGACATACGTACTTGGTGTTTCGAAAAGATGAGGATGCCTCGCTTTCATTTTCGTTTCCAACTCCCAGGTCATTTCCTCAATAGCATGATTTCTCCACAAAACTTTAACTTGTGGTATGACCTTCGTGCGTAGGACATGCTCTTCCTATCTAAGATCTTGACAGGTACCTCCTCGTATGTTAAGTCTTCGACTATCTCGTCCGGTTCTAACTCAATAACGTGGTTCGGGTGTTTCACATATTTTCGAAGCACAGATATATGAAAAACATTATGAACACGAGACATACTTGGAGGTAACGCGAGTCTATAGGCCACATTTCTTACTCGGTAAAGAATCTGAAAAGGATCAATAAATCGTGGATTGAGCTTTCCTCTCTTCCCAAATCTTGTAACTCCTTTCCATGGAGCTACACGTAATAATACATAATCCCCAATGTCAAATTCCACGTCCTTACTAACCACATTAATCAAATCAACCCTTACTATTTCAGAATAATAAATAGAGGAAATTAAATTTCATTTATTAATAATTTGGGGTCTTACAACCTCCCCTCCTTATGAAATTTCGTCCTCGAAATTGACATACGTACCTGGTGTTTCGAAAAGATGAGGATGCCTCGCTTTCATTTCCGTTTCCAACTCCCAGGTCATTTCCTCAATAGCATGGTTTCTCCACAAAACTTTAACTTGTGGTATGACCTTCGTGCGTAGGACATGCTCCTTCCTATCCAAGATCTTGACAGGTACCTCCTCGTACGTTAAGTCTTCGACTATCTCGTCCGGTTCTAACTCAATAACGTGGTTCGGGTCTTTCACATATTTACGAAGCACAGATATATGAAAAATATTATGAACACGAGACATACTTGGAGGTAACGCGAGTCTATAGGCCACATTTCCTACTCGGTAAAGAATCTGAAAAGGACCAATAAATCGTGGATTGAGCTTTCCTCTCTTCCCAAATCTTGTAACTCCTTTCCATGGAGCTACACGTAATAATACATGATCCCCAATGTCAAATTCCACATCCTTTCGATGAAGATCCACATAACTCTTTTGTCGATCCTGTGCCGTTGGTATACGTTGTCGAATCGTTTAGATCTTCTCTGTAGTCATTCGTACCAACTCTGGTACCAACAACGTTGCTTCTCCCACCTCATCCCAATATACTGGAGAGCGACACTTTCGTCCATACAATGCTTCAAAGGGAGCCACACCTATACTTGCCTGATAACTGTTGTTGTAGGAGAATTCTACCAATGGTAGGTACTTATCCCAACTTCCTTTGAAATCTGGGACACAAAGTCTTAATAGATCTTCAAGAGTTTGAATAGTCCTCTCTGATTGCCCGTCCGTTTGAGGATGGTATACCGAACTGAACCGTAAATCCGTGCCCATAGCTTTTTGCAAGCTAACCCAAAATCTTAAAATGAATATTGGGTCACGATCCGAAACTATGGATACTGACATGCCATGCAACCTTACAATCTCATTCACGTACATAGTAGCAAGACGTTCAAGGGAATAAGTCTCCCGTATCGACAAGAAATGAGCAGACTTGATTAATCTATCATCTATAACCCAAATAGCATTTATGCCTTGAGAAACCGTGGGAAGACCCGTAACGAAATCCATGGTAATGTGTTCCCACTTCCATTTCGGAATCTCAAAAGGTTGCAATGGACCCTTTGGTACTTGATGCTCCGCCTTTACACGTTGACAAGTTAAACACCTCGAGATAAACTTTACAATCTCTCTCTTCATATTGTTCCACCAAAATGTATGTCGAAGATCACGATACATTTTAGTACTTCTAAGATGAATTACAAATGGTGTATTGTGTGCCTCCATCATGATCTTGTACTTCAAATCAGAATCGTTAAGAACACAAAGTCTGGAGTGAACTCGAAGTATTCCTTCTTCATCGATTCTTGCTTCTGGAATAGCACCTTCTTGCACTTTATTCTTCATACGCATCAGCTCCGGGTCTGTAGCTTGAGCAACTTTAACTTTATCGATTAAAGTTGGTTCTACGCGTATACTTGACATCATCGCACTCGTTCCTGCATATGATCTTCTACTCAACGCGTCAGCTACCACGTTTGCTTTTCCAAGATGGTATTGAATAGTGTGGTCGTAATCTTTCAACAGCTCGAGCCAACGTCGTTGCCGCATGTTGAGTTCTTTTTGAGTGAAGAAATATTTGAGGCTTTTATGGTCTGAATATATCTCCACTTCCTCCCCATATAGATAGTGCCTCCAGATCTTTAGCGCGAAAACGACTGCTGCCAACTCTAGATCATGAGTAGGATAATTCCTCTCATATTTTTTAAGTTGTCGCGAGGCATAGGCTATAACTTTTCCACGTTGCATGAGAACACATCCTAACCCTTTGCCTGAAGCATCGCTGTAGATAACAAATCCATCAGAACCAGATGGTATTGTCAGAACAGGTGCCGAAATGAGTCTCCTCTTAAGCTCTTGGAAACAATTCTCGCATTCTTCGCTCCATACGAATTTGATATCCTTCCGAGTCAGCTGAGTTAACGGGGTAGCGATTCGAGAAAACCCTTTTACGAATCTCTGATAATAACCAGCTAAGCCCAGAAAGCTACGTACATCGGTCACCGTCTTCGGTTGCTCCCAGCTTTGTATTGCTTCAATCTTCGCCGGGTCCACAGATACTCCATGTTTTGACACCACGTGCCCTAGGAATGCTACTTCCTCAAGCCAGAACTCGCATTTCTTCAACTTAGCATATAACTTATTTTCACGCAGCCTTTGAAGTACCAGCTTCAAATGGTGCTCATGATCTTCACGGCTTTTGGAATATATGAGGATGTCATCAATAAAGACAACAACGAACTGATCCAAATAATCCTTGAATACTCGCATCATCATATCCATGAAAGCCGTAAGAGCATTAGTCAATCCAAAAGATATGACTAAGAATTCATAATGCCCGTACCGAGTTCTAAAGGCAGTCTTCGGAATATCCTCAGTTTTAACCTTCAACTGATGATATCCAGAACGAAGATCGATTTTTGAAAAGAATTGTGCTCCTTGTAACTGGTCAAACAGGTCATCAATACGAGGTAGCGGATACCTATTCTTGATGGTGACATGGTTTAATTCCCGGTAATCGATACAAAGTCGCATACTCCCGTCTTTCTTCTTTATAAATAAAATAGGAGCACCCCAAGGAGATGTACCAGGACGAATGAAACCGATGTCCAATAACTCTTGTAGTTGGACCTTCAACTCCTGAAGTTCAATAGGAGCCATTCGATATGGGGTTTTAGAAATAGGTTTTGTACCATATTCAAGATCAATAAAGAATTCAACTTCACGTTCCGGGGGTAGACCGGGAAGTTCTTCAGGATATACGTCAGGAAAGTTTCTAACAACAAGAATATTATTCAAATTTGACGTGTCTTTATTCAAATCCATAACATGGGCTAAGAAAGCTTGACATCTATTTTTTAATAAACGAATGGCTTTATGGCTTGATATAACAGTGATTGATTTTAATGGCTTAGTTGCTTGAATTCGCACAACAGGTTGATTAGGAATATAAAAACTAACCACCTTACGAAAACAATCAATTTTGTTATGATGAGTAGTTAACCAATCAATTCCTAAAATCACGTCAAATGCAAGTATCTTTAAAGAGATAAGGTCAACAGATAAGGTGATGGTGCCAACTTGGATCAAACAAGATTTATAAACAGTGGATGTGATGAAAGTTTCCCCTAACTGAGTCTCCACAGATAAATCAAAGTCTAATTTCTCCGGAGTCAAGTTTAAACGTTGAGCACAAGCAGGAGAAATAAATGAATGGGTAGCATCGGTATCTAGTAAGGTATAAACTTCACATGAATTTATGATTAGCTTACCCGTGATCACCTCGTTTGGGTTCCTCGCATGTTGACCAGACACGACAAACGCTCTTCCAGGAACCGTTGACTTTGACTTTTCCGGGACAGCCTTTTGAGTCACCGTCCCTGCTGAACTTGGTTTCGCTACCGTACAATCTCGAGCGATATGTCATTCCTTTCCACAATTATAGCATACCTTGAACTGTTGTGGACAGTTTGGGCTGATATGTCCTTCTTTTCCACATTTATAGCATATGACCGGTGGTCGTTCTCCTCCCTTGGAACCAGTTGCTGCTGGTGCTGACGTCTTCGTATTTTCATTGTTGAATCTCCTCTTTTTAAAATCTCCTCCCGACTCGCTTCTTCTATTTTCATAGCCACGATTACCACCAGAGTGGTTGCCGTTCTTGTCTGTATTTTTCTTTCTCCGCTGGTTATCATTGTTCTGATGACTGTTGTCACCGATATGATCCTAGTTGTGGTCCCTCGGTTGACCGTACTCGTTATCTCGCTCTAATAATTGAGCCCTGTTGACAACATCTGAATAGAGAGAAAATTTATGAGAAATGAGATATTGACGTATGCCGGGTTTCAAACCTCTCAGAAACATCCGTGTCATACGTTCCTCATTCTCCACCAAATGAGGTGCAAACCTGGACAACTCTGCAAACTTCGCCTCGTACTGGGACACCATCATGTTATTCTGCTCCAGTCTAATAAACTCTACCTCCTTCATATGACGAATACTTTCAGGAAAGTACTTGTCATTGAATAGTTTCTGAAATGTCTCCCAAGACATGCTGAGTGCGGCTGGATGGGTACGCTTCACAGATTCCCACCAGTAGTCTGCCTCGCCACGGAACATAAAGGTGGCGAATGGAACCTTCTGTTCCTCCGTGCATCACAAGACATCAAATATCTTGATAATTTGCTTGACCCATGTCTCCGCCTTAATCGGATCTGGCTTTCCCCAGAATTCTGGTGGTTCCAACTCTTTGAACTGCTTGGCTGTGACCAGCTGTGCGTTGCCATTGTTTCTTCCTATATTTTGAACAGGAATCTCCTTCGTCTGGTTTTGCATGAATCGCAAAAAACTTCTAAACATCTCATCGTTCATCGTCTGATCATTGATGTTGTTCACAGGAGGAACATTGCCAGCCTGTTGCACGTTCTCCTTGTTGGTGAGTACAGGTGTCTCCACGATTTCATTTACTCCACTGTTAACATTCACAGTCGACATTCTCAAATACTGCCATAAAACAAGGGTTAATTTAACAAATTAACAAATCACATAATATCCCTATATTATGACCGACCAACAAATAAGCTTAGGTAGGACACGCTAGCGAATGATTTACTCGTCTCTCCCCTCCTAGTTCTATTCCCCGATCTCCGCCAGAGATCATATCTCTGAGCTCTGATACCAACTGTGACGCCCCCAAAACAGGTATACAACACCTATTCTGTGTCGTCAATAACATGGTACAGAAATAACTACAACTTTATTAATACAACATAAAAACTGTGAGTTTAAATACAAATATTGTCATATAGACAATATCCACACTCAGATAAGTCCTCATTACAATTATTGATACATTATTTCACAAAAATGGTGAGGACTACTAAAATAACTTCTAGAACCATCATTCCATACCCCGACTAGTACTCGCTACATTCTCGCCTCCTGAGAAAAATGGAACAAAAAGAAAAAGGGTGAGCTCAACTAGCCCAGTAAAGAACATTATGACTAAGATAACATAGAACAAATTATCGTTAGTCTTCAACAGGGAAAAAAAATATAATAGAATACAATAGACAATAAGTGTTAAATCAATATTCGCAGCGGAAAATAATAATTAATAGAAGAGTTACGTAGAGAATGAAATCTACTATTATCTATGAATTTAAAAGTCCATCATCTGCATTTTATCCCTGTAACATCAATCAATATTCATCTTCGCACTACAGGCCAAAGATATTCACCAGTTGGTTATGTTCATCTAAACACCTGTTCATCTTTGCACTACGGGCCAAAGATATTCATCAGAAATTATTAATCTTTGCACTACAGGCCAAAGATATTCAATTATATCATCATTTAGGACCGAGGATGATGAAAAATATTTTAAAGGAAACGAATCCAGTGAAACAAAATAATAAATATTAAGTATTCGTATTTCAACTATTCCATGTCCAAAAATACCTCATAAATAATCATAGTGGAGTAAAATTCAAGAATGATCAAAACATGGATACAATCAAAGATAGTATCCAGAATAGATATTTTGGACGAAAAGAAGAAATTTCATTTTTTGGTGAATAGTAACTCGTGAATAGTAACTCATGAATAGTAACCCCGACATGAAAAGTTTTAAATTTGATAAAAATTTCAGATCAATACTTCGGCATAATGATATTGGAGAAAATAATATCATTTAAGAAGAAATAACATCCCTTACCTCGGAAAGACGGTACTTCTGACTGGAATACTAGATATAGTGCTGAAGGAAATTTGCACCGTATAGCAACACTCAAAGTATCAAATACTCACAAGAATACGCTCGATATAGAGAGGGAAATAGAGAGAAACTTGTGTTTCTGGTGTGATTTTCAATTCTAACCTCAGCACCCTATTTATAGGAAAATGCTTAGAACACCAAAGCAGAAAATTTAATATAATATTAATATATTTATCAAATTTTTCTTAGCCCAGCTCTAGACATCTGATCTTAGCCCATTTATATCATATGTTAGCCCACTTAAATGCCAAAAAACGTTTTTCTTCAAAATAATAAATAAAACTTCCAAAAATCAATTATTTCGGAACTTCAGAACTTCAATAATTAATAATAAATAGCCATTTTATCAGAAAATTCGAATCTCGCGCGTTTTTATAGGAAATTCAATTCTCTACAACTTTTCAGAAGAAAGTTTTTCTAAATTCCAAACAGAAATTGACCAAAATCCACAAACGGGCGATTAACAGTCAATAATAAATTTTCGGTCAAGAATTGTGTCCACCAACACACAAAACATGTGTTAATCATTTAATGCCACAAAAATACTCTTCTTCCTCATATACTCATATATCTCACATTCATTGTAAAAATATCACCATCAATATATTATTAAAATAATATATTTAAATGAATTATTTTATCAAAAAAAAATAAAATATTAATTTTCAACAATTGTCACATTAAAAATTTTCTCCATCTATATCCACATAAAATCAATATTTTTCTCATCATATAAATCAATAATTAATTATACACAAATAATATTACAGAATCACAGTACTGGCAACCAGGCCGTTCCCAGGAAAGAGGGGGCTTTCCAATAAGGATTTTTCCTTACTGGCGCGCAATTAGATGACCAAACCTCTCCTTAGACAGAACTTTCTAGATATTGCCAATAATGTTATCTAATAATATTATTCAGATAATATGAATTATTACTCCGATAATGGAAAATACTGCGTAGTGACAATTATAAAATATCAACGTAGCAATTATTTAATCAATAAAATAAAATATTGAACAGTAATTACTGTAACCATTATTGAGTAGTGCCTTTTTACGTAAGAATCAATAATTGGTGCAATACCGTGTGCTACTATGCAACAACGCGTATTACCGTGCTTTAACCACCGGGTATTCCAAGAGTATTAACGGTAACAACTAAGCCGTTATTTATAAACAACTTATTTTTGTCGTTTTCTTTATCCAATCGCTTTCCATTATGGGGCCCACAAAAGTCTGTGCTGTCGTACGAATATTCTCCGACAGTAAGAATATTCCACGACCAAGCGAATATTCCCCGACAACAATGAATATTTTATAACCACTTGCTTATTTAAAATATTTGCGCATTTTACCCATAACTAACCACATTAATCAAATCAACCCTTACTATTTCAGAATAATAAATAGAGGAAATTAAATTTCATTTATTAATAATTTGGGGTCTTACAGGCGTCGTTTTTGTCCTTGGCCTTTAACATAATTTTTCTTCACGACGGACGCCCTCTCCCATAATTCTTGATCAATCGCCGGACGCGGGGTGCCTTCAGGATAGCGCTCGTTCATTAAGCCCTTATAAGTGTCCTGTCAGAAGGTCAACAAATAAATAATTAAAAATAAAAAAAAAGAGCTAAAAAACATGACTGTAATATGTTTGAAGTTAACTTATTATCGCTATCTGAACAGCATCAGGCAGACCATCACGGGTGGCCACATACACATCCAACCAATTGATAGGTTGACCTTGAGACTCAGACTCCTACAGTTCATGTTCTCATATTAATATGTAAACATATGATATTTTAACTACAAAACATGACTGTAAACATAAAGACAAATAACTAAGCCAATAAGCTTGCTATACATACGTACCCTAGCAGCAATATGCTGCAGGTGTGATATAGTGTCGCCCTTGTACGTGCCTTTTGCTTTTTTGCCTTCAGATACACCTGAGGATCTGTTCGAGGCGGCAGTCCTACGTCTCTTGGCCCAGCTCTCAGCTCTCCACTGCTCACACATCTCTACTCATATGGGATGTGTGCACCACCAAGGGCTATGTTCATGCATATACTGCTCACCCTGTCCTGGATGGTCAATCTCAGCATTGTGCAGGGCTTTCTGTCGTTCTTTGTTCAGATTATCTTTAGTTCGGACGGCGCACTTCTGCCAGAACAGTGCCTGAATAATTGATGCATTTGCGTCGTCCCATCTATACCGCTTCTGCAAATAAAACAACAATAATAATATTAAAACTGTTATATCACCATAATCCAACATTACTAAACTATTAGTTGATTAACTATGTATTATCTATCAGAGTGATTAAATAAATATACCTGAAATTCAGCCCAAACTGCATCCTTATGGGCGAGAGGTGCGCTCACCCATGTAATCACTGGCGTAGGCCAGTTCTGTAAGCATAATTATGAAATACACTTCACAATTTTACTATCTTGAAAATCACTACAATATACAATAACTTACATTAAAATATATTTATAACAATGAAAATATTAAACCATTATATATATATATGATGTTTAACTTACGTGCTTTCTGGAGGAGGACGAATCTGTATAAAAATGCGATCATCCGGATTAGCCGGGGCCTTCGGGCTTCGGCACATGATTAGGGCCCCGACCCAACCCGTGCTTTCATGCTGCAGGTTCAGAAGACATCTATAAATAAAAAAATTAGGATGTTAGTATGAAATTATGAATGACAATTAATTGTATGAAATAGTTAACTACGATTATCATAAGTGAAAGGTACATAAACATGACTGCAAAATAATTAAATACAACAACTACAAATGATATAGTTAAGGATATAGAGAACATTCCTATATAGAGAACATAAATGAAAGGTACATAATTGTAAGACCCAAATTATTAATAAATAAAATTTAATTTCCTCTATATATTATTCTGAAATAGTAAGGGTTGATTTGATTAATGTGGTTAGTTATGGGTAAAATGCGCAAATATTTTAAATAAGAAAGTGGTTATAAAATATTCATTGTTGTCGGAAAATATTCGTTTGGTCGTGGAATATTCTTACTGTCGGAGAATATTCGTACGACGGCGCAGTCTTTTGTGGGCCCCATAACGGAAAGCGATTGGATGAAGAAAACGACGAAAATAAGTTGTTTACAAATAACGGCGTAGTTGTTACCGTTAATACTGTTGGAATACCCGGTGGTTAAAATACGGTAATACGCGTTGTTGCACAGTAGCACACGGTATTGCACCAATTATTGATTCTTACGTAAGAAGACACTGCTCAATAATGGTTACAGTAATTACTGTTCAATATTTTATTTTATTGATTAAATAATTACTACGTTGATATTTTATAATTGTCACTACGCAGTATTTTTTATTATCGGAGCAATAATTCATATTATCAGAATAAAATTATTAGATAACATTATTGGCAATGTCTAGAAAGTTCTGTCTAAGGAGAGGTTTGGTCATCTAATTTGTGGCGCCCCCAAAATAGGTATACAATACCCATTCTGAGTCGCCAAATACATGGTACAGAAAGCAAACTACAACTTCAATAATACAATTGTCGTGCAAAATACGACAACACATATTGTGAGTTAAAATACAAATATTGTCTTCTGGACAATATCCACACTCAAATAAATCCTCATTACAATTATTCAAACACTATTTTACAGAAATAGTGAGGACTGCTAAAATATCTTTCTAGAACTATCACTCTATACCCCGACTAGATCCTGCTATGTTCTCACCTCTTGAGAAGAAAAATAGAACAAAAAGGAAAAGGGTGAGCTCAACTAACCCAGTAAAGAATATTATGACTAAGATAATATACAACAAATTATCGTTAGTCTTCAACAGAGAAAAATCTGATAGAATATAATCGACAACAAGTTTTAGATCAACAACTGCAGCGAAAACAGCAAACCATTAGAAGAGTCAAGTAGAGAAAGAATTTTACTATCTTCTAAGATTTAAAAGTCCATCATCAATATTTTATCCTTGTAACATCAATAAATAATCATCTTTATCCAAATATTCATCTTTGCACTACAGGCCAAAGATATTCATTTGTATCACATGTCAGTCATGTTCATCTCAACACCTGAACATCTTTGTACTACAGGCCAAAGATATATTCATCAAGTAATCATACATCTTTGCACTACAGGCCAAAGATATTCAGTAATATCATCATTTAGGACTGAGGATGATGAAAAATATCTTAAAGAGAACGAATCCAGTGAGACAGAAGGACACATATTAGGGATTCATATAACTGTTATCCAAGATCAATAATACTTCATAATAATCAATTGTGAAGCAGAATTCAAAAATAAAGATCAAAACATGGATACAATCAAAGATAGTAACCATAATAGACATCTTGGACAAAAAGAAATTTTTTTTATTTTCGGTGAATAGTGCCGTATTCGTGAATAGTACCGTATACGTGAATAGTGCCGTATACGTGAATAGTAACCCCGACACAAAAAGTTCTAAATTTGATAAAAACTCATATCAATATTTTAGCATAAAAGCCTCAAATATTTCTTCACTCAAAAGGAACTCAACATGCAACAACGACGTTGACTTGAACTGTTGAAAGATTATGATCATACCATTCAATACCATCCTGAAAAAGTGAACGTGGTAGCTGACGCATTGAATAGAAAATCATATGCAAGTACGAGTGCAATATTGTCAACACAAAGGCCCATTTTGTGTGACTTGCAAAGGATGGAGATAGAGTTAAAGACTCTGTGTCTTTGACTTCAAGGGAAGTTGGAACAAGTTCTTACCATTGGTGGAGTTTTCCTACAACAACAGTTATCAAGCAAGTATTGGCATGGCTCCATTCGAAGCATTGTATGGAAGAAAATGTCGTTCTCCAGTATGTTGGGATGAGGTGGGTGAAGCAACGTTGTTGGGACCGGAGTTGGTACGTATGACTACAGAAAAGATTCAAACGATTCGACAACGTATAAAAACCTCACAAGATCGACAAAAGAGTTATGTTGATCTTCATCGAAAGGACGTGGAATTTGATATAGGAGATCATGTGTTCTTACGTGTTGCTCCATGGAAAGGAGTTACGAGATTTAGAAAAAGAGGAAAGCTCAATAATGCTTACGTTAAAAGTACAGTAATACGTGTGGTTACATAGTAGCACACGATTTTGATTATTAATGCTTATGTGAGAAGACACTCAGTTTGATTCAATTATTGTCAGTTAATAATATGAATTATTTAGCGATAATGACGTTTTGTTTTATTCGTATTATTAACGTAATAAAACAGAAACATCTTTTTATATAAAATAGAATACTTTATTAAAGTTATTCTATAAATAGAATATATTATATTTTATTTAAAAGATTTTTCTTTAATTATAGACCGTCAAATTAAAGTAATCAATCTGGACCGTACATGGATTAGTTACTATGCATTCTATTTTTCTATAAATAGCAGCTCATTCCTTCATTATTTCTTACGAATTCACTGAACTCTAGAGAGAGAAACTATAGAGAAAAACTATAGAGAGAGAGAAGAAGAGTATTCTGCTACTTAACTACTTCCTTATTTCAGCTCTTCTTTAAAACGGTAAGGGGTGTTATTCTTTCTTATTCATGAAGAGAACTGTTGTTATTCCATTTCCTATTATTCTGTTAGAATAACCTGTATACGCGATCTACCCTATACTTGGTGACATTCTTCTATTATTCTGTTGGAACATCCTGTCTGTGTGTTTTACACCGGACCTGGTTCTGTTTTTATTATGATTCTGTTGGAACATCCTGTCTGTGTGTTTTACACCGGACCTGGTTCCATTTTTATTATTATTCTGTTGGAACATCCTGTCTGTGTGTTTTACACCGGACCTGGTTCCGTCTTTATTATTATTCTGTTGGAACATCTTGTCTGTGTGTTTTACACCGGACCTGGTTCCGTCTTTATTATTATTCTGTTGGAATATCCTGTCTGTGCGTTTTACGCCGGACTTGGTTCCATTATTTATTATTCTGTGGGAATAACCTGTCTGTGCGGTCTATCGCATGCATGGTGATTTCTTTTGTTATTCCATTCTTTATTATACTCAGTTAGTTAAGTTTTGACTTCTATACTCCATGAAATTTGTGGAATATCCTTGATAATTGCGTTTCATCCAGTATCTTTTAATGAAAATATTCTTCTAAGTATTCTTGAATTTTACTCCACAATGCAGTATCATGTTGACAATTTGGACGTTGTTAATTCTTGGATAAATTAATTCTTGAACTTGTTTTATTGAATTCTTATATCATTGTAATCATCCTCATGTTTATAAAATGTTGAAAGTCATCTGTGGCATGTAGTGCATAGATGGACTTAGTATGATTATGACCAGAGATTATTCGGTATAATCATGCCCGTAATGTTACAAATGATGTGGTAAAAGTCCTCATTGGCCCGTAGTGCATTGATGGACAGTTGTTGGCATGATCATGACCATTAATGAATACACGAATATCCTTGGCCGTAGTGCAGGGGTGATTCGATGATGTGAATTATTTTATTAAGCTGAGTCCCAGCGATAACAGTGTTAAAAAACCTTTTAAATCATAAAAGATAGTAGAGTTTATTTCCTACTTGACTCTTTTAATGGATTGCTTGTTCCGCTACAGTTAAACTTGATGTCTATTATATTTTATCAGTTTAACATTGTTGAAGGCTAATGATAATTTATTCTGCATTATCTTAGTCATAATATTTCTTACTGGGCTAGTTGAGCTCACCCTTTCTTTCACTGTTCTCTTCAGGAAATGAGAACGTAGCTGGGACAAGTCGGGGAACAGAGTGATGGTCCGAATGATAGTATTAGTTAGTAGTCCTCACTATTCTATGTAATGGTGTGTTAATAAATGTAATGAGGACTCCTTTTGAGTATGAATACTCTCTAGAAGATAATATTTGTATTCAAACTCACAGTTTATGTTTTGTCGTATTGTACACGACAGTTGTATTAGTAAGTTGTATTTGTATTCTGTACTATGTATCTGACGACCCAAGATGGGTGATGTATACCTAATTTTGGGAGCGTCACAGTTGGTATCAGAGTTTAGGGATATGATCCCTGACTAAGATGTGAGAATAGAACTAGGAGGGGAGAGACGGGGAATTCCTTCGCTAGTATGACCTACCTAGGTTTATTTGCATGGTATTTAATTGGTCGGTCATAATATAAGGATAATATATGACATATCAATTAACTTTTATTTTGTGGCAGTATCTGAAAATGACATCTGAGAATGTTGAGAATAGCAATGGAGCACAGGCGACTGTTGATTCACCACATATCAATAATCAAGATAATGTGCATCAGGAAGGTGACAATCCTCATGCAAACAACAACACTGACCAGATGATGAATGATGAAATGTTCAGAAACTTTATGCAGTTCATGCAACAGCAGGCGAGAGCGGCTCCTGTCCAAAATATAGGTGAAAACACTGAAAACTCTCGGACGGCCACCGCTAAACAGTTCAAGGAGCTAGGACCACTAGAGTTTAAGGGAGAGCCAAAACCACTTATAGCAGAAACATGGATAAAGCAGATTACCAAGATATTTGATGTCTTGGGATGCTCCGAGGAGCAAAAGGTTCCCTTTGCCGCCTTTATGTTGCGAGGAGAGGCAGATTACTGGTGGGAATCGATTAAGCGTACTCAACCTGCCGCACTGAAGATGTCTTGGGAGAAGTTCCAAGAGCTGTTCAATGACAAATACTTTCCCGAAAGTGTTCGTCACATGAAGGAGGTGGAGTTCATCAAATTGGAGCAGAATAATATGACCGTGTCGCAGTATGAGGCTAAATTTGCTGAGTTGTCCTGGTTTGCATCTCACTTGGTGGATAATGAAGAGCGAATGACGCGAATGTTTTTACGAGGTTTGAAACCTGAGATACGTCAACATCTTATTTCTCATAAATTGTGTTTGTATTTAGATGTTGTGAATAGGGCTCAGTTAGTGGAGCGCGATAACGAGTCAACGCAACCAAAAGAGAGCAGTCGGCAAAATGATAATACCAGTGAGAGCAGTCATCGAAGCGGTGATAACAAGCGTGGAGGGAATCAACATGCCAGAAATAGTAACCACTTCGGTGGTAATCAGGGCCAAAACAATAAGAATGGTCATTTCAAGAAGAGGAGATTCAACAATGATGGAAAGACGTCAGCACCAGCGCCCGTTGTTAAGGAAGGAGAAAGACCACCTATCATATGTTTCAAATGCGGAGGGGAGGGGCACATCAGTCCAAACTGCGCGATGCCGTTTAAAGCATGTTATAATTATGGAAGAGAAGGTCATTTCGCTCGATTTTGTCGTTTATCAAAAACAAGTTCAGCCAAGATGGAGACACCAAAGGCCGTCCTAGAAAAGTCAAAACCGGTAGTGCAAGGGAGAGCGTTTGTTGTGACCTCCCAGAAAGCAAGGAACCCGAATGAGGTCATCACTGGTAAGCTTATCATAAACTCTAACGAAGTCTATACTTTATTTGATACCGGTTCTACCCATTCTTTTATTTCTCCTACTTGCGCTCATCGATTAAATTTGACTCCGGAGAAATTAGACTTTGATTTATCTGTTGAAACTCCATTGGGAGAAACCTTCATTACATCCACGGTTTATAAGTCTTGTTTGGTTTAAGTTGGTACCCACACATTACCTGTCAATCTGATTTCATTAAAAATACTTGTATTTGACGTGATTTTAGGGATTGATTGGTTAACTACTCATCATGCAAAAAATTGATTGTTTTCGTAAGGTTGTTAGCTTTTATATTCCTAATCGACCTATTATGCGAATTCAAGCAACCAAACCATTAAAATCAATCGCTGTCATCTCAAGCCATAAAGCTATTCGTTTATTGAAAAACGGATGTCAAGCTTTCTTAGCTCATGTCACGGATCTAAATAAAAATACGTCAGTTTTGAATGATATTTCTATTGTTAATAAATTCACTGACGTATTCCCTGAAGAACTTCCTGGCCTACCCCCAGAGCGTGAAATTGAATTTTGTATCGATCTTGAACCCGGTACAAAACCCATTTCCAAAGCCCCATATCGAATGGCTCCTATTGAACTTCAGGAGTTAAAGATCCAACTGCAGGAATTGTTAGACATTGGCTTTATTCGTCCTAGTACTTCTCCTTGGGGTGCTCCTGTGCTATTCGTGAAGAAGAAAGATGGAAGTACTTTGTATTGATTATCGGGAGTTGAATCATGTCACCATCAAAATAGGTACCCATTGCCACGTATTGATGACCTGTTTGACCAGTTGCAAGGAGCACAATTCTTTTCAAAGATCGATCTTCGTTCTGGATATCATCAGCTGAAGGTTAGAACTAAGGATATTCCAAAGACAGCTTTTAGAACTCGGTACGGGCATTATGAATTCCTAGTCATGTCCTTTGGATTGACTAATGCTCCTGCTGCCTTCATGGATATGATGAACCGGGTATTTAAGGAATATTTGGATCAGTTTGTGATCGTCTTTATTGATGACATCCTTATTTATTCCAAAAGCCATGAAGGTCATGAGCAACACTTGAGGCTGGTACTCCAAAAGCTTCGTGAATACAAGCTTTATGCCAAGTTGAAGAAATGCGAGTTCTGGCTGGAGGAGGTAGCATTCCTTGGGCACGTAGTATCAAGTCGAGGAATATCGGTTGACCCGGCAAAGATTGAAGCTATTCAAAGCTGGGAGTAACCTAAATCAGTGACTGAAGTACGTAGCTTTCTTGGTTTAGCTGGTTATTATCGGAGATTCGTGGAAGGATTTTCTCGAATCGCTACTCCATTAACTCAGCTGACTCGGAAAGATACAAAGTTCGGTTGGAGCGAAGAATGTGAGCAGAGTTTTCAAGAACTCAAGAGGAGACTCATTTCAGCACCTGTTCTAACAATACCATCTGGCTCGGAGGGATTTGTCATCTACAGTGATGCTTCGAGCAAAGGGTTGGGAAGCGTTCTCATGCAACATGGAAAAGTCATAGCCTATGCATCAAGACAACTCAAGGAATATGAGAGGAATTATCCTACTCATGATCTAGAGTTGGCAGCTGTTGTCTTTGGACTTAAAATTTGGAGGCATTACTTGTATGGGTAGAAGGTGGAGATCTTTACGGATCATAAAAACCTCAAATATTTCTTCACTCAAAAGGAACTCAACATGCGACAACGACGTTGGCTTGAACTGTTGAAAGATTATGATCATACCATTCAATACCATCCTGGAAAAGCGAACGTGGTAGCTGACGCAGTGAGTAGAAAATCATATGCAAGTACGAGTGCAATATTGTCAACACAAAGGACCATTTT
Organism: Panax notoginseng; assembly: GCA_016801055.1. NCBI lineage: Eukaryota > Viridiplantae > Streptophyta > Magnoliopsida > Apiales > Araliaceae > Panax > Panax notoginseng. The sequence continues at coordinate 207,315,105 of CM029018.1, read as the reverse complement.
GTGTGACTTGCAAAGGATGGAGATAGAGTTAAAGACTCCAGGGACCCATGTGATGATGACGAATATACGAGTAAAACCAACTTTAATCGATAAAGTTAATGCTGCTCAAGCTACAGACCTGGAGCTGATGCGTATAAGGAAGAAAGTGCAAGAAGGTGCTATGCCGGAAGCAAGAATCGATGAAGAAGGAATACTTCGAGTCAACTCCAGACTTTGTGTTCCTAACAACTCTGATTTAAAGTATGAAATCATGATGGAGGCGCACAACACACCGTTTGCAATCCATCCTGGAAGTACCAAAATGTATCATGATCTTCGTCATACATTTTGGTGGAGCAATATGAAGAGAGAGATAGCGTTGTTTATCTCAAGGTGTCTAACTTGTCAACAAGTCAAAGCGGAGCATCAAGTACCAAAAGGTCCATTGCAACCACTTGAAATTCCAGAATGGAAGTGGGAGCACATTACAATGAATTTCGTTACCGGTCTTCCTAAGGTTTCTCAAGGTATAGATGCGATTTGGGTCATTGTTGATAGATTGACCAAGTCTGCTCATTTCTTACCGATACGAGAAACTTATACACTTGAACGTCTTGCTCGTATGTACATAAACGAGACTGTAAGACTACATGGTATGCCAGTATCCATAGTTTCTGATCGAGACCCAAGATTCACTTCACGATTTTGGGTTAGTTTACAAAAAGCTATGGGCACAGATTTAAGATTTAGTTCGGCATAGCATCCTCAGACGGACGGATAATCAGAGAGGACTATTCAAACTCTAGAAGATTTATGAAGACTCTGTGTCTTTGACTTCAAGGGAAGTTGGGACAAGTTCTTACCATTGGTGGAGTTTTCCTACAACAACAGTTATCAAGCAAGTATTGGCATGGCTCCATTCTAAGCATTGTATGGAAGAAAATGTCGTTCTCCAGTATGCTGGGATGAGGTGGGTGAAGCAACGTTGTTGGGACCGGAGTTGGTACGTATGACTACAGAAAAGATTCAAACGATCCGACAACGTATAAAAACCTCACAAGATCGACAAAAGAGTTATGTTGATCTTCATCGAAAGGACGTGGAATTTGATATAGGAGATCATGTGTTCTTACGTGTTGCTCCATGGAAAGGAGTTACGAGATTTGGAAAAAGAGAAAAGCTCAATCCTCGATTTATCGGTCCATTTTTAATCCTCGATCGAGTAGAAACTGTGGCTTATAGACTCGCTTTACCGCCAAGTATGTCTCGTATTCATAACGTTTTTCACATATCCATGTTACGCAAATATGTGAAAGACCCGAACCACATTATTGAGTTAGAACCGGACGAAATAGCGGAGGATTTGACGTATGAAGAAGTTCCTGTTTAAATCTTGGATAAGAAGGAACATATTCTACGCTCCAAGGCTATACCTTGTGACGCCCCCAAAATTAGGTATACATCACCCATCTTGGGGCGTCAGATACATAGTACAGAATACAGATACAACTGATTAATACAACTGTCGTGTACAATACGACAAAACATAAACTATGAGTTTGAATACAAATATTATCTTCTAGAGAGTATTCATACTCAAAAGGAGTCCTCATTACATTTATTAACACACCATTACATAGAATAGTGAGGACTACTAACTAATACTATCATTCGGACCATCACTCCGTTCCCCGACTTGCCCCAGCTACGTTCTCATTTCCTGAAGAGAACAGTGAAAGAAAGGGTGAGCTCAACTAGCCCAGTAAGAAATATTATGACTAAGATAATGCAGAATAAATTATCATTAGCCTTCAACAATGTTAAACTGATAAAATATAATAGACATCAAGTTTAACTGCAGCGGAACAAGCAATCCATTAAAAGAGTCAAGTAGAAAATAAACTCTACTATCTTTTATGATTTAAAAGGTTTTTCAACACTGCGATCGCTGAGACTCAGCTTAATAAAATAATCCACATCATCGAATCACCCCTGCACTACGGCCAAGGATATTCGTGTATTCATTAATGGTCATGATCATGCCAACAACTGTCCATCAATGCACTACGGGCCAATGAGGACTTTTACCACATCATTTGTAACATTACGGTCATGATTATACCGAATAATCCCTGGTCATAATCATACCAAGTCCATCTATGCAATACAGGCCACAGATGACTTTCAACATTTTATAAACATGAGGATGATGACAATGATATAAGAATTCAATAAAACAAGTTCAAGAATTAATTTATCCAGGAATTAACAACGTCCAAATTGTCAACATGATACTGCATTGTGGAGTAAAATTCAAGAATGCTTAGAAGAATATTTTCTTGAAAAGATACTGGATGAAACGCAACTATCAAGGATATTCCACAAATTTCATGGAGTATAAAAGTCAAAACTTAACCAACTGAGTATAATAAAGAATGGAATAACAAAAAAAATCACCATGCATGCGATAGACCGCACAGACAGGTTATTCCAACAGAATAATAAATAATGGAACCAGGTCCGGCGTAAACGCACAGACAGGATATTCCGACAGAATAATAATGGAACCAGGTCCGGTGTAAAACACACAGACAGGATGTTCCAACAGAATAATAATAATAACGGAACCAGGTCCGGTGTAAAACACACAGACAGGATGTTCCAACAGAATAATAAACGGAACCAGGTCCGGTGTAAAACACACAGACAGGATGTTCCAACAGAATAATAGAAGAATGTCACCAAGTATAGGGTAGACCGCGTATACTGGTTATTCCAACAGAATAATAACGAATGGAATAACAGAAGTTCTCTTCATGAATATAAAAGAAATAATATTCCCTACCTTAAAAGAACTGAATATTGGAAAAGTGATGTAGCAGAATACTTTTATTCTCTCTCTCTCTTATTCTCTCTATACTTTCTCTCTCTATAACTTGAATGAATTCATGAAAAATAATGAAGCCCTAGGCCTCTATTTATAGAAAAACTGAGGGTGGCTCTTGGTCTTAACGAAGGGTCAAATGACTCTTGGTCTTAACGAAGGGTCAAATGGCTCTTGGTAATATTGAAGGGACAACTACTATTGACCAAGGTAAATACTATTGACCAAGATAAATAATATTGACGAAGGTAATTACTATTGACCAAGGTAAATACTATTGACGACGGTAATTACTATTGACGAAGAGACTTTTAGATGATGACATATGGCCCCCCATAAAATAACCAAACTTACCACAACGTCTCAATTATTGATTTAATAATATAACATATTATACATATGATACTATGACAATAATTTAAGAGATATGATGCAGCAATTACTGTAGCAATAATTGAGTATAGCTGAGTGACTTCTCACGTAAGCATCAATAATCAATATCGTGTGCTACTATGCAACCACGCGTATTACTGTACTTTTACTACCGAGTAGTTCAACAGTTTTAACGGCTTTAACGGTAACACCTCAGCCGTTATTTTTATAGAAAGATAATTCTGTCGTTTTCTCAATCCGACAATAATTTCGTTGTGGGGTCCACCAATGATTGTGCCGTCGTACGAATATTCCCCGACAAAAAGAATATTCTCCGACCAAACGAATATTTTATAACAACTTGCTTACTTTGCAAAATTTATAAATATTACCCACAACTATAACATTATATCAAATTAACTCCATAATATTCAAAAATGATATTTATAGAAAATTCATCTTTATTTATAAAAGTTGGGGTCTTACATACCTCAAGTCAAAGTTTTGTGGAGAAACCACGATGTTGAGGAAATGACTTGGGAGTTAGAATCTGAAATAAAATCAAGGTATCCTTACCTCTTCGACATACCAGGTACGTACCCTAATTTCGAGGGCGAAATTTCATAAGAAGGGGAGGTTGTAAGACCCCAACTTTTATAAATAATGATGAATTTTTTTTATAAATATCATTTTTGAATATTATGGAGTTAATTTGATATAATGTTATAGTTGTGGGTAATATTTATAAATTTTACAAAGTACGCAAGTTGTTATATAATATTCGATTGGTCGGAGAATATTCGTTTTAACATGGAATATTCGTACAACGGCACAATCATTGGTGGATCCCACAACGGAATTATTATCGGATTGAGAAAACGACAAAAATATTTTATTAAAAATAACGGCGGAAGTTTTACCATTGATACTGTTGAACTACTCGGTAGTAAAAGTACAGTAATACGTGTGGTTGCATAGTAGCACACGGTATTAATTATTAATGCTTATGTGAGAAGACACTCAGTTTGATTCAATTATTGTCAGTTAATAATATGAATTATTTAGCGATAATGACGTTTTGTTTTATTCGTATTATTAACGTAATAAAACAGAAACATCTTTTTATATAAAATAGAATACTTTATTAAAGTTATTCTATAAATAGAATATATTATATTTTATTTAAAAGATTTTTCTTTAATTATAGACCGTCAAATTAAAGTAATCAATCTGGACCGTACATGGATTAGTTACTATGCATTCTATTTTTCTATAAATAGCAGCTCATTCCTTCATTATTTCTTACGAATTCACTGAACTCTAGAGAGAGAAACTATAGAGAAAAACTATAGAGAGAGAGAAGAAGAGTATTCTGCTACTTAACTACTTCCTTATTTCAGCTCTTCTTTAAAACGGTAAGGGGTGTTATTCTTTCTTATTCATGAAGAGAACTGTTGTTATTCCATTTCCTATTATTCTGTTAGAATAACCTGTATACGCGATCTACCCTATACTTGGTGACATTCTTCTATTATTCTGTTGGAACATCCTGTCTGTGTGTTTTACACCGGACCTGGTTCTGTTTTTATTATGATTCTGTTGGAACATCCTGTCTGTGTGTTTTACACCGGACCTGGTTCCATTTTTATTATTATTCTGTTGGAACATCCTGTCTGTGTGTTTTACACCGGACCTGGTTCCGTCTTTATTATTATTCTGTTGGAACATCTTGTCTGTGTGTTTTACACCGGACCTGGTTCCGTCTTTATTATTATTCTGTTGGAATATCCTGTCTGTGCGTTTTACGCCGGACTTGGTTCCATTATTTATTATTCTGTGGGAATAACCTGTCTGTGCGGTCTATCGCATGCATGGTGATTTCTTTTGTTATTCCATTCTTTATTATACTCAGTTAGTTATGTTTTGACTTCTATACTCCATGAAATTTGTGGAATATCCTTGATAATTGCGTTTCATCCAGTATCTTTTAATGAAAATATTCTTCTAAGTATTCTTGAATTTTACTCCACAAAGCAGTATCATGTTGACAATTTGGACGTTGTTAATTCTTGGATAAATTAATTCTTGAACTTGTTTTATTGAATTCTTATATCATTATAATCATCCTCATGTTTATAAAATGTTGAAAGTCATCTGTGGCATGTAGTGCGTAGATGGACTTGGTATGATTATGACCAGAGATTATTCGGTATAATCATGACCGTAATGTTACAAATGATGTGGTAAAAGTCCTCATTGGCCCGTAGTGCATTGATGGACAGTTGTTGGCATGATCATGACCATTAATGAATACACGAATATCCTTGGCCGTAGTGCAGGGGTGATTCGATGATGTGAATTATTTTATTAAGCTGAGTCCCAGCGATAACAGTGTTAAAAAACCTTTTAAATCATAAAAGATAGTAGAGTTTATTTCCTACTTGACTCTCTTAATGGATTGCTTATTCCGCTACAGTTAAACTTGATGTCTATTATATTTTATCAGTTTAACATTGTTGAAGGCTAATGATAATTTATTCTGCATTATCTTAGTCATAATATTTCTTACTGGGCTAGTTGAGCTCACCCTTTCTTTCACTGTTCTTTTCAGGAAATGAGAACGTAGCTGGGACAAGTCGGGGAACAGAGTGATGGTCCGAATGATAGTATTAGTTAGTAGTCCTCACTATTCTATGTAATGGTGTGTTAATAAATGTAATGAGGACTCCTTTTGAGTATGAATACTCTCTAGAAGATAATATTTGTATTCAAACTCACAGTTTATGTTTTGTCGTATTGTACACGACAGCTGTATTAGTAAGTTGTATTTGTATTCTGTACTATGTATCTGACGACCCAAGATGGGTGATGTATACCTAATTTTGGGGGCGTCACAGTTGGTATCAGAGTTTAGGGATATGATCCCTGGCTAAGATGTGAGAATAGAACTTGGAGGGGAGAGACGGGGAATTTCTTCGCTAGTATGACCTACCTAGGTTTATTTGTATGGTATTTAATTGGTCGGTCATAATATAAGGATAATATATGACATATCAATTAACTTTTATTTTGTGGCAGTATCTGAAAATGACATCTGAGAATGTTGAGAATAGCAATGGAGCACAGGCGACTGTTGATTCACCACATATCAATAATCAAGATAATGTGCATCAGGAAGGTGACAATCCTTATGCAAACAACAACACTGACCAGATGATGAATGATGGAATGTTCAGAAACTTTATGCAGTTCATGCAACAGCAGGCGAGAGCGGCTCCTGTCCAAAATATAGGTGGAAACACTGAAAACTCTCGGACGGTCACCGCTAAACAGTTCAAGGAGCTGGGACACCAGAGTTTAAGGGAGAGCTAAACCACTTATAGCGGAAACATGGATAAAGCAGATTACCAAGATATTTGATGTCTTGGGATGCTCCGAGGAGCAAAAGGTTCCCTTTGCCGCCTTTATGTTGCGAGGAGAGGCAGATTACTGGTGGGAATCGATTAAGCGTACTCAACCTGCCGCACTGAAGATGTCTTGGGAGAAGTTCCAAGAGCTGTTCAATGACAAATACTTTCCCGAAAGTGTTCGTCACATGAAGGAGGTGGAGTTCATCAAATTGGAGCAGAATAATATGACCGTGTCGCAGTATGAGGCTAAATTTGCTGAGTTGTCCCGGTTTGCGTCTCACTTGGTGGATAATGAAGAGCGAATGACGCGAATGTTTTTCCGAGGTTTGAAACCTAAGATACGTCAACATCTTATTTCTCATAAATTGTGTTTGTATTTAGATGTTGTGAATAGGGCTCAATTAGTGGAGCGCGATAACGAGTCAACGCAACCAAAAGAGAGCAGTCGGCAAAATGATAATACCAGTGAGAGCAGTCATCGAAGCGGTGACAACAAGCGTGGAGGGAATCAACATGCCAGAAATAGTAACCACTTCGGTGGTAATCAGGGCCAAAACAATAAGAATGGTCATTTCAAGAAGAGGAGATTCAACAATGATGGAAAGACGTCAGCACCAGCACCCGTTGTTAAGGAAGGAGAACGACCACCTATCATATGTTTTAAATGCGGAGGTGAGGGGCACATCAGTCCAAACTGCGCGATGCCGTCTAAAGCATGTTATAATTGTGGAAGAGAATGTCATTTCGCTCGATTTTGTCGTTTATCAAAAATAAGTTCAGCCAAGATGGAGACACCAAAGGCCGTCCCAGAAAAGTCAAAACCGGTAGTGCAAGTGAGAGCGTTTGTTGTGACCTCCCAGAAAGCAAGGAACCCGAATGAGGTCATCACTGGTAAGCTTATCATAAACTCTAACGAAGTCTATACTTTATTTGATACCGGTTCTACCCATTCTTTTATTTCTCCTACTTGCGCTCATCGATTAAATTTGACTCCGAAAAAATTAGACTTTGATTTATCTGTTGAAACTCCATTGGGAGAAACCTTCATTACATCCACGGTTTAGAAGTATTGTTTGGTTCAAGTTGGTACCCACACATTACCTGTCGATCTGATTTTATTAAAAATACTTGCATTTGACGTGATTCTAGGGATTGATTGGTTAACTACTCATCATGCAAAAATTGATTGTTTTCGTAAGGTTGTTAGCTTTCATATTCCTAATCGACCTATTATGCAAATTCAAGCAACCAAACCATTAAAATCAATCGCTGTCATCTCAAGCCATAAAGCTATTCGTTTATTAAAAAACGGATGTCAAGCTTTCTTAGCTCATGTCACGGATCTAAACAGGTAGGACATGCTCTTTCCTATCCAAGATCTTAACAGGTACCTCCTCGTACGTTAAATCTTCAGCTATCTTGTCTGGTTCTAACTCAATAATGTGGTTCGGGTCTTTAACATATATACGAAGCATAGATATATGAAAAACAATATGAACACGAGACATGCTTGGAGGTAATACGAGTCTATATACCACATTTGTTATTCGCTCAAGAATCTCAAATGGACCAACAAATCTTGGATTGAGCTTTCCTCTCTTCCCAAATCTTGTAACTCCCTTCCATGGTGCAACACGTAATAATACATGATCCCCAATATTAAATTCCACGTCCTTCCGATGAAGATCCGCATAACTCTTTTGTCGATCCTGTGCCGTTTGTATACGTTGTCGAATCGTTTGGATCTTTTCTGTAGTAATGCGTACCAACTCTGGTCCCAACAATGTTGCTTCACCCACCTCGTCCCAACATACTGGAGAACGACATTTTCTTCCATACAACGCCTCGAATGGAGCCACACCTATGCTCGCCTGATAACTGTTGTTGTAGGAGAATTCCACCAAAGGTAGGTACTTATCCCAACTCCCTTTGAGATCTAGGACACAAAGTCTTAATAGATCTTCAAGAGTTTGAATAGTCCTCTCTGGTTGTCTGTCCGTTTGAGGATGGTATGCCGAACTGAATCGTAAATCCGTGCCCATAGCTTTCTGCAAGCTAACCCAAAATCGTGAAGTGAATCTTGGGTCACGATCCGAAACTATGGATACTGGCATGCCATGCAATCTCACAATCTCATTTACGTACATACTAGCAAGACGTTCAAGGGAATAAGTCTCACGTATCGGTAAGAAATGAGAAGACTTTGTTAATCTATCAACAATAACCCAAATCACATCTATGCCTTGAGAAACCTTGGGAAGACCTGTAACGAAATCCATGGTAATGTGTTCCCACTTCCATTTCGGAATCTCAAGTGGTTGCAATGGACCCTTTAGTACTTGATGCTCCGCTTTTACACGTTGACAAGTTAAACATCTCGAGATAAACTCCGCGATCTCTCTTTTCATATTACTCCACCAAAATGTATGTCGAAGATCGTGATACATTTTGGTACTCCCAGGATGGATTGCAAACGGTGTGTTGTGTGCCTCCATCATTATTCTATGCTTCAAGTCAAAATCGTTAGGAACACAAAGTCTGGAGTTGACTCGAAGTATTCCTTCTTCATCGATTCTTGCTTCTGGAATAGCACCTTCTTGCACTTTCTTCTTTATACGCATCAGCTCCATGTCCGTAGCTTGAGCAGCTTTAACTTTATCGATTTAAGTCAGTTCTACTCGTATATTTGATATCATCATGTGGGTACTTGGAGCCTTCATCTCTATCTCCATCCTTTGCAAGTCATACAAAATGGGCCTTTGTGTTAACAACATTGCACTCGTACCCGCATATGATCTTCTACTCAATGCGTCAGCTACTACGTTTGCTTTTTCAGGATGATATTGGATGGTATGATCGTAATCTTTCAACAGCTCGAGCCAACGTCGCTGCCGCATGTTGAGTTCCTTTTGGGTGAAGAAATATTTGAGGCTTTTATGATCTGTATAGATCTCCACTTTCTCCCCATACAAGTAGTGTCTCCAGATCTTCAACGTAAAAATGACTGCTGCCAACTCCAAATCATGAGTAGGATAATTCCTCTCATATTCTTTGAGTTGTCGTGAGGCATAGGCTATGACTTTCCCATGTTGCATGAGAATACATCCTAACCCTTTGCCTGAAGCATCACTGTAGATAACAAATCCATCCAAACCAGATGGTATTGTCAGAACAGGTGCCGAAATGAGTCTCCTCTTGAGTTCTTGGAAACTCTTCTCGCATTCCTCACTCCATACGAATTTGATATCCTTCCGAGTCAGCTGAGTTAACGGGGTAGCGATTCGAGAAAACCCTTCTACGAATCTCCGATAATAACCAGAAAGCTACGTATTTCGATTACTGACTTAGGTTGCACTCAACTGTTACTCATATCCCAATCTTGGATATCACGTCACAATGACACCTATCAGTTTACTACCGCACGAATATGGCATCCCCTACGGAGAGTCTGGCTTCAGTGCATTCCACAAAGGAAGTCACCAGATAAAGGCTCGGGTACAAACTTCTACAGTTAGGTTTTTAACTCCTGAAGTTCAATAGGAGCCATTCGATATGAGATTTTAGAAGTGAGTTTTGTACCAGATTCAAAGATGATACAAAATTCAATATCACGCGTAGGCCAAGAAATTCTTCAGGAAATACGTCAGGGATTTACTAACAATAGAAATATCATTCAAATCTGACGTATTTTTGTTCAAGTCCATAACATAGCTAAGAAAGCTTGACATCCATTTTTCAATAAACGAATGACTTTACGGCTTGATATGAAAGAGTTTGACTTCAATGGTTTGGTTGCTTGAATTTGAATAATAGGTTGCTTAGGAATATGAAAACTAACAACCTTACGAAAGCAATCAATTTTGGCATGATGAGTAGTTAACCAATCAATTCTTAAAATCACATCAAAAGCAAGTATCTTTAAAGAGATAAGATCAACAGGTAATGTGATGGTGTCAACTTGGATCAAACAAGATTTATGAATAGTGGATGTAACGAAAGTTTCTCCTAACGGAGTTTCAATAGATAAGTCAAAGTCTAATTTTCTCTGGAGTCAATTTTAAACGTTGAGTATAAGCAGGAGAGATAAATGAATGGGTAGAACTGGTATCTAATAAGGTATAGACTTCGCAAAAATTTATAATTAACTAACCCGTGCTAACTTCGTTCAGGTTCTTCGAATTCTGACCAGTCACGAAAAGCGCTCTTCCAGGAACCGTTGACTTTGACTTTTCTGGGACAACTTTTTGAGTCACCACCCCCGTTAGACTTGGTTTCGCTACAGTGTAATCTCGAGCGATATGTCCTTCCTTTCCACAGTTATAACATACCTTAAACTGTTGTGGACAGTTTGGGCTGATATATCCTTCTTTTCCGTACTTATAGCATATGACCGGTGGTCGTTCTCCTCCCTTGGAATCAGTTGCTGCTGGTGCTGACGTCTTCGTATTATCCTTGTTGAATCTCCTCTTTTTAAAATCTCCTCTCGACTCGCTTCTTCTATATTCATGGCCACGATTACCACCAGAGTGGTTGCCGTTCTTGTCCGTATTCTTCTTTCTCCGCTGGTTATCATTGTTCTGATGACTGCTGTCACCAGTATGATCCTAGTTGTGGTCCCTCGATTGACCGTACTCGTTATCTCGCTCTAATAATTGAGCCTTGTTTACAACATCTGAATATAAAGAAAATTTATGAGAGCTAAGATATTGCCGAATCTCGGGTTTTAGACCTCTCAGAAACATCCTTGTCATTCGTTCCTCATTTTTGACCAAATGAGGTGCAAACCTGGATAACTCTGCAAACTTCGCCTCGTACTGGGACACCGTCATGTTATTTTGTTCCAGACTGATAAACTCCACCTCCTTCATATGACGAATACTTTCAGGAAAGTACTTGTCATTAAACAGTTTCTGAAACGTTTCCCAGGACATGTTGAGTGCGTCAGGCTGGGTACGCTTCACAGACTCCCACCAGTAGTCTGCCTCACCGCGGAACATAAAAGTGGCGAATGGAACCTTCTGTTCCTCCGTGCATCCCAAGACATCGAATATCTTGGTAATTTGCTTGACCCACGTTTCTGCCATGATCGGATCCGGCTTTCCCTTAAATTCTAGTGGTCCCAATTCTTTGAACTGCTTAGCTGTGACAAACCGCGCGTTGTTATCATTTCCACCCGTATTCTGCACACGAGTCTCCCTCGTCTGATTTTGCATGAACTGCAAAAAGCTCCTAAACATTCCATCATTCATCGTTTGCTCGGTAACGTTGTTTACAGGAGGAACATTGTCAGCCTGTTGCACGTTCTCCTCGTTGGTGAGTATAGGCATCTCCACCATCTCATTTACTCCACTGTTAACATTCTCAGTCGACATTCTCAAATACTGCCATAAAACAAAGGTTAATTTAACAAATTAACATATCACATAATATCCCTATATTATGACCGACCAACAAATAAGCTTAGGTAGGACACACTAGCGAAGGATTTACTCGTCTCTCCCCTCCTAGTTCTATTCCCCGATCTCCGCCAGAGATCATATCCCTAAGCTCTGATACCAACTGTGACACCCCCAAAATAGGTATACAACACCCATTCTGAGTCGCCAAATACATGGTACAGAAAGCAAACTACAACTTCAATAATACAATTGTCGTGCAAAATACGACAACACATACTGTGAGTTAAAATACAAATATTGTCTTCTGGACAATATCCACACTCAAATAAATCCTCATTACAATTATTCAAACACTATTTTACAGAAATAGTGAGGACTGCTAAAACATCTTTCTAGAACCATCACTCCATATCCCGACTAGATCTTGCTATGTTCTCACCTCTTGAGAAGAAAAATGGAACAAAAAGGAAAAGGGTGAGCTCAACTAGCCCAGTAAAGAATATTATGACTAAGATAATATACAACAAATTATCGTTAGTCTTCAACAGGGAAAAATCTGATAGAATATAATCGACAACAAGTTTTAGATCAACAACTGCAGCGAAAACAGCAAACCATTAGAAGAGTCAAGTAGAGAAAGAATTCTACTATCTTCTAAGATTTAAAAGTCCATCATCAATATTTTATCCTTGTAACATCAATAAATAATCATCTTTATCCAAATATTCATCTTTGCACTACAGGCCAAAGATATTCATTTGTATCACATGTCAGTCATGTTCATCTCAACACCTGAACATCTTTATACTACAGGCCAAAGATATATTCATCAAGTAATCATACATCTTTGCACTACAGGCCAAAGATATTCAGTAATATCATCATTTAGGACTGAGGATGATGAAAAATATCTTAAAGAGAACGAATCCAGTGAGACAGAAGGACAAATATTAGGGATTCATATAACTGTTATCCAAGATCAATAATACTTCATAATAATCAATTGTGAAGCAGAATTCAAAAATAAAGATCAAAACATGGATACAATCAAAGATAGTAACCATAATAGACATCTTGGACAAAAAGAAAAATTTTTTATTTTTCGGTGAATAGTGCCGTATTCGTGAATAGTATCGTATACGTGAATAGTGCCGTATACGTGAATAGTATCAATATTTCAGCATAATGATATTGAAGAAAATAATATCATTAAGAAGAAAATAATATCCCTTACCTCAAAATATCAGTACTTCTGGTCGGAATATCGGTATAAGGCTGAAAGAAACTTGCTCTGATGAATAGAAACTCTCAAAGTATCTAAATACTCACAAAATACACTCAATAATCTAGAGAGAGAAAGAGAGAAAACTTGTTTCTGATGTGATTTTCAATTCTAACTTAGCCCTCTATTTATAAGAAAATGTTAGCACGCTGAATCAGACTTAACTTGTAACCTGATGGCTTTACCTACTATTATTCTCACTCACCACATTTGAATAAAAATCTCAGCACATTTCTTCACCAACCAAGAGTGGGGCCCACAAATTCTAGAATTTTCCATCAAAATGATAAACTCCGAAAATTCAACAATTTCTGAACCTGTCATCTCGTAAAATTCATAATAAATCATACGTTCATTTTTAACGGTTCAAAATTTGTGAACATATACTCAACTTATATATGTATAATATATCCAAAAATTACCACGATCCAACGGTTGGATTAAAAATTATAACCCCCGCAAAAATATCTCAAAAACCCTGATTTTTAATACCTCAATTCCGACAAAAATACTGATTAAAACCTCAACATTAACTCCTTCATTTTTAACCACAAAAATATATTCCTCATTTATATCCACATAAAATAAATATTTCCTTATCATATGAATCAATAATTAATTATTAACAAATAATATTACAGAATCACATTTATGACAACCAGGCCGTTCCCAGGAAAGAGGGGGCTTTCCAATAAGGATTTCTCCTTACTGACGCGCAATTAGATGACCAAACCTCTCCTTAGACAGAACTTTCTAGACATTGCCAATAATGTTATCTAATAATATTATTCAAATAATATGAATTATTGATCTGATAAAGGAAAATACTGTGCAGCAACAATTATTGAAATAACAATATAAAATATCAACGCAACAATTATTAAATCAATAAAATAAAATATTGAACAATAACTACTGTAACAATTATTGAGTAGTGCCTTTTTATAAGAATCAATAATTGGTGCAATACCGTGTGCTACTGTATTTTAACCACCGGGTATTCCAACAGTATTAACGGTAACAACTACGCCGTTATTTATAAATAACTTATACTTGTCGTTTTTTTCATCCAATCGCTTTCCGTTATGGGGCCCACACAAGGCTGCGCCGTCGTACGAATATTTCTCGACAGTAAGAATATTCCACGACCAAACGAATATTACTCGACAAAATAAATATTTTATAACCACTTGCTTATTTTACAAAATTTGCACATTTCACCCATAACTAAAGTATTATATCAAATTAACCCCTTATTATTCACAATAATATTTAGAGAAAATTTGATTTTATTCATTAATAAGTTGGGGTCTTACATAATTGCGCGCCAGTAAGGAGAAATCCTTATTGGAAAGCCCCCTCTTTCCTAGGAACGGCCTGGTTGCCAGTACTGTGATTCTGTAATATTATTTGTGTATAATTAATTATTGATTTATATGATGAGAAAAATATTGATTTTATGTGGATATAGATGGAGAAAATTTTTAATGTAACAATTGTTGAAAATTAATATTTTATCTTCTTTTTGATAAAATAATTCATTTAAATATATTATTTTAATAATATATTGATGGTGATATTTTTACAATGAATGTGGGATATATGAGTATATGAGGAGGAATAGTATTTTTGTGGCATTAAATGATTAACACATATTTTGTGTGTTGGTGGACACAATTCTTGACTGAAAATTTATTATTGACTGTAAAATCGTCCGTTTGTGGATTTCGGTCAATTTTTGTTTAGAATTTGGAAAAACTATCTTCTGCAAAGTTGTAGAGAATTGAATTTCCTATAAAAACTCGCGAGTTCGAATTTTCTGATAAAAATACTATTTATTATGAATTATTGAAGTTCTAAAGTTCCGAAATAATTGATTTTTAGAAGTTTTATTTATTATTTTGAAGAAAAATATTTTTTGGCATTTAAGTGGGCTAACATGTGATATAAATGGGCTGAGATCAGATGTATAGAGGTGGGCTAAGGAAAATTTGATAAATATATTAATATTATATTAAATTTTCTGCTTTGGTGTTCTAAGCATTTTCCTATAAATAGGGTGCTTAGGTTAGAATTGAAAATCACACCAGAAACACAAGTTTTTCTCTATTTCTCTCTCTATATCGAGCGTATTCTCGTGAGTATTTGATACTTTGAGTGTTGCTATACAGTGCAAGTTTTCTTTAGCACTATATCTAGTATTCCAGTCAGAAGTACCGTCTTTCCGAGGTAAGGGATGTTATTTCTTCTTAAATGATATTATTTTCTCCAATATCATTATGCCGAAGTATTGATTTGAATTTTTTATCAAATTTGAAACTTTTCATGTCGGGGTTACTATTCATGAGTTACTATTCACCGAAAAATGAAATTTTCTTCTTTTCGTCCAAAATATCTATTCTGGATACTAGTTTTGATTGTATCCATGTTTTGATCATTCTTAAATTTTACTCTACTATGATTATTTATGAGGTATTTTTGGACATGGAATAGCTGAAATACGAATCCTTAATATTTATTATTTTGTTTCACTGGATTCGTTTCCTTTAAAATATTTTTCATCATCCTCAGTCCTAAATGATGATATAATTGAACATCTTTGGCCTTTAGTGCAAAGATTAATGATTTCTGATGAATATCTTTGGCCCGTAGTGCAAAGATGAACAGGTGTTTAGATGAACATGACCAACTGGTGAATATCTTTGGCCTGTAGTGCGAAGATGAATATTGATTGATGTTACAGGGATAAAATACTGATGATGGACTTTTAAATTCATAGATAATAGTAGATTTCATTCTCTACGTAACTCTTCTATGAATTATTATTTTTCGCTGCGAATATTGATTTAAAACTTGTTTTCTATTGTATTCTATTATATTTTTTCCCTGTTGAAGACTAACGATAATTTATTCTATGTTATCTTAGTCATAATGTTCTTTACTGGGCTAGTTGAGCTCACCCTTTTCCTTTTTGTTCTATTTTTCTCAGGAGGCGAGAATGTAGCGAGTACTAGTCGGGGTATGGAATGATGGTTCTAGAAGTTATTTTAGTAGTTCTCACCATTTTTATGAAATAATGTATCAATAATTGTAATGAGGACTTATTTGAGTGTGGATATTGTCTAGATGACAATATTTGTATTTAAACTCACAGTTCTTATGTTGTAATAGTAAAGATGTAGTTGTTTCTGTACCATGTTATTGACGACTCAGAATAGGTGTTGTATACCTGTTTTGGGGGCGTCACAGTTGGTATCAGAGCTTAGGGATATGATCTTTGGCGGAGATCGGGGAATAGAACTAGGAGGGGAGAGACGAGTAAATCCTTCGCTAGTGTGTCCTACCTAAGCTTATTTGTTGGTCGGTCATAATATAGGGATATTATGTGATATGTTAATTTGTTAAATTAACCTTTGTTTTATAGCAGTATTTGAGAATGTCGACTGAGAATGTTAACAGTGGAGTAAATGAGACGGTGGAGATGCCTATACTCACCAACGAGGAGAACGTGCAACAGGCTGGCAATGTTCCTCCTGTGAACAACACCACTGAGCAGACGGTGAACGATGAGATGTTTAGAAGCTTTTTGCGATTCATGCAAAACCAGACGAAGGAGATTCCTGTTCAAAATATAGGAAGAAGCAATGGCAACGCACAGCTGGTCACAGCCAAGCAGTTCAAAAAGTTGGGACCACCAGAATTCTGGGGAAAGCCGGATCCGATTAAGGCGGAGATATGGGTCAAGCAAATTACCAAGATATTTGATGTCTTGGGATGCACGGAGGAACAGAAGGTTCCATTCGCCACCTTTATGTTCCGTGGCGAGGCAGACTACTGGTGGGAATCTGTGAAGCGTACCCATCCAATCGCACTCAGCATGTCTTGGGAGACATTTCAGAAACTATTCAATGATAAGTACTTTCCTGAAAGTATTCGTCATATGAAGGAGGTAGAGTTTATTAGACTGGAGCAGAATAACATGACGGTGTCCCAGTACGAGGCGAACTTTGCAGAGTTGTCCAGGTTTGCACCTCATTTGGTGGAAAATGAGGAACGTATGACGCGGATGTTTCTGAGAGGTTTGAAACCCGGCATACGTCGATATCTCATTTCTCATAAATTTTCTCTCTATTCAGATGTTGTCAACAGGGCTCAATTATTAGAGCGAGATAACGAGTACGGTCAACCGAGGGACCACAACCAGGATCATATCGATGACAACAGTCATCAGAACAATGATAACCAGCGGAGAAAGAAAAATACAGACAAGAACGGCAACCACTCTGGTGGTAATCGTGGCTATGAAAATAGAAGAAGCGAGTTGGGAGGAGATTTTATAAAGAGGAGATTCAACAATGACAATACGAAGACGTCAGCACCAGCAGCAACTGGTTCCAAGGGAGGAGAACGACCACCGGTCATATGCTATAAATGTGGAAAAGAGGGACATATCAGCCCAAACTGTCCACAATAGTTCAAGGTATGCTATAATTGTGGAAAGGAACGACATATCGCTCGAGATTGTACGGTAGCGAAACCAAGTTCAGCGGGGACGGTGACTCAAAAGGCTGCCCCAGAAAAGTCAAAGTCAACGGTTCCTGGAAGAGCGTTTGTCGTGACTGGTCAGCATGCGAGGAACCCAAACGAGGTGATCACGGGTAAGCTAATCATAAATTCATGTTAAGTTTATACCTTACTAGATACCGGTGCTACCCATTCATTTATTTCTCCTGCTTGTGCTCAACGTTTAAACTTGACTCCGGAGGAATTAGACTTTGATTTATCTGTGGAGACTCCGTTAGGGGAAACTTTCATCACATCCACTGTTTATAAATCTTGTTTGATCCAAGTTGGCACCATCACCTTACCTGTTGTCCTTATCTCTTTAAAGATACTTGCATTTGACGTGATTTTAGGATTTGATTGGTTAACTACTCATCATGCCAAAATTGATTGTTTTCGTAAGGTGGTTAGTTTTCATATTCCTAATCAACCTGTTGTTCGAATTCAAGCAACAAAGCCATTAAAATCAATCACCGTCATATAAAGTCATAAAGTCATTCGTTTATTGAAAAACGGATGTCAAGCTTTTCTTAGCCCATGTTATGGATTTGAATAAAGACACGTCAAATTTGAATAATATTCCTGTTGTTAGTAACTTTCCTGACGTATTTCCTGAAGAACTTCCCGGTCTACCCCCAGAACGTGAAGTTGAATTCTTTATTGATCTTGAACCTGGTACAAAGCCTATTTCTAAAACCCCATATCGAATGGCTCCGATTGAACTTCAGGAGTTAAAAGTCCAACTACAAGAGTTGTTGGACATCGGCTTCATTCGTCCTAGTACATCTCCTTGGGGTGCTCCTGTTTTATTTGTAAAGAAGAAAGACGGGAGTATGCGACTTTGTATCGATTACCGGGAATTAAACCATGTCACCATCAAGAATAGGTATCCGCTACCTCGTATTGATGACCTGTTTGACCAGTTACAAGGAGCACAATTCTTTTCAAAAATCGATCTTCGTTCTGGATATCATCAGCTGAAGGTTAAAACTGAGGATATTCCGAAGACTGCCTTTAGAACTCGGTACAGGCATTATGAATTCTTAGTCATGTCTTTTGGATTGACTAATGCTCCTACGGCTTTCATGGATATGATGAACCGAGTATTCAAGGATTATTTGGATCAGTTCGTTGTTGTCTTTATTGATGACATCCTCATATATTCCAAAAGCCGTGAAGATCATGAGCACCATTTAAAGCTGGTACTCCAAAGGCTGCGTGAAAATAAGTTATATGCTAAGTTAAAGAAATGCAAGTTCTGGCTTGAGGAAGTAGCATTCCTAGGACACGTGGTGTCAAAACATGGAGTATCTGTGGACCCGGCGAAGATTGAAGCAATACAAAGCTGGGAGAAACCGAAGACGGTGACCGATGTACGTAGCTTTCTAGGCTTAGCTGGTTATTATCGGAGATTCGTAGAAGGGTTTTCTCGAATCGCTACCCCGTTAACTCAGCTGACTCGGAAGGATATCAAATTCGTATGGAGCGAAGAATGCGAGAAGAATTTCCAAGAGCTTAAGAGGAGACTCATTTCGGCACCTGTTCTGACAATACCATCTAGTTCGAATGGATTTGTTATCTACAGCGATGCTTCAGGCAAAGGGTTAGGATGTGTTCTCATGCAACGTGGGAAAGTCATAGCCTATGCCTCGCGACAACTTAAAGAATATGAGAGTAATTATCCTACTCATGATCTAGAGTTGACAGCAGTCGTTTTCGCGCTAAAGATCTGGAGGCACTATCTATATGGGGAGGAAGTGGAGATATATTCAGACCATAAAAGCCTCAAATATTTCTTCACTCAAAAAGAACTCAACATGCGGCAACGACGTTGGCTCGAGCTGTTGAAAGATTACGACCACACTATTCAATACCATCCTGGAAAAGTAAACGTGGTAGCTGACGCGTTGAGTAGAAGATCATATGCAGGAACGAGTGCGATGATGTCAAGTATACGCGTAGAACCAACTTTAATCGATAAAGTTAAAGTTGCTCAAGCTACAGACCCTGAGACACCCCCAAATCCGGGTACTTCGATTCCACGGGATTTGGTGTTCACTTTACAAGCATCATCTATCTATCTACCCATAAATAATATCAAATCATACAATAGATAGAAAATAAAATCTTCCCTTTAAGGGTTACAACATCTGAATAATAATAATACAATCCCAGGTTAACTAACCTTAAAACATCTGTGCGGAATTCTAAACAAATAAGTCTTAAACATAAATACATCATCAATTAAAATAAGAAGTCTTCATCACTTGCTAACTTTGCCCTTGCCTTTACTAGTGGAAGGTTCATCACTTCTTTCATTCTTAACTGCAATGTTATTATTAAGCAAGAGTGAGCACAAATGCCCACAAGTATAATAATGAAATAACAATATAATAACATGCGAATAAATCAAAGACGTCTGAATAAGAGCTTAACTTTTGAATCAAGAATGAATAACAAGAATCAAAAGAATTCTGAGGGTCATAAGACCTTGAACTATGTCCTAGGTTATCAAGGATTATTCTTGAAACCTTTAACAGTCATAAGACTATGGACCTTCTTCTCGTACTTAGGGGGATCAGCCCTTAGTACCATACTGTGCACAATATCTTAACGCTAACGCATAAGTGAATCCCTTTGCAGGGTTGTTCAACTCAGTTTGACATTCGAATCCGCACCAAAGGAAGTTTGGTTTGGATAATTCAATAAGGGTTCTGAAATTTAGAACGTCCATCAACTAAGGACTAGTTGAATCAATAAGGTTCACTAGTCTAAAAGGTTCAACAATAACGATGTTTAATTTGAATAATAATCTCAAATGTATACAATAGAACAATTATTGTATAACTGAATCATGCTTTGACAATATAAATAATCTGTAATATCATACTTGAACTTGAATAATAGAAATAATAACTTATTCAAGGTAATTAATAATCTTGAAAGATATTAAAAAGTAGGGTTAAGAAACTTACCTTGCTTGTAGATTACACTTTAACTAACTCGTTCTTTGAATTAAAAATCCTACATACCATTCACATACACAATACCAGTTAATTATAACTTAACTAATCATTATAAACTCTTTCTCTTTGACTACTTTAATTATTCGACTAAACTTAGTCAAATTTTCACTTTGTCACATCATTTGTACTTCGTGAATTACCAAACTAATTATGTAATTTAATAATTCAATCACATGTAATTATGTTATTTACATGTTAAACATCTATTTTATCATCACATTATACCTCTAACATGTTTATATGTTCATTACATAAATTTACTAACATATTGTTAGACTTAGACATTTTAAAAAAATACATTTCTGACATTTTCTGGAGAGTGGCGCTGCGGCGCCACTGTTACACATAATCTTCGCGCTGTGGCGCTATGGCGCTGCAGCCGGACACTCGGCGCTGCGGCTCCGTGGCGCTGTGGCTCGAGTCATGGCGCTACGGCACGATGGCGCTGCGGCGCGAGAAATGAACTGGTAGCCGGCGCTGCGG
This sequence comes from Panax notoginseng, assembly GCA_016801055.1. NCBI lineage: Eukaryota > Viridiplantae > Streptophyta > Magnoliopsida > Apiales > Araliaceae > Panax > Panax notoginseng. Next base: position 207,293,707 of record CM029018.1, on the reverse strand, counting down.
CGCGGCACACCAGACACAGAAATGGCAGTTCGCGAAAAATCGCAGAACATGCCAATTTCTTATTTTCTACTCGAAATTAAACATACCCATATGCTATAATTTATATATAATCATTACCCAACATTTATATACTGACAAAACCAATTTTAAACACTTATTAACAGATTTAAAGCCTAACAAAATTACTGACTTTGATGTTTTTGAAGTTTTTGAACAAAACACATAATTTAGCCGTACGGATTCGTTATAACACCGAATCCGTTCGTTTAAGGCTTGATCTCTTCGTATTAACATGCTCAATAATATAAGGGTGTAAAATTTATGGATAATATATGATCAATACATCAATTATCACGTATAAGGCCATATGGCCATATCACGTACTCTGTTTATTTTGAAAAACGTACGTACGACATGCTTTCATGAATTTGATGATATGATTTGTGAAATATATATAATTAAATACGATTTGATATATCATAACACACATACAACTCATAATCAATACTCCTAACTCAATTACAGAGGTTAAACCAAAACTTTGAAAGCCATTTTCTTATAAAAACTTAATGACGTAAAAACAGAATTTCAGAAGGAGAAGATTACCCAACGCGTAGTGTGGATTTTAGTAAGAGATGAATTCCTTCTCAATCACTGACTCACAATCCTCCTCAACAATTATTAGATTCTCTCTAACTAGTTTTATCAGACTTAGAATATGAAAGAAAAACATAAGACGTCGTATTCAAATAGACCGATGCGCATTATGGTCAGTTACCCATCATGGGTTAACTGGCCATAACTCCTTTTAAAGCCATGTTTGTCTAGTTTGAAAAGTTTTCAAATACTATTTAATTTAATAAAGTTATATCATATAGTTGAATAAATGTCACACTCAATTCAAATATCTTATTTAATTTAATATAAATAAAATATAATAATTTCTCATAATTTCGCATAGTCACATAATTAATTATCTCATAAATAAAAAAAATGTCAATTTAATAAATCTCTAATTAATAATTAAATTAAAATACCAATATGCTTATTAAATATTTCTTTTAATACAATAAGCTCACATAATCACATACTTTGATAATAAAAATTCTCTATATTAATTTAATAAATGTAACACATAAAAATAAATTAATCTACCACAATTGCATCGATTAATTATTAAATCATCAAAAATATTTATTTAATTCAATAAATATTAAAATTAAATTACAAAATTCTCGTTCGTCACAGACCCGGAGCTGATGCGTATGAAGAAGAAAGTGCAAGAAGGTGCTATTCCAGAAGCAAGAATCGATGAAGAAGGAATACTTCGAGTTCACTCCAGACTTTGTGTTTCTAACGATTCTGATTTGAAGTACAAGATCATGATGGGGGGCACACAATACACCATTTGCAATCCATCTTGGAAGTACTAAAATGTATCGTGATCTTCGACATACATTTTGGTGGAACAATATGAAGAGAGAGATTGCAAAGTTTATCTCGAGGTGTTTAACTTGTCAACGTGTAAAGGCGGAGCATCAAGTACCAAAGGGTCCATTGCAACCACTTGAGATTCCGAAATGAAAGTGGGAACACATTACCATGGATTTCGTTACGGGTCTTCCCACGGTTTCTCAAGGTATAAATGCTATTTGGGTTATAGTTGATAGATTAACCAAGTCTGCTCATTTCTTGCCGATACGGGAGACTTATTCCCTTGAACGTCTTGCTAGTATGTACGTGAATGAGATTGTAAGGTTGCATGGCATGCCAGTATCCATAGTTTCGGATCGTGACCCAAGATTCACTTCAAGATTTTGGGTTAGCTTGCAAAAAGCAATGGGAACGGATTTACGGTTCAGTTCGGCATACCATCCTCAAACGGACGGGCAATCAGAGAGGACTATTCAAACTCTTGAAGATCTATTAAGACTTTGTGTCCTAGATTTCAAAGGAAGTTGGGATAAGTACCTACCATTGGTGGAATTCTCCTACAACAACAGTTATCAGGCAAGTATAGGTGTGGCTCCCTTTGAAGCATTGTATGGACGAAAGTGTCGCTCTCCAGTATGTTGGGATGAGGTAGGAGAAGCAACGTTGTTGGGACCAGAGTTGGTACGAATGACTACAGAGAAGATCCAAACGATTCGACAACGTATACAAATGGCACATGATCTACAAAAGAGTTATGTGGATTTTCATCGAAAGGACGTGGAATTTGACATTGGGGATCATGTATTATTACGTGTAGTTCCATGGAAAGGAGTTACAAGATTTGGGAAGAAAGAAAAGCTCAATCCACGATTTATTGGTCCATTTCAGATTCTTGACCGAGTAGAAAATGTGGCCTATAGACTCGCGTTACCTCCAAGTATGTCTCGTGTTCATAATGTTTTTCATATATCTGTGCTTCGTAAATATGTGAAAGACCCGAACCACGTTATTGAGTTAGAACCGGACGAGATAACCGAAGACTTAACGTACGAGGAGATACCTGTCAAGATCTTGGATAGGAAGGAGCATGTCCTACGCACGAAGGTCATACCACAAGTTAAAGTTTTGTGGAGAAACCATGCTATTGAGGAAATGACCTGAGAGTTAGAAACGGAAATGAAAGCGAGGCATCCTCATCTTTTTGAAACACCAGGTACGTATGTCAATTTCGAGGACGAAATTTCATAAGGAGGGGAGGTTGTAAGACCCCAAATTATTAATAAATGAAATTTAATTTTCTCTATTTATTATTCTGAAATAGTAAAGGTTGATTTGATTAATGTGGTTAGTTATGGGTAAAATGCGCAAATATTTTAAATAAGCAAGTGGTTATAAAATATTCATTGTTGTCGGGGAATATTCGCTTGGTCGTGGAATATTCTTACTGTCGGAAAATATTCGTACGACGGCGCAGTCTTTTGTGGGCCCCATAACGGAAAGCGATTGGATGAAAAAAACGACAAAAATAAGTTGTTTATAAATAACGGCGTAGTTGTTACCGTTAATACTGTTGGAATACCCGGTGGTTAAAACACGGTAATACGCGTTGTTGCACAGTAGCACACGGTATTGCACCAATTATTGATTCTTACGTAAGAAGGCATTACTCAATAATGGTTACAGTAATTACTGTTCAATATTTTATTTTATTGATTAAATAATTGCTACATTGATATTTTATAATTGTCATTACGCAGTATTTTCTATTATCGGAGCAATAATTCATATTATCTGAATAATATTATTAGATAATATTATTGGCAATGTCTAGAAAGTTCTGTCTAAGAAGTTGTTTGGTCATCTAATTGCGCGCCAGTAAGGAGAAATCCTTATTGGAAAGCCCCCTCTTTCCTAGGAACGGCCTGGTTGCCAGTACTGTGATTCTGTAATATTATTTGTCTATAATTAATTATTGATTTATATGATGAGGAAAATATTAATTTTATGTGGATATAGATGGAGAAAAATTATAATGTGACAATTGTTGAAAATTAATATTTTATCTTTTTTTTTGATAAAATAATTCATTTAAATATATTATTTTAATAATATATTGATGGTGATATTTTTACAATGAATGTGGAATATATGAGTATATGAGGAGGAAGAGTATTTTTGTGGCATTAAATGATTAACACATATTTTGTGTGTTGGTGGACACAATTCTTGACTGAAAATTTATTATTGACTGTAAAATCGCCCGTTTGTGGATTTCGGTCAATTTCTGTTTAGAATTTGGAAAAACTTTCTTCTGCAAAGTTGTAGAGAATTGAATTTCCTATAAAAATTCACGAGATTCGAATTTTCTGATAAAAGGGCTATTTATTATGAATTATTGAAGTTCTGAAGTTCCGAAATAATTGATTTTTAGAAGTTTTATTTATTATTTTGAAGAAAAATGTTTTTTGGCATTTAAGTGGGCTAACATGTGATATAAATGGTCTGAGATCAGATGTCTAGAGGTGGGCTAAGGAAAATTTGATAAATATATTAATATTATATTAAATTTTCTGCTTTGGTGTTCTAAGCATTTTCTTATAAATAGGGTGCTTAGGTTAGAATTGAAAATCACACCAAAAACACAAGTTTTTCTCTATTTCTCTCTCTATATCGAGCGTATTCTTGTGAGTATTTGATACTTTGAGTGTTGCTATACGGTGCAAGTTTTCTTCAGCACTATATCTAGTATTCCAGTCAGAAGTACCGTCTTTTCGAGGTAAGGGATGTTATTTCTTCTTAAATGATATTATTTTCTCCAATATCATTATGCCGAAGTATTGATCTGAACTTTTTATCAAAGTTAGAACTTTTCATGTCGGGGTTACTATTCATAAGTTACTATTCACGAGTTACTATTCACCGAAAAATAAAATTTTCTTCTTTTCGTCCAAAATATCTATTCTGGATACTACCTTTGATTGTATCCATGTTTTGATCATTCTTGAATTTTACTCCACTATCGTTATTTATGAGGTGTTTTTGGACATGGAATAGCTGAAATACGAATTCTTAATATTTATTATTTTGTTTCACTGGATTCGTTTCCTTTAAAATATTTTTCATCATCCTCAGTCCTAAATGATGATATAATTGAATATCTTTGGCCTGTAGTGCAAAGATTAATGATTTTTGATGAATATCTTTGGCCCGTAGTGCAAAGATGAACAGGTGTTTAGATGAACATGACCAACTGGTGAATATCTTTGGCCTGTAGTGCAAAGATGAATATTGATTGATGTTACAGGGATAAAATGCTGATGATGGACTTTTAAATTCATAGATAATAGTAGATTTCATTCTCTACGTAACTCTTCTATGAATTATTATTTTCCGCTGCGAATATTGATTTAAAACTTATTGTCTATTGTATTCTATTATATTTTTTCCCTGTTGAAGACTAACGATAATTTATTCTATGTTATCTTAGTCATAATGTTCTTTATTGGGCTAGTTGAGCTCACCCTTTTCCTTTTTGTTCCATTTTTCTCAGGAGGCGAGAATGTAGCGAGTACTAGTCGGGGTATGGAATGATGGTTCTAGAAGTTATTTTAGTAGTTCTCACCATTTTTGTGAAATAATGTATCAATAATTGTAATGAGGACTTATTTGAGTGTGGATATTGTCTAGATGACAATATTTGTATTTAAACTCACAGTTCTTATGTTGTAATAGTAAAGATGTAGTTATTTCTGTACCATGTTATTGACGACTCAGAATAGGTGTTGTATACCTGTTTTGGGGGCGTCACAATAATTATGAACTAAACATGAACATGGACATAAACATACATTTTGTACAATTAAAACTAAACATACATTTTAATGAAAATCATTGTCTGATGAGTCAGAATCATTTTGTACAAGTATCGGAGATTCATAACCATCTTCTTCAGATTCTGTGTCAGTGTTAGTCAATAACTCTTCCTCAATATCACTATCATCTGGCACAATAACTGTCTCGGGATCCAATTCATCAGGTTCATCTCCACCCTCTAACTGGATTACATCATTGTTGTCCTCTATATTTATTATAGGAGGTCTCTGAAACATTTCCTCTTGGTAGAAATCCTCGTCTATTACTTGGACACGACTATGCGCGGGAGTATGAATTACAACTTGCCAATCTGTAGGCGGTCTATCCCTTTTCCTAACAGGACTTGGAGTGTAGTATACTTGTACTGTTTGAGTTGGTAAAACAAACGGTTCGTTGGAATACACAGACCTATGGAGATCAATATCGACGATTCCATGTCTGTCAACACGTATCCCTTTTTCTGAATCAAACCAACGGCACTTGAACAAGTGAATATGACCCCCGTACGTGCCCTTGTACGACAACTCTACGATTTCCTCCAACTTCCCATAAAAGGCACGACCAACACAATAATGATTAAATGCAAATTAAAGCAGTAAAAAGTTCAGGAGTATACTATAAATTTAGAGTTCCAAAAACTCGCACTTTCATTTTTGCAAGCTTCTATCTTTACTTTACACATGAGCTAAATAATTAACTTACTTCTGATTAGATAACTAGTCTCTTAGTTCTTTAACTTCAGAGTATGATATTGCTTTTGTTCATTAATATCTTTATGGGTTCGGTGAGAAACTAAGCGCGTGTTACTTAGTTTATTTTAGCAGTGAATATCTAATGAAATTGAAGTTAGTTTATTTTAGCAATGGAAAACTTCCTAATGGATAGATCTAAAGAATGAACTACAATCTTCAGAGTGTCTTAATTGCTTGGATAGCTTGGATACAACAGTATATTCTATTATTTTTATTATATTTAGTAATGGAACTAAGTAAATGTTATTTAGTTATATTTTATTTTATTTTAATTATATATATAATGGTATTATATTTAATATGATATTATATTTTAATTTATATGATATTATATTTTAATTTTATTATATTACCACCATCATATTTAATCATATTTGCATAAGGGTTTTTGTTTGGATGGTAAAGCTTCAATTTGTTGCTTGAAGGTATCTTTTCAAAAATAGATATGGTTCATTTGTTGCTCCTCATTTTGTATATGATAATTATTTTACTAGATATTTTTAGTAAAGAGTATAGCTTATACCTATTGTTTGTAAATGGCACATGTTTATGATCTTGCCTAGTTTTTGTAATGCTAATAAATGTTTCTAAGTCAAATAGTAGGCAACCTTAAAATTTTAAACCAAGTTTATCTCTAAATGTGGTTGATTGATTGTTTTACATTTTTTGTGGCAAGCAAGGTCATATCGATAATGAACTGGGCTCATTAATTTTTTGACGTAGTACTATATTGACTGCAACAAATTCAATAAACCATTTTCACTTGCAAAGCCACTAACTAGTTGGGCATTTCTACATGCTACAACTCCGCCATACCTAAACACAGATTCTCTAATTCTACAGCTTGAACCTTAGAACGAGACTAACATTACACCACTAACTATTTAAACTCTTAATGAGAAGCTCAAACAAAACTTAGTTTCCTTTTCTGCATAGAGTCTAAATCTCGTAGTACATGAACAAAGGTCTAGTCCCCTACATTTTAATTATCACAAGAAAAGGCTCGACTTTTCTGTTTCCCCAATAAAACAGAATGTTATCACCACCTCCTAACTGAAAACACCAACACTGCTCTTGTATACTAAAATCACTTCTCCTCCAAATTATTGAAAACGTTGCTTTGCTCATTCAAACAGAAACTATCTGAATAAAAATTACACAAAGTCATAAATCAAATAAATAGATAATTAGAAATAGGGTTAATCCTAATTCAGTATGTGTACTAAATTAACTCAAGAACTAAAACATTACAGTACGAAGAGAAATTTTTATACTAAAACAACTCTCGGCTCGACAATAAATTAGTACACATACTGAATTAGGGTTACCTGTGGCGGCAACGATGGCAGTGGACAATGGCGACGAGCGACGGTGATCAATTTCTCCCTCCCTCTTAATTCTCTTCTCCTCCTTCTCCGTCTTCTCCCTATTCTGTTCTCCCTCTTTTCTTCTCTCGTCTGCTGAAAGAACGAAAGCATAAGTCTAAATAAGTGCAAGACTATCAGCGACCGCCACCAGCGACCACATGCGGTCGTTGATTTTTAATGACATGGAGGAATTAGCGACCGCCTGCAGTCGCTGATATACATTGGTCGCACAAAACAAACGCGCCAACTTTTGGCACCAATTTTTGGGAGGGAAATTCGTGGCAGCGACCGAACAGCGACCGCGTGCGGTCGCTGATATTAACTAGCGACTAGATTAAAGTGCGGTCGCTATTAGTATTATCAGCGACTGGACATGTGGTCGCTGATACTATTGGTCGTTGTTAGGCCATTTTCTTGTAGTGATTTTTTTTGTTTTTTTTTAAAACAACTAAAAAAAAAGTTAATATTTTATGGAACTGAAATTTTTACATAATACAGTATTTTGGGTGAGATTTGGATACATATAACAAAACAGTCTGTACATAAACATTCTAGTTCCATAAATTATTAAAAAAATAGTTGTTTTAAAAAAAAAGCAAAAAAAAAAAATTTCCTCATTTTAAGATAATGCGGGAGTCCGGATAGGAACCGGACCCTATATTTATATAAAGTAACTATGAATATTAATATAAAGTAAATATTATATATAATATTATAATATTTGCTTTATAATATTTGTAAGACCCCAAATTATTAATAAATGAAATTTAATTTCCTCTATTTATTATTCTGAAATAGTAAGGGTTGATTTGATTAATGTGGTTAGTTATGGGCAAATATTTTAAATAAGCAAGTGGTTATAAAATATTCATTGTTGTCGGGGAATATTCGCTTGGTAATTTGCTTGACCCACGTTTCCGCCATGATCGGATCCGGCTTTCCCTTAAATTCTGGTGGTCCCAATTCTTTGAACTGCTTGGCTGTGACAATCCGCGCGTTGTTATCATTTCCACCTGTATTCTGCACACGAGTCTCCCTCGTCTGATTTTGCATGAACTGCAAAAAGCTCCTAAACATTCCATCATTCATCGTTTGCTCGGTAACGTTGTTTACAGGAGGAATATTGCCTTCCTGTTGTACGTTCCCCTGGGTGGTGATCAAAGGTGACTCCACGGTCTGATTTACTCCATTATTAACGTTCTCAGCTGCCATTCTTAAATACTGCCATAAAACAAGGGTTAATAGTCATGTCATATATTATCCCTATAATCTGACCGACCAAATAAATACCAAATAAACTTAGTCAGGTCATACTAGCGAAGGAATTTCCCGTCTCTCCCCTCCTAGTTCTTGTCTCACATCTCAGCCAGGGATCATATCCCTAAGCTCTGATACCAACTGTGACGCCCCTAAAATAGGTATACAACACCCATTCTGAGTCACCAAATACATGGTACAGAAAGCAAACTACAACTTCAATAATACAATTGTCGTGCAAAATACGACAACACATACTGTGAGTTTAATTACAAATATTGTCTTCTGGACAATATCCACACTCAAATAAATCCTCATTACAATTATTCAAACACTATTTTACAGAAATAGTGAGGACTGCTAAAATATCTTTCTAGAACCATCACTCCATACCCCGATTAGATCCTGCTATGTTCTCACCTCCTGAGAAGAAAAATGGAACAAAAAGAAAAAGGGTGAGCTCAAATAGCCCAGTAAAGAATATTATGACTAAGATAATATACAACAAATTATCGTTAGTCCTCAACAGGGAAAAATCTGATAGAATATAATCGACAACAAGTTTTAGATCAACAACTACAGCAGAAACAGCAAACCATTAGAAGAGTCAAGTAGAGAAAGAATTCTACTATCTTCTAAGATTTAAAAGTCCATCATCAATATTTTTTCCCTGTAACATCAATTAATAATTATTTTTATCCAAATATTCATCTTTGCACTACAGGCCAAAGATATTCATTTGTATCACCTATCAGTCATGTTCATCTCAACACCTGTTCATCTTTGCACTACAGGCCAAAGATATTCATCAAGTAATCATACATCTTTGCACTACAGACCAAATATATTCAGTAATATCATCATTTAGGACTGAGGATGATGAAAAATATCTTAAAGAGAACGAATCTAGTGAGACAGAAGGACAAATAGTAGGGATTCGTATAACAGTTTATTCAAGATCAATAATACTTCATAATAATCAATTGTGAAGCAGAATTCAAAAATAAAGAACAAAACATGGATACAATCAAAGAACGTAATCATAATAGACATCTTGGACAAAAAGGGAAAATTTTTATTTTTCGGTGAATAGTGCCGTATTCGTGAATAGTACCGTATACGTGAATAGTGCCGTATACGTGAATAGTAACTCCGACACAAAAAGTTTCAAATTTGATAAAAACTCATATCAATATTTCAGCATAATGATATTGAAGAAAATAATATCATTTAAGAGGAAAATAATATCCCTTACCTCAAAATATCAGTACTTCTGGTCGGAATACCGGTATAAGGCTGAAAGAAACTTGTTCTGATAAATAGAAACTCTTAAAGTATCTAAATACTCACAAAATACACTTAATAATCTAGAGAGAAAAAGAGAGAAAACTTGTTTCTGGTGTGATTTTTAATTCTAACTTAGCCCTCTATTTATAGGAAAATGTTAGCACGCCGAAGCAGACTTAACCTGCAACCTGATGGCTTTACCTGCTACTATTCTCACCCACCATATTTGAATAAAAATCTCAGCACATTTCTTCACCAACCAAGAGTGGGGCCCACCAATTCTAAAATTTTCCATCAAAATGATAAACTCCGAAAATTCAACAATTTCTGAACCAGTCATCTCGTAAAATTCATAATAAATCATACGTTCATTTTTAACGGTTCAAAATTTGTGGACATATACTCAACTTATATATGTATAACATATCCAAAAATTACCACGATCCAACGGTCGGATTAAAAATTATAACCCCCGCAAAATATCTCAAAAATTCTAATTTTTAATACCTCCATTCCGACAAAAATACTGATAAGAACCTCAACATTGACTCCTTCATTTTTAACCACAAAAGTATATCCCTCATTTATATCCACATAAAATAAATATTTCCTTATCATATGAATCAATAATTAATTATTCACAAATAAAATTACAGATTCACATTTATGACAACCAGGCCGTTCCCAGAAAAGAGGGGGCTTTCCAATAAGAATTTCTCCTTACTGGCGCGCAATTAGATGACCAAACCTCTCCTTAGACAGAACTTTCTAGACATTGCCAATAATATTATCTAATAATATTATTCAAATAATATGAATTATTGATCTGGTAATGGGAAATACTGTGCAGTGACAATTATTGAAACAACAATAATATAAAATATCAATGCAGCAATTATTGAATCAATAAAATAAAATATTGAATAATAACTACTGTAACAATTATTGAGTAGTGCCTTCTTACGTAAGAATCAATAATTGGTGCAATACCGTGTGCTGCTGTATTTTAACCACCGGGTATTCCAACAGTATTAACGGTAACAATTATGCCGTTATTTATAAATAACTTATACTTGTCGTTTTCTTCATCCAATCGCTTTCCATTATGGGGCCCACACAAGGCTGCGCCGTCGTACGAATATTCCCCGACAGCAAGAATATTCCACGACCAAACGAATATTCCCCGACAAAATGAATATTTTATAACCACTTGCTTATTTTGCAAAATTTGCACATTTCACCCATAACCAAAGTATTATATCAAATTAACCCCTTATTATTCACAATAATATTTAGAGAAAATTTGATTTTATTCATTAATAAGTTGGGGTCTTACATTATCTGAATAATATTATTAGATAATATTATTGGCAATGTCTAGAAAGTTCTGTCTAAGGAGAGGTTTGGTCATCTAATTGCGCGCCAGTAAGGAGAAATCCTTATTGGAAAGCCCTCTCTTTCCTGGGAACGGCCTGGTTGCCAGTACTGTGATTCTGTAATATTATTTGTATAATTAATTATTAATTTATATGATGAGGAAAATATTGATTTTATGTGGATATAGATGGAGAAAATTTTTAATGTGACAATTGTTGAAAATTAATATTTTATCTTTTTTTTGATAAAATAATTCATTTAAATATATTATTTTAATAATATATTGATGGTGATATTTTTACAATAAATATGGGATATATGAGTATATAAGGAGGAAGAGTATTTTTGTGGCATTAAATGATTAACACATATTTTGTGTGTTGGTGGACACAATTCTTGACCAAAAATTTATTATTGACTGTAAAATCGCCCGTTTGTGGATTTCGATCAATTTCTATTTGGAATTTGGAAAAACTTTCTTCTGCAAAGTTGTAGAGAATTGAATTTCCTATAAAAACTCGCGAGATTCGAATTTTCTAATAAAATGGCTATTTATTATGAATTATTGAAGTTCTGAAGTTTCGAAATAATTGATTTTTGGAAGTTTTATTTATTATTTTGAAGAAAAACGTTTTTTGGCATTTAAGTGGGCTAACATGTGATATAAATGGGCTGAGATCAGATGTCTAGAGGTGGGCTAAGGAAAATTTGATAAATATATTAATATTATATTAAATTTTCTGCTTTGGTGTTCTAAGCATTTTCCTATAAATAGGGTGCTTAGGTTAGAATTGAAAATCACACCAGAAACACAAGTTTTTCTCTATTTCTCTCTCTATATCGAGCGTATTCTTGTGAGTATTTGATACTTTGAGTGTTGCTATACGGTGCAAGTTTTCTTTAGCACTATATCTAGTATTCCAGTCAGAAGTACCGTCTTTCCGAGGTAAGGGATGTTATTTCTTCTTAAATGATATTATTTTCTCCAATATCATTATGCCGAAGTATTGATCTGAATTTTTTTATCAAATTTGAAACTTTTCATGTCGGGGTTACTATTCATGAGTTACTATTCACCGAAAAATGAAATTTTCTTCTTTTCGTCCAAAATATCTATTCTGGATACTAGCTTTGATTGTATCCATGTTTTGATCATTCTTGAATTTTACTCCACTATGATTATTTATGAGGTATTTTTGGACATGGAATAGCTGAAATACGAATCCTTAATATTTATTATTTTGTTTCACTGGATTCGTTTCCTTTAAAATATTTTTCATCATCCTCAGTCCTAAATGATGATATAATTGAACATCTTTGGCCTGTAGTGCAAAGATTAATGATTTCTGATGAATATCTTTGGCCCGTAATGCAAAGATGAACAGGTGTTTAGATGAACATGACCAACTGGTGAATATCTTTGGCCTGTAGTGCGAAGATGAATATTGATTGATGTTACAGGGATAAAATGCTGATGATGGACTTTTAAATTCATAGATAATAGTAAATTTCATTCTCTACGTAACTCTTCTATGAATTATTATTTTTCGCTGTGAATATTGATTTAAAACTTATTGTCTATTGTATTCTATTATATTTTTTCCCTGTTGAAGACTAACGATAATTTATTCTATGTTATCTTAGTCATAATGTTCTTTACTGGGCTAGTTGAGCTCACCCTTTTCCTTTTTGTTCCATTTTTCTCAGGAGGCGAGAATGTAGCGAGTACTAGTCGGGGTATGGAATGATGGTTCTAGAAGTTATTTTAGTAATCCTCACCATTTTTGTGAAATAATGTATCAATAATTGTAATGAGGACTTATTTGAGTGTGGATATTGTCTAGATGACAATATTTATATTTAAACTCACAGTTCTTATGTTGTAATAGTAAAGATGTAGTTGTTTCTGTACCATGTTATTGACGACTCAGAATGGGTGTTGTATACCTGTTTTGGAGGCGTTACAATATTCGTAGTTACTTTATATATATAGTTTAATGTTGAGATTTGTTTAGTATTTTATTTAGTTTAACAAGAAATTTAAAAATAATATGTATATATATATATATATATATATATATATATATATACATTGGTAGAATAAATTTAAAAATATTGGAAACTATTAAAATATTTTTTTTGTAAAGAGAAACATTCATATATATATATATATATATATATATATATATAAAAAAAGTAAAATTTATCTAATATACAAAACATATAGCACATGAAGCAAAAACATTTTGTCACAACCAAGATTTGGACTTGGGACCTGTGGGTAACTAAGCCATGAAGTTACTGCTGCACCACTCCAACTTTTGAATTAATTGCATTGCCGCTAGAATTAGTAGCGGCAGACACTGTATCACACGAGCAAATGATATTATTGTCGCTACAGCCTGTAGCGGCAGGGTGGTTATTTATTTCAATCTAAGTCATCTATTATACTCATCAAAGGTGGAAACATTGGTTGCCAAATAGTACCCATGACAACCGGTTGCCATGGATGAATTCTCATATATATATATAATGAATTAAAGAGGAGAAGAAAAACTTTGTCGAGGATTTTCAATCAATGTATCTTCAATCTCCGTCTTGTGTGTTCTCCAATAAAATCTCCAAGTTTCAGTAGAAGTGGCTCTCAAAGAATTTCAGTCAAAAGTCTCTTTAACTTGGTTAAAAACTAATATTTATAATCCATAACAAATCTTAGTACATTAAGTCAAAATCCTCGTATAAATCAACTTTGGAGCAAAAAAGAAACAAAATCCACTAAATTTGTCAGACTGACGCGCCCCGCGCCTATCTTAGTACATTGAGAGCGCACCGTGCGCTGCACATGCAGAATCTTCAAAAATTCTCCCTTTTCAGTAGCCACACCCATCGATGTCCCTTTCCTGCACATTAACACGAAAAGCATAACAAATAACATGCAATACTCAAGAAATAACAATATACTAAGTTAGAAAATACCGAATTCGTAGGTTCTCAACCCGCTCATCACTTATAAGATTCATTTAGCTCATTAATCACACTATTTCGTTTATTGGGCAAATTTTGTAGACATTCTAATAGCAATAATATGTTAATTTATAAAATTTTAAAAAATATTTTATAATCATTATATAAAATGAATAAGAAATTAAAATTTATGTTATTTAAAAAATAAATTCGTACTTCGCATGGAGCGCTTAAACTAGTTAGTAATTGAGCTCCTCTCACAATTGCATAGTTGATAGTACGTACGTTCATGGCTGCAATCTTCTCTTGATTTTGAGAAACAATGAAGATAACCAAAGAACTTGTAACTTTTATTTTCTATGTTTATCCATCTGACCTTGTTTTGTTTTCTAATTCTAAAGTCTATTATCTGAAATATATATATTTATATATATAAAATTTATAAACATTAATAATTTTAAAGACACTTTTGCCCTTAATAAAATCCATCGTGTCAGTTTTTGAGCGGGTTACACTAAATTAAAATTGGGAAAAATGAACGGACTCACTTTATGAAAAATAAATTTTAAAGACAATTTTAAAAGCAAATAATAAATTGGAGGGACATAAGTAAGATTCAGCCAATAAATTTTGGCTATTGAAACTCTTTTTTGAGGAACATATATATAAGCGAGTATTTTGAATGCCATAGATGCATGCCAGGTGTTAACCAATCATCAGACTCCTTTACTACTACTACTACTTCTTTCTGATTCTCAACTTCAAATGTGGATTTGGAACAGCTTGGAGGTCAGTCAAGAATCACTAAGGAGCTGTAATATGCAAATTTAAAAGAAAAAGGGCACAAGAGAACCACTCTCTATGTGCAAGCTAAGCATAATATTTCATATCCATTAATTCTAGTACTTTCTAAAGGCAAATGGAAGCTAATCAACCTATAATCTTCAGATATATAACTTGAGTTCCATACAAGCAATATTTCAAAGCAAAAAGTGTCACCAACAGTCTCCATGCACCTTTTCCTTTCTATATAAATTAAACAACTAACATATCCAATTATCCATATTCACCTCACCAAATCAAATAGCCAAAACCAACACCCTAGCTTTCACAATGGCTAACACAAATCCACCACCCCCACAAGCGGCGCCCCGGCCATGGCACTCAAAAATAGTAAGAATCACTGCCATCGTCTTGCTAGCCCTAATAATCCTCGTATCCCTAGCCGTGCTCATCATTTGGCTAACGGTTAAGCCCAAACGCCTCGTCTACACAATCGAAGATGGCTCGATCCATGGCTATAACCTAACCAACAACCAACTTAAGGCCAATTTCGATTTTGTTCTAAGAGCGTATAACCCTAATACTAAGCTCTCTATATACTACGACAAAATGGAAGTGTCGGCGTATTATGATGATCAAACGGTGGCGTTTGACTCTGTCAGTCCCTTTTTTCAGCCCCACCGAAACGTGACTCGTTTGGGGCTGAAACTTGTCGCTAAAGATGTGAGGCTATTTCAGTCCGCCGCCAGAGACCTGAGTCTTGAGAAATCTTCTGGGGAAGTTGAATTAGAGGTTAAAGTGAAGGCCAGGATTAGGTTTAAGGTCAAAGCATGGAAATCGAGACGTCGAACTATGAGGGTTTCGTGTAAACCTGTGTTGGTACACTTTTCTTCGTCAAAGGGCTTCGAGAGGAGTTTTTGCGACGTACATCTTTAAGCTAAGCTGCATGGATTGTGCTTATTTTCTTCTTTTTTATTTTCGGAATATTATTTTGATTTAGTTTTGAATTTGTTAATTGAATGAATTAAGCCACATGTAAATCCTGCATGTGTCCTCTCCCCTTCTCTTTTTCCGGAACGGTGTATTAACTAAAATTAAATAAATTCACATAAATTTAACATATTGTCGCTTCATTCGACTTTAAAAATTAAATTATATCTCAAATTTTGAAACAAATGGAGTATTAAACGAGACTATTAGAGCTAAAACTTGTATTATAGCTCCTCCAAATCTCTTTATCTTTCATAGACAGAGCAGAAGCCCGATATATACAACTTTATGAATATTAATTTAGGCCCCATAAATATCTATCTATTTATCTTGGATTTGTTGTATAAATTGGATGTCAAATAGGCTCTCTATGATTCCATTTACCCATTTTTTTTGTTAGTACTACGTACTTTATCTGATGGTGATGAGAAACCATCAAGTATGTTATAAGACAAAAAAGAAATAAAAAAAAATTCCCCAAGTTTAAAGTAAGTGTGTAATTAGCAAACAAATGTGACATTTTATGGTTACTAATAGTGATTGATAATGCTAATTGACCTTAATAATTTTACTGTTCAACTAATGACAGAATGCTTCTATTATGTTAATTAAACCTCCGTGATGGTGGCTAAGTCAATAATATAAATTAAAACTTGATTCGGGTTAACCCGGCCGCCCACCCTTTTTAGGTAATGCATCCGCCCCTAAAAGTAGATATTTGCATGTGTACCATGCCCCAAAGAGAAAAAATTTATTAGGTTTCTGATAGAAATTAATAATATCAGTTTGGTTCTAGCCCCTGCCATTGATGGTTTCAAAGAAAAGAGGCAAACAATATACTATATTCTATGGAACTTAGGGCTTTAATTTAACCCTGGCCAATTTTAAGATATTTTTGAGTTGGGCCATGGCTTGTGTTGGGGCCTGATATTTCTTTCATTGGGCCTGACTAATTGGGCCCATCCGTTTAATTAGCCTAGTGGACCTTTATCACTAAGTCTTATAGTCATTGGGCCTAACATTTATATTGCCTTTATTGTATCCCATTAATAATGGGTTGGGTCAAGTGGCCGGCCCATAAGATCTTTTAAATATCTAAGACTTTGACCGGTAATGATGAAAAAGGAGGAGGGCAGTTGACCAAGCACCTGCAGATCATTAATGTGGATGGGATCTTATCCGGCCGGCGACAGGAACAGTGGAAAAAAGGTGACAACCTGCATGCACACGGCTGAGACCACAGAGAAGCAGGAGGCTGTGTCAGATCATGGTTGGTGGCACAAAAAACCGAGTATGAGAGTATAATCTAGCAAGGGGGTCTCCTAACAAAAGGTACGCATACACTTTCTACCTAGCTCAACACACTAGACATTTTTACACCCTCCATTGTTAAACCTTGAACACCTGTATTGACTCTCACGCCGGAGCTATCCCCCGACGGTCCAGCCGTCAAGCTTTTGGTGTTGATTGTGTTTTCTGTGCAGGATTAGGGCGTCTTACGTGATTGGGACGTCATCAAAGATCTTGGCGTTAACATTGGCGCTAGAAGGAGGGCGAGTTCTAGTGTTCCAGAGCTTTCAATCACAAACATTTATTTGTTCCACGCTCTCAGGATGGGGAAGAGCAGAGCAGACACGCCTGAAGGACAACCGATGACCGTTGGTGACTCACCGCCACGGGTTTCTGTTAGAGATCGTTTGAGGCCCACGCTAAGTGCTCATGCTAGCACAGCCTCCAAGCGGTCACATGGAGACTCTCGTCCAAGAGCCGTGGGCAAAGCTAAGAGAAAGTTAATCTTCACGACGGATAAGGAATCCGGCCGCGACCGGAAACAGCTAGACCACGACGAGAAGACCTCCCGATTGGCTAAGATGGCGGAAGAGGCCGATAGGGCCATGGAGTCACTCATAAAGCAGAGGCAGGATATAGCCGAACAGATGTCCCGGATGGAGGAGTTGAGGGATGAAGCATCGAGTTACGTCCAGTCTGAAAGGCGTGTGCATCGCAGCGGGAAGGAGCCGGTTCAGTCAGAACGTGGGTTTCAAAGCCAACATCGGGAGAGAGAAAGATCGAGGAGCCCTACTCCTCGAAGATCGAAGGAAGCATTCCGTCGTGACGTCCCTACAGGGCAGACCCGAAGTGGTAGGAAAGGCCGATCCAGAGAACGAACTCCAGAGAGCATGGAGAGGGCACTCATTGTCACACACTCCCACCACAGTCGTCGGACCCAGAGGCGAAGCAGATCCGGGGGCCGTACACCCGAAAGTCAGGTACTTCGTTCAGAAGACCGTCGTCGCGAAAGTCCTTCGGAGATTGGGGGTATTATGATCAACGACCGACCTACTCCGAGAAAGAGAGAGTCGTCGGAAAAGGGAGTGTCGTCGCAGCCGGAAGGAGTAGAATACCTTGTAAAAGAACTGAAGGCACTCCAGAAGCAGTTGGCCGAGGTCCAGCAGGTGAAGAATACTCCGGGAAAGAAAGCATCCCCGTTTTCCTCGGACATTCTTAAGGAGAAGGCGGACACCTCTAAGAAGTTGCCTCACATGGAAAGTTACGATGGTTCGGGAGATCCTTACGACCACAGCCAAGCATTTGACCGGTTGATGGACTACTACGATTTCGCTGACGCTGCTAAATGTCATATGTTTGTTACGACGTTGAGAAAGGATGCGAGGCAGTGGATGGGAAATTTACCGGCAGATTCAATTTCCTCGTGGTCCGAACTCTGCGATAAGTTCCATGCTCGTTTTGGGAGTAATCGAAGGAGGGGGAAGCCCACGGGCTCTTTGGCGCAGGTCAGGCAGTACACCGATGAGTCTTTGGGTCAGTATGTGAAGAGGTTCCGAGAAGCCGTTGGCCAGGTGTCAGATTTGAACGATCTCCAAGCCGTGGGTTTGTTTCAGAACGGTCTGGACCTAGTAAAGTCGGAGAAGCTGGTGAAGAAGTTGATGTTCAATCACCCGAAGAGCCTGGCAGAGGCATTCGATAAGGCAGAAGGTTATATCGTTGTGGAAGAGGCTATGAGTAGCTTGAAGCGTTCCTCTACGGAACAGATGAAGGAGGCAGATGCCCCTAGAACCCGGGATGATCCGAAGAAGACTGGGGGGTACAGTGATAGATCGGAGAATCGTTCCAAGAAGTTCAACAACTCGTGGCGACAAGGAGATGCTCGTCCGCCCGCTTCGACCCCGAAGGTGAATAAGGTTTATACCAAACTGAACACGGACAGATCGGTGATTCTAGACCAAATCCGGAACCAGCCGTTCTTTGAGCCACCAAGGGACAACTATAGGACCGGGCAGGGCAATCCTCGAAAATATTGTAACTATCATCAAGCCGCAGGCCATGGCACCAATGAGTGTTGTAATCTTAAGGATTTTGTGGAAAGAAAGATCCAGAGCGGTCTGTTAGTCCAATATGTGGCCGAAAAGAGTCACCAAGGTGCCGACCGCACCGTTCAGTCAGTTCAAACGGATCCTCCTGTGCAGCCCGTCCCGAACCCGCCACCAAGGCATGTCATCGACGTAATAACAGGGGGAACGTCGGGGAAATTGGTAGGAAGAAAGAGAAGGGGATACCTAGATTCGGTTATGTCCATATCAGGTGCCTCTTCAAAGATGGACAGACCATTTCCCGGAACTGTTATATCTTTTACAGACGCGGACTATCCTTTGGAGACCATTGATCCACATGAAGGAGCGTTAGTGGTCACCGCGCAAGTGGGCTCGGTAGACATGAAGCGTATGATGATAGACAACGGGTCTTCAGTGGATATTCTGTACGCCCACGCATATCAAAGAATGCATCTTGAAGGGCGAAAGATGGAAGTTGGGCAGGAGGCTCCTCTATATGGTTTCAGCAACGATCCGGTCAAAGTTGCAGGCACTATCGAACTCCCAGTGGTCTTCGGCACAGCCCCTCAGCAGGCGGAAATAATGTGTAAATTCTATGTTGTGCATGTAGATTCGGCTTACAACGCCATACTGGGAAGACCTACCCTGACGGCTCTCCAAGCCGTGACCTCCATCCCCCATTTCAAAATCAAGTTCCCTACAGCGCACGGAGTCGGAGAGGTGGCTGGGGATTTGGATCTAGCCCGACGCTGTTATCGGAATGCGTGCATCTCTTCCGGAGTAGGGGTTAGCAAGCAGAAACAAACCATGGCAATCGAGATTGAGCCCTTCACTGAAAGCAGTTCCGAGCCATTGGTAACACCTGCGGGGGAAACGGAGGAGATCGAGTTGGTCCTCGGGAAAGCAGACAAGACAGTAAAAATTGGTTTGGGTCTACCAGAGCCTCTTCGGACAAATCTTATGGAACTCCTTCGCAGCTATGCGGACATTTTTGCATGGGAGCCAAAGGACATGCCTGGGATTAGCAGAAGAGTTGCTGAGCACCGATTGGAGGTAGATCCCTCGAAGAAGCCTGTTCGGCAAAAGAGGCGGATATTCGCACCCGAGCGACAGAAGATAATTGACGAAGAGATCGCCAAGCTGTTGGCTGCTGATTTTATTTTTGAGATCGACTACCCACAGTGGATGGCCAATGTAGTATTGGTGCAGAAGCAGAACCAGAAATGGCGAGTTTGCATTGATTACACCGACCTAAATAAAGCTTGCCCGAAGGACTTTTATCCTTTACCCCATATTGATCAACTTATTGATGCAACTTCAGGTTATGCTCTACTAAGCTTTATGGATGCTTTTTCAGGTTATCATCAAATATCTATGTGTAGGGAAGATATCCCGAAGACAGCATTCATTACACACCGTTCGGTGTACGCCTATAAGAAGATGACCTTTGGCCTCATAAATGCTGGTGCAACCTACCAAAGAATGATGAATTTTATCTTCCACAAGCAGCTGGGAAAGAATATGGAGGTTTATGTGGACGACATGATCGTTAAAAGCGGGCAGGTTCAGAAACATTTGGATGATCTGGAGGAATGTTTCCAGACTGTCCGACAGCACAAATTGAGGCTTAATCCCGCAAAATGTACCTTCGGCCTCGGTGCAGGAAAGTTCTTGGGGTATCTGGTCAGTCAGAGGGGCATCGAAGCTAATCCGGAGAAAATTCAAGCAGTCCTTGACATGAAGACTCCTCAATCATTTAAAGACGTCCAACGCTTGACCGGTAGAATTGCAGCTCTGAGGAGGTTCATGTCTAAATCCGCAGAGAGGTGTCTACCATTCTTCGACACACTGAAGGGGCCGAAGAACGCTAAAACTTTCCAATGGACCTCGCCCTGTGAAGAAGCCTTCCAAGGCATAAAGACCTATCTGTCCTCTGCTCCCCTATTGGTAAAACCCACTCCGAAAGAAACCTTATATCTATACCTTGCAGCAAGTCCCTTAGCCGTTGGAGCGGTGTTGATTCGGGAGATCAGCGGAAAGCAGCACCCGGTCTATTACGTCAGTCACGTCCTACGAGACGCCGAAACTAGGTATCCAAATATTGAAAAGATTGCCTTTGCTTTAGTAATTGCTAGCCGAAAGCTTCGGCAATACTTTCAGGGTAGGCTCTTGATCGTCTACACAGATCAACCACTGAAAAAGGTAATGGGCAAGCCGGAGGTTTCGGGGAGATTGGCAGCATGGACCATGGAATTGTCCCAGTTTTTCCTCGAATACCATCCCCGAACCGCTATCAAGGGACAAGCTTTGGCCGACTTTGTGGTAGAATGTTCCTTTACCGAGGCAGATGCCGAGTCGCCGGAAACGAGGACATCTGATCGAACTGTTACACTTCTTCAGCACGGTCAGAATGCATGGACACTGTATGTAGATGGGTCTTCCACGGTAAATGTCAGTGGAGCAGGGATTATTCTGACCAGTCCGGAAGGGTTCAAGGTACAACAAGCCATTAGATTCGGGTTTAAGGCGACTAACAACGAGGCCGAGTATGAAGCCGTTCTAGCTGGGGTTCGGCTGGCGAAGAGCCTAGAAGTCCAGAAATTGAGTATCTATAGTGACTCTCAGTTGGTCGTCAAGCAGTTGTCAGGAGAATATGAAGCTCGGGGGACGAGGATGATCAGGTACTTGGCAGAGTTGAAAGACCGACTCCGATACTTTGCTTTTCACGAATTTCAAGGCATAGAGCGTAACGATAATTCTATTGCCGATGCCTTATCAAAGTTGGCCACTACAGATGCTGTCGTGTTCAACGGGTCAGTCTATTTGGAGGTCTTACAGCAGCCTAGTGTTCAACATGACTCGGTGATGTGTATCGAGCGACCTGACTGCTGGATGACTCCCTACATCAATTATTTGGCAGACGGCGTCCTTCCTTCGGATCAGATGTTAGCAAAAAAGGTCAAATACAAAAGTGCCAACTTCGTTCTCATTGACGGGGATCTTTATCGGAGGGCATTTTTGTCACCATTATTGAAATGTCTGGTCCCGTCCGAAGCAGAGTACGCCCTTCGAGAAGTTCATGAGGGTATCTGTGGTGATCACATGGCGGCTAAGTCGCTGGCATATAAAGTTCTTCGGCAGGGGTACTACTGGCCAACGATCTTCAAAGAGGCTACGGAATACGTGAAAAAATGTGATAATCAGCCACCGGAAGAGCTATACTCGATTCTATCTCCTATACCCTTCGCTGTCTGGGGGGTTGATATACTGGGTCCGTTACCGAAGGCTAAGGGGCAGGTCAGCTTCGTCATCGTCGCCATTGATTATATGACCAAATGGGTCGAGGCGAAACCACTTCGGCTGATAACGGAACAGGAGTGTCTGAAATTTATAAAAGAATTCGTAGTGTTTCGCTTCGGGATCCCTCAAGTGGTGATATCAGACAACGGACGTCAGTTTGTGGGATCAAAATTTGAAGGCTTTCTGAAGGAACTGGGGGTTCAGCACAGGAAGACGTCAGTGGCTCATCCGCAATCGAACGGGCAGGTCGAAGTGACTAACAGAACACTCTTAAACGGGATCAAGCGCAGATTGGACGAAGCCAAAGGAAGATGGCCGGAAGAGCTGCTCAGCGTATTGTGGGCTTATAGGACTACGCCGAGGACAACAACAGGGGACTCGCCTTTCAGACTGGCCTACGGCACTGATGCCTTAGTCCCAGTTGAGATTGGATCTCCAAGCCTTCGAGTTAGTCAGTTCAGTGAGATCTACAATGACGAAGGATTAAAAGCCAACTTGGACCTGCTAGAGGAAGTTAGAGAAATGGCTATGATCAAGTTAGCAGCCTACCAAAGAAGAGTCGCCAAGCACTACAACAAAGGGGTAAAGTTCCGAAGATTTGAGGTGGGAGACCTCGTTCTCAGAGAGGCCGAAGCATCTACACCGCAGAACACTGGGAAGTTGATGCCAAACTGGGAAGGACCGTATGAAGTGGCCGAAGTACCAAAGCCCGGGACATATCGACTGAGGGCCTTGGATGGATCCGAAATTCAGAACACATGGCACGCAGGCAGGCTCCGAAAGTACTTTCAATAGAAACCAAGTCAGTCCACTGGGAGTCTGTACATAACCGTTCATCATCAATAAAAAGTCACTTCTTTCACAACTGATCTTCGCATCTGTCCTAATGTCACAGTGGAGTAAGGAGGTATGGTAGGACTCGCTGGCCATTCGATGGCAGCCAATTTATTTGATACCCCGTGTGGTAGTCAAATCCCGGATCCCATATTGATTTTTACCAAGGGTGGTAAAATCAATGGTCACCGAAGTAAGGAGGTATGGTAGGACTCGCTGGCCATTCGATGGCAGCCAATCTATTTGATACCCCGTGTGGTAGTCAAATCCTGGATCCTATATTGTTTTTTACCAAGGGTGGTAAAATCAATGGTCACCGAAGTAAGGAGGTATGGTAGGACTCGCTGGCCATTCGATGGCAGCCAATCTATTTGATACCCCGTGTGGTAGTCAAATCCTGGATCCTATATTGTTTTTTACCAAGGGTGGTAAAATCAATGGTCACCGAAGTAAGGAGGTATGGTAGGACTCGCTGGCCATTCGATGGCAGCCAATCTATTTGATACCCCGTGTGGTAGTCAAATCCTGGATCCTATATTGTTTTTTACCAAGGGTGGTAAAATCAATGGCCACCAAAGCTAAAAGGTTCGGACAGACTTGTCGACCATTCGATGATAACCGCACCGTCCGGTGATCCTAAGAACCTTATCAGGCCCTTCGGGGTAGACAAGCATCGTCATTCAGACTTCGTCCGATCCCTCGCGACATCTACCTCACACTTCGGTAACGAATAAGTATTCCTTTACTTTATTATTGTTGCCTAAATCGTTCTAAGTGTTGAGTTCGGAAGGCCATGTTATTTAGCTTCGTCTTACCTGTTATACGACTTGCTTAGTTGCTAATTAACAGTTTAAAGTTAGGCCCACGGAGGAGCTTGTACATTTTTCAAATTAAATCCATATTGAAGTGCTGGTAAACAGTGAAAACCGAAGTCATAAAGAATGGTACCGATAACACTGATATTTTATTTACACAAAGATGTTTACAAAGCGATAGAAGCTTTACAAAAATCCTACAGCTAAGGGAAAGAAAACCATCTTCAGAGATCGGCTTCGTCTTCCGAAGAGTCCAGGATAGTCGGTTCAACCTTGGCAGCGACAAGTCTTGACTTGTCTTTGCTTCGGCATTCGTCGTATCCATCCGAGAACATCTGGATGATCTCCTCGTTCAACTCAGCAGATTTTCGGTATTCTTGTTGGATTTCCCTCCGAAGATCTCCGGTTAGAGGAGGACCCAAGTCTCTCAGAGCCCGAAGTTCGCGGAGCTCCTCTTCGAGTTTTGCCCGCTCCTTCAGATGTCTCAGATCCCTGGCCTCAAGGTCGTGTACTTGTATAGCCAAGCTCTTATTGGTCTTCACCATCGTCTCGTTCTTCCCAACAAGAACCTCGTTCCGACGAACCAGGTCTATGTTTGAAGTAACGGTCAGCTGATAGGTGGCCTCGGATGTCTCCAACTGTTCTTTCAACTTATTTAAGTCCTTCTGAAGGCCTTCTTTATTGAAGATAGTGATACCATGAGCCCTTCTCTCCCTCTCCAGAGCAGAAGCCATAGTGGCCATCTCTCGCCTGGCCGCATCTTCTTCGGCTTCAGACTCTCTGTATCGGGGGAGAAGTCTCCCGAAGACAGCATTTGCCTGCAGACATTTAAAGCGAATTAGTAGAAGAAACAGATGATCCCTAGATATTTCAATTGAACCAACTCACCTTAGCCTGGTAACTCATGCCCTCCTCGATCAAATCCCTGATCGAACTGTTTCCGAACCGATGGTCATCGGTCTCCCGAACAAAGGAGTCGAACAGCTGAAAAGGAAAGTTCTCGTTAAAATCAGGCCATACAGTGGGAGAAGACGCAGCTTCTCGCCGGAAGGTAGAGGAAGAGGGTCTCGGCGAAGAAGGCACTGATGGTTCAGGAGGCGGTGCTGGTTGATCCTCGGAGGACTGCTTCCTTTTACGAGACAGAAGAGGAGACTCATTCAAGTTTTCGAGCTCATCTTCTGAAACGTGGATCTCCACAGGGATGACGGGGGGAGGCTCAACCGCGGCAGAACGAGGAACTCGAAGCTCATCGGCAGATAGAGGAGTCACGTGAGTCCTCCTTTTCTTTATCCGTAGAGCCTGCATTCGCTCGGTCGCAGGCAAGTCAATCAGACTCGCTGTAGAAGTTGATTGAGTTCCTTGAGGATTTGACCGGACTTTCCGAACCGCCCTCTTCTTCTGTCGAGGTCGGCTGGGCTCCTCAACAGGTTCTGATCCACGGGAGACCTCTGCATCCTGGGCCTCCGAGGCCGGAAGTTCTTCTTGGGGAACTTCAGTGGAAGGGGATGAAGGCTTGCCAGAAAGGTACCTATCCAAGTCCCTCCGATCGGTCGAAGTCGGCTTGATAAGAGACAACTTGTGGTCGTACAACCAGGCTTGTTTGCCCAAAAGGCCGAAGCTCCACTCCTTCAGGGGTATCTTCTCTATGATGCGCGTCATTTCTCTTATGCGCTCCTCGGATATGTCTCCGAAGTCTGCAGAGACGTGATCAGAAGTGGTCCAGTCAGGAATAGAAGAGATTTCGGGCCCATTGACGAAGAACCATTTGTTATGCCATCCTCGGTTGCTCGAAGGAGTGTCCATTAGAGACCGCTTCTCGATCCTGGCATTGGGCTTGGGGGCTATCTTACTTAGCACCTTGAAGCCTTTCTCCCGTGATTTCCCCACAGAGAAGAGGGTGAAGAAGGAATCCACAGCAGGAGGAACTCCTATCTCGTAGCAGAAGGCTATATAAGCCAGTATGTGGATGTACGAGTTCGGCACCAGTTGGGCGAACCCCACTCCGACAAACCCTAAGAGGGTGATCAAAAAGGCGTGAAGAGGGAACCTCACCCCCTTCTCCAGAAAGGTTGCCGAAACGGCGATCCAGCCATCGGGACGCTGATACATCCTTTCGTGAGGAGCCGCTATCCGTACCCTGTGGGTATCCGGGATCTGATAGCGAGCTCTGATGTTGCAGAGCTCGGTTTCATTGACAGTGGAAGGGGTGTTGGCATGAGGAAAGTCTTCCTCGTTCTGGAAAAAATCAGATGGGTTGGGGAGTGGTTCCATGGACGGAGCTTCCTTACTCGCGGCATTGATTTGGGGGTTTGAGCCCGGGACCTCTTTGTCAGGATTGGAGTGAGGGGTCACGGTGGAGATGGGGGCGACACGAAGGGGAGAACTTGTATCGGGGTTCTGGGATGCCATTGTTGGGAATTTGCAGAGAAAAGGAAGAAATTTGAAGAGGAGAAGGTATTAAGCTCTTATGAATTCGAAATGGCAGGGAACCCTCCAAGGAGGATGGGCAGCGGCTTTTATAGCGAATGATTTTTTCAAAATTTGCACGAGAGCCGAGGGCGGCGCATTAATTGGGGATAATGATGAGGGAGAGGAAAGGGTAACGTCTGATTTTGGTTTTGGTGGGTTATCCAAGGTAGGCTGGTGCCCAGTGGGCCCTTTCGTCTTGTGGACTCGCGCTATTTGCAGTCAGTCTTCCACTAAACATCCTGTTTAATAAAAGACTAGGGGGCAATGTTGGGGCCTGATATTTCTTTCATTGGGCCTGACTAATTGGGCCCATCCGTTTAATTAGCCTAGTGGACCTTTATCACTAAGTCTTATAGTCATTGGGCCTAACATTTATATTGCCTTTATTGTATCCCATTAATAATGGGTTGGGTCAAGTGGCCGGCCCATAAGATCTTTTAAATATCTAAGACTTTGACCGGTAATGATGAAAAAGGAGGAGGGCAGTTGACCAAGCACCTGCAGATCATTAATGTGGATGGGATCTTATCCGGCCGGCGACAGAAACAGTGGAAAAAAGGTGACAACCTGCATGCACACGGCTGAGACCACAGAGAAGCAGGAGGCTGTGTCAGATCATGGTTGGTGGCACAAAAAACCGAGTATGAGAGTATAACCTAGCAAGGGGGTCTCCTAACAAAAGGTACGCATACACTTTCTACCTAGCTCAACACACTAGACATTTTTACACCCTCCATTGTTAAACCTTGAACACCTGTATTGACTCTCACGCCGGAGCTATCCCCCGACGGTCCAGCCGTCAAGCTTTTGGTGTTGATTGTGTTTTCTGTGCAGGATTAGGGCGTCTTACGTGATTGGGACGTCATCAAAGATCTTGGCGTTAACAGCTTGTAAAGTGCAAACCCTAACATTAAAATTTATACGTATTCCTATATAAAGTGGGTATTTCTTTGATATTACATAAAAAAGAATTGAGGCACAATATTATTTATGGTGCAAAGTATCTTTGACAGACCCCTCCTCATTGATCGAGCTCCCTAACTGCTTGGCATTTAGAAGATGGAGTTATGTCTTTGGTTCTTCAATATATTGGAAAAATACAAAAATATCAAGACATGCAGATATTCATATGCTTACCCCCCCTCCCTCCCTCCCTCCCTACCTACCTAAATTAAACTTACTTTGGCTCCCATGGTAGCTGGCACATCCGATCTAGAGAACCTTATGAACTAGCCCACCTTAACTACTTTTGGATTGTTTATTAGCTAAGAGTTTGTTTGTTTTTTTTTGTGAAGAAAATAGAGCACTCATCAACTTTTTTATCAGACAAACGGAAAATAGTTTTGTTACATATAATTACAAATTTAAGTGGATTATATATAGCGACGTATGTAAATATATAGGATATGGAATAATTAAGAATTGTCTTACTCTTATTTATTATATCTTATGACTTAGAATTTAATTATAAATAAATTTGTTGACGTATAAATGATCATTTCTCAACAAAAAATAAAACTAATTAAAGATGGAGTAAACATTTTTTTGGGTGTGGACCGTATTGCAATAGAGATTATTGCTGCATTTAAACAAGTAGAAGCCTGTATTTCTTTACAATAAAGTTAATATTGATGCTCATAACTTTCAATTAAGCATTACTTGCTACTAATTTCTTTTCATCTTTTTGCATCAGAATGTTGATCGTCGGATAAACTAAGTTTGGAAAAGTTATAGTTAGAACTTAATTAGATAAATTTACTTAAATCATTGAGAATAATTTTTAATAAAAATGGAACCCCACATTTTGTATTCTTAATTGAGTCATTCCGATAAATATTCCATGTTAAATTATGTTTTAACTATCCCAAAAACGATCATTGCTTTAACGAGATATTTAACTCATAAATTGGGTCTGAGAGAACTTTGTCAATATTAAATATATATATATAATATTTGAAGTTACTTACAAAATAAATATCTCTATATACATGGGCGGATCCATGAATTTTTCCAGTAGAAGCGAATTTTAATTAATTTTTTTGTTGAAGTTAAATAAATAAAATTTAAATTAATCGTAATAATTTTGTAAAATATACTTCAAAGATTTCATCAAGCCTTACAATTAAGAAGATTTTTGTACTTGTATTTAGAATTGATTTATAATTTCATTTTTTACTCTCTCCAAGTTTAACTTTTTCATTAATTTATCTCCTTAAATTTATTAATTTACATATTTGTCTTATATATATCTAAATCCAACTGATATTGCCCCTAATGTAGATCCGCCAGTCTACTATATATAAAGCGGCTCGAGGCAAGCAGATGTGATTTTGTATCACGCTAGCTTCTTTTTTTTCCTTCACTTATGCACCTTGTTTTAATTATATTACTATTTTGTTTTTTTTATATTTTTCTATTTAATCTTTTAAATTTTATAAAAAAATTATTTTACCTAACATAATTTACACACATAACACGTATTCAATTGAGTGGGAGTACAATATTTAAATAGAGCTATTGAAATGACATACAACAAACATCAATATACGAAAATTTAATTAAATAGGCAGCAAATAATTATGAAGAAATTTATGTATGGGTCGGTTGGTTAATTATTGACTTTTGAGCAACGAACAAATTATTTCACATGCATCTCTTTGTTATCATTGTGCTAGTGGAGAAATGTATTTGGCGATATCCACGGATACGATATGATATTTGCCTCACCCCACCTAACAAACAAAAAACGAAAATGGAAGGAAGGTCTCTTAACGTTTGTCTTCCTTCTAAATTTAATTTTACATCTAATTAATAAAATACTAATACTATATACATAAACTATTTTATAAATTTTTGATGTATTATACTTCATCTCAGCATATTGATTAGCAAATTATTTCAATGTAGTCTTCGGTCCCACACAATATACTAAGGTGAAGTATGTCACATCAGCAGTTTGTAAAATATTTGTAAAATAGTTTGTGTTTCTAGCATTATTCTAAACAAAAAAAGAGTAGTGCTACTAAAATGATCAGAATCGTTCAAAGTTTGGGATAAATCTCATCGTCCATTATATTCTCTTTAACTTCAAAGGATAAAAAATTGATCTCTCTCTCACTCTCAGATCCTCCTCTGTTCTTCCTCCTCCCGAGCTCGCCCTCTGTCTCCTCTATTCTCTAACGCCGACAATATCTTCTCCCCTTCGGGCACGAATAGTAAGGCAAGTGCTTTTATATCGCTAGATCTATTGTGCTAGGCATTCCTTTGAAACTCAGTCTACAGTACTGGCCGGTTAAATTCAATATTCGTTTGGATTTTGACCAGAATTAGTTTAGTCAAAACTCAAATTGAACCGATGGTTCAATCGGTAAAATCAGTTAAGTTGACCCGATTTTGATTATTTTTAATATTTTTTTGTACCAACATTTTTAATATTAAAATTAACTAATTTTACTAATATTGTAACTTAACTCTATTATATTTTAGTTCATAAAAATCGAGATTTTTTAATTTTTTATTAATCACTAATAATACTTATTTTTATATATTTTTGACATAACCCGATTCAATAACGGTTCAATCACTGGTTAACCTAGTGATTCATCAACCCGATAACTTTTCAAGTTCGATTTTGAATTTGAAAATATTGGTGCTAACTAGCCCCGGATAAAAACACATTGTGACATTTTGTAATGCTATTAATAAAAAATAAATCTTTTTGTAAAATGAAACTTTTGGGTGAATTAGGATTTTTCTACTTATGAAATAGAGGGGGTAATTCTTAAGATATATATATATATATATATATATATATATATATATATATATATATATATATATATATATATATATATTACCCAAAAGAATATTAATTTTTTTTTGGCTCTAATGTGCTAGCTAGCCTTTAGGATGGGATAATCTTGACAATTTAGGAAATCATATACGTAAAAGGAAATAGTAGATCAAGTCTTAGCGTAATGGTTACATTTTGGAGCATTTATATTCGATATTTGTATGATATTGCTTTATTGTGAGGCTATATGTTCTTGTAAGATTACTAATATCACGGCCGAGAAACCTTTTTATTTTGATTATGAAATTCATTTGACTTGCACA
The DNA here is from genome assembly GCA_016801055.1 of Panax notoginseng. NCBI lineage: Eukaryota > Viridiplantae > Streptophyta > Magnoliopsida > Apiales > Araliaceae > Panax > Panax notoginseng. The sequence goes on along the minus strand of CM029018.1, from coordinate 207,262,736 downwards.
AAAATGTCCCATCTAATATAATGATACCTTTAAAAACATATATATATATATATATATATATATATATATATATATATATATATATAAGGAACAAAAGTGGAGGAATTATCATAAAGGAATAAAAGGGTCCTTTTCTATTTGACTACTTAAGAGAAATTATTTTATAATTAGTTATGTTATAAAATATTATTTGTATTATTCAATGTTATACTCCCTCCGTCTCAAATTAATTGCTCAGTTTTGACTTTTTTAAGTCAAATTGACTATTTTTAGAATTAATAATTAAGCATATATAAGTATATTTCTAAAATTATAAAAATTGGAATTAGTAATAAATTGTATATACTTTCTTTTGGTTATAATCTCTTCACCTATATTTTAGCAAAAATAGTAAAAAAATTAGTTTTAAAAATGGTCAATTTGACTTTAAAAAGTCAAAACTGAGTAATTAATTTGGGACTGATGGAATATTATTTAAGACGTATTTTGAAACAAAAATAGTTAACATTACTCATTACCCACTACTCATAATCATTAATTATTTTCATGGACAGCATTAGTTTTAAATATTATAAGAAAAATAATATATATTACGACTTTTTTTGAAGAGAGATGTAATAAGTGGAGTAATGATATATTTTTTTTCAATTTATTGTATTAATAAGTTTTATAATTTAATGACATAAATTTATCACAATACATAATAAAGACTCAAATTTTAATTTGCAAAATAACAATAAATTTTTATGACCAAACAAAGTGATTTTGTCTTTTAACCCTCGTGGCCGAACAAAGTCCAAGGCCCAAATTCACCTACCCAAATGACAAGACCCATACAGCGACGTCGTTTAAAACCCTTTCTCTCTCTACTCACCTTACCGTTGAATTTAAGTCATAAAAGTTTGGTAGTAATTAATCCGAAAAAGAAGAAGGAAATTAACTCACGTGTCCTAAGTCACGCCTTCTTCCCTGTCTAACGTCCGATTGTTGGACTAGGATACTTTTTATTTTAAATAAAATTTTCTATTTTTTATATATTCTCACATCATTATGATATTATATTTTAAATTTGGATTTGAAACGGAGATGATTCTAATTCTCGATTGATACGGTCAAAAATAAATAAGTGTTATTCTTCAAGTCGCTTAATATAAATTGTTTTAGAGAAATTTTTTTATCTCTTAATAGTTATCGTTTGAGAATTTCAAGTAAATATTAATATTTTTATTTCTAATATTACTTCAAGTATTAAATATAGCTTTGATTCTGTCACTATTTTCTATCCAATAAATAACATTTTCTTTTTTTAATACAAGAATAATATACACAATTGATATTATATTTAATGCTATATAATTATTTCATTAATACTTTTACACAGCTCTAAAATAATTTATATTAAGGGATGAATGAAATATTATATAACTATACATAAAATATTTTAAAATAAATATTACGTTAATCACAATTTAGCTAGATAAAAAATTTATCAACATAAAAGTTATTTCTTAAAATAAATATATTATAATAATAAATTCTGTTTAAAGGATTAAAAGTGGTTATTTTTTTTAAAAAAGTATCATTTAAATATATACTTAATCTGTTACCAATATTTTTATTTTAACAATCTAAATTTAAGTATACTAAATAATAAATGACGTGTCCTCATTTATTTTTTTCATAACTCTCTTACTCCTCTCCTTCCCTCTCACTTTCCCTCCTCTCTAATACTCGCACTTTCATTCTCCCTCTCCCTCTCTCTCTCTCTAAAATTCTCCCTCTACAGTCACAATTCATCTGTGTAACAACTGTGCTTAACTTAGGGTCTTCCATTCTTCAAATCTAGATTGGGAAAAAATACTGTAGCTTCTGAAGGTATGTTATTATTTTATTATAATGAATCTATTCGCTTAGCTTTTTGGTTTTGGTTGTTACTTTAGATTTGAATAATGTAATCCAAGTGTTTTGATCGTGTTATTCCTTTATTTTTTATATTATACTTGGGGATTTATATGTACATGGTAGTATGATATATGTACTGTATTCCAAATGTTAGAATTTTCCAAACTTGTGCTGTTTGATCTTCATTTTGATTTGTCAGAGTTGAATCAGATTTAATACAGTATGTTTCTTTTTATATTTTAATGAGTTTATGTTTAATTGTATAGATGGTTCCAAATTTTATGTTCTCTGTTTAATTTGGGTTCCTTAGTAGAAGTTCTGTAGAGATTATATATTGAGGAAAGTGGAAATAAATTTGGTAGATATGCTGTTAATATGATGATACTGTAACTAATTTGTTATTTGGTGGGTACAGAAGGATGGAATAAATTTTAATACTACGAAGTTTTGCAGGGATTTGAAGATATTGTGTGGTTGCATTCATTTTAACTTTCAGAAAGATTGATGTTCTGTATTGATTTAGGCAAATTCTATGCGGGTAGATGATATCATATAGACTAATGAGAAATTAAAAAGTGGTTTCCAATTGCATTTGAAGGGCTTCCTTTTAAACTCGGGAGACAATTACCATGGTTGAAGATTGTTTCCTGCTTCAAGTTTGAAAAATGGCTGTTGCTGGTTTACACAATGTTTCTGTGATTAATTCTTCTTTAAGTAGGCAATCTCATCAGTCTCCATTGTCAAGATGGCGGGGTGGTCGAGATAGACCAAGCACCCGGGCATCCTCTCTTCTGCAAATGTGGCGGGAACTTGAGGGTGAGCACTTCACTAATCATCCCCAAGTGAGAAATGGAGAAAGACCAGTGCAAGGGAGGGGTGATGGGGTTAATACTGAATTTGGGAGTACTTATTTGGCTGGAGAGCGTGGGCATGACAACGTAGATAGCTTGGTGGATACTAATGAAGTTGAGAATGAGTGCACAATATCTCACCAAGGCTTGCAAAATGAACATGATGATAATACAAGTTTAAGCTCGGAGTCTAATGATTCACATCTAAACAGTTGTTCAAGGTCACAGTGGCTTGGTGAAAAGGAGTGTGAAAGGGTGAGAATTGTAAGGGACTGGGTAGAAAAGACAACTCAGCAGAGAGGCATGTGTCATGATGGCATAGAAGAACAAGATGCTGAAATTGGTTCTCAAATTGAACGAGTTCGTGAAGGACTTGTTGTTGACAATTGTCAGACTGGAGCGAGAAGGACAATCCGTAGACTATGTGGCAGACAGGCTCTTCTTGATCTGCTAATGAGGGCTGAGAGGGAAAGAAAAAGAGAACTCCAGGATTTGTTGGAGCATCGCCCCGTATCAGATTTCCCCCATCGCAATCGTATTCAGGTTAGTTACGTTTAGAGTTCATTATTAGGCTCGAATGCAATGCATGTACTAATTTATCATATTTCTTCGTCCTTGTTGTATGGTTGAGATTCAAGGGTACATATTACTTCCTTCATAAAGATCCAAATACCTCTAATAAATGATTATTCATGTTTAACTTTTGATTGTGGCTAGATTCTATATATTAATAATGACCCTAGTCTTGGTGGTTGTATCTAGTCATGTTAAATAAATGATTAACGTGATGGATAACTTAAGTATATTTTGCATTCAATATTTCTTATCATCGAATCAAGGTAAGTACCTACATAACTAAATTTATATTTAAAGTGAATCCTTTCTTTTTCGTAGTTGGTTATAAATATGCTCTTGGCCTTTTTATCATTAATTAGAAGCTGGTCATTGTTTCAGGAAGGTCAATGACATTATAAATTTATTGATGTGGAGACATTAATTTTGTTATTTCCTTCTTTACTATTTATGTCAATCTTATTTGTGTGTAACATTCACGAAGTCATTTAATTTTGCATCAACAGTTACTTTGTTAAAAACCAAGTATTGTAAAACTAAGGAGTAAGGACAGATCAATTTGCTCTTGAAAGGCATATATTATACTTTTACATGTTTTGCATCTTGGCATCTTTTCGTTTTGTGTTTTATCGAACTTTGCACTTTGGGGATTAGAATGGATGAAAGGTGCCAATTTTGGTGCTCTTAGTTTCATCTTACATGTAGTGTATATATATGTTAGGAAGTGGTTTAGGCTTAGGATTCCATAAAGATGATCACTTGATGGTACACACTTGAATTTCAATCTGTGTCACTCAGACATTGTGATTTTTGTTTATGATATTTTCTTCCACTGATGGAGTGATTTCATTGTAGTCATTACTCAAAGGTAGATTCTTGCGGAACAAAAGATTCATTGAGGAAGAGAGACCTTCTATAGCAGCAAGTGAATTGGGCTTATTGAGACAGAGGCATACTGTATCTGGTTTAAGGTACTTGCTTTATTGTTCTTTGGATGTTATCTTTTATATCTTGATCTAGATTATTATCGCCCTCTCTTTTTCTTTATAAGTTATCAGTCTCTTATTTTTCAGGTATTTTTTAAAATAATATTAGGCACACAACAGCATATATCTCTTTGTTACCACTTTGCGTACCATTTTTCTAATGATATCTTCCCGGATTTTAACATTTAAGTTAATAATATAGTACATTGAGGCTAAACACGCATCAGGTTTCTAAGTGTGACCAACATTGTGGGGCATCTCATAATAGAAGGCATGGCATACAAAATGTCATGGAGGTAACATTTTAATTCCTAGTGAGATGAAACCAATATGGCTAGTTTGGTGCTTGAATTCATTTTTGAAAAACACATGGTTGCATTGGAGTTGGTTCTATCATCTATGATATGGCTAATACATTCAGGTATTCTCACCAGAGGCATTTGCAGTAACTTTAGATTGGTATTTTGAAAATTTGAAATGAAAATAAATACATTTGTAGACTCTCATACAGTTTCAACAGTAAAATTAATTTGGCACCACATCTTCAGCGGTACTCTAGTCTTTCATTGAGATAATAAATATGTAATGGAACTAAATTCTTGTAATACTATTAGTAAATGACACAACAATGAGTCAATGACCCAACCATAAACAAATTTTTATTTATCCTCTTTATCAATTTTCTTAGACCTGCCTTTGATTAACTATCAACATTTATAATGCTATATACACTTGTGAATTGGGGGAAGGGGGGGGGGGGTGTTCTAAGGGAAGTGGCATTTGAAGTTGTGTATTATTGCCTGTTACGACCTTAGTTTCTATTTCTAATCAACATCCTTTTCTTTCCTCTTCTCCGAAATATTCCTCAATCAGGAATTAGGAGAAAATCATTGAAACATGGGCTATCTGCATTGTATGCAAGTTTGTCTTGTGCTCAGAACCTCCCCAAACACCCCAAGTGGCATTTGAACCGAATAAACAAAATAGAGGTTGATATTCCTTAGCTTTTTGTTGCCACCTCAAGTTGTCGGTTTATCTCTAAATGTTGGTTTTGGGTGGTTCTAAAGCTTCATGCTTGTGAGCTTAAGAATCGTGCTGCTGTGTTTTGTGTTTTCTTGAATAGTATTGTTGCTATTTTCCTATTCAAGTTTCACTTATTATGAGTTAATATTGCCTTTTATTTAGCATTAGTATTATATTGGAATTCTTGAATGATACATTTGCAAACCTTTCTGCAGGGAAGGATTTCTCTCTGAATCGGATAATTTCCTTCGCAGTCCACTGGGCAGCTTCCATTCTGATACTTCATCTAACGATGACACGAGTCGTCATGAAAATGAACAAACTAAAGAAAATAGTTTGCAGGAGGTTGTCCTAAATGAATGCTGTGATCACCCTGAGCTCACTAATGTGGAAACAAATATCAGAATGTCTTATACAGAGGACTCACAAACTGACCTAGCTGAAGGTTTGAATATGCAAGAACCTGTATCTCAAGTTGAAGAAAGGCACGAGGTTTTGGAATATGAGGACAGAGAGCAACAGTCCTCCACTATTGAGTTTACCGAAAGGAGAGATGATGTTGGAGAAGATGCACTGAGAAATGGTGATGACAGGTTGCAAGAAACTTCGGGTGTTGAAGGAAGTGGACAAGGTACCCAAGATTCCAGTAGAGTGGAAAGAGATGTACACAGTGCATCTGGTGACATTGATCAGTTAGAAGGTAACACAGTCGAGCATTTTAACATGCCCGTCCAAATACAAGACTGGCAGGAATCAGTTACTGAAACTAGCAACATTGACTGGGCACAATTAGGTAATGATGACTACACTGAATCGAGAGCGAGTATTGGAGAAGGCATTGATACTAATTCACATGACAGTAGCCGTCAACAGTATCGGGTAACGTCGGACAATAATGCTGGACAGCATTCTCATTCTCAACAATCGCATGAAGAGTCGCATGAAGAGTGGCATGAAAATCCTTTGATCGGGGCTACAGATAACTGGTCTGACGAAACATCAAGTCAGGAAGTTGCTCCCGCTGAAAGGGTTGACACATCTTATTTATCTGGTGATGATAATGGGCACAGTCTGGAAATCAGAGAACTATTGAGCAGGTATATGACCTCATCACTTGAAGTCTATGACATTTCATCCCTTGACATGATAAAAATTTCAAGAAAAATTTGTTTTTATTTTAGGAGAAGAGTGTCTAATCTTCTTAGAAGTGATTTTCGGGAGAGTCTAAACCATCTGATACAATCATATGTGGAGAGGCAAGGTCATGCTTCTGTTGACTGGGAGCTGGACAATACATCACCTTCTCCTGCTATTGTAGAGCAATACGAAGAGCAGCAGAGTGGAGATCTGCACGAGGCCGAGTCAGATGATGTTGGGAGTACACCAGTTGTCCTCCCTTCACCACAGTTTACCCGTTCACAGACTACATGGGACCAGGAATTTTATGACACTAATTGGCAACAACCCAACAGCCTCCATCGTTTTGGAATTGTGAGTTCATATTTCCTAATTGAGAACTGGATCTGGGTCAATTTTTATCATCTAAACTGATTTGAAATTCTCTAGTTTATAAATCAACCATGGTGATTTTAGTTTTTCTAGACTGTAACTGCTGAAGTCCTTAATGATTCTCCCTTCAAAATAAAGATGTTCACTACACTTGTTACATTCTCAAGAGCTAGTAATCATGTCGAAGTATTTTTTTAATATTGTTTTTATTTGTGAAATTCATTTTATCTTGTCAATTTGTGTTCTGCCTATTGGCTAAATAGGACATTAGGACTAGTATGTATGGATCAGTTCTTGTATTAGTGGTATTGTCTTCTCTGGTCTTAAAAATATCAACACAACGCGTTTTTGTTTAAAATGAATCTTGCTTCTAATTTTGAACAGGAGTGGGAGATCATTAATGACTTGAGGATTGACATGGCTAGGCTTCATCAGAGGATGAACTGCATGCAGACCATGCTGGAAGCCTGCATGGATATGCAACTTGAGTTGCAACGCGCAGTAGGGCAAGAGGTTTCTGCAGCTCTGAATAGGCCATCTGGATCAGAAGGTACAAGTCCACTACCACCAGACAAATTCTTAATCTTGCATTAGGCAGTTCTGATACTCGATAATTTTTATGGTACCATTTTCATATACCATGAAATAATGACCACTGAACGAGCCATTCCTTTGAAGCAGAGGCATGTGAGGACAGTTTCCAACAGGATGAATCTAAATGGGATCATGTTAGGAAGGGAATTTGCTGTGTATGTTGTGACAACAGTATAGATTCTCTGCTGTACAGGTAAACATATCAACTCTGTTGAAAAACAGTCCCAGTCTCTACATTAAAATTCACCATAGTTGCTTGTGCATAGAATCTTACATTTATGTTTATTTCTCTCTGTGTTTCGTTGATACAGGTGTGGGCACATGTGCACATGCTCAAAATGTGCAGACAAATTGGTCCAAGGAAGAGGCAAGTGTCCAATGTGCCGGGCACCCGTGGTTCAGGCTGTCCGGGTTTATTCAATTCACTAGTAGTCAGGGAGAAAGTGTGGGAATAAAGGGGAAAACAAGAAAAAGGAAACAAAAGAGGGAAAGAAATTGACAATTCGAATAAAAAGATTTGACACAAACTATTAACAGGTCAGTTTTCTAGTCTGGACCCTCCAGGTAATATTATATATATATATACCCTAATCAGAATAAATTACCGACGGGATTTTTCCCAATTTATTGAGTTGGTTTTTCTTCTTTCCGGTGGAGTTTTACCATTCCAAGGTTATCAGTGAAATCCAAATGAAAATGGTAGCAGGGGAGAATCTTGCTGACACCAACAATGGCAATTAATTGTCATAACCGTTTTTTTTTCCCTTTTCAAAGTGTATATATTTATAGCATATTTATTAATGAATAATTTATATATTTCCTTCTTAGCTTTAACATCTTGAATTGTTCGGATTGAAAATTATTAGAACGTTTCATCTTCTCTTGACCTACGTTTAAGTAAATTCTTTAGACTGGAAGAAATGTTTTGATAAATAAAAACTCTTGACATCCTAAGATGATGTATGTTTTCTTCTACTTTGCCGAACCACGGCCGTAGGAATCTAGCTCCCAAGTTAGGGAGTGTTTGTTTAGAGCTGAATCTGAATAGTTGAATCCGTCAGTGAGTTTGTTTTGATCTAAATGGTTGAATCGGTAAGATGGACGAGTTAGATGGATAAGTCAAAATAAGCACTTGAATGAAGTAAACAAAAATTAAAAAAATTTAAAAAATATATGAATTATTATATTAAGTAATATTAAATAAATTTATAAAAATTTTGATTTTTTTCAGAAGGATAAAATAATAAAATTTTGTCATTTAGATATTTTAGACTTGTCAATTATTAAATAATTTTTATTATTCAGATTTAATTCATTCAGATTCAGATTTATTCAATTTTTATCAAACAACCCTTACATTAAACATTTAAGGCAAATCTTATAAACATTAATTGCCCGAATTTAATTAAAAAGAATATAATATCTTCTCAAAATGTTAGAAGAGTTTAATAAGCTAATAAGAGTTCTTAAAAATTGAATAGAAAATTTGAACTTAAATATATTTAAATTTTATTTATTTATATTTTGACCTTAAATAAAAATAAAAATAAAAATAAAAATAAATAAAATTTAAATACACTCAAATTTAATTTTTCTATCCAATTTTTATGTCAGTTTTTGATAAGCTAAATAATGATCAATTTGATTAGTGATTCTTTACCATCAACAAGTACATATACAGTACTAAAAAAAATATTCACATGTACAAACGAATTTTTCAGAAACTCCTGCTCCTCTGCAGAGCCACACGCTGTCCTAAGCTCGACCAACTACACGTCCTTCTCAGACCAACTGGACCCTCACTCGTCCACGTGTCACTTTCTACCACCGTTGATCTCCTCAAGTCTTCACTCATCCTCTCATCATTATCTACCTGCATTACACTCAAACAAACCTCTTCTACCCCATACATTTTCGTCGACCGACACAGTGGGCACGACACGTGTGACGCCAGCCACGTGTCAATACAGCCGGGATGGAAGACATTCCGGCAGCAGGGAATCATCTTCACCGTCTCTCTCTCCTCGAACTCGGTCAGACAGATGGCGCAGTCGATCGGGTGCGTCGCGTGTGCACTGTAAGCAATGAGCGGCAGTGATCCGACGGTGGAGGGGTCGAGACCACGGCCCTTGGAGGGGCGGAACCTTAAGGTAGAGGAGGAGGAGGAGGAGGAGGAAGGCGTGTTGTGGTGTTGGCGGCGACGGTGGAGGTCGGCAGCGTCGTCGGATAAGCGGCGGATGTAGACGGAGAAGAAGGCCATGAAGAAGAGGGCGGTGAGGAGGACTAAGATAGTGAGGGCCATGGAGGAATCGAAAGGTGAATTTTGGGGTTTATAGGTTAATTCAGGTGAGGCGGCAGCGGAGGAGGAATTGTGTTGTGGGAGAAGCTCTGGGTCCGGCGAGTAAGTAATGGTAGGAGAGAGATTGTTTCGTAATGATGATGATGCCGAGGTTGCTTCTTCATCATCTGCTAGTAGTAGTAGTAGCAGCTTCCTGCTGTGAGCCATCATATTCATATATACAAATAAATTCAAGCTAGATACAACCTGTCTATATATAATATATATAGAAAGTGAGAGTGAGTTATATTTCGATATCTATTTATAATATTGTCATTGTTTTAGAGAATGAGTTTGGTGATGGAGGAGAGAGAAAGTGTATATGCAAAGGGTGAGAGTGTTTTGGAGAGAGTGAGTGAGATAAATGAAAGATAAGAAGTGGACTTCTGAGGTTAATTAGGCTGTACGTTTAGATGAGAAGATGATGGTGACTGTGGCAGTCTGATTTAGGCCCCACATGCAACCAACCATTCTTGTGTCTCGCATCCTTCCTCAAAGTTTTTATTTTATCTTGGGATGAATTTTGTTTGCTTGTAAGCCAGGTTGACTGAGATATTATTATTAGGAACATAAAATGCGTTTGGGTTTTGTTTTTTCAGCTGATATGATAATTGAATATTAAAATTATATATTAATATTTTATAATTTTATTTATTTATATTTTGATATTCACATTTACTAGAGCCAAATCAAACTCACGAGTGCCGTGATTAGTTACCAATGGTAAAATCAGAATATTTTTAGAAGTTGTTAAAATATACGAGTAAAATAAATATTTATTAACGCTTGAAATGTTTTTTTTTAAATTTATTTTGTTCAATTATAACATTTTATAGCATTGTGACGCCCCCAAAATTAGGTATACATCACCTATCTTGGGTCGTCAGATACATAGTACAGAATACAAATACAACTGATTAATACATCTGTCGTGTACAATACGACAAAACATAAACTGTGAGTTTGAATACAAATATTATCTTCTAGAGAGTATTCATACTCAAAAGGAGTCCTCATTGTAAGACCCCAACTTTTATAAATAAAGATAAATTTTTTATAAATATCATTTTTGAATATTATGGAGTTAATTTGATATAATGTTATAGTTGTGGGTAATATTTATAAATTTTGCAAAGTACGCAAGTTGTTATATAATATTCGATTGGTCGGGGAATATTCGTTTTAACAGGGAATATTCGTACAACGACACAATCATTGGTGGACCCCACAACGGAATTATTGTCGGATTGAGAAAACGACAAAAATATTTTATTAAAAATAACGGCGGAAATTTTACCATTGTTGCTGTTGAACTACTCGGTAGTAAAAGTACAGTAATACGTGTGGTTGCATAGTAGCACACGGTATTGATTATTAATGCTTATGTGAGAAGTCACTCAGTTTGATTTTATTATTGTCAGTTAATAATATGAATTATTTAGCGATAATGACGTTTTGTTTTATTCGTATTATTAACGTAATAAAACAGAAACATCTTTTTATATAAAACAAAATACTTTATTAAAGTTATTCTATAAATAGAATATATTTTATTTTATTTAAAAGATTTTTCTTTAAATATGGACCGTCAGATTAAAGTAATCAATCTGGACCGTTCATGGATTAGTTACTATGCATTCTATTTTTCTATAAATAGCAGCTCATTCCTTCATTATTTCTTACGAATTCACTGAACTCTAGAGAGAGAAACTATAGAGAGAAACTATAGAGAGAGAGAAGAAGAGTATTCTGCTACTTAACTACTTCCTTACTTCAGCTCTTCTTTAAAACGGTAGGGAATATTATTTCTTTTATATTCATGAAGAGAACTTCTGTTATTCCATTCGTTATTATTCTGTTGGAATAACCAGTATACGCGGTCTACCCTATACTTGGTGACATTCTTCTATTATTCTGTTGGAACATCCTGTCTGTGTGTTTTACACTGGACCTGGTTCCGTTATTATTCTGTTGGAACATCCTGTCTGTGTGTTTTACACCGGACCTGGTTCCGTTTATTATTCTGTTGGAACATCCTGTCTGTGTGTTTTACACCGGACCTGGTTCCGTTTTATTATTATTCTGTTGGAATATCCTGTCTGTGTGTTTTACACCGGACCTGGTTCCATTATTTATTATTCTGTCGGAATATCCTGTCTGTGCGTTTACGCCGGACCTGGTTCCATTATTTATTATTCTATTGGAATAACCTGTCTGTGCGGTCTATCGCATGCATGGTGATTTCTTTTGTTATTCCATTCTTTATTGTACTCAGTTGGTTAAGTTTTGACTTCTATACTCCATAAATTTGTGGAATATCCTTGATAGTTGCGTTTCATCCAGTATCTTTTCAAGAAAATATTCTTCTAAGCATTCTTAAATTTTACTCCACAATGCAGTATCATGTTGACAATTTGGACGTTGTTAATTCCTGGATAAATTAATTTTTGAACTTGTTTTATTGAATTCTTATATCATTGTCATCATCCTCATGTTTATAAAATATTGAAAGTCATCTGTGGCATGTAGTGCATAGATGGACTTGGTATGATTATGACCAGGGATTATTCGGTATAATCATGACCGTAATGTTACAAATGATGTGGTAAAAGTCCTCATTGGCCCGTAGTGCATTGATGGACAGTTGTTGGCATGATCATGACCATTAATGAATACACGAATATCCTTGGCCGTAGTGCAGGGGTGATTCGATGATGTGGATTATTTTATTAAGCTGAGTCTCAGCGATCGCAGTGTTGAAAAACCTTTTAAATCATAAAAGATAGTAGAGTTTATTTTCTACTTGACTCTTTTAATGGATTGCTTGTTCCACTGCAGTTAAACTTGATGTCTATTATATTTTATCAGTTTAACATTGTTGAAGGCTAATGATAATTTATTCTGCATTATCTTAGTCATAATATTTCTTACTGGGCTAGTTGAGCTCACCCTTTCTTTCACTGTTCTCTTCAGGAAATGAGAACGTAGCTGGGACAAGTCGGGGTACGGAGTGATGGTCCGAATGATAGTATTAGTTAGTAGTCCTCACTATTCTATGTAATGGTGTGTTAATAAATGTAATGAGGACTCCTTTTGAGTATGAATACTCTCTAGAAGATAATATTTGTATTCAAACTCACAGTTTATGTTTTGTCGTATTGTACACGACAGATGTATTAATCAGTTGTATTTGTATTCTGTACTATGTATCTGACGACCCAAGATGGGTGATGTATACCTAATTTTGGGGGCGTCACAGTTGGTATCAAAGCTTAGGGATATGATCCCTGGCTAAGATGTGAGAATAGAACTAGGAGGGGAGAGACGGGGAATTCCTTCGCTAGTATGGCATACCTAAGTTTATTTGCATGGTATTTAATTGGTCGGTCATAATATAAGGATAATATATGACATATCAATTAATTTTTATTTTGTGGCAGTATCTGAAAATGGCATCTGAGAATGTTGAGAATAGCAATGGAGCACAGACGACTGTTGATTCACCACACATCAATAATCATGATAATGTGCATCAGGAAGGTGTCAATCCTCATGCAAACAACAACACTGACCAAATGATGAATGATCAAATGTTCAGAGGCTTTATGCAATTCATGCAACAACAGGTGAAAGCGGCTCCTGTCCACAACGTAGGTGGAAATACTGGAAACTCTCAGGCGGTCACCGCTAAACAGTTTAAGGAGCTGGGACCACCGGAGTTTAAGGGAGAACCCAAACCACTTGTAGCTGAAACATGGATAAAGCAGATCACCAAGATATTTGATGTCTTGGGTTGCTCCGAGGAGCAAAAGGTTCCCTTTGCCGCCTTTATGTTGCGAGGAGAGGCAGATTACTGGTGGGAATCGATAAAGCGTACTCAACCTGCCGCACTGAAGATGTCTTGGGAGAAGTTTCAAGATCTGTTTAACGACAAATACTTTCCCGAGAGTATTCGTCACATGAAGGAGGTGGAGTTCATCAAATTGGAGCAGAATAATATGACCGTGTCGCAGTACGAGGCAAAATTTGTGGAGTTATCCCGGTTTGCGTCCCACCTGGTGGATAATGAAGAAAGAATGACGCGGATGTTTTTAAGAGGTTTGAAGCCGGAGATACGTCAACATCTTGTTTCTCATAAACTGTGTTTGTATTCAGATGTTGTAAATAGGGCTCAGTTGGTGGAGCGCGATAACGAGATAACGCAACCAAAAGAGAGCAGCCGGCAAAATGATAATACCAGTGAGAGCAGTCATCGAAGCGGTGACAACAAGCGTGGAGGGAATCAACAGGCCAGAAATGGTAACCACTTCGGTGGTAATCAGGGCCAAAACAATAAGAATGGACATTTTAAGAAGAGGAGATTCAACAATGATGGAAAGACGTCAGCACCAGCACCTGTCGTTAAGGAAGGAGAACGACCACCTATCATATGTTTCAAATGCGGAGGGGAGGGGCACATCAGTCCAAACTGCGCGATGCCGTCCAAAGCATGTTATAATTGTGGAAGAGAAGGTCATTTAGCCCGATTTTGTCGTTTACCGAAGACAAATTCAGCTAGGATGGAGGCACCAAAGGCCGTCCCAGAAAAGTCAAAACCGGTTGTGCAAGGGAGAGCGTTTGTTGTGACCTCCCAGAACGCAAGGAACCCGAATGAGGTCATCACGGGTAAGCTTATCATAAACTCTAACGAAGTCTATACTTTATTTGATACCGGTTCAACCCATTCTTTTATTTCTCCTACTTGCGCTCATCGATTAAATTTGATTCCGGAGAAATTAGACTTTGACTTAGCAGTTGAAACTCCATTGGGAGAAACCTTCATTACATCCACGGTTTATAAGTCTTGTTTGGTTCAAGTTGGTACCCACACATTACCTGTCGATCTTATTTCATTAAAAATACTTGCATTTGACGTGATTCTAGGGATTGATTGGTTAACTACTCATTATGCAAAAATTGATTGTTTTCGTAAGGTTGTTAGCTTTCATATTCCTAATCGACCTATTATGCGAATTCAAGCAACCAAACCATTAAAATCAATCGCTGTCATCTCAAGCCATAAAGCTATTCGTTTATTGAAAAACGGATGTCAAGCTTTCTTAGCTCATGTCACAGATCTAAACAAAAATACGTCAGTTTTGAATGATATTTCTATTGTTAATAAATTCCCTGACGTATTCCCTGAAGAACTTCCTGGCCTACCCCCAGAGCGTGAAATTGAATTTTGTATCGATCTTGAACCCGGTACAAAACCCATTTCCAAAGCCCCATATCGAATGGCTCCTATTGAACTTCAGGAGTTAAAGATCCAACTGCAGGAATTGTTAGACATTGGTTTTATTCGTCCTAGTACTTCTCCTTGGGGTGCTCCTGTTCTGTTCGTGAAGAAGAAAGATGGGAGTATGCGACTTTGTATTGATTATCGGGAGTTGAATCATGTCACCATCAAAAATAGGTACCCATTGCCACGTATTGATGACCTGTTTGACCAGTTGCAAGGAGCACAATTCTTTTCAAAGATCGATCTTCGTTCTGGATATCATCAGCTGAAGGTTAGAACTGAGGATATTCCAAAGACGGCTTTTAGAACTCGGTACGGGCATTATGAATTCCTAGTCATGTCCTTTGGATTGACTAATGCTCCTGCTGCCTTCATGGATATGATGAACCGGGTATTCAAGGAATATTTGGATCACTTTGTGGTCGTCTTTATTGATGACATCCTTATTTATTCCAAAAGCCGTGAAGATCATGAGCAACACTTGAGGCTGGTACTCCAAAAGCTTCGTGAATACAAGCTTTATGCCAAGTTGAAGAAATGCGAGTTCTGGCTGGAAGAGGTAGCATTCCTTGGGCACGTAGTATCAAGTCGTGGAATATCTGTTGACCCGGCAAAGATTGAAGCTATTCAAAGCTGGGAGCAACCTAAATCAGTGACCGAGGTACGTAGCTTTCTTGGTTTAGCTGGTTATTATCGGAGATTCGTGGAAGGATTTTCTCGAATCGCTACTCCATTAACTCAGCTGACTCGGAAAGATACAAAGTTTGGTTGGAGCGAAGAATGTGAGCAGAGTTTTCAAGAACTCAAGAGGAGACTCATTTCAGCACCTGTTCTAACAATACCATCTGGCTCGGAGGGATTTGTCATCTACAGTGATGCTTCGAGCAAAGGGTTGGGATGCGTTCTCATGCAACATGAAAAAGTCATAGCCTATGCATCAAGACAACTCAAGGAATATGAGAGGAATTATCCTACTCATGATCTAGAGTTGGCAGCTGTTGTCTTTGCACTTAAAATTTGGAGGCATTACTTGTATGGGGAGAAAGTGGAGATCTTTACGGATCATAAAAGCCTCAAATATTTCTTCACTCAAAAGGAACTCAACATGCGACAACGACGTTGGCTTGAACTGTTGAAAGATTATGATCATACCATTCAATACCATCCTGGAAAAGCGAACGTGGTAGCTGACGCATTGAGTAGAAGATCATATGCGGGTACAAGTGCAATATTAACAACGCAAAGGCCCATTTTGTGTGACTTGCAAAGGATGGAGATAGAGTTGAAGACTCCAGGGACCCATGTGATGATGGCGAATATACGAGTAGAACCGACTTTAATCGATAAAGTTAAAGCTGCTCAAGCTACAGACCTGGAGCTGATGCGTATGAGGAAGAAAGTGCAAGAAGGTTCTATGCCGGAAGCAAGAATCGATGAAGAAGGAATACTTCGAGTCAACTCCAGACTTTGTGTTCCTAACAACCCTGATTTAAAGTATGAAATCATGATGGAGGCGCACAACACACCATTTGCAATCCATCCTGGAAGTACCAAAATGTATCATGATCTTCGTCATACATTTTGGTGGAGCAATATGAAGAGAGAGATAGCGTTGTTTATCTCAAGGTGTCTAACTTGTCAACGAGTCAAAGCGGAGCATCAAGTACCAAAAGGTCCATTGCAACCACTTGAAATTCCAGAATGGAAGTGGGAGCACATTACCATGGATTTCGTTACCGGTCTTCCTAGGGTTTCTCAAGGTATTGATGCGATTTGGGTCATTGTTGATAGATTGACCAAGTCTGCTCATTTCTTACCGATACGAGAAACTTATACACTTGAACGTCTTGCTCGTATGTACATAAACGAGATTGTAAGACTGCATGGTATGCCAGTATCCATAGTTTCTGATCGAGACCCAAGATTCACTTCACGATTTTGGGTTAGTTTACAAAAAGCTATGGGCACGGAGTTACGATTTAGTTCAGCATATCATCCTCAGACGGA
Organism: Panax notoginseng; assembly: GCA_016801055.1. Classification (NCBI taxonomy): domain Eukaryota; kingdom Viridiplantae; phylum Streptophyta; class Magnoliopsida; order Apiales; family Araliaceae; genus Panax; species Panax notoginseng. The sequence goes on along the minus strand of CM029018.1, from coordinate 207,245,672 downwards.
CGGACAATCAGAGAGGACTATTCAAACTCTTGAAGATCTATTAAGACTCTGTGTCTTTGACTTCAAAGGAAGTTGGGACAAGTTCTTACCATTGGTGGAGTTTTCCTACAACAACAGTTATCAAGCAAGTATTGGCATGGCTCCATTCGAAGCATTGTATGGAAGAAAATGTCGTTCTCCAGTATGCTGGGATGAGGTGGGCGAAGCAACGTTGTTGGGACCGGAGTTGGTACGTATGACTACAGAAAAGATTCAAACGATCCGACAACGTATAAAAACCTCACAAGATCGACAAAAGAGTTATGCTGATCTTCATCGAAAGGACGTGGAATTTGATGTAGGAGATCATGTGTTCTTACGTGTTGCTCCATGGAAAGGAGTTACGAGATTTGGAAAGAGAGGAAAGCTAAATCCTCGATTCATCGGTCCATTTTTAATCCTCGATCGAGTAGGAACTGTGGCTTATAGACTCGCTTTACCGCCAAGTATGTCTCGTGTTCATAACGTTTTCCACATATCCATGTTACGCAAATATGTGGAAGACCCGAACCACATTATTGAGTTAGAACCGGACGAAATAGCGGAGGATTTGACGTATGAAGAAGTTCCTATTCAAATCTTGGATAAGAAGGAACATATTCTACGCTCCAAGGTTATACCTCAAGTCAAAGTTTTGTGGAGAAACCACGATGTTGAGGAAATGACTTGGGAGTTAGAATCAGAAATGAAATCAAGGTATCCTTACCTCTTCGACATACCAGGTACGTACCCTAATTTCGAGGGCGAAATTTCATAAGAAGGGGAGGTTGTAAGACCCCAACTTTTATAAATAAAGATGAATTTTTTATAAATATCATTTTTGAATATTATGGAGTTAATTTGATATAATGTTATAGTTGTGGGTAATATTTATAAATTTTGCAAAGTACGCAAGTTGTTATATAATATTCGATTGGTCGGGGAATATTCGTTTTAACAGGGAATATTCGTACAACGACACAATCATTGGTGGACCCCACAACGGAATTATTGTCGGATTGAGAAAACGACAAAAATATTTTATTAAAAATAACGGCGGAAATTTTACCATTGTTACTGTTGAACTACTCGGTAGTAAAAGTACAGTAATACGTGTGGTTGCATAGTAGCACACGGTATTGATTATTAATGCTTATGTGAGAAGTCACTCAGTTTGATTTTATTATTGTCAGTTAATAATATGAATTATTTAGCGATAATGACGTTTTGTTTTATTCGTATTATTAACGTAATAAAACAGAAACATCTTTTTATATAAAACAAAATACTTTATTAAAGTTATTCTATAAATAGAATATATTTTATTTTATTTAAAAGATTTTTCTTTAAATATGGACCGTCAGATTAAAGTAATCAATCTGGACCGTTCATGGATTAGTTACTATGCATTCTATTTTTCTATAAATAGCAGCTCATTCCTTCATTATTTCTTACGAATTCACTGAACTCTAGAGAGAGAAACTATAGAGAGAAACTATAGAGAGAGAGAAGAAGAGTATTCTGCTACTTAACTACTTCCTTACTTCAGCTCTTCTTTAAAACGGTAGGGAATATTATTTCTTTTATATTCATGAAGAGAACTTCTGTTATTCCATTCGTTATTATTCTGTTGGAATAACCAGTATACGCGGTCTACCCTATACTTGGTGACATTCTTCTATTATTCTGTTGGAACATCCTGTCTGTGTGTTTTACACTGGACCTGGTTCCGTTTATTATTCTGTTGGAACATCCTGTCTGTGTGTTTTACACCGGACCTGGTTCCGTTTATTATTCTGTTGGAACATCCTGTCTGTGTGTTTTACACCGGACCTGGTTCCGTTTTATTATTATTCTGTTGGAATATCCTGTCTGTGTGTTTTACACCGGACCTGGTTCCATTATTTATTATTCTGTCGGAATATCCTGTCTGTGCGTTTACGCCGGACCTGGTTCCATTATTTATTATTCTATTGGAATAACCTGTCTGTGCGGTCTATCGCATGCATGGTGATTTCTTTTGTTATTCCATTCTTTATTGTACTCAGTTGGTTAAGTTTTGACTTCTATACTCCATGAAATTTGTGGAATATCCTTGATAGTTGGGTTTCATCCAGTATCTTTTCAAGAAAATATTCTTCTAAGCATTCTTGAATTTTACTCCACAATGCAGTATCATGTTGACAATTTGGACGTTGTTAATTCCTGGATAAATTAATTTTTGAACTTGTTTTATTGAATTCTTATATCATTGTCATCATCCTCATGTTTATAAAATATTGAAAGTCATCTGTGGCATGTAGTGCATAGATGGACTTGGTATGATTATGACCAGGGATTATTCGGTATAATCATGACCGTAATGTTACAAATGATGTGGTAAAAGTCCTCATTGGCCCGTAGTGCATTGATGGACAGTTGTTGGCATGATCATGACCATTAATGAATACACGAATATCCTTGGCCGTAGTGCAGGGGTGATTCGATGATGTGGATTATTTTATTAAGCTGAGTCTCAGCGATCGCAGTGTTGAAAAACCTTTTAAATCATAAAAGATAGTAGAGTTTATTTTCTACTTGACTCTTTTAATGGATTGCTTGTTCCGCTGCAGTTAAACTTGATGTCTATTATATTTTATCAGTTTAACATTGTTGAAGGCTAATGATAATTTATTCTGCATTATCTTAGTCATAATATTTCTTACTGGGCTAGTTGAGCTCACCCTTTCTTTCACTGTTCTCTTCAGGAAATGAGAACGTAGCTGGGACAAGTCGGGGTACGGAGTGATGGTCCGAATGATAGTATTAGTTAGTAGTCCTCACTATTCTATGTAATGGTGTGTTAATAAATGTAATGAGGACTCCTTTTGAGTATGAATACTCTCTAGAAGATAATATTTGTATTCAAACTCACAGTTTATGTTTTGTCGTATTGTACACGACAGATGTATTAATCAGTTGTATTTGTATTCTGTACTTTGTATCTGACGACCCAAGATGGGTGATGTATACCTAATTTTGGGGGCGTCACACTCATTACATTTATTAACACACCATTACATAGAATAGTGAGGACTACTAACTAATACTATCATTCGGACCATCACTCCGTACCCCGACTTGTCCCAGCTACGTTCTCATTTTCTGAAGAGAACAGTGAAAGAAAGGGTGAGCTCAACTAGCCCAGTAGGAAATATTATGACTAAGATAATGCAGAATAAATTATCATTAGCCTTCAACAATGTTAAACTGATAAAATATAATAGACATCAAGTTTAATTGTAGCGGAACAAGCAATCCATTAAAAGAGTCAAGTAGAAAATAAACTCTACTATCTTTTATGATTTAAAAAGTTTTTCAACACTGTAATCGCTGAGACTCAGCTTAATAAAATAATCCACATCATCGAATCACCCCTGCACTACGGCCAAGGATATTCGTGTATTCATTAATGGTCATGATCATGCCAACAACTGTCCATCAATACACTACGGGCCAATGAAGACTTTTACCACATTATTTGTAACATTACGGTCATGATTATACCGAATAATCTCTGGTCATAATCATACCAAGTCCATCTATGTACTACAGGCCACAGATGACTTTCAACATTTTATAAACATGAGGATGATGACAATGATATAAGAATTCAATAAAACAAGTTCAAAAATTAATTTATCCAGGAATTAACAACGTCCAAATTGTCAACATGATACTGCATTGTGGAGTAAAATTCAAGAATGCTTAGAAGAATATTTTCTTGAAAAGATACTGGATGAAACGCAACTATCAAGGATATTCCACAAATTTCATGGAGTATAGAAGTCAAAACTTAACCAACTGAGTACAATAAAGAATGGAATAACAAAAGAAATCACCATGCATGCGATAGACCGCACAGACAGGTTATTCCAATAGAATAATAAATAATGGAACCAGGTCCGGCGTAAACGCACAGACAGGATATTCCGACAGAATAATAAATAATGGAACCAGGTCCGGTGTAAAACACACAGACAGGATATTCCAACAAATAATAAAACGGAACCAGGTCCGGTGTAAAACACACAGACAGGATGTTCCAACAGAATAATAAACGGAACCAGGTCCGGTGTAAAACACACAGACAGGATGTTCCAACAGAATAATAGAAGAATGTCACCAAGTATAGGGTAGACCGCGTATACTGGTTATTTCAACAGAATAATAACGAATGGAATAACAGAAGTTCTCTTCATGAATATAAAAGAAATAATATTCCCTACCTTAAAAGAACTGGATATTGGAAAAGTGATGTAGCAGAATACTTTTAGTCTCTCTCTCTCTTATTCTCTCTATACTTTCTCTCTCTATAGCTTGAATGAATTCGTGAAAAATAATGAAGCCCTAGGCCTCTATTTATAGAAAAACTGAGGGTGGCTCTTGGTCTTAACGAAGGGTCAAATGACTCTTGGTCTTAACGAAGGGTCAAATGACTCTTGGTAATTTTGAAGGGACAACTACTATTGACGAAAGTAATTACTATTGACCAAGGTAAATACTATTGACGAAGGTAATTACTATTGACCAAGGTAAATACTATTGACCAAGGTAAATACTATTGACGAAGGTAATTACTATTGACCAAGGTAAATACTATTGACGAAGGTAATTACTATTGATCAAGGTAAATACTATTGACGACGGTAATTACTATTGACGACGGTAATTACTATTGACGAAGAGACTCTTAGATGATGACATATGGCCCCCCATAAAATAACCAAACTTACCACAACGTCTCAATAATATAACATATTATACAGATGATACTATGACAATAATTTAAGAGATATGATGCAGCAATTACTGTAGCAATAATTGAGTATAGCTGAGTGACTTCTCACGTAAGCATCAATAATCAATACCGTGTGCTACTATGCAACCACGCGTATTACTGTACTTTTACTACCGAGTAGTTCAACAGTTTTAACGGTTTTAACGGTAACACCTCAGCCGTTATTTTTATAGAAAGATAATTCTGTCGTTTTTTCAATCCGACAATAATTCCGTTGTGGGATCCACCAATGATTGTGCCGTCGTACGAATATTCCCCGACAAAAAGAATATTCCCCGACCAAACAAATATTTTATAACAACTTGCTTACTTTGCAAAATTTATAAATATTACCCACAACTATAACATTATATCAAATTAACTTCATAATATTCAAAAATGATATTTATAGAAAATTCATCTTTATTTATAAAAGTTGGGGTCTTACAACCTCCCCTTCTTATGAAATTTCGCCCTCGAAATTAGGGTACGTACCTGGTATGTCGAAGAGGTAAGGATACCTTGATTTTATTTCTGATTCTAACTCCCAAGTCATTTCCTCAACATCGTGGTTTCTCCACAAAACTTTAACTTGAGGTATAATCTTGGAGCGTAGAATATGTTCCTTCTTATCCAAGATTTGAACAGGAACTTCTTCATACGTCAAATCCTTCGCTATTTCGTCCGGTTCTAACTCAATAATGTGGTTCGGGTCTTCCACATATTTGCGTAACATGGATATGTGGAAAACGTTATGAACATGAGACATACTTGGCGGTAAAGCGAGTCTATAAACCACAGTTCCTACTCGATCGAGGATTAAAAATGGACCGATGAATCGAGGATTTAGCTTTCCTCTCTTTCCAAATCTCGTAACTCCTTTCCATGGAGCAACAGGTAAGAACACATGATCTCCTACATCAAATTCTACGTCCTTTCGATGAAGATCAGCATAACTCTTTTGTCGATCTTGTGAGGTTTTTATACGTTGTCGGATCGTTTGAATCTTTTCTGTAGTCATACGTACCAACTCCGGTCCCAACAACGTTGCTTCGCCCACCTCATCCCAGCATACTGGAGAACGACATTTTCTTCCATACAATGCTTCGAATGGAGCCATGCCAATACTTGCTTGATAACTGTTGTTGTAGGAAAACTCCACCAATGGTAAGAACTTGTCCCAACTTCCTTTGAAGTCAAAGACACAGAGTCTTAATAGATCTTCAAGAGTTTGAATAGTCCTCTCTGATTGTCCGTCCGTCTGAGGATGATATGCTGAACTAAATCGTAACTCCGTGCCCATAGCTTTTTGTAAACTAACCCAAAATCGTGAAGTGAATCTTGGGTCTCGATCAGAAACTATGGATACTGGCATACCATGCAGTCTTACAATCTCGTTTATGTACATACGAGCAAGACGTTCAAGTGTATAAGTTTCTCGTATCGGTAAGAAATGAGCAGACTTGGTCAATCTATCAACAATGACCCAAATCGCATCAATACCTTGAGAAACCCTAGGAAGACCGGTAACGAAATCCATGGTAATGTGCTCCCACTTCCATTCTGGAATTTCAAGTGGTTGCAATGGACCTTTTGGTACTTGATGCTCCGCTTTGACTCGTTGACAAGTTAGACACCTTGAGATAAACAACGCTATCTCTCTCTTCATATTGCTCCACCAAAATGTATGACGAAGATCATGATACATTTTGGTACTTCCAGGATGGATTGCAAATGGTGTGTTGTGCGCCTCCATCATGATTTCATACTTTAAATCAGGGTTGTTAGGAACACAGAGTCTGGAGTTGACTCGAAGTATTCCTTCTTCATCGATTCTTGCTTCCGGCATAGAACCTTCTTGCACTTTCTTCCTCATACGCATCAGCTCCAGGTCTGTAGCTTGAGCAGCTTTAACTTTATCGATTAAAGTCGGTTCTACTCGTATATTCGCCATCATCACATGGGTCCCTGGAGTCTTCAACTCTATCTCCATCCTTTGCAAGTCACACAAAATGGGCCTTTGCGTTGTTAATATTGCACTTGTACCCGCATATGATCTTCTACTCAATGCGTCAGCTACCACGTTCGCTTTTCCAGGATGGTATTGAATGGTATGATCATAATCTTTCAACAGTTCAAGCCAACGTCGTTGTCGCATGTTGAGTTCCTTTTGAGTGAAGAAATATTTGAGGCTTTTATGATCCGTAAAGATCTCCACTTTCTCCCCATACAAGTAATGCCTCCAAATTTTAAGCGCAAAGACAACAGCTGCCAACTCTAGATCATGAGTAGGATAATTCCTCTCATATTCCTTGAGTTGTCTTGATGCATAGGCTATGACTTTTTCATGTTGCATGAGAACGCATCCCAACCCTTTGCTCGAAGCATCACTGTAGATGACAAATCCCTCCGAGCCAGATGGTATTGTTAGAACAGGTGCTGAAATGAGTCTCCTCTTGAGTTCTTGAAAACTCTGCTCACATTCTTCGCTCCAACCAAACTTTGTATCATGATCTTCGTCATACATTTTGGTGGAGCAATATGAAGAGAGAGATAGCGTTGTTTATCTCAAGGTGTCTAACTTGTCAACGAGTCAAAGCGGAGCATCAAGTACCAAAAGGTCCATTGCAACCACTTGAAATTCCAGAATGGAAGTGGGAGCACATTACCATGGATTTCGTTACCGGTCTTCCTAGGGTTTCTCAAGGTATTGATGCGATTTGGGTCATTGTTGATAGATTGACCAAGTCTGCTCATTTCTTACCGATACGAGAAACTTATACACTTGAACGTCTTGCTCGTATGTACATAAACGAGATTGTAAGACTGCATGGTATGCCAGTATCCATAGTTTCTGATCGAGACCCAAGATTCACTTCACGATTTTGGGTTAGTTTACAAAAAGCTATGGGCACGGAGTTACGATTTAGTTCAGCATATCATCCTCAGACGGACGGACAATCAGAGAGGACTATTCAAACTCTTGAAGATCTATTAAGACTCTGTGTCTTTGACTTCAAAGGAAGTTGGGACAAGTTCTTACCATTGGTGGAGTTTTCCTACAACAACAGTTATCAAGCAAGTATTGGCATGGCTCCATTCGAAGCATTGTATGGAAGAAAATGTCGTTCTCCAGTATGCTGGGATGAGGTGGGCGAAGCAACGTTGTTGGGACCGGAGTTGGTACGTATGACTACAAAAAAGATTCAAACGATCCGACAACGTATAAAAACCTCACAAGATCGACAAAAGAGTTATGCTGATCTTCATCGAAAGGACGTGGAATTTGATGTAGGAGATCATGTGTTCTTACGTGTTGCTCCATGGAAAGGTGTTACGAGATTTGGAAGGAGAGGAAAGCTAAATCCTCGATTCATCGGTCCATTTTTAATCCTCGATCGAGTAGGAACTGTGGCTTATAGACTCGCTTTACCGCCAAGTATGTCTCGTGTTCATAACGTTTTCCACATATCCATGTTACGCAAATATGTGGAAGACCCGAACCACATTATTGAGTTAGAACCGGACGAAATAGCGGAGGATTTGACGTATGAAGAAGTTCCTATTCAAATCTTGGATAAGAAGGAACATATTCTACGCTCCAAGGTTATACCTCAAGTCAAAGTTTTGTGGAGAAACCACGATGTTGAGGAAATGACTTGGGAGTTAGAATCAGAAATGAAATCAAGGTATCCTTACCTCTTCGACATACCAGGTACGTACCCTAATTTCGAGGGCGAAATTTCATAAGAAGGGGAGGTTGTAAGACCCCAACTTTTATAAATAAAGATAAATTTTTTATAAATATCATTTTTGAATATTATGGAGTTAATTTGATATAATGTTATAGTTGTGGGTAATATTTATAAATTTTGCAAAGTACGCAAGTTGTTATATAATATTCGATTGGTCGGGGAATATTCGTTTTAACAGGGAATATTCGTACAACGACACAATCATTGGTGGACCCCACAACGGAATTATTGTCGGATTGAGAAAACGACAAAAATATTTTATTAAAAATAACGGCGGAAATTTTACCATTGTTGCTGTTGAACTACTCGGTAGTAAAAGTACAGTAATACGTGTGGTTGCATAGTAGCACACGGTATTGATTATTAATGCTTATGTGAGAAGTCACTCAGTTTGATTTTATTATTGTCAGTTAATAATATGAATTATTTAGCGATAATGACGTTTTGTTTTATTCGTATTATTAACGTAATAAAACAGAAACATCTTTTTATATAAAACAAAATACTTTATTAAAGTTATTCTATAAATAGAATATATTTTATTTTATTTAAAAGATTTTTCTTTAAATATGGACCGTCAGATTAAAGTAATCAATCTGGACCGTTCATGGATTAGTTACTATGCATTCTATTTTTCTATAAATAGCAGCTCATTCCTTCATTATTTCTTACGAATTCACTGAACTCTAGAGAGAGAAACTATAGAGAGAAACTATAGAGAGAGAGAAGAAGAGTATTCTGCTACTTAACTACTTCCTTACTTCAGCTCTTCTTTAAAACGGTAGGGAATATTATTTCTTTTATATTCATGAAGAGAACTTCTGTTATTCCATTCGTTATTATTCTGTTGGAATAACCAGTATACGCGGTCTACCCTATACTTGGTGACATTCTTCTATTATTCTGTTGGAACATCCTGTCTGTGTGTTTTACACTGGACCTGGTTCCGTTTATTATTCTGTTGGAACATCCTGTCTGTGTGTTTTACACCGGACCTGGTTCCGTTTATTATTCTGTTGGAACATCCTGTCTGTGTGTTTTACACCGGACCTGGTTCCGTTTTATTATTATTCTGTTGGAATATCCTGTCTGTGTGTTTTACACCGGACCTGGTTCCATTATTTATTATTCTGTCGGAATATCCTGTCTGTGCGTTTACGCCGGACCTGGTTCCATTATTTATTATTCTATTGGAATAACCTGTCTGTGCGGTCTATCGCATGCATGGTGATTTCTTTTGTTATTCCATTCTTTATTGTACTCAGTTGGTTAAGTTTTGACTTCTATACTCCATGAAATTTGTGGAATATCCTTGATAGTTGCGTTTCATCCAGTATCTTTTCAAGAAAATATTCTTCTAAGCGTTCTTAAATTTTACTCCACAATGCAGTATCATGTTGACAATTTGGACGTTGTTAATTCCTGGATAAATTAATTTTTGAACTTGTTTTATTGAATTCTTATATCATTGTCATCATCCTCATGTTTATAAAATATTGAAAGTCATCTGTGGCATGTAGTGCATAGATGGACTTGGTATGATTATGACCAGGGATTATTCGGTATAATCATGACCGTAATGTTACAAATGATGTGGTAAAAGTCCTCATTGGCCCGTAGTACATTGATGGACAGTTGTTGGCATGATCATGACCATTAATGAATACACGAATATCCTTGGCCGTAGTGCAGGGGTGATTCGATGATGTGGATTATTTTATTAAGCTGAGTCTCAGCGATCGCAGTGTTGAAAAACCTTTTAAATCATAAAAGATAGTAGAGTTTATTTTCTACTTGACTCTTTTAATGGATTGCTTGTTCCACTGCAGTTAAACTTGATGTCTATTATATTTTATCAGTTTAACATTGTTGAAGGCTAATGATAATTTATTCTGCATTATCTTAGTCATAATATTTCCTACTGGGCTAGTTGAGCTCACCCTTTCTTTCACTGTTCTCTTCAGAAAATGAGAACGTAGCTGGGACAAGTCGGGGTACGGAGTGATGGTCCGAATGATAGTATTAGTTAGTAGTCCTCACTATTCTATGTAATGGTGTGTTAATAAATGTAATGAGGACTCCTTTTGAGTATGAATACTCTCTAGAAGATAATATTTGTATTCAAACTCACAGTTTATGTTTTGTCGTATTGTACACGACAGATGTATTAATCAGTTGTATTTGTATTCTGTACTTTGTATCTGACGACCCAAGATGGGTGATGTATACCTAATTTTGGGGGCGTCACACTCATTACATTTATTAACACACCATTACATAGAATAGTGAGGACTACTAACTAATACTATCATTCGGACCATCACTCCGTACCCCGACTTGTCCCAGCTACGTTCTCATTTCCTGAAGAGAACAGTGAAAGAAAGGGTGAGCTCAACTAGCCCAGTAAGAAATATTATGACTAAGATAATGCAGAATAAATTATCATTAGCCTTCAACAATGTTAAACTGATAAAATATAATAGACATCAAGTTTAATTGTAGCGGAACAAGCAATCCATTAAAAGAGTCAAGTAGAAAATAAACTCTACTATCTTTTATGATTTAAAAAGTTTTTCAACACTGTAATCGCTGAGACTCAGCTTAATAAAATAATCCACATCATCGAATCACCCCTGCACTACGGCCAAGGATATTCGTGTATTCATTAATGGTCATGATCATGCCAACAACTGTCCATCAATACACTACGGGCCAATGAAGACTTTTACCACATTATTTGTAACATTACGGTCATGATTATACCGAATAATCTCTGGTCATAATCATACCAAGTCCATCTATGTACTACAGGCCACAGATGACTTTCAACATTTTATAAACATGAGGATGATGACAATGATATAAGAATTCAATAAAACAAGTTCAAGAATTAATTTATCCAAGAATTAACAACGTCCAAATTGTCAACATGATACTACTTTGTGGAGTAAAATTCAAGAATGATCAGGAGAATATTTTCATGAATAGATACTGGATGAAACGCAATTATCAAGGATATTCCACAAATTTCATGGAGTATAGAAGTCAAAACTTAACCAACTGAGTACAATAAAGAATGGAATAACAAAAGAAATCACCATGCATGCGATAGACCGCACAGACAGGTTATTCCAACAGAATAATAAATAATGGAACCAGGTCCGGCGTAAACGCACAGACAGGATGCTCCAACAGAATAATAATAAAAACGGAACCAGGTCCGGTGTAAAACACACAGACAGGATGTTCCAACAGAATAATAAACGGAACCAGGTCCGGTGTAAAACACACAAACAGGATGTTCCAACAGAATAATAAACGGAACCAGGTCCGGTGTAAAACACACAGACAGGATGTTCCAACAGAATAATAGAAGAATGTCACCAAGTATAGGGTAGACCGCGTATACTGGTTATTTCAACAGAATAATAACGAATGGAATAACAGAAGTTCTCTTCATGAATATAAAAGAAATAATATTCCCTACCTTAAAAGAACTGGATATTGGAAAAGTGATGTAGCAGAATACTTTTAGTCTCTCTCTCTCTTATTCTCTCTATACTTTCTCTCTCTATAGCTTGAATGAATTCGTGAAAAATAATGAAGCCCTAGGCCTCTATTTATAGAAAAACTGAGGGTGGCTCTTGGTCTTAACGAAGGGTCAAATGACTCTTGGTCTTAACGAAGGGTCAACTACTATTGACGAAAGTAATTACTATTGACCAAGGTAAATACTATTGACGAAGGTAATTACTATTGACCAAGGTAAATACTATTGACCAAGGTAAATACTATTGACGAAGGTAATTACTATTGACCAAGGTAAATACTATTGACGAAGGTAATTACTATTGATCAAGGTAAATACTATTGACGACGGTAATTACTATTGACGACGGTAATTACTATTGACGAAGAGACTCTTAGATGATGACATATGGCCCCCCATAAAATAACCAAACTTACCACAACGTCTCAATAATATAACATATTATACAGATGATACTATGACAATAATTTAAGAGATATGATGCAGCAATTACTGTAGCAATAATTGAGTATAGCTGAGTGACTTCTCACGTAAGCATCAATAATCAATACCGTGTGCTACTATGCAACCACGCGTATTACTGTACTTTTACTACCGAGTAGTTCAACAGTTTTAACGGTTTTAACGGTAACACCTCAGCCGTTATTTTTATAGAAAGATAATTCTGTCGTTTTTCAATCCGACAATAATTCCGTTGTGGGGTCCACCAATGATTGTGCCGTCGTACGAATATTCCCCGACAAAAAGAATATTCCCCGACCAAACGAATATTTTATAACAACTTGCTTACTTTGCAAAATTTATAAATATTACCCACAACTATAACATTATATCAAATTAACTCCATAATATTCAAAAATGATATTTATAGAAAATTCATCTTTATTTATAAAAGTTGGGGTCTTACAACCTCCCCTTCTTATGAAATTTCGCCCTCGAAATTAGGGTACGTACCTGGTATGTCGAAGAGGTAAGGATACCTTGATTTCATTTCTGATTCTAACTCCCAAGTCATTTCCTCAACATCGTGGTTTCTCCACAAAACTTTAACTTGAGGTATAACCTTGGAGCGTAGAATATGTTCCTTCTTATCCAAGATTTGAACAGGAACTTCTTCATACGTCAAATCCTCGCTATTTCGTCCGGTTCTAACTCAATAATGTGGTTCGGGTCTTCCACATATTTGCGTAACATGGATATGTGGAAAACGTTATGAACACGAGACATACTTGGCGGTAAAGCGAGTCTATAAGCCACAGTTCCTACTCGATCGAGGATTAAAAATGGACCGATGAATCGAGGATTTAGCTTTCCTCTCTTTCCAAATCTCGTAACTCCTTTCCATGGAGCAACACGTAAGAACACATGATCTCCTACATCAAATTCCACGTCCTTTCGATGAAGATCAGCATAACTCTTTTGTCGATCTTGTGAGGTTTTTATACGTTGTCGGATCGTTTGAATCTTTTCTGTAGTCATACGTACCAACTCCGGTCCCAACAACGTTGCTTCGCCCACCTCATCCCAGCATACTGGAGAACGACATTTTCTTCCATACAATGCTTCGAATGGAGCCATGCCAATACTTGCTTGATAACTGTTGTTGTAGGAAAACTCCACCAATGGTAAGAACTTGTCCCAACTTCCTTTGAAGTCAAAGACACAGAGTCTTAATAGATCTTCAAGAGTTTGAATAGTCCTCTCTGATTGTCCGTCCGTCTGAGGATGATATGCTGAACTAAATCGTAACTCCGTGCCCATAGCTTTTTGTAAACTAACCCAAAATCGTGAAGTGAATCTTGGGTCTCGATCAGAAACTATGGATACTGGCATACCATGCAGTCTTACAATCTCGTTTATGTACATACGAGCAAGACGTTCAAGTGTATAAGTTTCTCGTATCGGTAAGAAATGAGCAGACTTGGTCAATCTATCAACAATGACCCAAATCGCATCAATACCTTGAGAAACCCTAGGAAGACCGGTAACGAAATCCATGGTAATGTGCTCCCACTTCCATTCTGGAATTTCAAGTGGTTGCAATGGACCTTTTGGTACTTGATGCTCCGCTTTGACTCGTTGACAAGTTAGACACCTTGAGATAAACAACGCTATCTCTCTCTTCATATTGCTCCACCAAAATGTATGACGAAGATCATGATACATTTTGGTACTTCCAGGATGGATTGCAAATGGTGTGTTGTGCGCCTCCATCATGATTTCATACTTTAAATCAGGGTTGTTAGGAACACAAAGTCTGGAGTTGACTCGAAGTATTCCTTCTTCATCGATTCTTGCTTCCGGCATAGAACCTTCTTGCACTTTCTTCCTCATACGCATCAGCTCCAGGTCTGTAGCTTGAGCAGCTTTAACTTTATCGATTAAAGTCGGTTCTACTCGTATATTCGCCATCATCACATGGGTCCCTGGAGTCTTCAACTCTATCTCCATCCTTTGCAAGTCACACAAAATGGGCCTTTGCGTTGTTAATATTGCACTTGTACCCGCATATGATCTTCTACTCAATGCGTCAGCTACCACGTTCGCTTTTCCAGGATGGTATTGAATGGTATGATCATAATCTTTCAACAGTTCAAGCCAACGTCGTTGTCGCATGTTGAGTTCCTTTTGAGTGAAGAAATATTTGAGGCTTTTATGATCCGTAAAGATCTCCACTTTCTCCCCATACAAGTAATGCCTCCAAATTTTAAGTGCAAAGACAACAGCTGCCAACTCTAGATCATGAGTAGGATAATTCCTCTCATATTCCTTGAGTTGTCTTGATGCATAGGCTATGACTTTTTCATGTTGCATGAGAACGCATCCCAACCCTTTGCTCGAAGCATCACTGTAGATGACAAATCCCTCCGAGCCAGATGGTATTGTTAGAACAGGTGCTGAAATGAGTCTCCTCTTGAGTTCTTGAAAACTCTGCTCACATTCTTCGCTCCAACCGAACTTTGTATCTTTTCGAGTCAGCTGAGTTAATGGAGTAGCGATTCGAGAAAATCCTTCCACGAATCTCCGATAATAACCAGCTAAACCAAGAAAGCTACGTACTTCGGTACTGATTTAGGTTGCTCCCAGCTTTGAATAGCTTCAATCTTTGCCGGGTCAACCGATATTCCACGACTTGATACTACGTGCCCAAGGAATGCTACCTCTTCCAGCCAGAACTCGCATTTCTTCAACTTGGCATAAAGTTTGTATTCACGAAGCTTTTGGAGTACCAGCCTCAAGTGTTGCTCATGATCTTCACGGCTTTTGGAATAAATAAGGATGTCATCAATAAAGACGACCACAAAGTGATCCAAATATTCCTTGAATACCCGGTTCATCATATCCATGAAGGCAGCAGGAGCATTAGTCAATCCAAAGGACATGACTAGGAATTCATAATGCCCGTACCGAGTTCTAAAAGCCGTCTTTGGAATATCCTCAGTTCTAACCTTCAGCTGATGATATCCAGAACGAAGATCGATCTTTGAAAAGAATTGTGCTCCTTGCAACTGGTCAAACAGGTCATCAATACGTGGCAATGGGTACCTATTTTTGATGGTGACATGATTCAACTCCCGATAATCAATACAAAGTCGCATACTCCCATCTTTCTTCTTCACGAACAGAACAGGAGCACCCCAAGGAGAAGTACTAGGACGAATAAAACCAATGTCTAACAATTCCTGCAGTTGGGTCTTTAACTCCTGAAGTTCAATAGGAGCCATTCGATATGGGGCTTTGGAAATGGGTTTTGTACCGGGTTCAAGGTCGATACAAAATTCAATTTCACGCTCTGGGGGTAGGCCAGGAAGTTCTTCGGGAAATACGTCAGGAAATTTATTAACAACAGAAATATCATTCAAAGCTGACGTATTTTTGTTTAGATCTGTGACATGAGCTAAGAAAGCTTGACATCCGTTTTTCAATAAACGAATAGCTTTATGGCTTGAGATGACAGCGATTGATTTTAATGGTTTGGTTGCTTGAATTCGCATAATAGGTCGATTAGGAATATGAAAGCTAACAACCTTACGAAAACAATCAATTTTTGCATAATGAGTAGTTAACCAATCAATCCCTAGAATCACGTCAAATGCAAGTATTTTTAATGAAATCAGATCGATAGGTAATGTGTGGGTACCAACTTGAACCAAACAAGACTTATAACCAGTGGAGGTAATGAAGGTTTCTCCCAACGGAGTTTCCACAGATAAGTCAAAGTCTAATTTCTCCGGAATCAAATTTAATCGATGAGCGCAAGTAGGAGAAATAAAAGAATGGGTTGAACCGGTATCAAATAAAGTATAAACTTCTTTAGAGTTTATGATAAGCTTACCCGTGATGACCTCATTCGGGTTCCTTGCTCTCTGGGAGTTCACAACAAACGCTCTCCCTTGCACAACCGATTTTGACTTTTCTGGGACGGCTTTTGGTGCCTCCATCCTAGCTGAATTTGTTTTTGGTAAACGACAAAATCGGGCTAAATGACCTTCTCTTCCACAATTATAACATGCTTTGGACGGCATCGCGCAGTTTGGACTGATGTGCCCCTCCCCTCCGCATTTGAAACATATGATAGGTGGTCGTTCTCCTTCCTTAACGACAGGTGCTGGTGCTGACGTCTTTCCATCATTGTTGAATCTCCTCTTCTTGAAATGTCCATTCTTATTGTTTTGGCCCTGATTACCACCGAAGTGGTTACCATTTCTGGCCTGTTGATTCCCTCCACGCTTGTTGTCACCGCTTCGATGACTGCTCTCACTGGTATTATCATTTTGCCGGCTGCTCTCTTTTGGTTGCGTTGTCTCGTTATCGCGCTCCACCAACTGAGCCCTATTTACAACATCTGAATACAAACACAGTTTATGAGAAACAAGATGTTGACGTATCTCCGGCTTCAAACCTCTTAAAAACATCCGCGTCATTCTTTCTTCATTATCCACCAGGTGGGACGCAAACCGGGATAACTCCGCAAATTTTGCCTCGTACTGCGACACGGTCATATTATTCTGCTCCAATTTGATGAACTCCACCTCCTTCATGTGACGAATACTCTCGGGAAAGTATTTGTCGTTAAACAGATCTTGAAACTTCTCCCAAGACATCTTCAGTGCGGCAGGTTGAGTACGCTTTATCGATTCCCACCAGTAATCTGCCTCTCCTCGCAACATAAAGGCGGCAAAGGGAACCTTTTGCTCCTCGGAGCAACCCAAGACATCAAATATCTTGGTGATCTGCTTTATCCATGTTTCAGCTACAAGTGGTTTGGGTTCTCCCTTAAACTCCGGTGGTCCCAGCTCCTTAAACTGTTTAGCGGTGACCGCCTGAGAGTTTCCAGTATTTCCACCTACGTTGTGGACAGGAGCCGCTTTCACCTGTTGTTGCATGAATTGCATAAAGCCTCTGAACATTTGATCATTCATCATTTGGTCAGTGTTGTTGTTTGCATGAGGATTGACACCTTCCTGATGCACATTATCCTGATTATTGATATGTGGTGAATCAACAGTCGTCTGTGCTCCATTGCTATTCTCAACATTCTCAGATGCCATTTTCAGATACTGCCACAAAATAAAAATTAATTGATATGTCATATATTATCCTTATATTATGACCGACCAATTAAATACCATGCAAATAAACTTAGGTATGTCATACTAGCGAAGGAATTCCCCGTCTCTCCCCTCCTAGTTCTATTCTCACATCTTAGCCAGGGATCATATCCCTAAGCTCTGATACCAACTGTGACGCCCCCAAAATTAGGTATACATCACCTATCTTGGGTCGTCAGATACATAGTACAGAATACAAATACAACTGATTAATACATCTGTCGTGTACAATACGACAAAACATAAACTGTGAGTTTGAATACAAATATTATCTTCTAGAGAGTATTCATACTCAAAAGGAGTCCTCATTACATTTATTAACACACCATTACATAGAATAGTGAGGACTACTAACTAATACTATCATTCGGACCATCACTCCGTACCCCGACTTGTCCCAGCTACGTTCTCATTTCCTGAAGAGAACAGTGAAAGAAAGGGTGAGCTCAACTAGCCCAGTAAGAAATATTATGACTAAGATAATGCAGAATAAATTATCATTAGCCTTCAACAATGTTAAACTGATAAAATATAATAGACATCAAGTTTAACTGTAGCGGAACAAGCAATCCATTAAAAGAGTCAAGTAGAAAATAAACTCTACTATCTTTTATGATTTAAAAAATTTTTCAACACTGTAATCGCTGAGACTCAGCTTAATAAAATAATCCACATCATCGAATCACCCCTGCACTACGGCCAAGGATATTCGTGTCTTCATTAATGGTCATGATCATGCCAACAACTGTCCATCAATGCACTACGGGCCAATGAGGACTTTTACCACATCATTTGTAACATTACGGTCATGATTATACCGAATAATCCCTGGTCATAATCATACCAAGTCCATCTATGTACTACAGGCCACAGATGACTTTCAACATTTTATAAACATGAGGATGATGACAATGATATAAGAATTCAATAAAACAAGTTCAAGAATTAATTTATCCAAGAATTAACAACGTCCAAATTGTCAACATGATACTGCTTTGTGGAGTAAAATTCAAGAATGATCAGAGAATATTTTCATGAATAGATACTGGATGAAACGCAATTATCAAGGATATTCCACAAATTTCATGGAGTATAGAAGTCAAAACTTAACCAACTGAGTACAATAAAGAATGGAATAACAAAAGAAATCACCATGCATGCGATAGACCGCACAGACAGGTTATTCCAACAGAATAATAAATAATGGAACCAGGTCCGGCGTAAACGCACAGACAGGATGCTCCAACAGAATAATAATAAAAACGGAACCAGGTCCGGTGTAAAACACACAGACAGGATGTTCCAACAGAATAATAAACGGAACCAGGTCCGGTGTAAAACACACAACAGGATGTTCCAACAGAATAATAAACGGAACCAGGTCCGGTGTAAAACACACAGACAGGATGTTCCAACAGAATAATAGAAGAATGTCACCAAGTATAGGGTAGACCGCGTATACTGGTTATTTCAACAGAATAATAACGAATGGAATAACAGAAGTTCTCTTCATGAATATAAAAGAAATAATATTCCCTACCTTAAAAGAACTGGATATTGGAAAAGTGATGTAGCAGAATACTTTTAGTCTCTCTCTCTCTTATTCTCTCTATACTTTCTCTCTCTATAGCTTGAATGAATTCGTGAAAAATAATGAAGCCCTAGGCCTCTATTTATAGAAAAACTGAGGGTGGCTCTTGGTCTTAACGAAGGGTCAAATGACTCTTGGTCTTAACGAAGGGTCAAATGACTCTTGGTAATTTTGAAGGGACAACTACTATTGACGAAAGTAATTACTATTGACCAAGGTAAATACTATTGACGAAGGTAATTACTATTGACCAAGGTAAATACTATTGACCAAGGTAAATACTATTGACGAAGGTAATTACTATTGACCAAGGTAAATACTATTGACGAAGGTAATTACTATTGATCAAGGTAAATACTATTGACGACGGTAATTACTATTGACGACGGTAATTACTATTGACGAAGAGACTCTTAGATGATGACATATGGCCCCCCATAAAATAACCAAACTTACCACAACGTCTCAATAATATAACATATTATACAGATGATACTATGACAATAATTTAAGAGATATGATGCAGCAATTACTGTAGCAATAATTGAGTATAGCTGAGTGACTTCTCACGTAAGCATCAATAATCAATACCGTGTGCTACTATGCAACCACGCGTATTACTGTACTTTTACTACCGAGTAGTTCAACAGTTTTAACGGTTTTAACGGTAACACCTCAGCCGTTATTTTTATAGAAAGATAATTCTGTCGTTTTTTCAATCCGACAATAATTCCGTTGTGGGGTCCACCAATGATTGTGCCGTCGTACGAATATTCCCCGACAAAAAGAATATTCCCCGACCAAACGAATATTTTATAACAACTTGCTTACTTTGCAAAATTTATAAATATTACCCACAACTATAACATTATATCAAATTAACTTCATAATATTCAAAAATGATATTTATAGAAAATTCATCTTTATTTATAAAAGTTGGGGTCTTACAAGCATCGTGTTTCAACTTTTGTTAATATTTAAGTTTTGAGTCTAATGACTTTAAATATATATTAATTTCTCTCCAAACTATGAGACTATTAATCAGATTTTGAAGGTTTTAGTTAATTGATTAACTATTTTTATAAATAAATTATAAATTATAATATTATATATTCAAAACATTATATTGTGATTCATGGGATATAAATTATAATATTAATTAACTTGAAATAAGGAAATCCGGCAACAAAAATAAATAAAATTATTTTATTTCTTTAGCCTTTTATTTTTAATTAGTTTACAGAGATAATTGATACCACATTTTTCTACCCCACTTTAATAATAAAATAAAAACAAGAGAAAAATAAAGGAAAAAAGAAAATACATAAAAGAAAAAAAAGAAGGGAAATGAAGGGTGGCAGGGTCATATGACCCCACAAGATCTGACAACTAATATATATCTAAAGGCGAATCGGGTTATAGCAACGGTTTTTTGAAATATAGCAACGTAAAAATTCGTCGTTATTGTCGATTCGATTTTGGTCTGCCTTTTTTAGTTCACTGGAGAAGCGGACTCTGTGCGTGTGTGTGTGTGTGTGTGTGTGTGTATATATATATATATATATATATATATATATATATTTATGATTTAGCATATATGATCAGGGGAAAAGAAATTATTATATTTCAAGAACTTGGATATATGAACAAACTTTAACAAAACATTGAAAAATCAAATATAATTTTCAGAATTCAGAATTTTTTTTTTATTTTTTAGCATTAAGATCTTGACTTCCTTATCATCAAAATAGGTTCAAACTTTATGAACCAACCTATAATTATTTTTGTTGGTATAATGTGTTGAATATTTTTAAATTAATCCTGAACGTCAAGATTTATTATACTTGAACACGTAAATTGTGTTTTAAGTCATATAATAACAAATAAAAAAAATAACACTAAGTGCACCGAATATCTGCAAGTATTTTGGGTTTATACCAGTCTCACTTGCTTCTGATACGTATTAAATTTGGTTTATACTTTGACTAAAAGATAATTTGCACCCCAAATTTTATACTGTTGTTGACTTTTGTATCCCAAATCGAAAAAAGTGTCTAAGTACACCACAAACTTTATTATACGTAACAAAACGCACACTTTCTTCACTTAACCGGTCAAAAGTGACCGGCTAAGGCTGTAACACAAGTTTGGGGTGCAAATTGTATTTTAGTCTTAAAAATTAGAAAAATTATTAATTTTAAAAAAAATAAAATAATTTTAAAATAATTAATTTAAATAAAATAATTAATTTTAATAATAAAAATAAAATAATTAATTTTAAAATAAAATAATTAAAATAATAAAATAGATTTTTTTTTTGTAAAAAATTCTGTTTTTACAAAAAATAATTTTAAAAAAATTTGTTTTTACAAAAATTGTAAAATAAATTTGTGTTTACAAAATTGTAAAATACAATTTTTTATAAAAAAAAATCTGTTTTTACGAAAAATTGTAAATTAAAATTGTGTTTTACAAAATTATAAAATACAATTTTTTTTTTTTACAAAATTGTGTTTCAAAACAGAACTTTTTAAAAACTTGTGAAAGCTGATTTTTTTTCATTTTTTTTGTAAAAATAGATTTTTTTAAAATTTTTTTTTGTAAAAATAGATTTTAAAAATAGAAAATTTTTTTAAAAAAATTGTCTAAAACAGAATTTAAGTTGTCTTTTAGTTTATTTTTTAAAAACAGAATTGTAAAACAGATTTTTTTTTTGTAAAAAATTCTGTTTTTACAATTTTTTTTAAAAATAATTATGTTTTTACAAAAATTGTAAAATCAAATTATGTTTTACAAAATTGTAAAATTGTGTTTACAAAATTGTAAAATACAATTTTTTTAAAAAAATATGTTTTTACGAAAATTGTAATACAAAATTTTGTTTTACAAAATTGTGTTTAAAAAAAGAATTTTTTAAAAACTTAAAAAAAATTCTGTTTTTAAAAACAAAAACTTAAATTCTGTTTTAGACAATTTTTTTTTAAAAAAAATCTGTTTTTAAATTCTATTTTTACAAAAAAAATGTTTAAAAAAATTCTATTTTTACAAGTTTTAAAAAAATTCTGTTTTTAAACACAATTTTGTAAAAAAAAATTATATTTTACAATTTTGTAAAACACAATTGTGACGCCCCCAAAATTAGGTATACATCACTCATCTTGGGTCGTCAGATACATGGTACAGAATATAAATACAACTTACTAATATAACTGTCGTGTACAATACGACAAAACATAACTGTGAGTTTGAATACAATTATTGTCTACTAGAGACTGTACAAACTCAAAAGGAGTCCTCATTACAATTATTGTCACACTATTTAACAGAATAGTGAGAACTACTAATACTATCATTGTGACGCCCCCAAAACAGGTATACAACACCCATTCTGAGTCGTCAATAATATGGTACAGAAACAACTACAACTTTATTAATACAACATAAAAACTGTGAGTGTAAATACAAATATTGTCATCTAGACAATATCCACACTCAAATAAGTCCTCATTACAATTATTGGTACGATATTTTACAAAAAAAAATGGTGAGGACTACTAAAACAACTTCCTAGAACCTTCATTCCATACCCCGACTAGTACTTGCTACATTCTCGCCTCCTGAGAAGAAAATGGAACAACAAGAAAAAGGGTGAGCTCAACTAGCCCAGTAAAGAATATTATGACTAAGATAATATACAACAAATTATCGTTAGTCTTCAACAGGGAAAAATTTAATAGAATACAATAGACAACAAGTTTTAAATCAATATTCGCAGCGGAAAATAATAATTCATAGAAAAGTTACGTAGAGAATGAAATCTACGATTATCTATGAATTTAAAAGCCCATCATCAACATTTTATCCCTGTAATTTCAATCAATAAATATCTTGAATCAAATAGTCATCTTTGCACTACAGGCCAAAGATATTCATCAGTTGGTCATGTTCACCTCAACACCTGTTCATCTTTGCACTACGGGCCAAAGAAATTCATCAGAAATCATTAATCTTTGCACTACAGGCCAAAGATATTCATTTATGTCATCATTTAGGACCGAGGATGATGAAAAATATTTTTTTAGGAAACGAATCCAGTGAAACAAATTAATAAATATTAAGGATTCGTATTTCGATTTATCCGTGTCCAAAAATACCTTTTAAATAATCATAGTGAAGTAAAATTCAAAAATGATCAAAACATGGATACAATCAAAGCTAGTATCCAGAATAGATATTTGGACAAAAAGAAGAAAATTTCATTTTTTAGTGAATAGTAACTCGTGAATAGTAACTCGTGAATAGTAACCCCGACATGAAAAGTTCCAAATTTGATAAAAAGTTCAGATCAATACTTCGGCATAATGATATTGAAAAAAATAATATCATTTAAGAATAAATAACATCCCTTACCTCGGAAAGACGGTACTTCTGACTGGAATGCTAGATATAGTGCTGAAGGAAACTTGCACCGTATAGCAACACTCAAAGTATCAAACACTCACAAGAATACGCTCAATATAGAGAGAGAAATAGAGAGAAACTTGTGTTTCTTGTGTGATTTTCAATTCTAACCTAAGTACCCTATTTATAGGAAAATGCTTAGAACACCAAAGCAGAAAATTTAATATAATAATAATATATTTATCAAATTTTCCTTAGCCCACCTCTAGACATCTGATCCCAGCCCATTTATATCACATGTTAGCCCACTTAAATGCCAAAAAACGTTTTTCTTCAAAATAATAAATAAAACTTCCAAAAATTAATTATTTCGAAACTTCGAAACTTCAATAATTCATAATAAATAGCCCTTTTATCAGAAAATTCGAATCTCGCGAGTTTTTATAGGAAATTCAATTCTCTACAACTTTGCAGAAGAAAGTTTTTCCAAATTCCAAATAAAAATTGACCGAAATCCACAAACGGACGATTTTACAGTCAATAATAAATTTTCGGTCAAGAATTGTGTCCACCAACACACAAAACATGTGTTAATCATTTAATGCCACAAAAATACTCTTCCTCCTCATATACTCATATATCCCACATTCATTGTAAAAATATCACCATCAATATATTATTAAAATAATATATTTAAATGAATTATTTTACCAGAAAAAGATAAAATATTAATTTTCAACAATTGTCACATTAAAAATTTTCTCCATCTATATCCACATAAAATTAATATTTTCCTCATCATATAAATCAATAATTAATTATACACAAATAATATTACAGAATCACAGTACTGGCAACCAGGCCGTTCCCAGGAAAGAGGGGGCTTTCCAATAAGGATCTCTCCTTACTGGCGCGCAATTAGATGACCAAACCTCTCCTTAGACAGAACTTTCTAGACATTGCCAATAATGTTATCTAATAATATTATTCAGATAATTTGAATTATTGTTCCGATAATAGAAAATACTGTGTAGTGACAATTATTAAAACAACAGTAATATAAAATATCAACACAGTAACTATTGAATCAATAAAATATAATATTGAACAGTAATTACTGTAACAATTATTGAGTAGTGTCTTCTTACGTAAGAATCAATAATTGGTGCAATACCGTGTGCTACTGTGCAACAACGCGTATTACTGTGTTTTAACCACCGGGTATTCCAACAGTATTAACGATAACAACTACGCCGTTATTTATAAACAACTTATTTTTATCGTTTTCTTCATCCAATCGCTTTCTGTTATGGGGCCCACACAAGGCTGCGCCGTCGTACGAATATTCTCCGACAACAAGAATATTTCACGACCAAACAAATATTCCCCGACAACAATGAATATTTTAGGACCACTTGCTTATTTAAAATATTTGCGCATTTTACCCATAACTAACCACATTAATCAAATCAACTCTTACTATTTTAGAATAATAAATAGAGGAAATTAAATTTCATTTATTAATAATTTGGGGTCTTACAATCATCCGGCCACAGATGACTTTTAACATTTTATAAACATGAGGATGATGACAATGATATAAGAATTCAATAAAACAAGTTCAAGAATTAATTTATCTAAGAATTAACAACGTCCAAATTGTCAACATGATACTGCTTTGTGGAGTAAAATTTAAAAATGCTTAGAATAATATTTTCATGAAAAGATACTGAATGAAACGCAATTATCAAGGATATTCCACTAATTTCATGGAGTATAGAAGTTAAAACTTAACCAACTGAGTATAATAAAGAATGAAATAACAAAAGAAATCACCCGGCATTCGATAGACCGCACAGACAGGTTATTATAACAGAATAATAAATAATGGAACCAGGTCCGGCGTAAACGCACAGACAGGATATTCCGACAGAATAATAAATAATGGAACCAGGACCGGCGTAAACGCATAGACAAGTTGTTCCGACAGAATAATAAATAATAGATCCAGGTCCGGTGTAAAACACACAGACAGGATGTTCCAACAGAATAATAACAAGACGGAACCAGGTCCGGTGTAAAACACACAAACAGGATATTCCAACAGAATAATAAATAATAGAACCAGGTCCGGTGTAAAACACACAGACAGGATGTTCCAACAGAATAATAACAAGACGGAACTAAGTATAGGGTAGACCGCGTATACAGGTTATTCCAACAGAATAATAAGAAATGAAATAACAAAAGTTCTCTTCATGAATAAGAAAGAATAACACCCCTTACTGTTTTAAAGAAGAACTGAAATAAGGAAGTAGTTAAGTAGCAGAATATTTTTTTTTTCTCTCTCTATAGTTTCTCTCTCTAGAGTTCAGTGAATTCGTAAGAAATAATGAAGGAATGAGCTGCTATTTATAGAAAAATAAAATGCATAGTAACTAATCCATGAACGGGACGTCCAGATTGATTACTTTAATCTGACGGTCCATATTTAAAGAAAAATCTTTTAAATAAAATATAATATATTCTATTTATAGAGTAACTTTAATAAAGTATTCTGTTTTATATAAAAAGATGTTTCTGTTTTATTACGTTAATAATACGAATAAAATAAAACTTCATTATTGTTAAATAATTCATATTATTAACTGACAATAATTGAATCAAACTGAGTGACTTCTCACATAAGCATTAATAATCAATACCGTGTGCTACTATACAACCACACGTGTTACTGTACTTTTACTACCGAGTAGTTCAACAATATCAATGGTAAAACTTCTGCCGTTATTTTTAATAAAATATTTTTGTCGTTTTCTCAATCCGACAATAATTCTATTGTGGGGTCCACAAGTGATTGTGCCGTTGTACGAATATTCTCTGTTAAAACGAATATTCCCCGACCAATCGAATATTATATAACAACTTGCGTACTTTGTAAAATTTATAAATATTACCCACAACTATAACATTATATTAAATTAACTCCATAATATTTAAAAATGATATTTATAAAAAATTCATCTTTATTTATAAATGTTGGGGTTTTACAACAATTTTATTTTACAATTTTTGTAAAAACAGATTATTTTTTTTTATAAAAAATTGTATTTTACAATTTTGTAATCACAAATTTATTTTACAATTTTTGTAAAAAGAAAATTTTTTTAATTTTTTTTTGTAACAACAGAACTTTTTACAAAAAAAAATCTGTTTTATTATTTTAATTATTTTATTTTAAAATTAATTATTTTATTTTTGTTTTTAAAATTAATTATTTTATTTAAATTAATTATTTTAAAATTATTTTATTTTATTTAAAATTAATTATTTTTGTCAATTTTTAATACTAAAAGATAATTTGCACCTCAAACTTGTGTTACAGCTTTAGTCGGTCACTTTTGACTGATTAAATGAAAAAAGTGTGCATTTTATTACATATAATGAAGTTTGAGGTGTACTTAAAAACTTTTTTTAATTTAAGATACAAAAGTCAACAACGATTTAAAATTTAGGGTGTACATTATCTTTTAGTCTTATACTTTTGTCCCCTTCATAGTTTAGTGATAGACCGGTGAAAACAATAGGAATAAAATTAACTTTTATATATATATTTAAATTAGAGTGGTATAAATTATAAAAAGCAGCGGTCTATAGCTTTTCTAAAGCAATCGAGTACTTTGTCGATATTATACTAATATTTTAATATCTCAATCATTTTAGAAATTTTATGTAAAATATTAAATACAAAATTTATAGAGTATAAAATAAAATTTAATTGAGGCTCATCTAGCTATCAAATCGAACATGATCTTCAATCGAGCCCAATAATTAGTATAAAATTTTCGAGTGAATATGATTCAAGTATCAATACAAAATTGTAAGTTGAACATGTTCAAGTTATTTTTCAAACTTTAAAATTTGTCCATTTTTGAATTATTTATATTGAGTTGAGCGAGTACGAATTGAGCTAGAACTGTTTGGTTTATGTTACAACGTTAGCGATAGCGGTTGCAGGAATAGCAGCGTTTTGCAAACACAGCTGAAAGTGCGTTTGCAGCGATAACACCGTTTGAAAAGTAATAATTTTTGTTCGTTTATAATCAACTTATGTTGTTAGATTTTGATTCTTGTTCGGCAAGAATTACATAGGTTGCGGTTGAAATAGTGCAAAAATGACTAAAAAGGACATGATTTGTTATATCATGTAGATATATGATAGTAAATTAATTATGTAACCATATAAAAATTATAGTTTAATTATGGAAAAAAATTAATATAGTATGTAACATCAATTTTCATTTTGTATTTCATTATGATTATATAATAATTATAATTAATACCTAAATTAGTCATAATAATAATTTAATTTATATTTTAAAGTTTGCACTTAAAATTAATTTTTATGGACAAGAACTTATCAATGCCGTTTTATTTTCATTTTGCTTTTCCGTCGAACATTTTGTTCTGTTTCCTCTCGCCATTTTCATCCATGAGGACAGGTTGAGGACCATGACCAGACTCGATCTATCTTCTCCAAATCAAATGCTTTACATCCAATTAATTAAATCGTTTTTGGAAGGAGACAATAAAGATCTCGATCAGGAAGAAAGCCCCTACGAATAAGGTATTCGGCTCCTCTAAAGTTTCCCAAAATTTAGAATTTCAAAAATCTAGGCTATCCATCTAAAATTAACCAATGTCGAAACTACGTAGTTTGAATATACTTAACAAACAACGTTTATCATTCCCAAATCTCTCACCTACCAAACTTTCTATAAAGCTTCCTATTGAACACTCTTTTGGAACAACAATATAAAGTAAGAAACTGATCTCCTCAAGATATTTCCATATCAAAAGTGTCACAATACATCATATAGCGACGATTTTTGTTGTTATTATACATTTATAACTATATTTTTTATGTGAAAATATACATGTTATTTATGTAATTAGAATTATTGGGATCATCGGTAGTGAAAAGATGTCGTCGGAAGTCTGTTGCTTGCCGCGGGAGTTACAAATATCCTTTCTGGTCTCATGTTATTGTTAGGATATATTTTGATAAGTTAATAAGTATGATAAAACCTCAAGTTAACCCAATGGAGAGTAGTTAGCATGAAGTTAATTTTGGTCAATTGACTACGCAGACATAAAGTGATCTCTCTCTGCGTATTAGTATTGTATTAATCACATGATCAACTTATCATTAAATTAATTTCATGATAATCGATGTGAGATTAAGTGTGGGCTACATTAGTGTAATCTCAGGCGTAAATTTTATAAGGTGGCTCTTCAAGTCAAGTTACTCCTACACTGATGAATAAGCTCAATTTAGCAGGAAAAAACTTAAGTACTCCCTTTGTTCTAGAACATGAGAAGATTATTATTTAATTTTTAAAATCAACTTGAGCATTTTCAAATGTAAATTGACACGTACTCCTTTTTCTTTTTCTTTTTCTTTTTTTGGCAGAAATAACAAAATATTACTTCGAGAATTATTAGACAAAAGCAAAGATGGAATCTAGCTAGCAGTCCGAGTATATAATAATTGGATTTGGGCCTAGCCAGCCGCCTTGGCTAACATGAGATTTAAACCTCAGCCAAGCTCCTCCTTACTGCATGGAGTAGTGCTTACCCAAATAACATGGCCGAAATATATACTTAAATTTTCATGGTTATTATATTATGAGATTTTGCAGTTTTACACAATAGATTCCTCCATTCCATTCCATGACCAGTGACCAGAGATACATTTGACTTCTTAGTCAAGTTATAAAAAAATTTAAAAACAATTAATATATATGATAAATAACTTGGTCGACTATATAATTAATTTGAGCGGCCTGACCGACCGACCGACCGACCGACCATGTAAGAATTCCGATACGAAATGACCACATAAGAACTCCAACATTAACAAACAACTAGGACATTCCGACATTAACAACCAACTAGTAGAACACAAATCCGACATTACCAAACAACTAGCTAGGACACTCCTCCAACATTAACAAACAATTAGGACACTTTGTTCCTTCTATAAGTATATATATATTATGACAAAACTTTTGTTAGGAATAGACACAATATCAAATTGGTATTCAAAAAGCTAAAAAGTTTAGACAAGTATAGTACCGGCCCATACTTGTAAAGTGTGAATTAATTAAATAAATAAATAAAAATGAAACATAAGTTAACAAAGAATACTCAAAAAGGGTATAATGTGTATAAACAAAAGCCAAAAATCACTTAAAATAGAAAATGCACAACATATATAATTAGTTAATTAAAATTTAAAAACATGCACGAACATTAATTGTCACAACCTAAATAATCTACATCACTACTACCAAAATAACTAACACTACTAATACCACTACCACTACTACCAAAATAAGCAAAATTAAAGTAGGGTTAGGGTGAGGGTTATATAGCTAGCTAGGATTTGGAAGCACCAGAAACATAAGTAAGATAATTAGCAACAGCCTTAGTCCCCTCCGCAATGGCATGCTTTCCAAGCTCCCCCGGCAACACCAATTTCACCGCCCCTTGAATCTCCCTGGACGACATCGTCCTCCTTCCTGTGATCTTCGTAAGGCGTGCCGCCTCCTCCGCCAGCCTCTCGAACATATCGCTCATCAAATTGTTCACTATCGTCATCCCTTTCGACGAAATCCCCATATCCGGATGAACCTGCTTCATTACCATATACACATACCTTTTATACCCTTCACTTCCACACCCACTCCCCCTCTTCCTCTTTCTTGTCCCCTTTTTGGTCTTTTCACTGCCCTCTTTCTTTTTCTCTTGTTTGGTTTTCTTGTGGTTGGCTGCTTCTTCTTGTTTGTTGGTGGTGTTGGAGTTGGGGTGACTTGGATTGTTTGGGTTTCTTTTCCTTTTTGGTCTTTTCACCCTCTTCTTCATGGTCTATGTTTGGTTTTGGGGTGGTTTTAGTGACCGAGACTTGAACCGTTTTTTCAACAACTTTGGTGGTTGTTTTCAGTACGGCCGTTGTTTTCCGTGAACCCTTCTTGGGAGCCATTGATTTTCTCTCCCCTCTGGCCTCTGGGGTTTTCCCTCTTTGTTGTGTACGAAAGTAGTGGTTTCTTGTACCGGCTAGCTGTGGACTTAATTGCAACTGTGGTGAGGGATTTGGAGGTGGACACGTGTGTGACAGGTGTCGATAGTGGCTGCTACGTGGGGGTAAAAAAACAAGTGAAAAGGTACGTAAGAACTCTTTGGAGGGAAGATTCTACTGCTACCTATTAATTAATTAATGGGTCATTTGTTAAGTTTTAATGGTGGTATTTTTGAAACGAACGAAAACCTAAATATTAAATTTTGTTTATCTTAATAATTTGTGTTTCAACTGATCTGAGATTCACTGAGATGATTGAGATATTTTTAGTTTGATTTTACAATACAAAACAATATGTAAAATTATAATTAATTAATTATTGATCTATCGTACATATAGTTTGAATGAAGGGAAAGGAGTATAAAATGGAAAGAAAAGTAAAAAAATATAACCATTTATTTTTTCATATATCTATTTAAATTGATGTCAAGAAAAATTGTAAATCTTATCCACTAACTAATTTTCTGCAAGAAATTTTTTCCCTCAAAACTCATCTCGTATATTTAATAAGTAGGATTTTACGTTATGGGAAAGTTTCGGCATATTTTTCTTATAAATTATACTAATTCAAGAGCGGACGCAAGAAATTTATCATGAGGGGGCACCCCTCTTAAAACGCAATTCCAATGCCGTCTGACAAAACAACAGCTGCATAGAATTTTCCTCCGACCTTGACAAAAAAATTAGACAAATTATGAGATTTCTACGTAGCGTAACATTAAAATCGTCGCTATAGATCTTAATAATGATTTTTATCGTAATTGTATATTATTTTTTATATAAAAATACTAAAAAGTGTTATAAAAATATTAATATTCGTTATTTTATTTGTTACAATAAAGTTCATGCAGGAATATCAGGGATTGAAAATATATATAAGATGGTAAAACACTTGGCATCATATAGCAGGGGTATTAATTAAATTAAAGCACATAACAGGGACATAGATATTTGATGCTTGCATTTTATATTCAATTTTTTGTAAGAGTTTTCAATGTATTCAGATAGATGTAAGACAGTTCCCCTAATATTCATAATTTTTGGATTTGAGAAACTTTTTAGAAATAAAATTTAGCCTTTTAAAAAAAAGAGAAAAAAAGAGGGATTATATCTTTTACACAGAAAGTCTTATTTGTAGTAAATACAATTAATAATGTATTTTTATTTCATATTTACCATTAAATATAATAAAATATTAGGTTAATAAAAGTGATATTTAATTAAATTATGATGACAAATTTAAAAATATTATATCATTTTATTTACTATTAATAAAAAGAGGAATATTTTGTAAGGCAAAATAATTGACGAATGAGACACGTTTATTGTGAAACATAAGGAATAATAAAATTCAACCAAATATAGATTCTAAATATAAAAAATAAAAATACTTCTTATGTTTTAATTTATAAGATCCTTATTTACTTTTGAAATTTAATTTCAAATATTTTATATTTAAAAATTAATGATCTTTATTGAATATTATAATTAATAAATCTTATAATTGTTAATATTTTTTAGATAGTTAATATTTATTAATGTATTGATTAAAATTAATTGAATCTATGTCAATTTTGAGTTTAAAAATATCTTAAATTAATTTTAAAAAGTCAAAAAATGATCTTATATTTTGGAATGAAAGGAGTGCATAAAAATCACCTCAAAATTAATTTTAAAAGCTTTAATTTTATTAGTCAATAAATTATTTTTTATTTAAGAAAAAAGGTCACTTTACTTAAATACCCTTATACTAATTAAAAAATTACAAAAATCAAGAAGGGACACTTGCCCCAGTAATGCCAACCAAACACATGCAAGAAAGCAATTTTTTTTTAATTTTTTAACTTCCTTTACTTTGATTTTCCCAAAAATTATTTTTCTGTTAAGATTCTCGACATCCAACCAGATCCTTAGTATCCATTCTTTATTTATTAAAACAATATTATAATATTAAAATGCTAGTTTGTAAATACTTAAACCATAAATGATTAATTAAGTGAAAAATTTTCAGCATGAGTCATGAAAACGTGAAAACTGCATGTGGTTAAATTTTATTTTACTATCATTTTTGTTTTTACTATTAAGATTCTTAAAATTAAGGAAACTAATATTTTCGCATTAAATTTTAATATTTTCACATGATCCCTCTCATATAAATATTGAGTAGGTTTCATCTTCACGTGAGAGAGATTCATGAAAAACATCAATTTCATTCTTAAAAATTTTATCTATTAAAGATGTGAAGCATGAGTTCAATAATGTGAAAGATTCTTAAGCTATGCTTTCAAAATGATCGAGAATTTTTCTTAAAAAATTATTTGTATCAAAATAAAAATATTGAAAAGGTATTCAAACCGATTTGAGATGTAAGCAACAACAAACCGGTCAAACTCCGTTCCAAACTTACCTCCTTTGGTCGATTCTTACAAAAAAAGAATGAAAGAATATGGCTTAAATATATTTTAAATTTTAAAGTTTTTTGTTTTTACAATTTGAACCTTAATGTTTCTACTTAAAGACATTAAATCTTAATGTCTCTAAATTTTTATAAATTAAACATTTGAGCCACCGAATTTAGCATTTTGTTTTATCAAACTAAGGGGCTGTTGTTTAGGACTGAATGACTGAATCGGTCAGCCATTTAGACGATTTGAGCTGAATAGTTTAGTGTCATTTTTTTGGCTGAATGAAACTTTTTTTTACAATATTAACTATTATATTAAGTAATATTAAATAAATTTACAACAATTTTAAATTGTTTTAGAGGGATAAAATAATAAAAATCAGTTTATTCAGATATTTCTGGCATGTCAATTATCAAACAATTTTTTTATTCAAATTCATATTCAACTCATTCAGATTTAAATACAGATTCAGATTCATTCAATTTTTATCAAACACCTCCTAAGTTATGTGACTTAAAATGAAAGTACAGTTAAATCTTTTAACCATATATATCATTTATATTTGCTGATTTTTTTTCACATTTTCCTTCTTCATCATACAATAGCTAGTCACATGCCTATAATTTTATGTGCATTTAAAAATATTTACCATTTTTTTAATGTGAAAAATTAAATCTTTTAGGCGTAATATATTGTTTATATTAGATACAATTTTTTCTACTTATTTTCTTCATCACGTAGAAATATATTTGACGTCAATTTATGATGCAAATTTGCTAGGAAAAAATCTATTAATGAATTAATTATTACTCACTATATATTATTGTTTACATGTTTTTTGCGAGAGATAAAATTGGTCACTGTTTTATTCTAAATAATTTTTTAAAAATTAATTGTAATGAATATAACTAATTTATGACATTCTGAGATATTTAATTTCAATTTAAATTTAAACCTATTTTGTGACGACCCCAAAACAGGTCCATTCCATCCAACCCATTCTGAGTCGCCAAATACATGGTACAGAAAATAACTACAACTTTATTATAACAATTGTCGTGCAAAATATAACAACACATGTGTTATGAGTTTTGATACCAATATATACCAACTCTGACTCATGTCCCAACCTTAGATAGTACGTCACAATAGCACCTTACATAAAGGTACAGTTAATAATTGTTTTAGAAATTAAAATCTTTGGGAAGTGCTCAAGGAAACCTTCGTACATGGGAGGCTATGCTTATAGGTTATGATAGATATCATATGGCTACAGAATTATCCTTGGTTGACCCAATAGACCCCAAAGAAAAATGAGAAGATTACTGTCATATTCTTCCCAATGGTGAATCTTCTTTTGACATATCATTATCTCCACTGTCTCTAATTGAGAATTATACTTCAACCAAACTCCAAGATTTTATAAGTAGTGCTTATATATATACTCAGCAAGTGGATGGGCACATCCATGTCTTATGATGATACGAGGTTGTATGTCATTAGACATCTTGTATGATAGTGACAAAACACCCTTCCAACGTTGGGTTCGCTTCACCCTATTTGATTCAACAAATATAACTACTAAATGATGACCACCGTTCTATTCTCCTGTTACTCCCGCTCGACCCAGCTACACTCGTATTACCTGAAAAGAATTGTGAAGCAAAAGGGTGAGCACAACTAGCTCAGTAAAGAATATTATGACTAAAGATAAATAAATTATCAATAGTCTTCATCAATAATAAATCAGAGATTTAGAACATATGGTAGATGATAAAACTTTTCAACCATAGTTGCAGCGGAACGAGCAATCTATTAGAAGAGTCAAATAGATCATAAAATCTATTATCTTCTCCATGTTAAAAGTCCACCAACAATGTTTTATCCCTGTAACATCAATCAACAATTCATGTCCACAATCACGTGTATAACTCATAATCGTAATTGTAGTTCTAAATTCCTTTCTTCATCCAGGACAAAAATAATTTTCATCACCTGAAACATCAAATATCATGGTTATACTAAATCACATTTCATGTTCATAATCATACTAATAAATTCATCTAATTTGCACCACGACCAAAGATATTCATCAACAGTTCATCTTTGTACTACATGCCAAAGATATTCAATAACAAGTCATCTTTGCACTACGGGCCAAAGATATTCAACAACAGGTCATCTTTGCACTACGGACCAAAGATATTCATCAATAATTGATCTTTGCACTACAGGTCAAAGATATTCATATCTCAAAGAAATACATAATCATTTCAGAATTTATATAAACCATAATTATAACCATGTTGATCAATTCACCTTTGCACTTAAGCTAAAGATAATCGTTTATAAATCCAATGGTCATGATCATACCAGTCAACAATTCATCTTTGCACTACTGGCCAAAGAGAACCCATAGTCATGATCATACCAATAATCTACCCATCTTTACACTTAAGTCAAAGGAAAATATCATCACCGGAATTATAAGAATGTTATATATGATAATAAAAACAATATGATCAACAAATGCATTTAATGTCAAGAATAAGATTCATAAATCAATAATTTTATAACACCTTAATTCAAATGTTATAAATCACTTAATAATCTCATAATCTAATATTATTAATATTACCACAATATCTTAATTGTGACGCCCCCAAAATTAGGTATACATCACCCATCTTGGGTCGTCAGATACATAGTACAAAATACAAATACAACTTACTAATACAACTGTCGTGTACAATACGATAAAACATAAACTGTGAGTTTGAATACAAATATTATCTTCTAGAAAGTATTCATACTCAAAAGGAGTCCTCGTTACATTTATTAACACACCATTACATAGAATAGTGAGGACTACTAACTAATACTATCATTCGGACCATCACTCCGTTCCCCGACTTGCCCCAGCTACGTTCTCATTTCCTGAAGAGAACAGTGAAAGAAAGGGTGAGCTCAACTAGCCCAGTAAGAAATATTATGACTAAGATAATGCAGAATAAATTATCATTAGCCTTCAACAATGTTAAACTGATAAAATACAATAGACATCAAGTTTAACTGTAGCGGAATAAGCAATCCATTAAAAGAGTCAAGTAGAAAATAAACTCTACTATCTTTTATGATTTAAAAGATTTTCCAACACTGTGATCGCTTAGACTCAGCTTAATAAAATAATCCACATCATCGAATCACCCCTGCACTACGGCCAAGGATATTCGTATATTCATTAATGGTCATGATCATGCCAACAACTGTCCATCAATGCCCTACGGGCCAATGAGGACTTTTACCACATCATTTGTAACATTACGATCATGATTACACCGAATAATCCCTGGTCATAATCATACCAAGTCCATCTATGCACTACAGGTTACAGATGACTTTCAACAGAATATAAACATAAGGATGATGA
Source organism: Panax notoginseng (assembly GCA_016801055.1). Classification (NCBI taxonomy): domain Eukaryota; kingdom Viridiplantae; phylum Streptophyta; class Magnoliopsida; order Apiales; family Araliaceae; genus Panax; species Panax notoginseng. Next base: position 207,208,950 of record CM029018.1, on the reverse strand, counting down.
CAATGATATAAGAATTCAATAAAACAAGTTCAAGAATTAATTTATCCAAGAATTAACAACGTCCAAATTGTCAACATGATACTACTTTGTGGAGTAAAATTCAAGAATGATCAGGAGAATATTTTCATGAATAGATACTAGATGAAGCGCAAATGTCAAGGATATTCCACAGATTTTATGGAGTATAGAAGTCAAAACTTAACCGACTGAGTATAATAAAGAATGGAATAACAAAAGAAATCACCATGCATGCGATAGACCGCACAGACAGGTTATTCTTAACAGAATAATAATAATGGAACCAGGTCCGGCGTAAACGCACAGACAGGATATTCCGACAGAATAATAATAATGGAACCAGGTCCGGTGTAAAACACACAGACAGGATGTTCCAACAGAATAATAATAAAAACGGAACCAGGTCCGGTGTAAAACACACAGACAGGATGTTCCAACAGAATAATAATAAAAACGGAACCAGGTCCGGTGTAAAACACACAGACAGGATGTTCCAACAGAATAATAGGAGAATGTCACCAAGTATAGGGTAGACCGCGTATACAGGTTATTCCAACAGAATAATAAGAAATGGAATAACAACAGTTCTCTTCATGAATAAGAAAGAATAACACCCCTTACCGTTTTAAAGAAGAGCTGAAGTAAGGAAGTAGTTAAGTAGCAGAATACTCTTCTTCTCTCTCTATAGTTTCTCTCTCTAGAGTTCAGTGAATTCGTAAGAAATAATGAAGGAATGAGCTGCTATTTATAGAAAAATAGAATGCATAGTAACTAATCCATGAACGGTCCAGATTGATTACTTTAATCTGACGGTCCATATTTAAAGAAAAATCTTTTAAATAAAATATAATATATTCTATTTATAGAATAACTTTAATAAAGTATTTTGTTTTATATAAAAAGATGTTTCTGTTTTATTACGTTAATAATACGAATAAAACAAAACGTCATTATCGCTAAATAATTCATATTATTAACTGACAATAATGGAATCAAACTGAGTGACTTCTCACATAAGCATTAATAATTAATACCGTGTGCTACTATGCAACCACACGTATTACTGTACTTTTACTACCGAGTAGTTCAACAGTAACATTGGTAAAAATTCTGCCGTTATTTTTAATAAACTATTTTTGTCGTTTTCTCAATCCGATAATAATTTCGTTGTGGGGTCCACCAATGATTGTGCCGTCGTACGAATATTCCCCGACAAAAAGAATATTCTCCGACCAAACGAATATTTTAAAACAACTTGCTTACTTTGTAAAATTTATAAATATTACCCACAACTATAACATTATATCAAATTAACTTCATAATATTCAAAAATGATATTTATAGAAAATTCATCTTTATTTATAAAAGTTGGGGTCTTATAACCTCCCCTTCTTATGAAATTTCGCCCTCGAAATTAGGGTACATACCTGGTATGTCGAAGAGGTAATGATACCTTGATTTCATTTCAGATTCTAACTCCCAGGTCATTTCCTCAACATCGTGGTTTCTCCACAAAACTTTGACTTGAGGTATAACCTTGGAGCGTAGAATATGTTCCTTCTTATCCAAGATTTGAACAGGAACTTCTTCATACGTCAAATCCTCCTCTATTTCGTCCGGTTCTAACTCAATAATGTGGTTCGGGTCTTCCACATATTTGCGTAACATGGATATGTGAAAAACGTTATGAACACGAAACATGTTTGGCGGTAAAGCGAGTCTATAAGCCACAGTTCCTACTCGATCGAGGATTAAAAATGGACCGATGAATCGAGGATTGAGCTTTCCTCTCTTTCCAAATCTCGTAACTCTTTTCCATGGAGCAACACGTAAGAACACATGATCTCCTACATCAAATTCCACGTCCTTTAGATGAAGATCAGCATAACTCTTTTGTCGATCTTGTGAGGTTTTTATACGTTGTCGGATCGTTTGAATCTTTTCTGTAGTCATACGTACCAACTCCGGTCCCAACAACGTTGTTTCACCCACCTCATCCCAGCATACTGGAGAACGACATTTTCTTCCATACAATGCTTCGAATGGAGCCATGCCAATACTTGCTTGATAACTGTTGTTGTAGAAAAACTCCACCAATGGTAAGAACTTGTCCCAACTTCCCTTGAAGTCAAAGACACAGAGTCTTAATAAATCTTCTAGAGTTTGAATAGTCCTCTCTGATTGTCCGTCCGTCTGAGGATGATATGCCGAACTAAATCGTAAATCTGTGCCCATAGCTTTTTGTAAACTAACCCAAAATCGTGAAGTGAATCTTGGGTCTCGATCAGAAACTATGGATACTGGCATACCATGCAGTCTTACAATCTCGTTTATGTACATACGAGCAAGACGTTCAAGTGTATAAGTTTCTCGTATCGGTAAGAAATGAGCAGACTTGGTCAATCTATCAACAATGACCCAAATCGCATTTATACCTTGAGAAACCTTAGGAAGACCGGTAACGAAATCCATGGTAATGTGCTCCCACTTCCATTCTGGAATTTCAAGTGGTTGCAATGGACCTTTTGGTACTTGATGCTCCGCTTTGACTCGTTGACAAGTTAGACTGTAAGACCCCGAATTTTATGAAATAAAAGTATTCAATTTTTCTTATAATTACAATTCAGTAAATGGTTAAATTGATAAAAAGTTAAAGTTATGGGTGAAATGTGAAAATTTTTCAAAATATACAAGTGGTTATTAAATAATCATTGTTGTCGGGGAATATTCGTTTGGTCGTGGAATATTCTTTCTGTCGGGGAATATTCGTACGACGGCGCAGCTATTTGTGGGCCCCATAACAGAATAACTGTCGGATGAAGAAAACGATAAATTTGAGTTTTTACAAATAATGGCGTAGTTGTTACCGTTAACATTGTTGGAATACCCGGTGGTTAAAATACAGTAATACGCGTTATTGCACAGTAGCACACGGTATTGCATAGTATTTTTGAAATTATTGATTCTTACGTAAGAAGGCACTACTCAATAATTGTTACAGTAATTACTGTTCAATATTTTATTATTGATTCAATAATTGCTGCATTGATATTTTATATTATTGTTGTTTCAATAATTGTTGCTGCACAGTATTTTCCATTATCAGATCAATAATTCATAATTTGAATAATATTATTAGATAACATTATTGGCGATGTCTAGAAAGTTCTGTCTAAGGAGAGGTTTGGTCATCTAATTGCGCGCCAGTAAGGAGAAATCCTTATTGGAAAGCCCCCTCTTTCCTAGGAACGGCCTGGTTGTCATAAATGTGATTCTGTAATATTATTTGTGAATAATTAATTATTGATTCATATGATAAGAAAATATTTATTTTATGTGGATATAAATGAGGGATATATTTTTGTGGTTAAAAAAAATGAAGGAGTTAATGTTGAGATTTTTATCCGTATTTTTGTCGGAATGGAGGTATTAAAAATCAGGGTTTTTGAGATATTTTGCGGGGGTTATAATTTTTAATCCGACCGTTGGATCGTGGTAATTTTTGGATATGTTATACATATATAAGTTGAGTATATGTCCACAAATTTTGAACCGTTAAAAATGAACGTATGATTTATTATGAATTTTACGAGATGACTGGTTCAGAAATTGTTGAATTTTCGGAGTTTATCATTTTGGTGGAAAATTCTAAAATTGGTGGGCCCCACTTGTGGTTGGTGTAGAAATGTGCTGAATTATATTTCAAATGTGGTGGGTGGGAATAGTAGCAGGTAAAGCCATCAGGTTGCAGGTCAAACCTACCAAAATTTTCCTATAAATAGAGGACTAAGTTAGAATTGAAAATCACACCAGAAACATAAGCTTTCTCTCTTTCTCTCTCTAGATTATTGAGTGTATTTTGTGAGTATTTAGATACTTGGTGAGTTGTTATTCATCAGTGCAAGTTTCCTTCAGCCTTATACCGATCAGAAGTACTGCTCTTTTGAGGTAAGGGATAGTAAGGGATAGTAAGGGATTTTAAGGGTTGTTATGTTTTTCAGTTTTGTAATTTTTCTGAACTTCAAAAATTCTGGAAAAATTTGAAATGACATTTTGATGAGTTTTATTGATTGTGTCCAAAAATGGTGATTTTTGGATGTATAGATTGAGAGTTATGAATTTTATGAGAAAAGACTATTTTAAAAGTAACTGCTTATAATTTCTTGTGGTTAACTCCAAAATTAATGAAATTTTTATTGGGAGTACATGTATATGATGGAAGTATACTCTGTTAATTTCAGAATTTTTGGACAAAAGTACAATTTTTGATAAATGTCTAAATATTCGGCTATTTTGACCATATGAAAAATAGTAAATGACTTTTAAAAATTCTGAGAAAAATATATGTTCAATATGGGACTATATTCTGATAAATCCCAGAAAAGAAATATTTTTGGAACTGATTTGGTATTTTTCATGAAAATAGACAAGTTATGAGAAAATAAATTAAATATGTTATGTGAAGTAAGAAAATTGGAAAATAGGATTTTATGGCTTGAGAATCCTATATGAGGTATATGCAGATTTTTGATGAGGGTTTTGGTTATTGATGATGAAATCTTAAGAGTTGGCATTTTATGATGATTAAATACATTAATTAGTAAAGTGTAAACAATTTAAATAAATTGTTTATAAGCTTAAGAAATGTTATTCTTTCAATATCATTATACCAAAATATTGGTATGAATTTTATTATAGAATTTCTATCTTTTTGTGTCGGGGTTACTATTCATGAGTTACTATTCATAAGTTACTATTCACGAGTTACTATTCACGACAAAATTAGTTTCTTTTTCTAACCAAATTATAGTTGATTTATGAATATTGCTCTTGAAATTAAATCCATGTTTTGACCATATTATTTTTATAATCATATATAACATTTTTATAACCTTGATGTTGAAATTCTCTTTCGCTTGAGTGTAAAGATGGGTAAATTATTGGTATGATCATGACTATGGGTTCTCTTTGGCCAGTAGTGCAAAGTTGAATTGTTGACTGGTATGATCATGACCATTGAATTTATAATTGAATATCTTTAGCTTAAGTGCAAAGGTGACATGATCAACATGGTTATAATTATTGTTTATATAAATTCTGAAATGATTATATATTTCTTTGAGATATTAATATATTTGGCCTGTAGTGCAAATATGAACTGTTGATGAATATATTTGACCTGTAGTGCAAATATGAACTGTTGATGAATATCTTTGGCCGTAGTGCAAAGATGAATTATTGATGAATATCTTTGGCCTGTAGTGCAAAGATGAACTGTTGTTGAATATCTTTGGCCTGTAGTGCAAAGATGGTTTGTTGATGAATATCTTTGGCCTGTAGTGCAAAGATGAACTGTTGTTGAATATCTTTGGTCGTAGTGCAAAGATGGATTTATTAGTATGATTATGAACAGGAACTGTGATTTGGTATAACCATGATCTTTGATGTTTCAGGTAAAGACATGTGATGAAAATATTCTTCGTCCTGGGTGCGAAGAAAAATTTAGAATCACAATTATGATTATGAGTTATTCATATGATTGTGGAAAGGAACTGTTGATTGATGTTACAGGGATAAAACATTGTTGATGGATTTTTAACATGGAGAAGATAATAGACTTTATAGTCTATTTGACTCTTCTAATGGATTGCTCGTTCCGCTGCAACTATGGTTGAAATTTTTATCATTTACCATATGTTCTAAATCTCTGATTTATTATTGATGAAGGCTATTGATAATTTAATTATCTTTAGTCATGATATTCTTTACTGAGCTAGTTGTGCTCACCCTTTTGCTTCACAATTCCTTTCAGGTAATAAGAGTGTAGCTGGGTCGAGCGAGGGTAACGGGGAAATAGAACGGTGGCCTCTAGCTGTGGATGTTCTCCCGAAGCAGTATAGAAAAGTTCATTTAGTAGTTATATTTGGTGAATCCAATAGGGTAAGGTGTACCCAACGTTGGAAGGGTGGTTTGCCACTATCATACAAGATGTCTAACGACATACAACCTCGTGTCATCATAAGACAGGAATGTGCTCATCCACTTGCTGAGTATATATACGAGCACTACCTATATAATCTTGGTGTTTGTTTGAAGTATAATTCTCAATTAGAGACAGTAGAGATAATGATATGTCAAGAGAAGACTCACCATTGGGAAGAATATGATAGTAATCTTCTCATTTTTCTTTGGGGTCTATTGGGTCAACCAAGGATAATTCTGTGGCCATATGATATCTATCATAACCTAGACGCGTGGCCTCCCATGTACGAAGGTTTCCTTGAGCACTTCCCAAATATTCTAATTTTCAAAACAGTTTTTGACTGTACCTTTATGTAAGGTACCTTTGTGAGGTGCTGATACATGATGGTGTCCAATGTCACATTTGGTATATATTTGTATCCAAACTCACAGCATATGTGTTGTTGTATTTTGCACGACAATTGTTGTAATAAAGTTGTAGTTGTTTTCTGTACCATGTATTTGACGACTCAGAATGGGTTGGATGGAATGGACCTATTTTGGGGTTGTCACATAGACACCTTGAGATAAACAACGCTATCTCTCTCTTCATATTGCTCCACCAAAATGTATGACGAAGATCATGATACATTTTGGTACTTCCAGGATGGATTGCAAATGGTGTGTTGTGCGTCTCCATCATGATTTCATACTTTAAATCAGGGTTGTTAGGAACACAAAGTCTGGAGTTGACTCGAAGTATTCCTTCTTCATCGATTCTTGCTTCCGGCATAGCACCTTCTTGCACTTTCTTCCTCATACGCATCAGCTCCAGGTCTGTAGCTTGAGCAGCTTTAACCTTATCGATTAAAGTTGGTTCTACTCGTATATTCGCCATCATCACATGGGTCCCTGGAGTCTTTAACTCCATCTCCATCCTTTGCAAATCACACAAAATGGGCCTTTGTGTTGATAATATCGCACTCGTACTTGCATATGATCTTCTACTCAATGCGTCAGCTACCACGTTCGCTTTTCCAGGATGGTATTGAATGGTATGATCATAATCTTTCAACAGTTCAAGCCAACGTCGTTGTCGCATGTTGAGTTCCTTTTGAGTGAAGAAATATTTAAGGCTTTTATGATCTGTAAAGATCTCCACCTTCTCCCCATACAAGTAATGACTCCAAATTTTAAGTGCAAAGACAACAGTTGCCAACTCTAGATCATGAGTAGGATAATTCCTCTCATATTCCTTGAGTTGTCTTGATTCATAGGCTATGACTTTTCCATGTTGCATGAGAACGCATCCCAACCCTTTGCTCGAAGCATCACTGTAGATGACAAATCCCTCCGAGCCAGATGGTATTGTTAGAACAGGTGCTGAAATGAGTCTCCTCTTGAGTTCTTGAAAACTCTGCTCACACTCTTCGCTCCAACCGAACTTTGTATCTTTCCGAGTCAGCTGAATTAATGGAGTAGCGATTCGAGAAAATCCTTCCACGAATCTCCGATAATAACCAGCTAGACCGAGAAAGCTACGTACTTCGGTTACTGATTTAGGTTGCTCCCAGATTTGAATTGCTTCAATCTTTGCCGGGTCAACAGATATTCCACGACTTGATACTACGTGCCCAAGGAATGCTACCTCTTCCAGCCAGAACTCGCATTTCTTCAACTTGGCATAAAGTTTGTATTCACGAAGCTTTTGGAGTACCAACCTCAAGTGTTGCTCATGATCTTCACGGCTTTTGGAATAAATAAGGATGTCATCGATAAAGACGACCACAAAGTGATCCAAATATTCCTTGAATACCCTGTTCATCATATCCATGAAGGCAGCAGGAGCATTAGTCAATCCAAAAGACATAACTAAGAATTCATAATGTCCATACCGAGTTCTGAAGGCAGTCTTTGGAATATCCTCAGTTCTAACCTTCAGCTGATGATATCCAGAACGAAGATCGATCTTTGAAAAGAATTGTGCTCCTTGCAACTGGTCAAACAGGTCATCAATACGTGGAAATGGGTACCTATTTTTGATGGTGACATGATTCAACTCCCGATAATCAATACAAAGTCGCATACTCCCATCTTTCTTCTTCACGAACAGAACAGGAGCACCCCAAGGAGAAGTACTAGGATGAATAAAACCAATGTCTAACAATTCCTGCAGTTGGGTCTTTAACTCCTGAAGTTCAATAGGAGCCATTCGATATGGGGCTTTGGAAATGGGTTTTGTACCGGGTTCAAGGTCGATACAAAATTCAATTTCACGCTCTGGGGGTAGGCCAGGAAGTTCTTCGGGAAATACGTCAGGAAATTTATTAACAACAGAAATATCATTCAAAGCTGACGTATTTTTGTTTAGATCTGTGACATGAGCTAAGAAAGCTTGACATCCGTTTTTCAATAAACGAATAGCTTTATGGCTTGAGATGACAGCGATTGATTTTAATGGTTTGGTTGCTTGAATTCGCATAATAGGTCGATTAGGAATATGAAAGCTAACAACCTTACGAAAACAATCAATTTTTGCATGATGAGTAGTTAACCAATCAATCCCTAGAATCACGTCAAATGCAAGTATTTTTAATGAAATAAGATCGACAGGTAATGTGTGGGTACCAACTTGAACCAAACAAGACTTATAAACCGTGGATGTAATGAAGGTTTCTCCCAATGGAGTTTCAACTGCTAAGTCAAAGTCTAATTTCTCCGGAATCAAATTTAATCGATGAGTGCAAGTAGGAGAAATAAAAGAATGGGTAGAACCGGTATCAAATAAAGTATAGACTTCGTTAGAGTTTATGATAAGCGTACCCGTGATGACCTCATTCGGGTTCCTTGCGTTCTGGGAGGTCACAACAAACGCTCTCCCTTGCACAACCGGTTTTGACTTTTCTGGGACGGCTTTTGGTGCCTCCATCCTAGCTGAATTTGTTTTTGGTAAACGACAAAATCGGGCTAAATGACCTTCTCTTCCACAATTATAACATGCTTTGGACGGCATCGCGCAGTTTGGACTGATGTGTCCCTCCCCTCCGCATTTGAAACATATGATAGGTGGTCGTTCTCCTTCCTTAACGACAGGTGCTGGTGCTGACGTCTTTCCGTCATTGTTGAATCTCCTCTTCTTGAAATGTCCATTCTTATTGTTTTGGCCCTGATTACCACCGAAGTGGTTACCATTTCTGGCCTGTTGATTCCCTCCACGCTTGTTGTCACCGCTTCGATGACCGCTCTCACTGGTATTATCATTTTGTCGGCTGCTCTCTTTTGGTTGCGTTGTCTCGTTATCGCGCTCCACCAACTGAGCCCTATTTACAACATCTGAATACAAACACAGTTTATGAGAAACAAGATGTTGATGTATCTCCGGCTTCAAACCTCTTAAAAATATCCGCGTCATTCTTTCTTCATTATCCACCAGGTGGGACGCAAACCGGGATAACTCCGCAAATTTTGCCTCGTACTGCGACACGGTCATATTATTCTGCTCTAATTTGATGAACTCCACCTCCTTCATGTGACGAATACTCTCGGGAAAGTATTTGTCGTTAAACAGCTCTTGGAACTTCTCCCAAGACATCTTCAGTGCGACAGGTTGAGTACGCTTTATCGATTCCCACCAGTAATCTGCCTCTCCTCGCAACATAAAGGCGGCAAAGGGAACCTTTTGCTCCTCGGAGCAACCCAAGACATCAAATATCTTGGTGATCTGCTTTATCCATGTTTCAGCTACAAGTGGTTTGGGTTCTCCCTTAAACTCCGGTGGTCCCAGCTCCTTAAACTGTTTAGCGGTGACCGCCTGAGAGTTTCCAGTATTTCCACCTACGTTGTGGACAGGAGCCGCTTTCACATGTTGTTGCATGAATTGCATAAAACCTCTGAATATTCCATCATTCATCATCTGGTCAGTGTTGTTGTTTGCATGAGGATTGTCACCTTTCTGATGAACATTATCCTGATTATTGATATGTGGTGAATCAATAATCGCCTGTGCTCCATTGCTATTCTCAACATTCTCAGATGCCATTTTCAGATACTGCCACAAAATAAAAGTTAATTGATATGTCATATATTATCCTTATATTATGACCGACCAATTAAATACCATGCAAATAAACTTAGGTAGGTCATACTAGCGAAGGAATTCTCCGTCTCTCCCCTCCTAGTTCTATTCTCACATCTTAGCCAGGGATCATATCCCTAAGCTCTGATACCAACTGTGACGCCCCCAAAATTAGGTATACATCACCCATCTTAGGTCGTCAGATACATAGTACAAAATACAAATACAACTTACTAATACAACTGTCGTGTATAATATGACAAAACATAAACTGTGAGTTTGAATACAAATATTATCTTCTAGAAAGTATTCATACTCAAAAGGAGTCCTCGTTACATTTATTAACACACCATTACATAGAATAGTGAGGACTACTAACTAATACTATCATTCGGACCATCACTCCGTTCCCCGACTTGCCCCAGCTACGTTCTCATTTCCTGAAGAGAACAGTGAAAGAAAGGGTGAGCTCAACTAGCCCAGTAAGAAATATTATGACTAAGATAATGCAGAATAAATTATCATTAGCCTTCAACAATGTTAAACTGATAAAATACAATAGACATCAAGTTTAACTGTAGCGGAATAAGCAATCCATTAAAAGAGTCAAGTAGAAAATAAACTCTACTATCTTTTATGATTTAAAAGATTTTCCAACACTGTGATCGCTTAGACTCAGCTTAATAAAATAATCCACATCATCGAATCACCCCTGCACTACGGCCAATGATATTCGTATATTCATTAATGGTCATGATCATGCCAACAACTGTCCATCAATGCCCTACGGGCCAATGAGGACTTTTACCACATCATTCTTAACATTACGGTCATGATTACACCGAATAATCCCTGGTCATAATCATACCAAGTCCATCTATGCACTACAGGCCACAGATGACTTTCAACAGAATATAAACATGAGGATGATGACAATGATATAAGAATTCAATAAAACAAGTTCAAGAATTAATTTATCCAAGAATTAACAACGTCCAAATTGTCAACATGATACTACTTTGTGGAGTAAAATTCAAGAATGATCAGGAGAATATTTTCATGAATAGATACTAGATGAAGCGCAAATGTCAAGGATATTCCACAGATTTTATGGAGTATAGAAGTCAAAACTTAACCGACTGAGTATAATAAAGAATGGAATAACAAAAGAAATCACCATGCATGCGATAGACCGCACAAACAGGTTATTCTTAACAGAATAATAATAATGGAACCAGGTCTGGCGTAAACGCACAGACAGGATATTCCGACAGAATAATAATGGAACCAGGTCCGGTGTAAAACACACAGACAGGATGTTCCAACAGAATAATAATAAAAACGGAACCAGGTCCGGCGTAAAACACACAGACAGGATGTTCCAACAGAATAATAATAAAAACGGAACCAGGTCCGGTGTAAAACACACAGACAGGATGTTCCAACAGAATAATAGGAGAATGTCACCAAGTATAGGGTAGACCGCGTATACAGGTCATTCCAACAGAATAATAAGAAATAAAATAACAACAGTTCTCTTCATGAATAAGAAAGAATAACACCCCTTACCGTTTTAAAGAAGAGCTGAAGTAAGGAAGTAGTTAAGTAGCAGAATACTCTTCTTCTTCTCTCTCTATAGTTTCTCTCTATAGTTTCTCTCTCTAGAGTTCAGTGAATTTGTAAGAAATAATGAAGGAATGAGCTGCTATTTATAGAAAAATAGAATGCATAGTAACTAATCCATGAACGGTCCAGATTGATTACTTTAATCTGACGGTCCATATTTAAAGAAAAATCTTTTAAATAAAATATAATATATTCTATTTATAGAATAACTTTAATAAAGTATTTTGTTTTATATAAAAAGATGTTTCTGTTTTATTATGTTAATAATACGAATAAAACAAAACGTCATTATCGCTAAATAATTCATATTATTAACTGACAATAATGGAATCAAACTGAGTGACTTCTCACATAAGCATTAATAATTAATACCGTGTGCTACTATGTAACCGCACGTATTACTGTACTTTTACTACCGAGTAGTTCAACAGTAACAATGATAAAAATTCCGCCGTTATTTTTAATAAACTATTTTTGTCGTTTTCTCAATCCGACAATAATTTCGTTGTGGGGTCCACCAATGATTGTGCCGTCGTACGAATATTCCCCGACAAAAAGAATATTCCCCGACCAAACGAATATTTTAAAACAACTTGCTTACTTTGTAAAATTTATAAATATTACCCACAACTATAACATTATATCAAATTAACTCCATAATATTAAAAAATGATATTTATAGAAAATTCATCTTTATTTATAAAAGTTGGGGTCTTACATTAATCATTTCTTAAATTTATAAACAATTTATTTTAATTGTTTATACTTTACTAATTAATGCATTTAATCATTCTAAAATGTCAAACTCATAAGATTTCATCACCAATAATCAAAACCCTCATCAAAAATCTTCATATACCTTATATAGGATTTTTAAGCCATAAAATCATATTTTCCAAATTTCTTATTTCACATAACATATTTAATTCATTTACTTATAACTAGACCATTTTAAAGAAAAATACCAAATCAGTTTCAAAGATATTTTTTTTTCTGAGATTTAGCATAATATAGTCCCATATTGAACATATATTTTTCTCAGAATTTTTAAAATTCATTTACTATTTTTCATATGGCCAAAACTGTCGAATATTTAGACATTTATCATAAATTGTACTTTTGTCCAAAACTTCTGAAATTTACACGGTATACTTCTGTTATATACATGTACTCCCAATAAAAATTTTATCATTTTTGGAGTTAACCACAAAGAGTTATAAGCATTTACTTTTAAAATAGTATTTTCTCATAAAATCAATAATTCTTAATCTATATATCCAAAAATCGTCATTTTTGAACACAATCAACAAAATTCATCAAATTATCATTTCAATTTTTTTTAGATTTTTTAAAGGTCCGCAAAAATTTTGAAACTGAAAAACATAATAACCCTTAAAATTCCTTACTATCCCTTACCTCAAAAGAGCAGTACTTCTGATTTGAATAACGCTGAACGAATTTGCACCGTATAGCAATACTCAATATATCAAAATACTCAAAAGAATACATTCAATAATATAGAGAGAGAAGTAGAAAGAAAATTTCAGTTTCTGGTGTGATTTTCAATTCTAACCTAAGCACCTATTTATAGGAAATTGCTTAGAACACAAAAGCAGAAAATTGAATAAAATATTAATATATATTATTAAGTTTCCTACGCCAACCTTTGCAGATCTGAATTCAGCCATTAATGACACATGCTAGACCCACTTAACTCACCAAAAACGTTTTCTTTGAAAAAAAATTTTAAAACTTCAAAAAATTAATTATTTTGAAATTTCAGAACTTCAATAATTCATAATAAATAGCCCTTTTATCAGAAAATTCGAATCTCACGATTTTTTTTAGAAAATTCAATTCTCTACAATTTTACAGAAGAAAGTATTTCTAAATTCTAAACAAAAATTGACCGAAATTCACAAACGGACGATTTTACAGCTATAATCAAATTTCAGTCAAAATTTGTGTCCACCAACATGTTTAACATATGTTAACTATTTTTTGTAACACACAAAATATGTGTTTAGCATTTAATGCAACAAAACTATTCTTCCTCCTCATTTATTCATAGATCACACATTCATTGTAAAAATATCACAATTATTATATTACTGTAATATAATAATATATTTTATCAGAAAAGATAAATTATCAATTTTTAACAATTGTCAAATAATTTTTTTTTCCATCTATAACCACATAAAATGAATATTTTTTTTATCAATAATTAATTATTCACAAATAATATTACAGAATCACAATACTGACAACCAGACAGTTCCCAGGAAAGAGGGGGCTTTCCAATAAGGATTTCTCCTTACTGACGCGCAATTAGATGACCAAACCTCTCCTTGACAGAATTTTCTAGGCATTGCCAATAATATTATCTAATAATATTATTCAAATAATATGAATTATTGATCCGATAATGGAAAATACTGTGCCGTGATAATTATTAAAACAATAATAATATAAAATATCAACGTAGCAATTATTGAATCAATAAAATAAAATATTGAACAGTAATTACTGTAACAATTATTGAGTAGTGTCTTCTTACGTAAGAATCAATAATTGGTGCAATATCGTGTGCTACTGTGCAACAACGCGTATTACTGTGTTTTAACCAACGGGTATTTCAACAGTATTAACGGTAACAATTACGCCGTTATTTATAAAAACTCAAATTTGTCGTTTTCTTCATCCAACAATTTTTCTGTTATGGGGCCCACAAATGGCTGCGCCATCGTACGAATATTCCCCGACAGAAAGAATATTCCACGACCAAACGAATATTCTCCGACAACAATGAATATTTTATAACCACTTGTGTATTTTGAAAAAATTCATATATCACACTTAACTTTAACCTTTTATCAATTTAACCATTTACTGAATAGTAATTATAAAAAAAATTGAATACTTTTATTTCATAAAATTCAGGGTCTTACATATTTAAGTTTTTAAAATAATAATTTTATTTATAATATTACTTTTTAAATAGTATAGTTATTTTATAAGTTAAAATTAAAATGACTTTTTTAAAACAAAGTCCCTAATTTAGTAATAATTTTGTATATTTAGGTTGTGTTTGATAAACCTGGAAATTAAAATTTTAGTGATTATGATGTCTTAATAAATTTGATCATCTGAATAGTTATGAGATCTGAATCTAAAAAATTATTTGATAACTAAAAAATAAGTTGTCTCTTAATGACACTATTTTACCATTTTAAAGGGTAAAATTTTATTTAATAATTTTAAATATTTAATTTAATAAAAATGAGTGTATAATATTGTTAAATATATTTATATAAAAAAAATTATTAAATTTTTTTTATTAAAAAGAACCTCTTAATTATTAAAATTTTATTTTTTATTTTACCGATTGAAAAATATTTAGAGATAAGAAAAATAAATAAATAACATCATGTCTCCTATCCAATAAGAAATTGTTAGATAATAAGATGTTAATAAACAGCAGCCAAGGAAAAGGAGTTTGACGTGAACCAGAGAGGTTTCTCCTCTGCACTTTTAACCAAAATTTTCTTATTTACCTATAATTTATGCGGGACGAATGAGAGAGATTGATAATTGATTTTGTGAAGAATGCTTCGTATAGCTAAAGGTATTAACATTAATCCCAAATCCCCCACAACTTCATCTCCGCACAAAGAAATTTGTTCTTTCTATCTCAATTGCAGAAACCCTATATGCAAGGCCCAAAAGAACCGTCACAGGTATTTGTTCTAATAACTTTGTCTCTCCGTAATAATATAGCTTAAACACCTATAATTACTTCAATTTAGTTATGTATACATGGTTATATACAAATATAACAATTTGGGATTTGAAAAAAATAGAATATTTACAGATTTCTAGCTCTTTTCTGATATGGGTATTGTCAAAAGTAGGGAATTTGGATAACAATTGTCATCAGAAGGGGTTCTTTTGTATTGGAGAAGAAGAAGAAAGGGGAAAGATGAAATACATTTAGTGCCAGTGGGAGTGGTGAGCGGTCTGGGGAAAGGAGTCACTGCTAGCAGTATTGACCTTATTCTCAAGGTCTGCAGTCTTGGTGTTTCTTCCATTAAAATTGGTATCTATTTCTTTCTCTTTGGTTTTGTCCAATATTAAGTTTATTAGTAATTTGGTACTTGATTTTTGTGTCATTTCCCTTTTTATGTTCTTTCATTCAATTTCCAAGCTATTGGAGTGACCACCTGAATTGTTTTATGTTAGCTTTCTGTTGGAACTTGTGACTCATAACATAGAAGCTACTGAAAAAGGCTAGTGCGGAGCGTTGCGTAGCGTTGCGAGGGGCCGTACAGGAGTTTCTGCTAAGGTGGCATGGGGCGCGTTGGGTATCAGCTTGGAGTGGCGTGGGGCGTGCCGGTGCTGGTGCCGGTGAAGTTACTTCCCAGGTAGTGCGGGGCGCGCCACGGAACGCTTGTGAGCGGCGCGGGCCGTGCCGGTCGGCGGTAAGAGATTTTCTAGGTTATTTTTGGAAAAGTCATTATGAGTAATTGAACATAATGTGAAGTAGGGTTGAAATATGATTAGTAGGTATAAATACTATCTATTGTAAAGCCCTATGTAACAAAGGAATCATCAATAAACAACAAGCCGTCTGTGGAGTACCTAAATTAGGGAACCACGTAAATCTCTGTGTGTTATTCTTAATTTGTTTGTGTGCGTGTGTGATCCTATATTTTAACACTTTCTCTGTTCTGGGTCCTATAACTTTTATTTCCATTAGAAAATAAGAGGAAGAAAGTTGTTTGCCTTTCATATTCTTTGTGATTTTCTTTATTTCTCTTAAAGTTTTTATATTTTCCCATCTTTTTTGTTTGACAAAAAATTAATGACAAGCTACTAGAAATTCGACACACTACTAAAAAATTAATGGCACACTACTAGGTTCAATCTGTAGATTTTTACTATTTCTGGTGTTTAAAGCCTATATCACGTATTTTGATGATGGTCATTGATTTTTTATAAACATATTGGGAAATTTGATTCATAATCTTTTATGAGCTTTAATGTGAGACAAGATAGGTTTTAGTTGGGGTTTCTGTCAATTCTCTATTGTTGAACACTCACTCATGCCACATTAAGTACATGTATATATTCATTGTGTTAATCATGTGTGGGCTTTTAAGATGGTGCTTGAGCTTTGCATGTGTGCATTGCACATATGTTCAATACATTTCAGATCTGCTTTCTAAGGAAAATTTGAGTTGCGTATCTTTCTTAAGCTAGCATCGTTACCTTCTACTAATTTCTAGTAAGTGGCTATTTCATCTAGAATATTGTGGTAGAGGTCAAAAGTTTTGCCTAGTAGTGTTATTTTGTTTTAGTAGTGTATATATTTCTCTTTCTCATTTTCAGAGTTGTGGGTCCTTTTGCTGTTTCTTGAAGGGCTGCTTCAAATAGTTATTTTTATGTTCTTGTGTGGCGTGATTGCCATGGTATAGTGTCGACCTTTCAGATTCTGTTTGTATTTCAAATAAATGCATCCATTGTTTATGACTTAATTAGAAATTAAGAATTGATTAGAATGGCCAATGAATTTCACAATCTGTTAACATATGCTACAGTTTTGTGTAGCAAAGTTGTTAGAGGGTATATTTGTTGGGTGCTTCCTATCGATGTCATCAACGATAGTGGTATAGAGTTTTATCATTTGTTGTTACAATTCTTCTTTTTTGCATTTATATTTATTTTTCTATTTGCCCTTTTCTAACTAAGATTTTTGTATCTATTCTTCTTTCAACAGGTGGTGAAGTTTCTTGTTGAAAAGAATAACAGTAACGCTCTTCATGATCAAGTGACAATTGAGACTATTATCTTTCAGGTAATCATGATTCCTAAGGATTTTTACGTTTATGTTCTTGTTTCTTCATACTAAGAGCTCCAACTTGTCTTCAATCAGTTTGTATTTTGTAGGAAACTTTCTTTTGTGCAAGAAATTCTTCCAGAGTGTTATTGTAATATAGGTTATTAATGACGATTTCTTTATCACATCTTCAGCAGGTTTTCTCAATTTTTTTATTTTGTTTCAGTTTGTTTCTGTATTTTTCTCAATTGTTTGATGGTATCAAATGGTTGGATTTTACACACCCTTTAATAAAAGTTTTGAGTTGACAAAATTACTATTTTTATGTGATTTAATCCTTTCAAGTACTTTTCTGATTTCTAGATGGATTCTAATATGCTGAACTAACATTTTGTTATTTTTAGTGATTGGGAATTCCTGTAATATCCGGGGATATTTAATGGCACATATTGGTAAATAAAATTGTATTTTTTTTTATATAAAATATGTTATTTGAGTAAACCTTTATTAAATTTTTATTAATATAAACATGTATGTGATATGTGAGATTACCCATTTTGTGGGATAAATTGAAGTTGAAAAATGGAGATAAATGAGAAAATTGATTAACTTATATAAGTTAATCGTTTCATGTTAAATGTAAATAAGACGTTAAGTTTATAAAATAATTACTTAATTGTTAATGTAATTAAATAAGAAATTATTTAATTATATAAGAAAGCAAATTTAAATTATGTAATAATGTTAATGGTAATATATGTATATATATGCCAAGTAAGTGTAAAACAAATTAAATATTTATTAAAAATATTAAATAAATTGTTTAAAGACAATTTATGTGAGGAAGTAAGAAAATGGATTATAGAGCTTTAATAAGCTAAATAAATAATTAATTGAGTAATAGCAATTACTTAATAATTGATTTGCTCTATTGCAAATATTTATTTTTAATTATGAATGTAACTTCATAATTAGTGCAGTAACTTGAATACATGTTGTAAATATTTACTGGTCCAAATATAAGTAATAATTGGACTACATGAGATATAAATATAATATTAGTACATTAAACTACATAATATATGTGGTGGGTTTATATTATATGTATTGTAGAGTGTGTGTGTGTGTGTATATATATATATATATATATATCTATATATACCTATGTTGTGCTAGTAAGTGGAAGTGATAATATATAGACATTAAGTGTACAGACATGTCATATAGCCTTATATTCAATTAGTGCAATGCAAGGGAAATACTAAGTGGAATCTGCTAGCACATTTTTGTAAGCATAAAATATCATGGGTCTTAGTATAATAACTCTAAAATCAAGTAGTCATACAGAGCCTCGAAAGATTTATCCAAATGTGACGCCCCCAAAATAGGTTCACACAATCCATTTTGAGTCGCTAAATACATACAATAAATTCCAAATATAAACTTTTCTATTTATAACTATTAACTGTCGTGCAAAATACGACAACACATATACTGTGAGTTTTAATACAAATATTATCCGTAGACAATATCCACACTCAAATAGAGTCTTCATTACAATTATTGTCACACTATTTCACAACATAGTGAAGACTTCTATAGTAATTTTCTCGAACCATTACTCCACCCCCGATTAGTCTCAGCTCTACACTTTCATTTTCTGAGAAGAACAGTGGAACAAAAAGGAAAAGGTGAGCTCAACTAGCTTAGTAAAGAATATTATGACTGAGATAATGATGAATAAATTATCTTTAGCCTTCAACAATGATAAATCAGATAAAATATAATGGAAGACAAGTTTTAGATCAACAAATGCAACGAGAATATCAATCTATTAGAAGAGTCAAGTAGAGCATGAAATCTACTGTCTTCTAAGACTTAAAAGTCCATCATCAATATTTTATTTCTGTAACACCAATCAATAATTATTTCCAATCAACGAATTATTTATGCACTACTTATCAAAGATATCTGTTTGTATCATCAGTGGTTATGATCATGTCAAACACCTGTCCATTTATGCACTACGGGTTAATGAGGGTTTTCATCACAAACTTTTATCTGTAACATTAAATATCATGATTATACAAATACACAATTCCTAGTCATAATTATACTAATCAACAGTCCATCTTCGCACTACGGGCCAAAGATGATTTTTACCACAATATAAGCATGAGGATGATGACAATGATATAAATAATGAATCAAGTGAGATCAATGATAAATATTATAGATTTATAATTTAATTTATCCAGATTTAAGAATGTCCAAATTGTCAACATTGATCATCAATTGTGGAGTAAAATTCAAGAATGATATTTAAGATTCAAATTTCAAAGATAATTTGGACAAAGAAAAGAAACTAAATTCCATCATAAATAGTACCCCGACATGAATAGTACCCTGACATGAATAGTACCCCGGATGAATAGATTAAAATTTAATAAGAAAGTTCAGACCAATAATCCAATGAAATGATATTAGATGAAACGCAAACTATTAAGGATACTCTACTAATTTTAGGGATTTTCACCATTTAACAGTAAGGTTATGGAAACAAACAATAATTTTATACCATAAATGGAGAAAAATATGAAAGAAAACGATATCCCTTGACGAATACAAAAGAAATGATATCCTATACGAGTATGAAAGAATATACGAAATTGCAAATGAATTTTCACCCGTCATGCGGTAATTCGCATAGACGGATCATTTCCACAACTTAATAAAGAATGAATACGAAGGGTTATTCACCAAACATGCGGTAATCCGCGTAGACATGTTATTCTCACAGATTAATAAGGAATAGAATGACAACCCTTATGAATATGAAGAAAATAACATCTTTTACCTTAGTAGGAAATTAAATATAACTGATATAATAGAGATTATATTGAAGAAATCTTGCACTATTTGTTATACTCAAAGTATCCTTATACTCAAAAGAAATACGAACAATATTATAGAAGAAGAATTCTCTGATTCTGGTGTGATTTTTATTTCTTAACAAAGAAACCTATTTATAAGAGAATGACAGGACACTATTTAAAAGAAAATCATGGAGGAACAGTTTAGAAATCACAGACAAAGTTCATGGGTGAAATATGAAGATCTAGGCTCTACAGTTTAATATTGGGGATTCCGCAGTTTAATACTGCGGATTGGATGACGTCTAAAACAACCCTCGTCAATTCGCATTAATTATAACACTTTTGGATCTCATCTCATTTTGGCAATAGTGATCTGAAACTAAAAGAGTTCCATTTAAAACTATTAAAATTTTCATTTTTTTTAGAATATTATTGTTCTTACTGATTGATGTGATATGGGCTGATGAAAAATATGTATGGTTAAGCAATTTGTAAGGATATATACCGTAGTATGTTGTCTTTCATGCTTCATGTTACGAGAAAACACTTCATCTTATTGCTAGATTCCATTTGTTTAGCCATTCATGTTTTCTCATCAACTCAGAT
The DNA here is from genome assembly GCA_016801055.1 of Panax notoginseng. Lineage (NCBI taxonomy): Eukaryota > Viridiplantae > Streptophyta > Magnoliopsida > Apiales > Araliaceae > Panax > Panax notoginseng. The sequence goes on along the minus strand of CM029018.1, from coordinate 207,187,949 downwards.
AACATAATCTGCAACAAGAATATGCAAAAACGACATAATGGAATATTTATATAGCTTTTAATAAAAAATTTTTGTTTGAGCCCTAATCCGTAAAATTAAATTGCGGATTGTAAAATAGATGGTGTATATGCAAAAACGATTGTTTTTATAAATTAAATTAATGGTGTATATTGAAGTGTCTTATATGTACAAGGCTACTTATAATTTATAATATATTTTGGGTAACAAAAATAAACTTATTAAAGAGAGAAAATTAAAAGTTTGAAAATAGTTGTTCAAGTACATACAATCGATATTAGTAAAGACATCCTAGTTACTATGACTTTTATCATCTTTAAGATATCATCCAGCTTCAATCTGCAGAGTAGGAAATATAGTCTCTTAACCCAATAAAACCATTAATTGTTATTTGAAAACAAAATATTAGAGTATAAGTTTACAAAATAAATAAATAAAAAGTGCTACAATAGTATAGTAGCTCTGCGATAGTAGAATAGTTCTGTGATAATAGAGTAGCTCTACGATAGTAAATACTGAATTCACTCTAAACTCTACGATTTATATAAGTAATTCACTACAAGAAAAAAGGTTATTTTCGACGGAATTATTTCCCACGAAATACTGACGGAAAAATTGTCTTCCCGGGCCAGTTATTCTCGTCGGAAACTTCCGTCCCAATTACTTTCGTTGGAAATAAAACCTTACCATTTAATTACACAGGTCGCGACCCTTGTTGTTTAATTTTTTTCTCTTCACAAATTAGCCTTACAGAACAAAGAAAGAATTTTTTTTTGAAGCAAACCAAATTAGTGACCTCCTCAAATCGCGACCTCCTTACCTAGATCGATGGCAGCATCCCTCATAGTGGTGGTATTCTCCTTCTCCTTCAACCTCTTCCATTATTGTCCAATTGAAGGTACAAATTTCCTTTTTAATTTTCCTTGAAAATTAGGTTCTTGGTAGGAATTGACTAGTTAGGTTCAAGTGTGCGGTTAGGGCTGGTTCCTGGTTAGGGCACCGATAGTCCATAGCGAGGAAGGAAGAATGGAAGAAGGAAAACACGAGATGAGAGAAGCTGCAATAGCATCAATCCCTTCTTTACGACCCAATTTCAACCCCAACACTAAACTCAAACAAGCTCAGCTTGCCGAGTTCGAAGTAATTACTACTTCTCAATGTAACGCTTGATTTTCCATCTTCAATCTTTTTAATTGATTATTGATTTGTCTTAGAACTAATGTATTGTGGTTGTAGTATTCGGTTGATGAAGCTGCGGCAGATAAACTAAAGGGTATCTGCTGAAGTTGATGCTTCCGGTGTCTGTCAACTGTTTACTTTTAATCCCAAAAGAGGCTAGTTCTACACTTTTTTTTATTGTTTCAGAGTTTGAAAACTATAGATTTAATGAATTGGGTTTATTTTATATCGTGTTTACTTCCTGAATGTTGTTTGATTTTCCTACTTAATAGCTGGGACAAGTTTTTGTTGAGATAAGTTGAGATGATGTGTTTGAATTTATTAGTTCATTTGAACAGTAATGATTTTTCTTTTACCTGATTGAGTTTTAAACTTGATTGATACAGTGCTGCAAGTTGGGGATTTCATTACATTTGTATTTTAGTCTCACAATTCTGTAATTTTGTTGTGATAAATTAGTAGGAGCTTTGTTGGATTTATAGAAAAAAAGAAAAAGAACTTTATTGGGATTTTAGACAATTTCCAAAAACAAATCAAAGAACCTAATAGAAATACACCAAAAAAGATTAAACCGATCCAATTTGGTTCAATTGGCTACTTGTTTATCATTAACATTTGATTATAGTTTAGTTTTACTGAATCCTTGTAATCCCAGTCTCACTCTCTTTGTTTCTCTCTAGTATCTCATTGGAGCTAGAATTCAGTTCATTAGTTTTCACTAGAATCACTTTACTTTTGCATGAAGTCCTTATAAGCAATCTATTCATATATGCTAGAACATAGGTTGGCCGTTAAATAATAAAACTCAACAACTATTGTCAAATGCAGTGTGCATGCAGCCCCTTGAAATGTAAGCTTCTTAAGTATTGTAGCATTACTATTAAAGTGGTGGCTGTCCAGTATTACTATGCATAAATAGTTACAGTTAGCACTAGCAACTTGTAAAAATTTGCTAATTAAAGATTTTCAAACTAGTGCAGATAGGTTATGGCCTACTCTATTCCATATGGTTTTGGTATTAGAGTTTCTCTTGAGAGTTTGTGGGTCAAGTCTATTAGATGTATGATTGTGTGCCCATTTGCATTTTATCATGTTCTTTAACTATGCTTGTTGAATCAATTATATATTTGTTGAACTTCACATGGGCCATGATGAACCAGGATTTCATACAAGGGAGGTTACATTTTACAAGAGCATGCATTTACAAGAGCATTTACCAATTATATCAATAGCATCTTACATTTCACTTTACTTTAGATTATGCCACACTCCAAAGTTCCAGGGGTCAATTTTTTTTTTATAAATCAAATCTAAAATTGTGTATGTGTAACTGTGTATACACAGGCACGCGCCCACACACATGCGCCCTCACACACGCACACACATATATCATCCTCAAGCATTGTAGAAAGAAATTTGTGTCTGTCATAAAATCATCTTTGAGCTTTGTCCTTCAGTCCACTGGAACCTTTTTTGCAGTGACACGGCTTGCTGGTGCTACTGCTCCCCCACCAACACGTGCTTACTCGGAGCATTGATCTTCAGGTTAACACACAGACTAATAAGTTATTTGCTAATCTCATCGCAGTAGTACCTTGTTCAGAGAACATATCTAATTTTGTTGGCTTTGGGACTGTAGGGCATTGGGCAGTTGCTTGATGGGATATTTGGTGCTACCGTTAGTACTACTGCATTATCTGTGTAAGGAATTGATGTTCTTTTCCTTATTCTTTTAATCACATTTTTCTTTAATTCTGGATTTGCACTTAGAGGCCACTTACTAACAGATTTCCAAACCCGAATTCTTTATTTAATAAGTGTGTGAATATTTTCCTTTACAGAAAGAAAGAAAGAAGAAGTGGGACGAAAAAACTCAGGAAACAATAGCTGATGGTGTAAAGCAGCTCGATGAATTTGATAATCAAGTTATGTATGTGCCAGTAATTATAATCAAGTAGTGTTTGTGTTGGTAGTTATTTAAAATTAATCTTTTGTTCTTATACCATAGCATACATTGTACAGATTTCATGAGCTTAAATGAGTTATGCTTACTTCTATAATTTTTTGATTTCAAAACTTTACTTCCTTATTATTGTAATATCTGATTTTAAAAGATTAATACAAGATTATCTCTGTGATATTTGTTTGTGTTGGATATTGTTATTTGTTTGTCTTGGATATTTGTTTGTGTTGAATATTGTAGGGCATGAATTAGTTTGAAAACCTAAAGAAAAAAGAAAACATAAGTAATTTTTTTTAAAAGGTTATTTCCGACGGAATTTTCCGTGGGAAATAACTTATTTCCGGCGGAATTTTCGTGGGAAATATTCTATTAGAAATAAATATTTACGACAGAATTTTTGACGGACTTATTTTTGACCTTAATATTTTTGACCGAATTTTTGACAAATATTTCCGTCGAAAATAAGTTACTTCAGACAGAATTTGCCTACTTCCGACGGAAAATTCCGTCGAAAACAATATTTTTTCTTGTAGTGTACTCTACGATCGTTCATGACTCTGCGATCTAAATTAAACCATTATGTGATAGTAGAGTGACTTCAACCTTTATTCTACGAATTTTCAGCTCCAAAAGCTTATTATTGTTGAAAAACAATAATATGCAAAAAGAAATGAAAATTTTAATAGTTTTATATTGCTACTGCTAAAAGTATTAAATTGCATATTGAAGAGAGGTATTTTGGAAATCATTCAATCTGCAGTACTATTAAATTTTGGAATCCTCCGTATTAAACTGTGGAACCCAAATCCTCCATACTGCTCCTTATCGGTCGATCTGTAAATACACGACTAAGATCAGTTGTAAAGATAACTTTATCATTATAATGTTGACTATGAATCAGTGGCCAATATATAGAGAGATGGAATTAAACCACAAGTAGAAAAGCCATTTACAGTCACCTTTCCAAGCTGTATACAGACGGATATAGGAGAATTACCTGTTAATTGATGTCTCACCGGGCCTAACCTATTGGTGTTTCTAATGAATTCTCGGAAATGGAAAATAAAATAAACAGAAAAATCAAAAGTATTTAAGTTTTAAGCACCAAAAAGGACTAGGAAACAGAATATAAAAAAATATTTTATTATTTAATATACACATGTAATTATCAAGAATTGGCTAATCACCATTTTACATGCAAATCTTATCAATTTATACAGTATTTCTTCATATTTGAAATCACTCCCTCTAATTAGCTCTCGTATGAGTTGTTCTGCCTTTTGACCTACTTACCACCAAGTAACCCATGTATATTAGCAGGGAAATGATAACTGCGCTCTAAATTTCTCCATTTGCATTCGTTAAAAAAAAAACGAGGCAAATTTTATTTTACAGAGAAGCTCAAATAGAAAATTTTGGAGCGCAAATCAAATATAACCAATTCCCTTATAAAAATGCTTGATTAATAACTCCTACTACTCCTTTTCTTAATAGTCGTAGATGAAACCCTAGACGATCCAAAAAATAACTCAACCTCCTCATGTCCAACAATTTCAAAAGATTCCAACTTGGGAAATTTTCTCTTAGGCAACAATATGACTTGGTATTCTTCTTGTTTGCGTTTTCGAGGTGCCGGTGGGCAGCTTTGAGCTCTCGGAATCTTGTTTTCCTCGGCAGTTGGAGTTCGACACTCTTGATCGTCGTTCGCTAAATGATGATGAGTATTAGCTTCATCTTCTTCTTCTTGTGTTGAATTTTTTTCTACTGCTACTAAATGTTTGTCAGACATGGAGGCAGGCCAAGAATACATATATATTACTGTAGACAAATAGAAGTCGAAGAAATATGGAGAAAAAGATAAGAGAACATTGACAATAATTAATAGAGAAAATTAAAGAGAGAGAAACTGATGAGAAATACGTGTATGTATTATTTCTCATCTTCCGAAGGGCGAAGATGAAGCTGATGGCTTTTTTCGTTTACGTAGGTCACTTGACTTCTTTGATTTTACTCTTATTATAGAAAAGTATTCTAGCTATCATGACAATGCCTTCCACACTAATGAATGACAGCCCTATGCTCGAAGATAGAAATGTGTGTGTGTGTATATATATTTGTTACACTAAATGTGTAATTACAGTAAATATATAGTAGGAGTTTTAATTTTGAGAATAGAATAAAAAAAATTATAAAGGACGTAATTATAATTAATAAAACGATACAAAAAAAGAAAGAGATTTATGATGCAATTAACATAAAGAAAACGATTATTTTTTCAATAGACTTTAATTCAATTATATTTTCAACACAATTTAATTGATAAATATAAATACTGACATGTGGAATGTGATGAGAAAACGGGCTGGGGCTGGGGCTGGGGCTGTGGTTTTAGCAAAACTAACTTGGGTTTTTGGGTTTCGTCCCTTGTATATCACTGTCATAGTGGCCTTATCTATATATCGCTCTCTTTAGAATGTCTGTATGTATGAAATGCATAGGATACCAGTTTGGAGTCTGGAATATTAACGTCATTCTGTTCATATAAAATGGACGGACATAAATCTAATTATCTATATATATATACCATACATGTACACCACCACTCCTGTACGTACGTAAGTATGTTCCTTCCCCTCCAGGGAATGCTCAATCACTACGTATCTAGCTACCTCACTACCTCACACGCACTGACACACACACACACACACATATATATATATATTCAATGTAATTTCCTGATAATTAAATCTTTCCTGATAATTAAATCGCAGAAAAGTAGTGGTACATGCGGAATTTCCTTCGTCATTTGTTTCACTGTATAGGTAGATTTTATGTTGATTTCTTTGTAGGGTTTTGTCAAGCCAGTTCCGCATTTATGTTAACTGATCAGATCAGAAGGATCAGTAGCTGACACAGGGCAGTACAACTATATTTACCGAACTTTTTGACTTTTTATTAAATTTTACTTATCAAAAAAAATATTATTTCTTTATCAAATTTTGTTATTAAAAAATATGCTAAAGAATGTCCTAGAAACATCTTAATATGTATTATAAAACAAAGTTAAAAGTGAAGAATGACTCTCATTTTGCGTTGGAAAAAAATTTACGAGCATTTATTTATTGGTAATTGCAAAATTAATAGAATAATATTAATTATATGCACAAATTGTATACAAAAAATTATACACAGAGTAGGATTCATGTATTTCTTACCAATAAAAATGTGTAAAACATCTAATCTTATGTCTCACTTCCTATTTTCTCTTTTTTATACTGATTGTGCACATTTTTTGTATACAGTTTGTGTCTCTAGAATTACTCAAATTAATATTGTTATAACATACTAAATATATAATTTTCTTCCACAATAATATATAATTAAATTTGACAAAAGTTGACACAGTGGAATGTGGTTAGATTGTAATGCTCTTAACACATTTGTAGGTTATTGCACTAACAAGAACATAAAATAAACTTTTAAATTTACAAGGAAAATAAGGAACTCATAAAGAGAACAAAGAAAATAATATAAAACATAATTGTTCACAAGTCGTAACAAGAGTATTTATAGTACTAAACAACTTCCCAACATCAAGCCTAGGATAGGTCAAGAATTTCAAACACTAGACGATGTTAAATTTTTATAATGCATATGCAAAAGAAGTTGGGTTTAGTGTTCGAAATTGGTCCAAAAAAAAGAGGGGTAGGGAAAGTGATGAGATCATACGAAAGGAATAATTTTGTTTTAAACAAGGAAATAGTTCACTAATAGCCGATATTGACACAACAAGACGACAAGGGTCAATAAGAGAGTGTTGTAATGCAAAACTTTGTGTTGTGAAGTCAAAATTGGGCGCATATGTGGTGAGTGTATTTGTTGAGGGTAATAGTTGATCACCCCCGTTGTCATCCCCCCAAAGAACTCATCTTTTGAGATCTCATCGAAATGTTTCGGGTGCCCAAAAATATTTGTTTTAACAACTTAGCATGGTAAATATACCGCCTCATCAACAATTCAATTTTTTTGGAGTCCAAGCGGGGGGGGGTGTAAAAATATTGGTTGTACACAACAAGATTTATATAACTATGAAAGAGACCATCGTAATAAAATGAAGGGGCATGATGGGGAAATGTTGTATGAATATTTAAAATTGGAACAAAGAAAGAATCTTTTCTTTACTTTCAAAATTGAGGTTGATGGTGAACAAAGGATTACCCATTGTTTTTGGGGCCGATGCAACATTTAGACGAGATTATAAGTTTTATGATGATGTTGTAGTCCTTGATACTACATACAATATCAATCGATACATATTGATATTTGCACCACCGATGGGTGTTAATAATCATGGTCAGACTATTATATTTGCTTGTGCATTTTTAAGTGATGAGACTATAGATTCTTTTGTATGGTTATTTAACCAATTTTTAGAAGTTATGCCAGGTAATGTCCCTAAAATGATTATTATTGATCAAGACCCAATAATGACAAATACAATTTCCTAAATTTTTCTAAGTACTTTTCACAGGTATTGTATAGTTGACACATACTAACAAAGTTTTCTAAGAAGATAAATTCACTAAAATATAGTGCTTACTATAAAGAAGACTTTGACTCAATTTGGATGGACCTTATTGAGAATAGTGGGTTGAGTGACGACAAATGGTTACACTCAATGTACGATATTCGTTCAAGGTGGGTGACTGCATATGTGAAACACATTTTTTCTGCCGATCGATCACATGTCAAGTAGTCAACGAGCGGAAAATTCACATTCAATTTTCAAGAAATTTGTTTCTAAAAAAAATCCATTAGTGAATTTTATGGTTCAGTTTAATAGGGGACTTGTACGCCAACGTCATGAAGTATTGATTGCTGATAACAAAGACATGACTGAGAAACCTAAATTAAATTTTTTTTCATTATATTTTGGTGCAAATGGTTGGTATTTACACACATGAAATGTTCTATAAATTTCAAAATGAGTTATTGGAGAGTTTCAATTATAAATTGAAGCTTGTTGCGAGTCAGACAGTCATTATGTGAACCAGATTCAAGAGAAGGTGGTGAGAAGTATAGACAAATTATTTATGAAAAGGGTTTGAATTTTGCTTCATGCACATGCAAAAAATTTGAAAGCTTCCATGCAGACACACTTTTGCATATTTGCACAAATATCATGATTTTGAAAAATTGTTGAATGAATACATTTTGATGAGATGGACACAATCAGCAAAATGTGAGATAGTCATAGATGATGGTGGCATTGGAGATAGTTGATGACAAATCATACCTCTTCGAGCGGAGTAGATTGATTCATTGTTGTTTGGATGTAGTTGATAAAGCCCTCTCAAGAAAGGTTTTGATCGATGCTTTAGGTATGCGCACTTGAGAAAATCAATTTAATGGTTGGTTGTAGTACAAGTGGGGTGAAAACTAATCAAATAATTGGTTCTAGTAGTGTACCAATTTTGGAGAACATGGATGATAATTATATATGAACATAGTTATTATATGAACCGAGTCAAGTGAGGGCAAAAGGATGTGGCAAAAGAAGGAGGGGGAGGGGGAGGGGGAGGGGGAGGGGGGAAGAAAAGGCACTAGTGAAGACAAAAATTCTGAAACGAGACGTTGTAATAGACGTGGCAAAATTGGACAAACACGTGATAAAAGAAATTGTACGATGCTTATAAATCGATAAGAAATTATCATATATTTTTTTAATTTAAGTTGGTAAAAATTACGGTAGTGATGCAAGTCTAAACAATGAAAATCATTCATGTAGATCAACCGATGGCGAAGAACATTTTAGTGATGCAAGTCCTAATAATGAAAATTATTCATCCACCGGTAATTTATTAATTCCAAATTTCTTTTCTTTTTTTGGTACAAAACTTTATATTTCTAGTACTTGACTTGTATATATATTTTTTGACAGGTATATCATTATGAGTGCAATTTATGAAATTATTGGAGGTTCTAATATTACTGCATGTTTGGACATCAAAGCTGCTATGTTATTTAAAAAAATTGTGTTTTGAGGACATCTTTGAATGAATGCTAGTTAAACTTATTATATTATTTTTATTTTTGAAGATATGTTTTTATTTTTTGTAAAGTCTGCATTGATCAAAATGGATGAAATATCATTTCAATATTGGTGCATGCCACAAATTGGCTGTACAAACAAATAAAGTACAAATTAAGAGCTACCAATAAAAGCTCGTTTTATTTATTTTCAAGCGTGGTTGGAATTAGTCTATTTAAAATAAAAAATCACACCCATATGGTAATTACTAAATTTAGAAATTATTTTTAGGGGTAAAGGTCAAAGTGTAATACATCTTTAATTTTTGTAAATCTTGTAAATGGAACTGAAGGAGTAAATTTAATAATTGATAATATTTGAAGTCTAATCAAAAGCAAATGATGAATTTTATTTTTAAAGGCATAAATCTCTCTTTCCTGCATGGTTTATGCATTAATTCCCTCTCTCTCTCTCTCTCTCTCTCTCTCTCTCTCTCTATATATATATATATATATATATATATATATTTAGTACCTCACCCAACAGTCACGTAAGATTTTCAACGGGTTGTGCTCTATTATTTTTTTATTTATTATACTGATAATTATAATTAAAAAAAAATTACACGGTACTCGGGTGTTACTTATAAGAGGCATGTAATAAACATGGTAATTTTTCAGTCAACTCAAGAAAAGGGATCATCATAAAAGTTTGTTTTTCCATATTGTGTAGTAGAAATTAGTGCCATCTTTACTTTTAAAAACATTATATCAAAAACAATTAATATTAAAATATAATGTAACACATAAATGGTTTATTATAATTGGAAAAGAAAACCTACATGACCATAAAATTTGCACCTAAAAAAATTATCATCTCATATAAATTGGGAGTAGTTAATATGAAATTAACTTTAATCAATCAGACTATACAGTATTAACACACAGACAAAAAATGATTTCTTTTTACGTGTTGGCACTATAATGATCAATCCATCAACTTACTATAAAATTAACTTTATAATAATTGAATCTAAATAAACCCAACTTAATGCAGAAGTCATGATGAATATTCCTTTGAGCTGCCTATTTGGGGTATTATATATATATATATATATATATATATATATATATATATATATATATATATATATATATATATTAAACAATATATACAAGGTCAAGTTGCTTCATATCTTTATTCTCTTTTGTCTTCTACAATACATGGATATATGTGGAACCACTTGTTTGTTTGAATGTTTGTTTTGTTAAATTTAAAGCAATAGCTATTATTAATTAAATTTGTCAATAGCTTATAATGATTTATGTATAAGGTAGGGTTGTCTTTATACATTTATATTGATGTCTTATTATGAGGTGTTTGATAAAAATTGAATAAATTTGAATTTGAATCTGAATCTGAATTTAAATGAGCTGAATCTGAATAAAAAAAACTGTTTGATAATTGACATGACTGAAACATCTAAATAATAGAATTTTATTATTTTACCTCTCTGAAAAAAATTCAAAATTATTGTAAAATTATTTAATATTACTTAATATAATTGTTAAAAATAAAATAAAATTCATTTAGCCGTCATTATGCCCATTCAGCCAAAAAAAATGAGATTTAGCTATTTAGCCCAAATCGTCTGAATGACTGATCGATTCAGCCATTCAAATAATTTTTTTTCGAAACAAACGTACCAAATGACTAAATCGATCAGTTATTCAATCATCTGGTGCTAATCAAACAGCACCTATATATATTTATAATCTGAATTGAATTTATGTTCAATAATTCAATATTGGTACTTTCATAAATGCATGCAAATATTTTTACGTAATTTTGAGACAGACAATTAAGACATTAGATTACTTGAGTAAAATATGGTAGTACACAAGGTGGCCAGGTGGGTAGCCATCCATCCCATTAATGTTGGCACTAGGACTAGGTGGGAACACCTCTCTCTTAAGGAACTTGAGTGATGTGTATGGAATTTTGATTCGTCAATCCCCATCAGAACAAGGCTAGCTTATTAGGGATTGCACATGGTAGCTAGATTGTCCATGTCAGGTTGCCTTTAAATAATTAATAATCTTATTATAATTACTCCATATGTAGACTTATCAAAATATAGTTATGGGTTGATTTTGATTTTTAAAATATAATTAACCAATAATTTAAGAACTAAATTCATATTAACCATTTTTAATATGGATAATATGGGTTGGAACCATATGGTTATGGTTAAAAACCATATTAACCATTTTAAAATGTTTCGACTCTTAAATAAAAAATTTTTAAAATGAAATTAATATATAATATAGATAGAAATACGGATATAAGGGAGGGGTGGGGGTGGGGGTGGGGGTGGGAGTGGGGTGGGGTGGGGGTGGGGTGGGTAGGGGTAGAGGGTGGGTGATGTATACATAATCACTTAATATTAAATTTTTTTGTGGAGGTCGGGGTGGGGTGGGGTGGGTGGGGTGGGGTGGGAGTGGGGAGTGGGGAGTGGGTTGGGTGGGGGTGGGGGTGGGGGTGGGGGTAAGGGGTGTATACATAATCACATAATATAATTTTTTGGTGGGATAGGGGGTGGGGGTGGGGGGTAGGGTGAGCGTAGGGGGTAGGGGGTCGGGTGTATGGGGGTATGGGGTGGAGTAGAGGGTGGGGGTAGGTGGGGTGGTAGAGTGTATACATAATCACACAATACTATTTTTTTGGTGGGGGTGGGGGTGAGGTGTGTGGGTGTGTGAGTGGGTAGGGGTGGGCGTGGGTGGAGGTGGGTGGGGGTGGGGGTGGGGGTAAGGGGTGTATACATAATCACATAATATATTTTTTTTGTGGGGGTGGGGGTGGATGGAGGTGGGGGTGGGGTGCGTGGGGGTGGAGGTAAGGGGTGGATACATAATCACATAATATAATTTTTTGGTGGGGTAAGGGGTGGGTGGGGTAGGGGGTGAGGTGTATGGGGGTAGGGGTGGAGTAGGGGGTGGGGGTAGGTGGGGTGGTACAGATAACAACTACAACTTTATTACAATAATTGTCGTGCAAAATACAACAATACATATGCTGTGAGTTTGGATACAAATATATACCAACTGTGACTCATATCCCAACCGTGGACAACACCTCACAATGACACCTTACATAAAGGTATGGTCAAAAACTATTTTAAAAATGATAATCTTTGGGAAGTGCTCAAGGAAACCCTCGTACATGGGAGGCCATGCTTCTAGGTTATGATAGATATCACATGGCCACAGAATTATCCTTGGTTGACCCAATAAACCCTAAAGAAAAATGAGAAGATTACTATCATATTCTTTCCAATGGTGAGTCTTCTCTTGACATATCATTATCTCCACCGTCTCTAATTGAGAATTATACTTCAACCATACTCTAAGATCATATAGATAGTGCTTGTAGATATACTCAACAAGTGGATGTGCACAACTTTGTTTTATGATAACACGAGGTTGTATGTCATTAGACATCTTGTATGATAGTGGCAAAACACCCTTCCAACGTTGGGTTCGCCTCACCCTAATTGATTCACCAAATATAACTACTAAATGATGACTACCGTTCTATTCCCCTGTTACCCCCGGTCGACCCAGCTACACTCTTATTACCTGAAAGGAATTGTGAAACAGAAGGGTGAGCACAACTAGCCTAGTAAAGAATATCATGACTAAAGATAAATAAGTTATCAATAGCCTTCAACAGAATTAAATCAAAGATTTAGAACATATGGTAGATGATAAAACTTTTCAACCATAGTTGCAGCGGAACGAGCAATCCATTAGAAGAGTCAAATAGATTATAAAGTCTATTATTGTGACGACCCCAAAATAGGTCCATTCCACCCAACCCATTCTGAGTCGTCAAATACATGGTACAGAAAATAACTATAACTTTATTACAACAATTGTCGTGCAAAATACAACAACACATATGCTGTAAATTTGGATACAAATAAATACCAAATGTGACTCATATCCCAACCGTGGACAGCACCTCATAATGACACCTTACATAAAGGTATAGTCAAAAACTGTATTAGAAATTAGAATATTTGGGAAGTGCTCAAGGAAACCTTCGTACATGGGAGGCCATGCGTCAAGGTTATGATAGATATCATATGGCCACAGAATTATCCTTGGTTGACCCAATAAACCCCAAAGAAAAACGAGAAGATTACTATCATATTCTTCCCAAAATTGAGCATTCTCTTAACTTATCATTATCTCCACTGTCTTTAATCGTGAATTATACTTCAAACAAATACCAAGATTATATAGGTAGTGCTCATAGATATACTCAGCAAGTGGATGAGCACAACCCTGTCTTATGATGACACGAGGTTGTATGTCATTAGACATCTTGTATGATAGTGACAAAACACCCTTCTAACGTTGGGTTCGCCTCACCCTATTTTCTTCACCAAATATAACTACTAAATGATGGCCACCGTTCTATTCCCTTGTTACCCCCGCTCGACCCAGCTACACTCTTATTACCTGAAAGGAATTGTGAAGCAAAAGGGTGAGCACAACTAGCTCGGTAAAGAATATCATGACTAAAGATAATTAAATTATCAATAGCCTCCATCAATAATAAATTAGAGATTTAGAACATATGGTAAATGATAAAAATTTCAACCATAGTTGCAGCGGAACGAGCAATCCATTAGAAGAGTCAAATAAACTATAAAGTCTATTATCTTCTCCATGTTAAAAATCCACCAACAATGTTTTATCTCTGTAACATCAATCAACAATTCTGGACCACAATCATATGAATAACTCATAATCATAACTGTAGTTCTAAATTCCTCTTCTCATCCAGGACGAAGATAATTTTCATCACCTATCTTTACCTGAAACATCAAAGATCATGGTTACACCAAATCACTTTTCCTGTTCATAATCATACTAATAACTTCATCTTTGCACTACGGCCAAAGATATTCATTTTTATCACCAGTTGGTCATGTTCATCTCAACATCTGTTCATCTTTGCACTACTGGCCAAAGATATTCAACAACATGTCATCTTTGCACTACGGGCCAAAGATATTCATCAACAATTCATCTTTGCACTACAGGCCAAAGATATTCCTCAACAGTTCATATTTGCACTACGGCCAAATATATTCATCAACAGTTCATATTTGCACTACATGCCAAATATATTAATATCTCAAAGAAATATATAATCATTTCAGAATTTATATAAACAATAATTATAACCATGTTGATCAATTCACCTTTCCACTTAAGCTAAAGATATTCACTTATAAATTCAATGGTCATGATCATACCAGTCAACAATTCAACTTTGCACTACTGGCCAAAGAGAACCCATAGTCATGATCATACCAGAAATCTACTGTAAGACCCCGAATTTTATAAAATAAAAGTATTCAATTTTTCTTATAATTACTATTTAGTAAATGGTTAAATTGATAAATGTTAAAGTTAAGGGTGATATATAAAATTTTTTTTTTTTCGAAATACACAAGTGGTTATAAAATATTCATTGTTGTCGAGGAATATTCATTGGTCGTAGAATATTCTTTTTGTCGGGGAATATCCGTACGACGGCGCAGCTATTTATGGGCCCCATAACGGAAAACGGTCAGATGAAGATAACGACAAAAATAAGTTGTTTATAAATAACGGCGTAGTTGTTACCGTTAATACTGTTGGAATACCCGGTGGTTAAAACACGGTAATGCGCGTTGTTGCATAGTAGCACACGGTATTGCACCAATTATTTATTTTTACGTAAGAAGGCACTACTCAATAATTGTTACAGTAATTACTGTTCAATATTGTATTTTATTGATTCAATAATTGTTGCGTTGATATTTTATATTACTGTTATTTTAATAATTGTCACTACACAGTATTTTCTATTATCGGAGCAATAATTCATATTATCTGAATAATATTATTAGATAACATTATTGGCAATGTCTAGAAAGTTCTATCTAAGGAGAGGTTTGGTCATCTAATTACGCGCCAGTAAGGAGATATCCTTATTGGAAAGCCCCCTCTTTCCTGGGAACGGCCTGGTTGCCAGTACTGTGATTCTGTAATATTATTTGTGTATAATTAATTATTGATTTATATGATGAGGAAAATATTAATTTTATGTGGATATAGATGGAGAAAATTTTTAATGTGACAATTGTTAAAAATTAATATTTTATCTTTTTCTGATAAAATAATTCATTTAAATATATTATTTTAATAATATATTGATGGTGATATTTTTACAATGAATGTGGAATATATGAGTATATGAGGAGGAAGAGTATTTTTGTGGCATTAAATGATTAACACATATTTTGTGTGTTGGTGGACACAATTCTTGACCGAAAATTTATTATTGACTGTAAAATCGTCCGTTTGTGGATTTCGGTCAATTTCTGTTTGGAATTTGGAAAAACTTTCTTCTACAAAGTTGTAGAGAATTGAATTTCTTATAAAAACTCGCGAGATTTGAATTTTCTGATAAAAGGACTATTTATTATGAATTATTGAAGTTCTGAAGTTCCGAAATAATTGATTTTTGGATGTTTTAATTATTTTTGTTTAGAAAAACGTATTTTTTGTATTTTGTGGACATCATTAACATGTGTTATGGCTGAATTCAGATGGTCAAGGTGGGCTAAGGGAAAATTTGTTAAATATATTATTATTATATTAAATTTTCTGCTTTGGTGTTCTAAGCATTTTCCTATAAATAGGGTGCTTAGGTTAGAATTGAAAATCACACCAGAAACTGAAGTTTTCTCTCTATTTCTCTCTATATTATCGAGTGCATTCTTGTGAGTTTTTTTTGATATCTTGAGTGTTGATATACGGTGCAAGTTCGTTCAGCATTATTCCAGTCAGAAGTACTGCTCTTTTGAGGTAAGGGATAGTAAGGGATTTTAAGGGTTGTTATGTTTTTCAATTTCGTAATTTTTCGGACCTTCAAAAATTCTTAAAAAATTTGAGATGATATTTTGATAAATTTTATTGATTGTGTCCAAAAATGGCGATTTTTGGATGTATAGATTAAGAGTTGTGGATTTTATGAGAAAATACTATTTTAAAAGTAACCGCTTATAATTCCTTGTGGTTAACTCCAAAATTGATGAAATTTTTATTGAGAGTACATGTATATGATAGAAGTATACTCTGTGAATTTCAGAATTTTTAGATAAAAGTATAATTTTTGATAAATGTCTAAATATTCGGCTGTTTTGGCCATATGAAAAATAGTAAATGACTTTTAAAAATTCTGAGAAAAATATATGTTCACTATGGGACTATATTATGCTAAATCCCAGAAAAGAAATATTTTTAGAACTGATTTGGTATTTTTCATGAAAATGGTCTAATTATGAGTAAATGAATTAAATATGTTTTGTGAAGTAAGAAAATTAGAAAATATGATTTTATGGCTTGAGAATCCTATATGAGGTATATGCAGATTTTTGATGAGGGTTTTTGGTTATTGGTGATGAAATCTTATGAGTTTGACATTTTAAGATGATTAAATGCATTATTTAGTAAGCTGTAAACAATTAAAATAAATTGTTTATAAGTTTAAAAAATGTTATTCTTCTAATATCATTATACCAAAATATTGGTATGTATTTTATTGTAGAATTTCTACCTTTTTGAGTCGGGGTTACTATTCACGAGTTACTATTCATGAGTTACTATTCACGAGTTACTATTCACGGGTACTATTCATGACAAAATTGGTTTCTTTTTTCTAATCAAATTATAGTTGATTTATGAATATTACTTTGGAGATTAAAACTATATATTGATTATATTATTTTTATTATCATATATAACATTTTATAACCCTGATGTTGAAATTCTATTTCACTAGAGTGTAAAGATGGGTAGATTATTGGCATGATCATGACTAGGGTTCTCTTTGACCAGTTGTGAAAAGTTGAATTGTGACTAGTATGATCATGACCATTGAATTTATATTGAATATCTTTAGCTTAAGTGAAAATGTGAATTTATCAACATGGTTATAATTATTGTTTATATATATTCTGAAATGATTATGTATTTCTTTGATATATGAATGTCTTTGGCCTGTAGTGCAAAGATGACCTGTTGTTGAATATCTTTTGGCCTGTAGTGCAAAGATGAACTGTTGATGAATATCTTTGGCCCGTAGTGCAAAGATGAAATTATTAGTATGATTATGAACATGAACTGTGATTTGATATAACCATGATCTTTGATGTTACAGGTAATGACAAGTGATAAAAATTATCTTTGTTCTGGATGAGAAGAGGAATTTAGAACTACAATTATGATTATGAGTTATACATGTGATTGTGGACAGGAACTGTTGATTGATGTTACAGGGTTAAAACGTTGTTGGTGGACTTTTAACTTGGAGAAGATAATAGACTTTATGGTCTATTTGACTCTTCTAATGGATTGCTCGTTCCGCTGCAACTATGGTTGAAAAGTTTTATCATCTACCATATGTTCTAAATATCTGATTTATTACTGATGAATACTATTGATAATTTATTTATCTTTAGTCATAACTGAGCTAGTTATGCTCACCCTTCTGTTTCACAATTCCTTTCAGGTAATAAAAGTGTAGCTGGGTCGAGCGGGGGTAACAGGGGAATAGAACGGTAGTCATCATTTAGTAGTTATATTTGGTGAATCAACTAGGGTGAGGCGAACCCAACGTTGGAAGGGTGTTTTGCCACTATCATACAAGATGTCTATTGGGTCAACCAAGGATAATTCTGTGGCTATATGATATCTATCATAACCTAGACGCATGGCCTCCCATGTACGAAGGTTTCCTTGAGCACTTCCCAAATATTCTAATTTCTAAAACAGTTTTTGCCTATACCTTTATGTAAGGTGTCATTGTGAGGTGATGTCCACGGTTGGAACATGAGTCACATTTGGTATATATTTGTATCCAAACTCACAGCATATGTGTTGTTATATTTTGTACGTCAATTGTTGTAATAAAGTTGTAGTTGTTTTCTGTACCATGTATTTGGCGACTCAAAATAGGTTGGATGGAATGGACCTATTTTGGGGGCGTCACATCTACCCATCTTTACACTCAAGTCAAAGAGAAATATCATCATTAGGGTTATAAAAATATTATATATGATAATAAAAATAATATGATCAACATATAGATTTAATCTCAAGAGTAATATTCATAAATCAACTATAATTTGGTTAGAAAAAGAAACCAATTTTATCGTGAATAGTAACTCGTGAATAGTAACTCATGAATAGTAACTCGTGAATAGTAACTCATGAATAGTAACCCCGACATAAAAAGGTAAAAATTCCACAATAAAATACATACTAATATTTCGGTATAATGATATTGAAAGAATAATATTTCTTAACCATATAAACAATTTATTTTAATTGTTTACACTTTACTAAATAATACATTTAATCAATCTAAAATGCCAAACTCATAAGATTTCATCACCAATAACCAAAAGCCCTCATCAAAAATCTGCATATACCTCATATAGGATTCTCAAGCCATAAAATCCTATTTTCTAATTTTCTTTATTCACAAAACATATTTAATTCATTTACTCATAACTAGACTATTTTCATGAAAAATACCAAATCAGTTCCAAAAATATTTCTTTTCTGGTATTTAGCAGAATATAGTCCCATATTGAACATATATTTTTCTAAGAATTTTTAAAATTCATTTACTATTTTTTATATGACCAAAACAACCGAATATTTAGACATTTATCAAAAATTGAACTTATGTCCAAAAATTCTAAAATTCATAGAGTATACTCCTATCATATACATGTACTCCCAATAAAAATTTCATCAATTTTGGAGTTAACCACAAGGAATTATAAGTGGTTACTTTTAAAATAGTATTTTCTCATAAAATTCATAACTCTTAATCTATACATCCAAAAATCACCATTTTTGGACACAATCAAGAAAACTTATCAAAATATCATTTCAAATTTTTCCAGAATTTTTGAAGATCAGAAAAATTACGAAACTGAAAATCATAACAACCCTTAAAATTCCTTAATATCCCTTACCTCAAAAGTGCAGTATTTTTGACTGGAATGTAAAGCCGAAGAAAACTTGCACTGAATAGCAACTCTCAAAGTATCTAAATACTCACAAAATATGCTTCATAATATAGAGAGAGAAAGAGAGAAAGCTTATGTTTCTGGTGTGATTTTCAATTCTAACTTAGCCCTCTATTTATAGGAAAAATTTAGTAGGCTTGACCTGCAACCTGATGGCTTTACCTGCTACTATTTCCACCCACCACATTTGAAATATAATTCAGCATATTTATTCACCAACCACAAGTGGGACCCACCAATTCTAGAATTTTCCACCAAAATGATTAACTCCGAAAATTCAACAATTTCTGAACCAGTCATCTCGTAAAATTCATAACAAATTATACGTTCATTTTTAACGGTTCAAAATTTATGGACATATATTCAACTTATATATGTATAACATATCCAAATATTACCACGATCCAACGGTCGGATTAAAAATTATAACCCTCGCAAAAATATCTCAAAAACCCTAATTTGATTTTCAATACCTCCGTTCCGACAGAAATACAAATAAAACACCTCAACATTAACTCCTTCATTTTTAACTACAAAAATATATCCCTCATTTATATCCACATAAAATAAATATTTCCTTATCATATGAATCAATAATTAATTATTCACAGATAATATTACAGAATCACATTTGTGACAACCAGGCCGTTCCCAGGAAAGAGGGGGCTTTCCAATAAGAATTTCTCCTTATTGGCGCGCAATTAGGTGACCAAACCTCTCCTTAGACAGAACTTTCTAGACATTGCCAATAATGTTATCTAATAATATTATTCAAATAATATGAATTATTGATATGATAATGGAAAATACTGTGCAGCAACAATTATTGAAACAACAATAATATAAAATATCAACGCAGCAATTATTGAATTAATAAAATAAAATATTGAACAGTAATTACTGTAACAATTATTGAGTAGTGTCTTCTCACGTAAGAATCAATAATTTTAAAAATACTGTGCAATACCGTGTGCTACTGTGCAACAACGCGTATTACTGTATTTTAACCACCGGGTATTCCAACAGTGTTAACGGTAACAACTACGCCGTTAATTATAAAAACTCAATTTTTGTCGTTATCTTCATTCGACAGTTATTCGTTATGGGCCCCACAAATAGCTGCGCCGTCGTACGAATATTCCCCGACAGAAAGAATATTCCACGACCAAACGAATATTCCCCGACAACAATGATTATTTTATAACCACTTGCTTATTTTCAAAAAAAATTCACATTCCACCCATAACTTTAAACTTTTATCAATTTAACCATTTACTGAATAGTAATTATAAGAAAAAATGAATACTTTTATTTCATAAAATTCGGGGTCTTATAATCTCCCCTCCTTATAAAATTTCGTCCCCGAAATTTACGTACCTGGTATTTCGAAGAGTTGAGAATACATTGCTTCCATTTCAGATTCTATCTCTCAGATCATCATGATTTCTCCATTGCTTATCTCCCATGATAACTTCATTTGGGTTCCTCATTTGTTGGGAAGTCATGACAACCGCCATCCCTCGAACTACTCGGCTTTGACTTGTTTGGAGCAGCATTTGGCGTCATCATTACCGTTGGAATATACTTTTCTATAGGACATATTCCTCCCTCAACTGCCTCTTCGTACTCCTCATTCATGATCTGAATCATCAATCTTCGATCCATATCGGATTCAGGTTGACCGCTATGTACAGGGTAATTCAAAACTCGATGTTGGGTTCTCCCAATTGCTTTCCAAAAAGAGAAACTCATATCATCTATTTTAGCCTTCTTAGATCGAACATCTCTTTCCACAATATCCACGTGTCGTGCGGCTTTTGCCCATGCATCACTTATTCTCACTCGTTCAGTTGTTTTTTCTTTCAGCTCAGATTCTATTTTTATCATCTTATACTCTGCCAAAGAATGCTTCTGTTCAAGCATCACATATCGGGTAACACAAGCTTGAATTGCAGCATCCTTTTGTTCCACGACCGCCTGTCGTTCTTCTGTCTGCTCATCTAACTCATGAATACGATTTTGAAATTCTACATTTTGATCATATAATACCTCTAATAAACTCTCCTCAGGTACTTCTTCTTCCTCTTCTTTCTCAGTCTCAGCTGTTACCTCTGTGACTATCTCGGGTGCAACTATCAATTCTTCACTCACCACATGGATATCTCTAATTCCTTCTTCATCTGACATCACATTATCACGGTTAGTGATTAGAGGTATCCCCACAGTCTCATTCACTCTATTGTTAGCATTCTCAGCTGCCATTCTCAAATACTACCATAAAACAAGGGTTAATTAAACAAATTAACACATCACATAATTTCCCAATATTATGACTGACCAACAAATAAGCTTAGGTAGGACACACTAGCGAAGGATTTACTCATCTCTCCCCTCCTAGTTGTATTCCCCGATCTCCGCCAGAGATCATATCCCTAAGCTTTGATACCAAATGTGACGACCCCAAAATAGGTCCATTCCACCCAACCCATTCTGAGTCGTCAAATACATGGTACAGAAAATAACTAAAATTTTATTACAACAATTGTCGTGCAAAATACAACAACACATATGCTGTAAGTTTGGATACAAATAAATACCAAATGTGACTCATATCCCAACCGTGGACAGCACCTTATAATGACACCTTACATAAAGGTATAGTCAAAAACTGTTTTAGAAATTAGAATCTTTGGGAAGTGCTCAAGGAAACCTTCGTACATGGGAGGCCATGCGTCTAGGTTATGATAGATATCATATGGCCACATAATTATCCTTGGTTGACCCAATAAACCCCAAAGAAAAACGAGAAGATTACTATCATATTCTTCCCAAAATTGAGCATTCTCTTAACTTATCATTATCTCCACTGTCTTTAATCGTGAATTATACTTCAAACAAATACCAAGATTATATAGGTAGTGCTCATAGATATACTCAGCAAGTGGATGAGCACAACCCTGTCTTATGATGACACGAGGTTGTATGTCATTAGACATCTTGTATGATAGTGACAAAACACCCTTCCAACGTTGGGGTTCGCCTCACCCTATTTTCTTCACCAAATATAACTACTAAATGATGGCCACCGTTCTATTCCCTTGTTACCCCCGCTCGACCCAGCTACACTCTTATTACCTGAAAGGAATTGTGAAGCAAAAGGGTGAGCACAACTAGCTCGGTAAAGAATATCATGACTAAAGATAATTAAATTATCAATAGCCTTCATCCATAATAGATATTTTGGACAAAAAGAAAAAAAATTCATTTTTCGGTGAATAGTAACTCGTGAATAGTAACTCGTGAATAGTAACTCATGAATAGTACCTCAGCAAAAATAGTACTTCTAGTTGAAACACCGGATATAGGTTATGACTTAAACTTGCACCGTATAGCAATACTCAAAGTATTAGAATACTCACAAGAATACGCTCACTAATGTAGAGAGAGAAAGAGAGAGAAACTTGTGTTTCTGGTGTGATTTTTAATTCTAACCTAAGCACCCTATTTATAAGAAAATGCTTAGAACACCAAAGCAGAAAATTGAATATAATATTAATATAATTATACAAATTTTCCTTAGCCCACCTTTGGTCAAAAACACCAACCACACATGTTAATGATGTCCAACAAAATACAAAAAACGTTTTTATTCAAACTAATAAATAAAACTTCCAAAAATCAATTATTTCGGAACTTCAGAACTTCAATAATTCATAATAAATAGCCCTTTTATCAGAAAATTCGAATCTCACGAGTTTTTATAGGAAATTTAATTCTCTACAACTTTGCAGAAAAAAGTTTTTCTAAATTCTAAACAGAAATTGACCGAAATCCACAAACGGGCGATTTTACAGTCAATAATAAATTTTCGGTCAAGAATTGTATCCACCAACACACAAAACATGTGTTAATCATTTAATGCCACAAAAATACTCTTCCTCCTTATATACTCATATATCCCACATTCATTATAAAAATATCACCATCAATATATTATTAAAATAATATATTTAAATGAATTATTTTAATAAAATATTAATTTTCAACAATTGTCACATTAAAAATTTTCTCCATCTATATCCACATAAAATCAATATTTTCCTCATCATATAAATCAATAATTAATTATACACAAATAATATTACAGAATCATAGTACTGGCAACCAGGCCGTTTCCAGGAAAGATGGGGCTTTCCAATAAGGATCTCTCCTTACTGGCGCGCAATTAGATGACCAAACCTCTCCTTAAACAGAACTTTCTAGACATTGCCAATAATGTTATCTAATAATATTATTCAGATAATATGAATTATTGTTTTGATAATAGAAAATACTGTGTAGTGACAATTATTAAAACAACAGTAATATAAAATATCAACGCAGCAATTATTGAATCAATAAAATACAATATTGAACAATAATTACTGTAACAATTATTGAGTAGTGCCTTCTTACGTAAGAATCAATATTTAAATTCTTGATTCTTACGTAAGAAGGCACTACTCAATAATTGTTACAGTAGTTATTATTCAATATTTTATTTTATTGATTCAATAATTGCTGCGTTGATATTTTATATTATTGTTGTTTCAATAATTGTTGCTGCACAGTATTTTCATTTATCAGATCAATAATTCATATTATTTGAATAATATTATTAGATAACATTATTGGCAATGTCTAGAAAGTTCTGTCTAAGGAGAGGTTTGGTCATCTAATTGCGCGCCAGTAAGGAGAAATCCTTATTGGAAAGCCCCCTCTTTCCTGGGAACGGCCTGGTTGTCATAAATGTGATTCTGTAATATTATTTGTGAATAATTAATTATTGTTCATATGATAAGGAAATATTTATTTTATGTGGATATAAATGAGGGATATATTTTTGTGGTTAAAAATGAAGGAGTTAATGTTGAGGTTTTTGTCAGTATTTTTGTCGGAATGGAGGTATTAAAAATCAGGGTTTTTGAGATAGTTTGCGGGGGTTATAATTTTTAATCCGACCGTTGGATCGTGGTAATTTTTGGATATGTTATACATATATAAGTTGAGTATATGTCCACAAATTTTGAACCGTTAAAAATGAACGTATGATTTATTACGAATTTTACAAGATGACTGGTTCAGAAATTGTTGAATTTTCGGAGTTTATCATTTTGGTGGAAAATTCTAGAATTGGTGGGCCCCACTTGTGGTTGGTGAAGAAATGTGCTGAATTATATTTCAAATGTGGTGGGTGGGAATAGTAGCAGGTAAAGCCATCAGGTTGCAGGTCAAACCTACCAAAATTTTCCTATAAATAGAGGGCTAAGTTAGAATTGAAAATCACACCAGAAACAAGTTTTCTCTCTTTCTCTCTCTAGATTATTGAGTGTATTTTGTGAGTATTTAGATACTTTGAGAGTTTCTATTCATCAGAGCAAGTTTCTTTCAGCCTTATACCGGTATTCCGACCAGAAGTACTGATATTTTGAGGTAAGGGATATTATTTTCTTCTTAATGATATTATTTTCTTCAATATCATTATGCTGAAATATTGATATGAGTTTTTATCAAATTTGGAACTTTTTGTGTCGGGGGTTACTATTCACGTATACGGCACTATTCACGTATACGGCACTATTCACGAATACGGCACTATTCACCGAAAAATAAAATTTTCCCTTTTTGTCCAAGATGTCTATTATGGTTACTATCTTTGATTGTATCCATGTTTTGATCTTTATTTTTGAATTCTGCTTCACAATTGATTATTATGAAGTATTATTGATCTTGGATAAACTGTTATACGAATCCCTACTATTTGTCCTTCTGTCTCATTGGATTCGTTCTCTTTAAGATATTTTTCATCATCCTCAGTCCTAAATGATGATATTACTGAATATCTTTGGCCTGTAGTGCAAAGATGTATAATTACTTGATGAATATCTTTGGCCTGTAGTGCAAAGATGAACAGGTGTTGAGATGAACATGACCGACTGATGATACAAATGAATATCTTTGGCCTGTAGTGCAAAGATGAATATTTGGTTAAAGATGATTATTAATTGATGTTACAGGGATAAAATATTGATGATGGACTTTTAAATCTTAGAAGATAGTAGAATTCTTTCTCTACTTGACTCTTCTAATGGTTTGCTGTTTCCGCTGCAGTTGTTGATCTAAAACTTGTTGTCGATTATATTTTATCAGATTTTTCCCTGTTGAAGACTAACGATAATTTGTTGTATATTATCTTAGTCATAATATTCTTTACTGGGCTAGTTGAGCTCACCCTTTTTCTTTTTGTTCCATTTTTCTTCTCAGGAGGTGAGAACATAGCAGGATCTAGTCGGGGTATGGAGTGATGGTTCTAGAAAGATGTATTAGCAGTCCTCACTATTTCTGTAAAATAGTGTTTGAATAATTGTAATGAGGATTTATTTGAGTGTGGATATTGTCTAGAAGACAATATTTGTATTTAAACTCACAGTATGTGTTGTCGTATTTTGCACGACAATTGTATTATTGAAGTTGTAGTTTGCTTTCTGTACCATGTATTTGGCGACTCAGAATGGGTGTTGTATACCTATTCTGGGGGCGTCACAGTTGGTATCAGAGCTTAGGGATATGATCCCTGGCTGAGATGTGAGACAAGAACTAGGAGGGGAGAGACGGGGAATTCCTTCGCTAGTATGACCTGACTAAGTTTATTTGGTGTTTATTTGGTCGGTCAGAGTATAGGGATAATATATGACATGACTATTAACCCTTGTTTTATGGCAGTATTTAAGAATGGCAGCTGAGAACGTTAATAATGGAGTAAATCAGACCGTGGAGACACCTTTGATCACTACCCAGGGGAACGTGCAACAGGAAGGCAATATTCCTCCTGTAAACAACGTTACCGAGCAAACGATGAATGATGGAATGTTTAGGAGCTTTTTGCAGTTCATGCAAAATCAGACGAGGGAGACTCGTGTGCAGAATACGGGTGGAAATGATAACAACGCGCGGTTTGTCACAGCTAAGCAGTTCAAAGAATTGGGACCACCAGAATTTAAGGGAAAGCCGGATCCGATCATGGCGGAAACGTGGGTCAAGCAAATTACCAAGATATTTGATGTCTTGGGATGCACGGAGGAACAGAAGGTTCCATTCGCCACATTTATGTTCCGCGGTGAGGCAGACTACTGGTGGGAGTCTGTGAAGCGTACCCAGCCTGACGCACTCAACATGTCCTGGGAAACATTTCAAAAACTGTTCAATGACAAGTACTTTCCTGAAAGTATTCGTCATATGAAGGAGGTTGAGTTTATTAGACTGGAACAAAACAACATGACGGTGTCCCAGTACGAGGCGAAGTTTGCAGAGTTATCCAGGTTTGCACCTCATTTGGTCGAAAATGAGGAACGAATGACAAGGATGTTTCTGAGAGGTCTAAAACCCGAGATTCGGCAATATCTTATCTCTCATAAATTTTCTTTATATTCAGATGTTGTAAACAGGGCTCAATTATTAGAGCGAGATAATGAGTATGTGCAACCGAGGGACCACAACCAGGGTCATACCGGTGGCGGCAGTCATCGAAGCAATGAAAACCAGCAGGGAGGAAAACATTCGGACAAAAGCGGTAACCACTCTGGTGGTAATCGTGGTCGTGATAATAGAAGGAGCGAGTCGGGAGGAGATTTCAAGAAGAGAAGGTACAACAATGATAACGTGAAGACGTCAGCACAAACATCAACTGTTTCTAGGGGAGGAGAACGACCACCGGTCGTATGTTACAAATGTGGGAAAGAGGGACATATCAGCCCAAACTGCCCACAACAATCCAAGGTATGTTATAACTGTGGAAAGGAAGGTCATATAGCTCGAGAGTGTTCTGTAGCAAAACCAAGTTCAGCGGGGATGGTGACTCCAAAAGTTATCCCGGATAAGTCGAAATCAGCGGTTCCTGGAAGGGCGTTTGTCGTTACTGGCCAAAACGCGAGAAACCCGAACGAGGTGATCACGGGTAAGCTAATCTTGAATTCTTGCGAAGTTTATACTTTACTAGATACCGGTTCTACCCATTCTTTTATCTCTCCTGCTTGTGCTCAACGTTTAAACTTGACTCCGGAGAAATTGGACTTTAACTTATCTGTTGAAACTCCGTTGGGTGAAACCTTCGTTACATCTACAGTTTATAAATCTTGCATGATCCAAGTTGGCACTATCACATTACCTGTTGATCTTATCTCTTTAAAGATACTTGCTTTTGATGTGATTTTAGGAATTGATTGGTTAACCACTCATCATGCTAAAATTGATTGTTTTCGTAAGGTTGTTAGTTTTCATATTCCTAACCAACCTGTCATACGAATTCAAACTACTAAACCACTAAAATCAGTCACTGTCATATCAAGCCACAAAGCTATTCGTTTATTGAAAAACGGATGTCAAGCTTTCTTAGCCCATGTTATGGATTTGAACAAAGACAAGTCAGATTTGAATAATATTTCTATTGTTAGAGAATTTTCCGATGTATTTCCTGAAGAACTTCCCGGTCTACCCCCGAACGAGAAATTGAATTCTTTATTGACCTTGAACCCGGTACAAAGCCCATTTCTAAAACCCCATATCGAATGGCTCCTATTGAACTTCAGGAGTTAAAAGTCCAACTACAGGAGTTGTTGGACATCGGTTTTATTCGTCCTAGTACGTCTCCTTGGGGTGCTCCTGTTTTATTCGTAAAGAAGAAAGACGGGAGTATGCGACTTTGTATTGACTATCGAGAATTGAACCATGTCACCATCAAGAATAGGTATCCGCTACCTCGCATTGATGACCTGTTTGACCAGTTGCAAGGAGCACAATTCTTTTCAAAGATCGATCTTCGTTCTGGATATCATCAGCTGAAGATTAAAACTGAGGATATTCCAAAGACTGCCTTCAGAACTCGGTACGGGCATTATGAATTCTTAGTAATGTCTTTTGGATTGACTAATGCTCCTGCTGCCTTCATGGATATGATGAACCGTGTATTCAAAGAATATTTGGATCAGTTCGTTGTTGTCTTTATTGATGACATCCTCATCTATTCCAAAAGCCGTGAAGATCATGAGCGCCATTTGAAGCTGGTACTGCAAAGGCTTCGTGAAAACAAGCTATATGCCAAACTGAAGAAATGCGAGTTCTGGCTTGAGGAAGTAGCATTCCTTGGGCACGTGGTGTCAAAACATGGAGTATCTGTCGACCCGGCGAAGATTGAAGCCATACAAAGTTGGGAGCAACCGAAGTCGGTAACCGAAGTACGTAGCTTTCTGGGCTTAGCTGGTTATTATCGGAGATTTGTGGAAGGATTTTCTCGAATCGCTACTCCGTTAACTCAGCTGACTCGGAAAGATACAAAATTCGTATGGAGTGAGGAATGCGAGAAGAGTTTCCAAGAACTCAAGAGGAGACTCATTTCGGCACCTGTTTTGACAATACCATCTGGTTCGGATGGATTTGTTATCTACAGCGATGCTTCAGGCAAAGGGTTAGGATGTGTTCTCATGCAACATGGGAAAGTCATAGCCTATGCCTCACGACAACTCAAAGAATATGAGAGGAATTATCCTACTCATGATTTGGAGTTGGCAGCAGTCGTTTTTGCGTTGAAGATCTGGAGACACTACCTGTATGGGGAGAAAGTGGAGATCTATACAGATCATAAAAGCCTCAAATATTTCTTCACCCAAAAGGAACTCAACATGCGGCAACGACGTTGGCTTGAGCTGTTGAAAGATTACGATCATACCATCCAATACCATCCTGGAAAAGCAAACGTAGTAGCTGACGCATTGAGTAGAAGATCATATGCGGGTACGAGTGCAATGTTTTTAACACAAAGGCCCATTTTGTATGACTTGCAAAGGATGGAGATAGAGATGAAGGCTCCAAGTACCCACATGATGATATCAAATATACGAGTAGAACCGACTTTAATCGATAAAGTTAAAGCTGCTCAAGCTACGGATATAGAGCTGATGCGTATGAAGAAGAAAGTGCAAGAAGGTGCTATTCCAGAAGCAAGAATCGATGAAGAAGGAATACTTCGAGTCAACTCCAGACTTTGTGTTCCTAACGATTTTGACTTGAAGCATAGAATAATGATGGAGGCACACAACACACCGTTTGCAATCCATCCTGGGAGTACCAAAATGTATCACGATCTTCGACATACATTTTGGTGGAGCAATATGAAAAGAGAGATCGCGGAGTTTATCTCGAGATGTTTAACTTGTCAACGTGTAAAAGCGGAGCATCAAGTACCAAAGGGTCCATTGCAACCACTTGAGATTCCGAAATGGAAGTGGGAACACATTACTATGGATTTTGTTACAGGTCTTCCCAAGGTTTCTCAAGGCATAGATGCGATTTGGGTTATTGTTGATAGATTAACCAAGTCCGCTCATTTCTTGCCGATACGTGAGACTTATTCCCTTGAACGTCTTGCTAGTATGTACGTGAACGAGATTGTGAGATTGCATGGCATGCCAGTATCCATAGTTTCGGATCGTGACCCAAGATTCACTTCACGATTTTGGGTTAGCTTGCAGAAAGCTATGGGCACGGATTTACGATTCAGTTCAGCATACCATCCTCAAACGGACGGACAATCAGAGAGGACTATTCAAACTCTTGAAGATCTATTAAGACTTTGTGTCTTAGATCTCAAAGGGAGTTGGGATAAGTACCTACCATTGGTGGAATTCTCCTACAACAACAGTTATCAGGCGAGCATAGGTATGGCTCCATTTGAGGCGTTGTATGGAAGAAAATGTCGTTCTCCAGTATGCTGGGACGAGGTGGGTGAAGCAACATTGTTGGGACCAGAATTGGTACGCATTACTACAGAGAAGATCCAAACGATTCGACAACGTATACAAACGGCACAGGATCGACAAAAGAGTTATGCGGATCTTCATCGGAAGGACGTGGAATTTAATATTGGGGATCATGTATTGTTACGTGTTGCACCATGGAAGGGAGTTACAAGATTTGGGAAGAGAGGAAAGCTCAATCCAAGATTTGTTGGTCCATTTGAGATTCTTGAGCGAATAGGAAATGTGGCATATAGACTCGCATTACCTCCAAGCATGTCTCGTGTTCATAATGTTTTTCACATATCTATGCTTCGTAAATATGTTAAAGACCCGAA
This sequence comes from Panax notoginseng, assembly GCA_016801055.1. Classification (NCBI taxonomy): domain Eukaryota; kingdom Viridiplantae; phylum Streptophyta; class Magnoliopsida; order Apiales; family Araliaceae; genus Panax; species Panax notoginseng. The sequence continues at coordinate 207,157,429 of CM029018.1, read as the reverse complement.
CCACATTATTGAGTTAGAACCAGACGAGATAGCTGAAGATTTAACGTACGAGGAGGTACCTGTTAAGATCTTGGATAGGAAAGAGCATGTCCTACGCACGAAGGTTATACCACAAGTTAAGGTTTTGTGGAGAAACCATGCTATTGAAGAAATGACCTGGGAGTTGGAATCAGAAATGAAAGCGAGGTATCCTCACCTTTTTGAAACATCAGGTACGTACGTCAATTTCGAGGACGAAATTTCATAAGGAGGGGAGGTTGTAAGACCCCAACTTATTAATGAATAAAATCAAATTTTCTCTAAATATTATTGTGAATAATAAGGGGTTAATTTGATATAATACTTTGGTTATGGGTGAAATGTGCAAATTTTGCAAAATAAGCAAGTGGTTATAAAATATTTATTTTTGGTCGGTGAATATTCGGTTGGTCGTGGAATATTCTTGCTGTCGGGGAATATTCGTACGACGACGCAGCCTTGTGTGGGCCCCATAACGGAAAGCGATTGGATGAAGAAAACGACAAGTATAAGTTGTTTATAAATAACGGCGTAGTTGTTACCGTTAATACTGTTGGAATACCCGGTGGTTAAAATACAGTAGCACACGGTATTGCACCAATTATTGATTCTTACGTAAGAAGGCACTACTCAATAATTGTTACAGTAGTTATTATTCAATATTTTATTTTATTGATTCAATAATTGCTGCGTTGATATTTTATATTATTGTTGTTTCAATAATTGTTGCTGCACAGTATTTTCATTTATCAGATCAATAATTCATATTATTTGAATAATATTATTAGATAACATTATTGGCAATGTCTAGAAAGTTCTGTCTAAGGAGAGGTTTGGTCATCTAATTGCGCGCCAGTAAGGAGAAATCCTTATTGGAAAGCCCCCTCTTTCCTGGGAACGGCCTGGTTGTCATAAATGTGATTCTGTAATATTATTTGTGAATAATTAATTATTGATTCATATGATAAGGAAATATTTATTTTATGTGGATATAAATGAGGGATATATTTTTGTGGTTAAAAATGAAGGAGTTAATGTTGAGGTTTTTGTCAGTATTTTTGTCGGAATGGAGGTATTAAAAATCAGGGTTTTTGAGATAGTTTGCGGGGGTTATAATTTTTAATCCGACCGTTGGATCGTGGTAATTTTTGGATATGTTATACATATATAAGTTGAGTATATGTCCACAAATTTTGAACCGTTAAAAATGAACGTATGATTTATTACGAATTTTACAAGATGACTGGTTCAGAAATTGTTGAATTTTCGGAGTTTATCATTTTGGTGGAAAATTCTAGAATTGGTGGGCCCCACTTGTGGTTGGTGAAGAAATGTGCTGAATTATATTTCAAATGTGGTGGGTGGAAATAGTAGCAGGTAAAGCCATCAGGTTGCAGGTCAAACCTACCAAAATTTTCCTATAAATAGAGGGCTAAGTTAGAATTGAAAATCACACCAGAAACAAGTTTTCTCTCTTTCTCTCTCTAGATTATTGAGTGTATTTTGTGAGTATTTAGATACTTTGAGAGTTTCTATTCATCAGAGCAAGTTTTTTTCAGCCTTATACCGGTATTCCGACCAGAAGTACTGATATTTTGAGGTAAGGGATATTATTTTCTTCTTAATGATATTATTTTCTTCAATATCATTATGCTGAAATATTGATATGAGTTTTTATCAAATTTGGAACTTTTTGTGTCGGGGGTTACTATTCACGTATATGGCACTATTCACGAATACGGCACTATTCACCGAAAAATAAAATTTTCCCTTTTTGTCCAAGATGTCTATTATGGTTACTATCTTTGATTGTATCCATGTTTTGATCTTTATTTTTGAATTCTGCTTCACAATTGATTATTATGAAGTATTATTGATCTTGGATAAACTGTTATACGAATCCCTACTATTTGTCCTTCTGTCTCATTGGATTCGTTCTCTTTAAGATATTTTTCATCATCCTCAGTCCTAAATGATGATATTACTGAATATCTTTGGCCTGTAGTGCAAAGATGTATAATTACTTGATGAATATCTTTGGCCTGTAGTGCAAAGATGAACAGGTGTTGAGGTGAACATGACCGACTGATGATACAAATGAATATCTTTGGCCTGTAGTGCAAAGATGAATATTTGGTTAAAGATGATTATTAATTGATGTTACAGGGATAAAATATTGATGATGGACTTTTAAATCTTAGAAGATAGTAGAATTCTTTCTCTACTTGACTCTTCTAATGGTTTGCTGTTTCCGCTGCAGTTGTTGATCTAAAACTTGTTGTCGATTATATTTTATCAGATTTTTCCCTGTTGAAGACTAACGATAATTTGTTGTATATTATCTTAGTCATAATATTCTTTACTGGGCTAGTTGAGCTCACCCTTTTTCTTTTTGTTCCATTTTTCTTCTCAGGAGGTGAGAACATAGCAGGATCTAGTCGGGGTATGGAGTGATGGTTCTAGAAAGATGTATTAGCAGTCCTCACTATTTCTGTAAAATAGTGTTTGAATAATTGTAATGAGGATTTATTTGAGTGTGGATATTGTCTAGAAGACAATATTTGTATTTAAACTCACAGTATGTGTTGTCGTATTTTGCACGACAATTGTATTATTGAAGTTGTAGTTTGCTTTCTGTACCATGTATTTGGCGACTCAGAATGGGTGTTGTATACCTATTCTGGGGGCGTCACAGTTAATGGAGTAGCGATTCGAGAAAATCCTTTTACGAATCTCCGATAATAACCAGAAAGCTACGTATTTCGATTACTAACTTAGGTTGCTCTCAACTGTGACTCATATCCCAATCTTGGATATCACGTCACAATGTCACCTATCAGTTACTACCATACGAATATGGCATCCCCTACGGAGAGTTTGGCTTCAGTGCATTCCACAAAGGAAGTCACCAGATAGAGGCTCGGGTACAAACTTCTACAGTTAGGTTTTTAACTCCTGAAGTTCAATAGGAGCCATTCAATATGAGATTTTAGAAATGGGTTTTGTACCGGGTTCAAAGTCGATACAAAATTCAATATCACGCTTTGGGAGTAAGCCAAGAAATTCTTCAGGAAATACGTCAGGAAACAAACAACAGAAATATCACTCAAATCTGACGTGTTTTTGTTCAAGTCTATGACATGGGCTAAGAAAGCTTGACATCCGTTTTTCAATAAACGAATGACTTTACGGCTTGATATGAAAGAGTTTGACTTCAATGGTTTGGTTGCTTGAATTTGAATAACAGGTTGCTTAGGAATATGAAAACTAACAACCTTACGAAAGCAATCAATTTTGGCATGATGAGTAGTTAACCAATCAATTTCTAAAATCACATCAAAAGCAAGTATCTTTAAGGAGATAAGATCAACAGGTAATGTGATGGTGCTAATTTGGATCAAACAAGATTTATTAACAGTGGATGTGATGAAAGTTTCCCCTAACGGAGTCTCCACAGATAAATTAAAGTCTAATTTCTCCGGAGTTAAGTTTAAACGTTGAGCACAAGCAGGAGAAATAAATGAATGGGTAGAACCGGTATCTAATAAGGTATAGACTTCATAAAAATTTATAATTAACTAACCCGTGCTAACTTCGTTCGGGTTCCTCACATTCTGACCAGTCACGAAAAACGCTCTTCCAGGAACCGTTGACTTTGACTTTTCTGGGATAACTTTTTGAGTCACCACCCCCGTTGGACTTGGTTTCCCTACAGTGCAATCTCGAGCGATATGTCCTTCCTTTCCACAGTTATAACATACCTTAAACTGTTGTGGGCAGTTTGGGCTGATATGTCCTTCTTTTCCGCACTTATAGCATATGATCGGTGGTCGTTCTCCTCCCTTGGACCCAGTTGCTGCTGGTGCTGACGTCTTCGTATTGTCATTATTGAATCTCCTCTTTTTAAAATCTCCTCTCGACTCGCTTCTTCTATTTTCATGGCCACGATTACCACCAGAGTGGTTGCCGTTCTTGTCTGTATTTTTCTTTCTCCACTGGTTATCATTGTTCTGATGACTGCTGTCACCGATATGATCTTGGTTGTGGTCCCTCGGTTGACCGTACTCGTTATCTCGCTCTAATAATTGAGCCCTGTTGACAACATCTGAATAGAGAGAAAATTTATGAGAAATAAGATATTGACGTATGCCGGGTTTCAAACCTCTCAGAAACATCCGCGTCATACGTTTCTCATTCTCCACCAAATGAGGTGCAAACCTGGACAACTCTGCAAACTTCGCCTCGTACTGGGACACCGTCATGTTATTCTGCTCCAGTCTAATAAACTCTACCTCCTTCATATGGCGAATACTTTCAGGAAAGTATTTTTCGTTGAAGAGTTTCTAAAATGTCTCCCAAGACATGTCGAGTGCGTCAGGCTGGGTACGCTTCACAGACTCCCACCAGTAGTCTGCCTCACCGCGGAACATAAAGGTGGCGAATGGAACCTTCTGTTCCTCCGTGCATCCCAAGACATCGAATATCTTGGTAATTTGCTTGACCCACGTTTCCGACTTAATCGGATCCGGCTTTCCCTTAAATTCTGGTGGTCCCAACTCTTTGAACTACTTGGCTGTGACCAGCTGTGCGTTGCCATTGTTTCTTCCTATACTTTGAACAGGAATCTCCTTCGTCTGGTTTTGCATGAACCACAAAAAACTTCTAAACATCTCATCGTTCATCGTCTGCTCAGTGATGTTGTTCACAGGAGGAACATTTCCAGCCTGTTGCACGTTCTCCTCGTTGGTGAGTACAGGTATCTCCACGGTTTCATTTACTCCACTGTTAACATTCTCAGTCGACATTCTCAAATACTGCCATAAAACAAGGGTTAATTTAACAAATTAACAAATCACATAATATCCCTATATTATGACCAACCAACAAATAAGCTTAGGTAGGACACACTAGCGAAGGATTTACTCGTCTCTCCCTTCCTAGTTCTATTCCCCGATCTCCGCCAGAGATCATATCCCTAAGCTCTGATACCAACTGTGACGCCCCCAAAATAGGTCCAATCCATCCAACCCATTCTGAGTCACCAAATACGTGGTACAGAAAATAACTACAACTTTATTATTACAATTATCGTGCAAAATACGACAACACATATACTGTGAGTTTAAATACAAATATTGTCATCTAGACAGTATTCATACTCAAATAAGTCCTCATTACAATTATTGGTACAATATTTTATAAAAAAAAATGGTGAGGACTACTAAAACAACTTTCTAGAACCTTCATTCCATACCCCGACTAGTACTCGCTACATTCTCGCCTCCTGAGAAAAAAATGGAACAACAAGGAAAAGGATGAGCTCAACTAGCCCTGTAAAGAATATTATGACTAAGATAATATACAACAAATTATCGTTAGTCTTCAACAGGGAAAAATCTAATAGAATACAATAGACAACAACTTTTAAATCAATATTCGCAGCGAAAAATAATAATTCATAGAAGAGTTACGTAGAGAATGAAATCTACGATTATCTATGAATTTAAAAGCCCATCTTCAACATTTTATCCCTGTAACATCAATCAATAAATATCTTGAATCAAATCGTCATCTTTGCACTACAGGCCAAAGATATTCATCAGTTGGTCATGTTCACCTCAACACCTGTTCATCTTTGCACTACGGGCCAAAGATATTCATCAGAAATCATTCATCTTTGCACTACAGGCCAAAGATATTCAATTATATCATCATTTAGGACTGTGGATGATGAAAAATATTTTAAAGGAAACGAATCCAGTGAAACAAAATAATAAATATTAAGGATTCGTATTTCAACTATTCCATGTCCAAAAATACCTCATAAATAATCGTAGTGGAGTAAAATTCAAGAATGATCAAAACATGGATACAATCAAAGCTAGTATCCATAATAGATATTTTGGACAAAAAAAGAAAATTTTATTTTTCGGTGAATAGTAACTCGTGAATAGTAACTCATGAATAGTAACTCAGCAAAAATAATACTTCTAGTTGAAACACCGGATATAGGTTATGACTTGAACTTGCACCGTATAGCAATACTCAAAGTATTAGAATACTCACAAGAATACACTCACTAATGTAGGGAGAGAAAGAGAGAGAAACTTGTGTTTCTAGTGTGATTTTTAATTCTAACCTAAGCACCCTATTTATAGGAAAATGCTTAGAACACCAAAGCAGAAAATTGAATATAATATTAATATAATTATACAAATTTTCCTTAGCCCACCTTTGGTCAAAAACACCAGCCACACATGTTAATGATGTCCAACAAAATACAAAAAATGTTTTTCTTCAAACTAATAAATAAAACTTCCAAAAATCAATTATTTCGGAACTTCAGAACTTCAATAATTCATAATAAATAGCCCTTTTTATCAGAAAATTCGAATCTCGCGAGTTTTTATAGGAAATTCAATTCTCTACAACTTTGCAGAAAAAAGTTTTTCTAAATTCTAAACAGAAATTGACCGAAATCCATAAACGGGAGATTTTACAGTCAATAATAAATTTTCGGTCAAGAATTGTATCCACCAACACACAAAACATGTGTTAATCATTTAATGCCACAAAAATACTCTTCCTCCTTATATACTCATATATCCCACATTCATTGTAAAAATATCACCATCAATATATTATTAAAATAATATATTTAAATGAATTATTTTAATAAAATATTAATTTTCAATAATTGTCACATTAAAAATTTTCTCCATCTATATCCACATAAAATCAATATTTTCCTCATCATATAAATCAATAATTAATTATACACAAATAATATTACAGAATCATAGTACTGGCAACCAGGCCGTTTCCAGGAAAGATGGGGCTTTCCAATAAGGATCTCTCCTTACTGGCGTGCAATTAGATGACCAAACCTCTCCTTAGACAGAACTTTCTAGACATTGCCAATAATGTTATCTAATAATATTATTCAGATAATATGAATTATTGTTTCGATAATAGAAAATACTGTGTAGTGACAATTATTAAAACAACAGTAATATAAAATATCAACGCAGCAATTATTGAATCAATAAAATACAATATTGAATAATAATTACTGTAACAATTATTGAGTAGTGCCTTCTTACGTAAGAATCAATAATTGGTGCAATACCGTGTGCTAGTGTACAACAACGCGTATTACTGTGTTTTAACCACCGGGTATTCCAACAGTATTAACGGTAACAATTACGCCGTTATTTATAAACAACTTATTTTTGTCGTTTTCTTCATCCAATCGCTTTCCGTTATGGGGCTCACACAAGGCTGCGCCGTCGTACGAATATTCCCCGACAACAAGAATATTCCACGACCAAACAAATATTTTCCGACAACAATGAATATTTTAGGACCACTTGCTTATTTAAAATATTTGCGCATTTTATCCATAACTAACCACATTAATCAAATCAACCCTTACTATTTCAAAATAATAAATAGAGGAATTTAAATTTTATTTATTAATAATTTGGGGTCTTACAAATACCGTGTACTTTTGTGCAACTACGCGTATTACTGTATTTTAACCACCAGGTATTCCAACAGTGTTAACGGTAACAACTACGCCGTTATTTATAAAAACTCAATTTTGTCGTTTTCTTCATCCAATCGCTTTCCGTTATAGGGCCCACAAATAGCTGCGTCGTCGTACAAATATTCCCCGACAGAAAGAATATTTCACGACCAAACGAATATTCCCCGACAAAATGAATATTTTATAACCACTTGCTTATTTTGAAAAATATTCATATATCACCCTTAACTTTAACTTTTTATCAATTTAACCATTTACTAAATAGAAAAATTGAATACTTTTATTTCATAAAATTTGGGGTATTACAGTGTATACATAATCACATAATATAATTTTTGGGTTGGGTGGGGTGGGGTGGGGTGGGGTGGGGGTGGGTGGGCTAGGGGTTGGAGTTGGGGGGTAGGGAGTGGGTGTGGTAGGGGGTGGGGTGGGGTGGGGTGGGGTGGTGGGGTGGGTGGGGGTCGGGATAGGGGTGGGTGTGGGTGGTTGGGGGTAGGGGCGTGGGTGGGTGGGGGTTAGGGGTGGGTGTGAGTGAGGGTGGGGGTGGGGGTGGGGGTGGGTGGTTGAGTTTCTTAAATATGTAAATATGGGTGGAAACAACTTTTGATTTGGATTTGGAATAAAATATGGGTCGAAAAATGTTTAACCGGGTTGGAACTATATTTCATTTTAAAAATATGGTTCCAAACTTTAACCAAGCCAAATAAATAAATATAGTTAACCAACCCATTTGGTTCCAGTTAATATGGGTTGACCCGACAGTTAACCAACTATATTGTCAGGTCTATCAATATGTTAGAAGAAAACCGGGTCATACACTTTTTACCCAAAAAAAATTAACAATCATAATATAAGTACTTTTAGAATTGTGCATAAATATTAATAAAATAATTATATAATATTAATTATTTATATTATCTTTATATTGAAAAAAGAGAGTGTTATTTATTAAACAAAAAATAATAAAAGAACCAAAATTACATTTATTACTTGGGTAATATTAAAAACTAAGCAATTAATGCTTACTTAAAATTCTCATACGACTTATATTAAGAAACAAAAATATTTTTCTAAAATGTCTTATACTAAAGGACGAAGGGAGTACTTCTTTTTTGAGAATGGTTACCATGTACTATTTCCGTTGCTTAATATAGGTCGTTTTAGAGTTATGCACAAGTATTAAGGAAATGATTGTATAGCATTAACTATAATATCAATTGTTTATATTGCCCTTGTATTAGAAGAATAGATTGTTATTTATTGGACAGAAAATAGTAAGAGAACCAAAGTTACATTTAATACTTGGGGTAATATTGAAAACTAAACAATTAATGGTTACTTGAAATTCTCAAACGACTTATATTAATGACCAAAAATATTTCTCTAAAACGACTTATATTAAGGAACGGAGGGAGTAATTAACTTTAGTAAATTGACCAATACAGTATCGATACGTATGTTAGAAGATAATTTGATCAATTGATTAACTTACCAACTTATCATGATGTTAACTTCATGATAACCGAATCTTTCTTCTTTATATGCAACAATTAAATGTAAAATAATCCAACTTTCTATGTAAAAATTATACTCCCTCCGTCCCAAATTATCTGCTGTTTTAGCAAAAAAAAATTATCCCACAATATCTGCTTTTTTAAGATTTCAATACATTTTTTTTATTTTCCAAGTTTGCCCCTTTACCCTAATTAATGATAGTCATTACTCTTATTCATGCCTCCCCTCTTTTTTAAGCATCTTTTTATATTTCCACCAATAAGGATTCATGCGCAGAAAACAAAAAAGTCAGCACATAAGGGTATTTTAGTATTTTTATCACACATATTAATATGTGTGTAAAACTCTAAAAAAACACATAATTTAAGACGGAGGGAGTAACTTTCAAAACCCTCTGTTTTTGAGTCAAAAAAATACCGAAACCCCGACGAATCTTTTAAGTTTGAGACAAACCTATTTGTAACAACTAACAACATCATCTCGAGGCTTGGAGCCGAATTACAAAATTAATTTTGGTTGTTGATAATGCATGAAAAATATTGCTTATTACTCTGACATTATCACTAGCCTTAGTTTTCCTTACAATATTGCTGGTCTTCTACAGATTCAAAAAATTATTTATTTAAGCAAATTAAAAAATAGCAACTCCATAATAAAATAAGACTATTGATATTACTAAAATAAAAATATTAATTCATTTTTATTCAAACAATATCAATCTTCTAAAAAAACTATTTCCTCCCAACCTTTTCTAACTTTCCGCTGTATGTGGATCTTCAAAGTCTTGCATTAATTTTTAATTATTTGCAGAAATATCGGCGAAGCTACAGCAGCAGAAATATCGGCGAAGCTATAGCCGGGAGATAGTAGTACAAGCATTTATCTTTGGTTCGTCGAAAAATAATAATAATAGATATATATATAGTATACAGTCGTACTACAACGGTTTATTATATATATATATATATATATTTTATAATAATAAATAAAAGAAAACTTAAATTTTTTTATAATAATAATAAAAGAAAACTCAGTTTGGTGGGCTTCTTGCACGCTATCTTGATTTCTCTCTCGTCATTTAATTTTAGGCCCACGCGCCCATCTATTCTTCAATAAATTCTTTCTTTCACATTAACATCAATAAAATAGTAGTATGATATTCTCACCAACCGTAGTGTATCACAATTTACACTCAACATGTGATACTATTCAAGCCACGTACCCATACTTTCTTCCCATAATATTATTCGTACAACTTTATTTATTTTAATTGATTTTTTAAAATCACATTAATCATATTTAAAATTAAAAATTATTTTCAAATTTAAAAGATATAGACACAAAATTATTATGGTATCGAATATAATGTTATAGTCATTTTTTAAATATATTTATTTAATTATTAATCTTAAAATTAATTGATTTGATCTTAAAAATTACTTTATCCGTCCTTTAAAAAATGGCTAAAGATATATTTTTTGTCTTCAAAAGGATGAGATAAAATACATAAAGTGAAGGGTTAAATATGTCATTTTATCACTTTATATAATCTTATTAAGTCACTAAAAGTAAATTAATTTTTTTTATTAATTCTCTTTCTTCCATTTTTATTTTTAGGGACGAAGAAAGTATGTTAGAAGAAGTAAAGTTGTACATAACTACAGACGGAGTGTTATAGAAAGCTACTTTGTCCATACTTATTGTCCAAAAAATATAATTAGACTTTTCTTTTTATAATTAAAAAACAATAAACATTACATTAGCTTCCGTAATTAAACGTAGTTAAAGTGATTTGTATGTCAGTTAGTAAAATAAAATAAAATAAGATTGTAGAAAATTTATTTAAACTTAACTTTCACTTAATACCATTTTCTAATTAAGTTGGAAGTTAAATAAGAAATTGACAACTTTTCATTTTAAAAATAAAAAATAGGTCTCCCAACTCGAGAGATGGACAACTATTAAGTTACAAATAGTACCTTCTTCTTCCTATTACTGTTTTCTTAAATATATTTTTATATGTCAGACAGCAGTGCTCATGCAATGTACGTAGGGTAAGTTGAAATTCTTATTATATTCTCGTCTATTATTAATAGATTAAGTGACAAAAGTAGAATACAATTTCAACATATTAATTTTTAAATATAATCATCAATTATTTCACATGAACGACTATATTCGTTTACTGCTCTAGTCATATTTAAAACTTATAAATAAATATTTAATGACAAATCACACTATATTTTTACAATTTGGTAATTGAAAATTATGAAAGCTAAAAAAAGAGAGTAAGAAATTGGAAAATTGATATTTTCACGTAAAAAAATAATAATATTTTTATATGAATCTTTTTAACAGAATATGGGACCTATTCACTAAGAGCCTCAGAATCACGTTGAAATATCAATTTTAAAAATATCAGTTGAAACTGAGGAGATAACCGCATTAATAACTGAGTTTTAAGTTTTAACCACATTACTAAATAAGTTGAGGTAATTTCAAAGGGAGTAGATAATCTAGAAGCTTAGCAGAATTTATGTAAAGTCAAATATTAGTACGCCCTTTTTCAGTGATACGGCCAATTTTTTTGTTATTTCTGTTACAGACAGCAAAAAGTACACCATGAATTAAGTTTACTCCATAAATACTTTTCTCCAGTCCCAATTCTGCACTAAGCCTTTCAGCCTGTGATTTGTGAAGTGGGTGTTTGATCTTTTTTGCTTTTGAAAATGGGAAAGTCCCATGTTGTTGTTTTTCTACTTATCTCTGTTCTGTTCTTTGTTCCACTTTTCAATGGAGGAGGAGTAGCCATAGCAGCCAGACGAACCCCAGATGGATCAGAACAGTGGGGATATGTTGAAGTCAGACCCAGTAAGCTAAATTCCTTAACAATTTGAATCTTTTTAGAGTTTTTTTATATTATTTATTTTTTAAATGTAGTGTTTATTGAATTTGGATACAGAATATTTACAAAGTTCTGATCTTGGATTCTTGTTCTTCGGGTTGTTTGTGAAACAGAGGCTCACATGTTCTGGTGGTATTATAGAAGTCCACAGAGGATCCAAGATCCAAATAAGCCATGGCCAATAATTCTTTGGTTGCAGGGTGGACCTGTAAGTAATGATCTTTCAAGTCTTCCTTCTAGTGTTTAATTGAAAAACTCAGAAATGTACATCTCAAATGGAACTTAATTTAAACAATATCTGATTAATTTGCAAATTTTAAATACCGTATGTTTCTACTTTAAGATATTTAACCTTATGTCTTTAAATTTTTATAAACTAAATTTTTGAACACCGAATTTAGCATTTTTTACCCGAATAAGTCACGTACTTAAATTGAAAGGACAGTTAAATCTTTTAAGGATATATATATCAGTTACAATTTTTTCACATTTTCCTTCTTCATCTTACAATAAATCACGCGCCTACAATTTTAGGTGTTTTTAAAGATATTTAAGTTTTTCTTTAATATAAGAAATTAAGTCTTTTAAGAGTATATATCATTTATATTGGGTCCAATTTGTTCTACTTATTTTTTTTCCAATTTTATGTGTTTTCAAAGATATTTAAGAGTGAAATTTCCCAAAATACTCTCATTTGGATCAGTTATTACACTCGGTGGCCAAAAGGTTTAATTTATAAAAATTTAAAGACACGAAGGTTTAAAGTGTAAAAAGTGAAAAACTGTAAAGCTTAAAGTGTATTTAAGCCATAAACAAAAAAAATCCAGACTGACTTCTGTTTTTCCTTTGTAGTTTAATGTCAACATGATTTTATATCTAATTTTAATTATTTTTTGTGTGTTATAGGGTGCCTCAGGAGTTGGAATTGGAAATTTTGAGGAGGTTGGGCCACTGGATACTTTTCTGAAGCCAAGAAACTCAACATGGTTGGAAAAAGCTGATCTCTTGTTTGTGGTGAGAAATTCTTTCCAATTTTGATAGAAATTCATAATCTGCAAGAACTTAATTTCATATATATGGTTCGAATTTTTTTTATTTTTTTTTGCTTTGGTCTTTAATTTTATTTAAAATTTGAGAAATGTAGGATAATCCAGTTGGGACCGGATACAGTTTTGTGGAGGATAACAGTCTGTTTGTGAAAACTGATGAGGAGGCAGCAACGGATTTGACTACATTGCTCATTTCAATTTTCAACAGGGATGAAATACTCCAAAAGAGCCCTTTGTATATAGTAGCAGAGTCTTATGGAGGAAAATATGCTGTTACTCTTGGATTATCAGCTCTAAAGGCAATTGAAGCCGGAAAATTGAAGCTTAAACTTGGAGGTAATCATAACTAATTATATAAAAGGAAAAAACCCGGATTGATCTTCAATTTATAAGACTAGATGTGTTCATAATTGGGTTTAATGCGTAGGGATTGCATTGGGAGATAGTTGGATCTCTCCAGAAGATTTTGTGGTTTGTGGTTAATTTTCTTAAATTGCCAGTGCTACTTTAGCTTTATATATTGTAGTTAAATTATACTTTGATATGCCATAAAAAGTCAGCAAGTCAAATAGGACTCTCATTTTTAGGACAAACACCAAGAAGCATATGTATGATTTCTATTTCTATTTGATGATTGCAGTTTTCATGGGCTCCTCTTCTCAAAGATGTCTCAAGGCTTGACAACAATGGTGTGCAGAAATCAAATAGGTCAAAATTTATAACTTGTTAAACTAATGACCGATTTAGCGAGAGTGTGTTATCTAATTAAAGATTTGGAAAAACAGTCTTACGCAGCAAATTAAGCAGCAAATTGTTAAGGGTCAGTTTGAAGATGCAACCGATTCATGGAGTGAACTTGAGAATGTGATTACATCCAATAGTAACTCTGTGGTACATACTATGTTACCTCTATTATGTTCCTGCTTATTTTCCTTTAGTTGTATCAATTGTTTGATTCGATAGTTTTTGAATTTCTTGGACTACTTGAATTTTTAGGATTTCTACAATTTTCTGTTGGATTCTGGGATGGACCCTGTATCTTCAACGGCTGCTGAGCTATCGCAAAAAATTGCAACAAAGCGATATTCAAGATATCTCGATTCCTTGAGGACTTCTCCAGGTGGTGATGGTGATCTAGATACTTTGATGAATGTTGTCCTTAGAAGGAAACTCAAGATTATTCCAAAAGATGTGCAGTAAGTCTTTTTTATCACTTTAAAGCAGATGGGAAATTTTCTTCTTATAGTTAAACGGAGGACTTTTCTCTTGTTTACAGATGGGGAGGGCAATCTGATTTTGTCTTTACAGCACTTGCAGGCGATTTCATGAAGCCAAGGATTAGTGAGGTATGCAAATGTCTTCGAGTGTTGCAGTTAAATTTTTAGGCACCAAGAACTTCAAATTATTGCCTTGCTTAGTTGGAGGAGTACATATCATGATTGTAAAATTGCACCTATATAGTATGGGTTCAGAAAAAGCATTTACTATCAGATAATGATCAACAATTAATAATTCAAGACACTTCTTCCAAAAAGATGGAAATCCCAATTTTCTTCACAATTCCTATAAAATCAGTGTTCTCTAAGTTTCTACAAGGCTAGGAGAAATTTATAATGTGGGGGTCCACATTTAAGATGGTCTATAAATGGAAATCTCGGTTGACGCGTAAGTTAACCTAGGATACTTTTACTGTTCCAACCGAAAAAAAAAAGTTTCATTATAGCTGTGCTGGAAATATATGTATGGCCACATTTTTATTGTAAACTATCTTAATTTATATGTTTACTAATTTCATTCAGGTTGATGAGCTCTTGACAAAAGGAGTAAATGTGACTGTATATAATGGACAAGTAAGGTTTCTTTCAAGTCTTCAAGTATCCCTACCTCATCCTTAACTTAAAAGTTAAACTATTTTATATGTTAATATAGCTTAATGCATGCAATAGAATGTTGTACCAAGTGTATATGAGCCATTTCCACCAGTATACAGTTTGTGCACACCTTGTCTAATTATTAGATACCACCTGATTTAAATTAGAGCTAGAATTGAGTTGTGGGAATGATTGAATTTCAGATTTTTTCCCTACAACTTATTGATGGTATGGTTTGGTTGGTTGTTGTAGCTTGATGTCATTTGTTCAACCAAAGGGACTCAAGCATGGGTACGAAAGCTAAAGTAAGATACCAATCTCTCTCTCTCTCTCTCTCTCTCTCTCTCTTTATATATATATATATTGATTGGTAAAAAACATATGAGAAGGGATAAAAACTTTTTAAGGTTATTTCAAATATAAAGTGATTTTGATTTAACGTACGGATACAAAAAAAAAGTATGCAAAAATATAAAAGTACGTAAATTTTTATATAATTTAGGATAACGGAGCACCATTATAAGTAGTATATTTTTTACTGTTCGGATTTGATGATTTATAATTATTCCTTCATTCATTACATTTATGACTCAGGTGGGAAGGGATAAAAACTTTCTTGGCCATGGATAGAACTCCAATGTTCTGTGGAGGTGATAAAGTCACAAAGGGATTCACCAAGTCCTATAAAAATTTAGACTTCTATTGGATTCTTAAAGCCGGCCACTTTGTAAGTCAAAACCACCATCCTACTACAGATACAAATAATGTTAGGAATTCACGTGATTCATATGAAAGAAGGAATATCAAAAACACATATTACCTTATACTCCATATACTAGTATGGGAGTATTATTTTGCAAGCATGATAGGGTTATCATTAAAAAAAACACACTTGGTTGGAATTTGAGATGTCCTGATCATTATCATCTCTGATTCCATTGATCTTTATACAGAACTGGGTAATTACAGCATTATTCACACGAACCCTTTCTTTTGTCAGATTTTATTTCCCAACAAACCAAAAAGAAAAATGGGAAATGATACTTTTGGCACAAAAATTATCATCCCATCCCATCCCATCCCATCGCAAATGTACAATGTTTAATATTGATGGTACGACTCTTATTTTGTGCTGAAAAGAGAATTATTACATTGAAAATATCACTTCTTTAAAAAATCATGCACTTTAACCTCATAACTCAACTGAAATATCAATGTTCATAAAAATTTCTAATCTTTTTTTTTTAAAAGAAAATGTAACTCTCACTTTGAGACGGATGGAGAGTGATTTTTCTTGCATAAATAATAAATTTAAGTCTCCACGTGAAAGAGAACTTTCTGAGAAACATCAAATTTCAAATAATTCCAAATCTTTATGTGTTATACTACAAAAGGTAGCGTGATATAGAAGAGGAGCCAGCCATTTACTTGGTGTTTTTTTTTCCCCTGGCAGGTACCTGTTGATCAGCCCTGCATAGCATTAAACATGGTGGGCAGCATCACACACTCCCCAGTTGCCAACAAGTAGAAGAAAATGAAGAAGAAGAATAAGTCGCAATGAATATACAACATTTTATTTGTATACACGTACCATTTGAATTGGAGATACAGAGCAGAGTCAAACAAGCAAATTACTGATAACAAAGCCTGTAAATTGTATTAGCAGCAGGAAAGAATTTAATAAAACTTTTCAAGTTTTCTTTTTAATTCAGAATTCATTTATTGTTATGACAGAAAGATGACACTTTTCTGAAAATAATACTAGTATTTTGATATTACCAATATTCAATTTGTATACCAATAGAATCTGGATTAGTCAACAATTAGTGGGGACGGATTTGGAGTAGAATCTGGACAGTCTGTATAAAGTCCCGAATTTAAATAAACAAAACCAATCAGATCTCTCTGGTTCCTTTTCTCTCTCAATTTCAATACCCAATTCATACTTCTTCCATATTCCGGTAAGAGAGTACGGATTACAATGTCTTCAATCGAAGGCTACGATGAGAGAGAAGAGGAAGATTCTGAAGAAGCAGAGGAAGAGGAAGATGAGCCGAGACTCAAGTATCAGAGAATGGGCGGCAGTGTCCCGTCGCTTTTATCTAACGATGCGGCCTCTTGTATTTCCGTCGCCGAGCGTATGATCGCTCTCGGCACTCACGCTGGCTCCGTACACATTCTCGATTTCCTCGGCAATCAGGTATAATTCTTTCACGTTTCAATTTTGGTATAATTCATGTTGAATTGCCTATTTACTGCACAAATTACTTGATTTTATTGCAACACTAGCATGATCGAAGCTTTGGTTAAAATTTGTGTTTTAGTTATGAAAGCTGATATGTTGTTTCTAAGCTAAAAGTGGTTGCTTTCTGATTGCTTATAAATAGAAATATCCAGTTGTTATCTTTTTCTACTTGGACTGATTAAATATATCTTTGGTGTAACTAAAATTTAGTTACTCGGTCTAGTTTATAGTTGATTACTTCCATATATGGATGTTCCGGGATATTTGAGTTTCCCGTAGAACTCCATAAATTAGAGAGAGAAGAGAGCAGAAATTTAAGGAGAGAAAGCTACAACTTGTTTAATTTCATTAATACTCTCTAATGCATACATTCAGCTCTTTAAAAGGAAGGAAGGAAGAAAAATACAACATAACTAGAGACACCATCCAAGCCGTTGATCATTATAATTAACTCTTAATCGTAACCCTTCATTCTTACCCAATACCTCTTTTAACAATGCCCGGACCATGGTTCGTAACAATACTATGCCCTTCAAAATCCACATTGTCCTCAAGGTAGAAGAAAAGTGAGAAATTGTCAAGTGACGAGAATTCTTTGCTAGTTGTTGCAAGGCAGAAGAATAGCATTCCTCCATCAAATAAATTTGAATTTGAATTTGAATTAGTGACATTAGCATGTAGCTCCTTCACATATTCAGGTTGTTTCTTTGTTTTCCAAAACCAACCCAAGAAAGTAGAATGTGGAGCCATGAAAAGGATTAAGCCTTGAACTACAGCACGTGGACAATCTCTAAATCTGCCTTTGTAATTCCTGTACCCCCAAACTAAGTCAGAATGAGCAAGGAGTACATTCTTCACCTTGTCCCTTAATATTGGAATGCATTAACACAGGAAAATCCATGCAGTACCTTTTTGAAAGTAATTGCCATCCCATGTCCTATTAGATTAGTCCAATAATCCCAGTGTGACTGTAATATTATCATCCATACAACGGAATTTTGACTAAACCATATAACACAGCACTCCATAAAGTAGTTATGTAAGTGCCAAACAACCTTAGTGCGACCAATTTGCATAGATACCAATAGAGTAGAATTCCATGGCACATATAAATGGCAACCATCCATGTATTTTAATTGATCAAACACATAGCATCCATATAACTTCAACATACCTCGTGCTGGTGTAATCTTCATGGTAGAGCGAAGAGAACTCCTAGCAAACTTCCTAGTTTGAATAGCCCACACAGGTTTCCAAAGCAAAAGCACATTATCCTACAGACTGTGTTTTACCATTTTTTATTGCATATATCTTAGGCATGTACCCTTGTACCTGTAAGTTCTTCTCTAGTCTCTACAGTATTCAGCACCGCTGTCATGGAGTCATTCTTTGTTGGTCTTAAGATCAGTGTCGGTCTTGGTGGTTGAATTTCCATCCCAGGATGGCTCCTCAAACGATCAAGTTCACCTCCAACTACATAGTTTACGACCTCTGTTGTAGTGAAGTCCAAAAGTACAAGTGTTTAAATGTTTTACATCAACTCCACAAATTTTGAAAAATATTGAATCATCAAATTCAATTTCCATGTCAAGAATTTCATCAAACTGTTGCAATCAAGGTCCTCATTTTGATGAACATTGCCAAAACAGACCCCTAAACAACTCATGAATGCATTGTAAAATACAACACACACACTACTCTCAAAAACAAAGAATACCACCCAAACACTGGTAAATTTATACTAATATTTAGCCAACATGTCTATACCAGCGAGTGTTATTCTATATGTCCCCGAGAATGATATATCTAGACGAGAGCATGTTTGTATTGCTGCTATTTCATCCAAACACCAGAAATCATAGTCTCTATTGACACCTCGGCCATCACAATTCGTCAAATATGATATCAAGATTCGACTAAAAGAAAATTCAATGCTCTCAAACTTCCCCCTTTCACCCCAATACAACCCATTTCACTTCAATTTGGATTTCCAGGAATTTTCATCTCTCCCAGGCATTTTATCAAACACTCTTAGTCCACTTTTAAGAAAAATAAAAACAATAGGAGTAGAGAGATGATAAAAGGGAATGGGAAGAAGAGGGAAAATGAGATAAACCTTCACTGGTGCATCAGCTTCTTGTTTGTCAGATTGAATAGAGTCAACATTGTAATTGTCTGTGGAATATGAGGTCATCAAGCAACTGATGCCACCTCTTTGTTAATGCGATTTTCAGACTTCGCACCAAATTCTTTCCCATTGTCTATAGTAATTGTAGCCTCTTCCATCAATTTGTCCAGTTGCAGTTCATTTTGAGTAACATCTTGTTCGGCCCTTTTGTCGAACAACTTATCTGCAAAGCTCAGCTTTCGCCACTTTGCCAAGACAATGGCCCTTTGCAAAGATTCTGGGCACCATAAATTCATGTAGTTCCTGATTTCTTCCTTCAATCCTTTAACAAAGATGCTTATGACCCATTTTATCAAATTTCTCCTCATTCCAAACCTCTGCCCAACGCTTGAGTTCCGAGAAAGAATTCTCATAATTAGCAACTAAGCCAGTTTGTTCATGATACACAAAGTACTTAATCACTAATTCCTTGTGTTCTGACTCCAATTTTTGAATCTCCACTGCCGTGATTACTCGCCGATTATCTTTCTCGAAGCTTCGCAAATGATCCAAGAAATCATTGTCATCGTCAGATTGTTTGCCCTTTGATTCCATGGATTGATCGCCATTTGATTCCACCATGGAATCTCTCAATGAAAGCAACATTGTTCCGGGATATTCGAGTTTCCTGTAGAACTCCAGAAATTAGAGAGAGAAGAGAGCAAAAATTTAGGGAGAGAAAGCTAGAACTTGTTTAATTTCATTGATACTCTCTAATGCATACATTCAGCTCCTTAAAAGGAAGGAAGGAAAATACAATATAACTAGAGACACCATCCAAGCCGTTGATCATTATAATTAACTCTTAATCGTAACCCTTCATTCTTAACCAACACCTCTTTTACCAATGCTCGGACCATGGTTCATAACAATCTATGGTTCAACTTCAAGAGTTTTTCATAGTTTTGTACTTTGTGCTTCTCCAATTAATAATAAGAATGGACAACTTTTTGAAATAGTTCCCAACACTTTTGGACATCCCAAAAATTGTGACTGGCCACGAGGGAGTATGCGTTATAGAATTTATGATTATTTTGTTACAATGTTTGGAAGATTTGATATTAAATCTTGCTATTATACTAAATTTCATGCATTTCAATGAAAAGTCTAGTTTGGTTCAGTAAATTATAATATAAGGTCAATAGACACATTGCATACTCTTACTTAGAGGTGTGCAAGGTATATTTACAGCACACAGAATGGATATTTTCTCAGGTTCATTACGACTAATATGTAGAACACTTGCTTCCACCTTTCATGCTTGTTATCAAATTTTGCTAACCACGTTAGGGTCAATTTCAGAGAAAGGAAATTGTTGAAAGTTTAAATAAGTAGTAAACTTTTTTATCTACAGGTCAAGGAGTTTCTTGCTCATACTGCTACTGTCAATGATCTTTGCTTCGACTTAGAGGGTGAATACATTGGTAGCTGTTCGGATGATGGATCTGTTGTAATAAACAGTATCTTTACTGAAGAGAAATTGAAATTTGATTATCATCGCCCAATGAAGGCTATTGCTGTAGATCCATATTTTGCAAGAAAAGCATCCAGAAGATTTGTTGCTGGTGGTTTAGCTGGCCATTTATATTTTAATATGAAAAAGTGAATTGGTTATCGTGACCAGGTGCGGCCTAGCTTTCTTGCTTGTTTAGATTTCTCTCATGAGGGTTCAAAGAATGCAAACTTCTTTTGCCAATATTTGGTTCCTGAATGTAAAATTCTATATTTTTCAGGTTCTTCACTCTGGTGAAGGTCCTATTCATGCAGTGAAGTGGAGAACAAGTCTGATTGCTTGGGCTAATGATGCAGGAGTGAAAATTTATGATACTGCTAACAATCAGCATATTACCTTTATTGAGAGACCTTGTGGAAGCCCACGCTCTGAGCTTCTGCTCCCTCACTTAGTTTGGCAGGTCAGTAAATACTTAGAAGATTAACAGTATTGGATACATATGCGTACAGTGGACGGAAGTGCATTTGCTGCAGGCTTGCAGTGATAGACATTATGTAATTGTGTACTTTCTTCAATGTTTGTCCTCACTTATTGTTGTTCCGTCACATTCAGGATGATAGTCTCTTGGTCATTGGTTGGGGAGCATCTGTGAAAATCGCATTGATAAGAACAAATCAAAACAAAGGCACGAATGGGATATATAGGCATATACAAATGTCTAGCATGAATCAGGTTGATATCGTGGCATCTTTTCAAACCAGCTATTACATTTCAGGAATTGCTCCTTTTGGTGATACTTTGGTTGTTCTTGCTTATATACCGGGAGAAGATGGAGAGAAAGAATTTAGCAGCACCATTCCATCACGCCAGGTATTTATTTCCTATTTTTCATTTTCTGAATTGTAGTGAACTTTTCTTTTCATTTTGTACTGAGTTCTGAAGTAACTCATTTTAATTCAGCTAACAAGGTTGCTCTTGATGGCTAACTTAATTGTGTTAACACAGAACTCATATGTTTCCTGCTTCATGTTGAGATTTATGCATTATTGTCAATTTTAAGCAAAAATAACTTTTTTTTTGTACATTCTTTAAGTTTGCTTCTGTCCTGAACATGAACAGAATAAATTTTGACGTAGGAGTTTCATTCTGCTTAAAATGCATTGCCACAGCAGCTTGATTATATTGTTGTGAGATTATATTTTATGCACGCACATAATTTCTTTATGAGGGGCCTTTTTGTGAGTATTTTTGGAAGCTTTTGGATTTTTTTTAGTGTACAGCCTTTTGGCTGTGGGCTTCGGAGTGAGTTTTTTTTGGGGAACTCTTTAGCCTCTTTCGTACACACCATGTGGTCCATTTGAACTTGAGCGTCAATTTCTTTTGTTACTTTTTATTAATATAAAAATTGTCACTTAACAAAACATTAAGAATTGGTTCCAGGCATAAACATTTATATTTCCATACATTGTAAGAGGGAACCTCATGCACTAATTTTTTGTCAACTTTCATAAAGTCCAAATTGGTTTCTATTATGCAACTAGTGGAAATATGAAAACCTTTCAACGAGAGTCAGTGTAGCTCACCCGTACACACCTCTATATCCAATGGTCCCAAGAATCAACATACCCTCTATCTAAATATAATCAATGTAAATTATAATAGAAGAGTCAAGCCATGTAATTGTTCATTGAATCCCCAACTTTGTCTTAGTCTGTACTTTTTTTGGGATTGCAGAATTTATCTTTCGAACTATCTCCCCACCATGAAAGGTAGAACTACAAAGAGTTTAGCATGACATGTTTATATAATTAAATTTGTAACATCCTTCTATGATCTCATAATCTTGCTACATGGATTTTCTCCTATTCTATCACGGTGGATGTCTCATCCTTGACCAGCATGAATCTTTGACTATCTTGTTGTCAAGTCTTTACTGAAGAAACCTGATGGTATTGTTCTTGTTCTTCGTTTACTTTCTATACCGGATTTCTACCTTCTTTTGTAAGATCTCATTGATAGATGACGGCAACATGCTTTAGATGACCCTGGATTTCTGTGTACAACTGAGAGAAATATCTGATAATTTCTAGTATCTAAGATATCTGAATTTATCCTGAACAGGGAAACGCTCAGAGACCAGAAGTGCGTGTAGTCACATGGAGAAATGACGAGCTTGCAACAGATGCACTACCTGTACATGGCTTTGAGCATTACAAGGCAAAAGACTACTATCTTGCTCATTCTCCATTCTCAGGTAAAATGACCTCACACATGTAATTTGCATTAAAACAGTAATAATACCTTTGCTCTTGAATTTAGGAAGCAGCTATGCAGGTGGTCAGTGGGCGGCCGGTGATGAACCGTTGTATTATATTGTATCACCGAAGGATGTAATTATTGCGAAGCCTAGGTTAGTAATCGTTTTTATTTTCGCTGCAGTTGCTCTTTCAGTCTTTCTAATATTTTTCTTTCTCAATGATTATAACTTTTAAATAGAAAATGAAATATTACTGGCCAAGTGATCTGTGATCAACTTGTCTAACCTTTATGAACGTGAGTTGTATGCTGAAGTTAGGATCAAGATAGGTTGATGAACTATGTGTAAGCAATTGCAATATTTAATAGAGAGTTGGTGAATGTAGATATTGAGTCTGTTATTGAAGTTAAATAGTTACTGTCACTTGCCAAAGTAAGCCATTATTAGGACGTGCGATATGTTTACCGAAAAATGAGGTTAGTACTCATTTGTTTATCCATTTCCATGTGGCGTGGCAATTGTGGTGTTCGTTGTTTAGGATATATGGAGAGTGTTGTGTTTGTCCTTTGGGAAATGAGGAGTTGTTTTCTTACTGTTTCGAGCCTTTGGTTGACAGAAGGATTGAAATATGCTTTGGAGGGGTATTCTATTCAGTGCTTGCTCTCTTCCTTTCATCTTCTAAGGGATTTGTAATTTTCCCCTTTTTCTGTCTTGGATGATTTCTTATCCTCCTCTAAGTTTTCACTCTTTCTATTTTAATACTATCTAAATTTATCCGAAAAGGTAAACCATTTTCAATCCCAATGAATCTCTTGAAATAACTATTAGTATTACACAAACTGAAATATTCTTAGACACTGCCTGTCGCAAGCCTAGCTACGAAATAATAAAGACAGAATTATTTCAATCTTGTCTATTTTTTTTGGTTTGTGGTGAATGGATTGCCTAGATTTTAATGTTGCAGTGTAGTATTCATCTAATTATGCAAGGACAAATGAATTTGTTTCCTAAGTTCTTGTTGCGGGTTCTATTATTTTTATTTCTCTATAATAGCATTTGAAGCCCAATCTACTAATTTTTTTGACATGCAAACTTGATGTGATGTTGATTCTGATTGTTAGGGATGCAGAAGATCACATATCTTGGCTTCTTCAACATGGATGGCATGAGAAGGCTTTGGCAGCGGTTGAAGCTGGAAAGGGGCGGAGTGAGCTTATTGATGAGGTAGTTTTCTTAATTGAATTAGGTTGATATTACCCATTTTCCTGCTTGTTATACGGCATGATCTGAGAATCATCCAAGTGGAATATAGAAAAGGATTTCATGCTACCTACTTTTGATTTTATGGGACTTCAGTTTATACACATTTCAAAAATGCATAAATTATCTTTTGATTATGTAGAATGATTAAACCCACACATTGTGTTGTCAAAATTAAAAGTCCAAGAGAAATTTGAATTTGTAGTTACAATATCATATATAACTTAAATAAAACATATTATGTATTTTATTTTTTGATTGCAATCAAAAAGAGATGATCCCAAGCAAAGCATTGCAGCAAAGGTAAGGTATTGGCGTGGCATGCTATTTTATGGCTGGGATATAGGTGGGGGTGGGGGTGGGGGTGGGGGGTGGGGGTGGGGGTGGGGGGTGGGGGGAGGGGGTTACTGGATCTCTTTTTAGGGGGAAAATATACTTTCAAATTCTTATTATTTACTTAAACAAAGAGGGACTAAGGTGCTTTTTGATAAAACTGAATAAAAAATTATGAATGTATAAGAGAATGTGAATGAGTTGAATAGAGTAGAAGTTCTGAATACAGAATGAAATGGCCTGTCTAAAATATCTAAATACGTGTTTTTTCTTATTTTAACCTTATGAATTGTTATGAATAAATTTATTATGTAATTATAAATTAATGATGTTATCTAAGAAAAATTAAATATGAACTTTTGAACAATCTTTGATGGAGTATACTCTTAGTAATATAATTTTAAAAATAAAACACTAAAAAAATATATTAATAACATTCTATAGTCTATAAAATCAAAACAAAAGATTACAACAGCATTCATTTAATTGGTTATTGACCAATTTGTTAAAGAAAAGTAAAAAAATAATTTGTTTATTGAAGTGTCTATGAGGGTATGTAAGTAAAAATATCATTATTTTTTACTGATTCAACCATAATTTTTTTGATGAATCTTTATGATGAATTCAGAGTTTAAAAATTGTAAAACAAACCGTCTGAATGACTTATTCGGTTAGATTCAGGCTCATTCTTAAGTAAACAAACAACCCCTAAGTAATCCTGCAATATACGGACAGTTTTCTTAAATAGATAGCTAATATTTACATTTTGCTCTCATTGGATATGCCATTTTCTTGCATAGTACTAGCTAATGTTTGAATTTTGCTGATGATATCCATAGGTGGGTTCAACATATCTTGACCATTTAATTGTGGAAAGAAAATATGCGGAGGCCGCATCTTTATGTCCGAAATTGTTGCAAGGTTCAACTTCTGCTTGGGAGAGGTACTTGATACTAATTATTGAGATCCTTTCTAAATACATTTAAAAATTTTGAAGTGTGATGTGTCTCACAGATGGGTTTTCCACTTTGCTCATCTCCGACAACTTCCTGTTTTGGTTTCATATATACCAACAGAAAATCCAAGATTGCATGATACTGCCTATGAGGTCAATAATTATAAACTTAACCGTTCATTCAGTATTCTTACTTTTTCAAAATTTTTGAAACAAGACACCTTAGTTGTTTTTTGTTACGCTACAGGTTACTCTTGTAGCTCTGGCAACAAATCCAGCCTTCCATAAGGATCTCCTGTCAACTGTTAAATCTTGGCCAGCTGTAATATATTCTGCAGTGCCTGTTATCTCAGCTATAGAACCTCAGCTTAACACTTCATCCATGACTGATGCGCTCAAGGAGGTAAGGGTGAATGATAATTATGTTTGGACTTTGCTCATTATTACTTCTCTTTTGATTAAGTTACGTTACCATGTCAGGCATTGGCAGAGCTACATGTAATTGATGGACAATACGATAAAGCTTTTGCACTGTATGCTGATGTAAGTGCTCTACATTTACATTAGTTACTGAAAATACTTGCATAGTACAAAATGCATTCATAAAGATGCTATATAGTTCATATTGAATTGGTTGTTTTGTTTCATTATTTAATTATATTTCCCCCGACTCTTCAGCTGATGAAGCCAGACATATTTGACTTCATTGAAAAGCATAACTTGCATGATGCGATTCGTGAAAAGGTATTATTATACAATATTGGGTAATAATATGGGTCAAGCTATTCATTCAAAGTACTTTTACTTTTCTCTCTGCTAACTGGAGAAAAATAGTACAATTAATTTCAAGTAACATCCTTGCGTTATGTTTTAATAGACTAAAAAGGTAAATATACAAAAGATAACGTTAAAACTCTTTTTACTGTTTAAAGTTTATCTATTTTTTATTTAGTAATTGAATCTGCTTTTAGTTGCTCAGACATAGGATTGTGTGACCCTTCCATTTGTCACCTATGTACTTTGCAGGTTGTGCAACTGATGACGATAGATTGTAAACGAGCAGTTTCATTGTTGATACAGCACAGACACCAAATTACTCCATTTGAAGTTGTTTCACAACTTTTGGCAGCAAAGGACAATTGTGACTCCAGATACTTTTTGCATTTGTATCTGCATTCACTATTTGAAGTTAACCCTCATGCTGGAAGGGATTTCCACGATAGGCAGGTATGTATAAAGAGATTAATTGAAGCATGACATCACTTAAGTTTTCTGTTTTAAGTTAATGGGATAATATTAGAAAAGTATGGTATGAATATCTCACGACTTCGTGGAGATCATATTAGAAAAGTCTGGTATGAATATCTCAATATCACATAAACTTTGGGCTAAGATGAGGTGAGGAAAGAGCATAACTTAATGATTATCAAATAAGGCACCTATGACTTTACCATTGACCAATCTATTTATGCTTTTTATCTCATTAACCAATGCTACTATTAGTCTAAATTTCGACTCTTTTTCAGGATATTTTTTTTGTTTAAATTGTTAGATTTATCTATGCCTCAGGATCATAGATAATAGATTCTTGTGCTGTTGAAGCCTACTTATGTAATCTAAATCTGTGCAACTCAGTTCATTGGAAGATACTGAAACCTTGCATTTATCATTATCTTGTTCAGAGCTTTCAAATCTTGTAAGATATTGAAAATTTAATGACATCTGGTTCATTTAGTGTGAAACAGCCAGTTATCCTTTAAAATGTTTACTGCGAACCAATTTCTACTAAACAAAACTAAACCAGGCGGTTGAAAGTTGAAACGGTTGGATAGATCTGGGTATCACTATGAGTCACTTTTACCCTTAATCTAAAAAAATAATTTCTGTCAGTTTTACCATCCATACAGCAGTCAAAATCCATGATATTGAAAATTCTTAATTTTAAAGTTTTATAATTGATAGCATGTGATGCTTCAAGCACCCAATGATAGAATCATTGTGGGATTCAGCTTGTGATCTCTTAAGGATTTACCAAATCCTATAATAATAGCAAATAAAGAAAAAGAAAAGAAGTTGTCTCAGTTTGGCCCCTGTTGAAACAAGCTGTTAGGAGGGAGTGGACTGGGTACCAACCATATTTTGGGCATCATTGTACATAGTTTCCGCTGCTAGATATTAACTTGCAACCTCATGGTTCTTGGCCTAAGCTTTTTCCACCCTGAAGATGAGGTTATAATGTAAAATGAAAAGGAAAAGACAGGACTAGTGTACTTAATCTGTTTAAAGTTTAAAATGTCATTTACAGAGTACAAACTGATGGACTGCTTTGTGATTTACGCCACACTTCAGTTTCATGTAGAAATTTGTGTATGTACAGTGTTAGATATAGACAGGTCAGCTTTATCTAGTTGGTTGACTGAACTGTTCCGGCTGGTTGACCAAGTATCTGGATCTTGAAGTACTGCCAAAAACAGTTTGTTCAACTTCTACTAGAGCTTTGACATTATGCAATTCATAGTTTATGCTAACCAGGTCAACTTCTTTTGGTTTTAAATTTATGGTCATTGCTATAATTTTTTCTTTACTAGTTCAAGAGTTTGTTAGTCTTCTTTTTCCTTGCATATTTAGTGTCACTAAATGTTTCATAATACTTTTACTTAATTATTTATTTTAAAAAAGAATTCTGTAATCCTTTTACTTGGTAAACTTTCTACTTTACCTGTATTTAACAAACACACTCACACCCACACCCACATGCATGGATGGCATGGTTACCTCTTTGTTCATGCACTCATTGTCTAATAATTGTGTTAAAACATTCTTTGACTGTGATAGGTCGAGCTTTATGCGGAATACGATTCAAAGATGCTGCTTCCTTTTCTTCGTAGTAGTCAGCATTATATGCTTGAGAAGGTTTGCTCTCTGCATGGCCTGGGAAAATATGGTGTATTGATGATGTATTTTTTTGTTGACATTATTTTTCCTCAAAATTAATCTCAGGCATATGAAATTTGCATTAGCAGAAATATGTTGAGAGAGCAAGTTTTCATTCTTGGAAGAATGGGCAATTCCAAACAAGCCCTTGCAGTTATCATTAATAAATTAGGGGATATAGAAGAGGTATCTTTCATTTGTTCTTCAGGTTCTGTGTGATTTTATTGTTGTTGAAGTTTCATATAATTGAGAAATGCATATTGTATTGTCTAGGCAATAGAGTTTGTCAGTATGCAACATGATGATGAGCTTTGGGAAGAACTGATTAAGCAGTGTCTTCATAAACCTGAAATGGTACAGTGTATACTCATCTCACAAATAAAATGAATGTGGTAATATTATCTGTACATATGCCAATATTCTTTTTTGCACATCTTCATGCATGTTTTTCCTAATTGATAGGTAGGTGTCTTGTTGGAGCACACTGTTAGCATCCTTGATCCACTCTATATTGTAAATATGGTGCCCAATGGCTTGGAGATTCCTCGGTTAGTCTGACAATAACTTTTTTTGAGTTGTTTCTAATGGGTATTTTGCTCTATTGTCCCAGTTCACGTTCCTTCATCTGTTTCAAGTTTGAACTTTGGTTTCCTGTGAGGAAACACATAGTTAGATTTTACAATGTGCATGAAATAGATTTATGTTGTTTAAAACTGTGACTGATGTCGACCTGCGTTTTGGTGCAAATAGTTCCTTATATTACAGTTTAATTTATAAATTATCTGCTGCTCATTGAATTTGTGTGCTTGTTCTGTTTGAGATTAGTTTCCACTCGGTACATGGTTGATATATAAAATAATTACACCCACTTAGCTATATTGTTACCTAGAGCCTAGAGGTGATTCGTCAATCGATGTTCTTATCATTAGTACTAGTTAGCGATGTAGCTATGATGTCATTCCTTGTGTTTTTAAACATCAAAACTCAAATTCTTCATATTTTATGATGACCTACTTGTATAATGTCCTGATATGTTTTTCAGTATAAAAAAAATCTTATCTTTCTTCCATGTGTTGTCTACTTTTTGTGGTGTTGCATGAGCAAGTGATACTGTAATATCAGATGGTCCTCACCTGAAAAAATATTGCGTGGGAACTTTATATAGATTGGTCTCGCACTTTAATTGTTTGTGCGGAGCCCTCATTTCGCACTATCCGAAAGCTCTTAAACTTCATCTTTTTTATAAATATAAGTATATAACAAATTAATGTATTATTTATTTTGTTTTCTGCTTTTCTTTCAGTCCAAGGGATCGCCTGGTCAAAATTATAACAGACTACAGGACAGAAACTCCTCTTAGACATGGGTGTAATGATATACTTAAGGTACTCTCATAGTTATGATACTTACGTTGAATCCCCCACATCTCTAGCTCTCTCTCTCCCCTCCCTCACTAAAACCGAAAGAATAAAAAAGTAAAAAAGGAAAGAAGCAGACTCGCACAAATACGCAAGACCAACTACTAAGCTTAACTAGTCACTATTATTTGTTCCTTTCAGGCCGATTGTATCAACCTATTAATTAAATACTATGAAGAAGCAAGGCGTGCTATTTACTTGAGCAATGAAGAGGATGAAGTACGTGCTAAAAGGGATGACAATAGGGGGTCCCAATCAGCAGAGAGATCACTGAGCATGAAAACTACGGAGGTTAAGTCAAAAGCTAGAGCAGGTGGAA
Organism: Panax notoginseng; assembly: GCA_016801055.1. NCBI lineage: Eukaryota > Viridiplantae > Streptophyta > Magnoliopsida > Apiales > Araliaceae > Panax > Panax notoginseng. Next base: position 207,127,181 of record CM029018.1, on the reverse strand, counting down.
GGTGTTGCATGTGTTTCGACCCCTTCTCCATACAGAGTGTATCCATCATGGTATTCTATTGCTGTCATGCATATCACATGACTTGCCTTACGGATTCTGCCAATTCTGTTGGTAACAAAAAAAGGTCAGGGGCCACTTCCCAGGAGGCGGTATCATATTATGAATATGACAATGGTGATGCTGATGAAGATGAGGACGAGGATGACGGTACCTCTTCAGGTGGTGCTCCACAGATGAGATGTATCTTGTGCACCACAGCTGCAAGTTGAGTTTATCGGGTGCATGTGTTGCTGTGCTATATTTTTTCTGTGGTGCTTCAATGGGCAATTGCCCTTATAATTTCTGTATATTTATTGTTTCTTCCCTGGGTTGCTTAATTGAATTCCCTGGTGAAGTTTCTTGTAAAGTGTAGTCTATTTGGTATATCTGAAAGTGAGAAGCTGGACTTGCAGTTTTGAGTTTTAAAACTTAGGTGCGAGCTAGGAGGAAACTTGGCTGCTAGTGTTCCTTGGGCACATGCCAGTAATTCATCAAATCCTATTCATCATAAAAAACTTATCTAGCGCTTGTGTATGATTATCGTTGAGAAAATTTCGTATGCAGTGCAGGGCTATTGATATCGGGGCTCAATCTTAATTATACTCTTTTTGTATTTTCATCAAGAATCTTTCAACTAGGGTTTTGACTTTTCGTGATAACTACAGGACATCAAAGCTGTTCTTGGAAAGTTTGCAAGTAACATCATATTCTCGAATGGGCTACGTGACCCATATAGACATAGTGCTGGAGGGTAAGAATTAAGCTAAACTATTTGTCAACCTTCTCTATGCCTTGTAATATATATATCCTTACTATTTTGTAAAATCTAATAATTTATTATTTTTCGAGTAAAAGGTATTCGCCTTTTCCAATTATGAATTTTTGTATGAGAATGCTAGGTGATTAGATAAAAAAAATAATTATTTACTTAGACAAAAATCTAAAAAATATATGTATAAAGTTTTGTCTAGGTTAACTAGATAGTTTTCTGTCGGGAATTGTTAAATTCACACCATTTTTTGTTATTTATATAACAAAAGTGTCATTGTATATGTATAGCGACGGTAAAAACCGTCGCTATAGGATCTATAGTGACACTTTTGTTGTGAAAATAAAATTTTTTGTTGTGGATTTAACAATTTTCTTTTATGTCTAATTACCAAATATTTTCCTTTTCTTATTGTTACTTGTTAGCCAATGGGAATTAATATATATGCTAATTTCTAGTTTTATTTATTTATTTATTATTGTTATTGTTCTTTTTATGCTAAACTAGGAGCACATTAATGCTTGATCCTGAATGATTGGTACCTCACAAAGAAACGAAGAGATCAAGATCACAGAAGGATGGCTGGGTGGCACGCAGAACCGATCGTGCTAAAAGGAACGGGGACAATATTTTCTAAGAAGTAGCTGTATTAGGATTGATGCCTGGCAAGAAAAATGTAAAGAATTTGGACTTTACTATTAGCTAAAGAAGAAAATAAATAAATAAGATCGAGAGGGTACCACATAATTTCCAATTTTCTCCTTGATTCTGTACGTGATTGGTCACTATTTTTACGTACCTTGTTTCAACAAAAAGTTTTTTACCATCTTCTAAAGAATACATAAAATCAAGGGCCAACCTATACTACAGACCCTAAAAAATGTTCTCAATATATAATAAAGCCTGTTACATATAAGTTTAAAAAAATATAAATTCATATCGATTAATAATGAAAACTAATCTACTCAATATATTGCTAGCTTTAATGTTGACCTACTCTTGGAGCAGCCATAAAATACTCGGCAACATAAATTGGGGATCACATATCAATTAATTATCTTAATTTTGTTAACATAATATTAAGGATTTTAAATTTAATTTAAATCTTAAATATCTATCAAATACATTACGTTCTGACTATCATTACTGACCATCTTATAATACATGAAATTTAGGAACGATCCTACACTGGGGTCCCACTGCCCTAGAAATTTCTCAATAATAAGGATGTTACATGTAAGTTTACAAAAATATAATCAAGTACATAACCATTAATATTAATATTGATTAATTGAAAATATTAATTCTCATTACTAGTTTTAATGTTGACTCGGTCTTGAAGAGATTTATCCCTTCTAGAAGCAATACAATACTAGTACTTCTTAATAGATTAACATAAATAAACAGGGTATCACCAACCAATTTATCTTTGTTTTGTAATTAACATAATGTAAGGAATTTTAAATTTAATCAGAATTAATAGTATCATATTTGACTTAAATACACGTGCATGTGTGATCATTATCCATTACATTCTGGCTAGCATTTCTCACTGTTATGTTTGGCTAATTGTCTCAAATGCTTAATTAATAATGAGAATTAATTAATTAATTGTTTCCTATTCTTATTTCAAGGCTTTCTCATCAAAAAAAGAAAAGAAAAAAGAGTACACTTCTTTGTCCAAGTTTACTAGAATAATTAATTTTTTTTTAAAAAAAAAATTGATGTCCAAAATATGAGATTATAATTTAATTTTGATTGAAATAGTTTACATGCCTAGCTCATATAAATTGTTTAATGAAAAGTTTATGGAACTTGCCATGTGTACGTTAAAATAAGAGAGAAAAAAATAAATATATATGTTTATAATTTTATATATATAAATTGGAAACAACAATTTTTTTAACCAATACTTTAGTACTTAGTTTAGATAGAGTTCAATACATACTATTACTTAAAAAGTAGTAGTATAATAAATTAAATCAACAACATCAGCTTGAGAGAAATTAAAATATTTATGAGTTTTCAGCCAAGTCAACATCATAGGGTTAGGTTTATCCTATAACCTAGCAATTTCCGTAACTGTGTAACCTATTATATTGCCTACACAATGTTCCTTTTTGTTTCAACTGTAAGTTTAAGGGGATAATTCTAATTCTAAACATGCCGGCCAGTAATCAGCGCAACCATCTTCTTTTCTGGTCTCCGCGATCTCCTCTTAAAATATCAAGGAACTAGAAAAAAGTCTTCTTCCATGTTCTTAAATTTAATATTATTTTTAAATTATTATTTTCAATATCAAACCACCACAACTGAATTTTTAACTAATAATATATACTAAAAGTATATTTGAGAATATAAAATAATCTTTAAAAACCGTCATTTTATAAATGTATCTCTAATTTTAAAATAAAAAAAATATTACCCATCTATTTTTTAACAACTTTATTTTCATTGCACGATAAAAGAAACAAACAAGTCGTTGCACTGCAACCATAATTACAAATATTTATCCTTGGTGATTTATTCCGAATATAATTATAGTCTTATTTTAAACTAACTCTGTAAATTAAGGGAGAAAAGTGGTCAAATTTTCAATTAATCTCCTAATTCAAGTTAAATAATGTATTGATATTAACCCAAAAGAAAGTATATCACTTTTCGCTAAAGTTAAATAGAAGGTATCATGTCACTTTTTTGTCTACAATAAAAATGCTATTTTCACCAAAAAAAAAAAAATGAAGACTAATTTTAAAAAATGAATATTACACTCACATGGGATCTCACGTGAGGTGAGGGGAATAAGATCACATGCAATATAGAATTATTAAGTACACCACATATATATATTTTGGTAGGACTAGATCGACTAGTACAATATTTCCTTAAACCCGGCCTCTTTCAATTAAAAATGTTTGAATGGCTAATCTTTTCATGTATCTTCCTTACCTTCTTCCTCACAGTTTTTGCAGCTCCAGCCAAGCTCACTGTCCATCACCAAAACTTCCTTGGAGATCCCGAACGGGCCGGAAAACAGTCGTCGGAGTCAGTTTCAAAGGACTTTAAGACCTATTTTTACACCCAAACACTTGATCATTTCAACTATAATCCTAAAAGCTATGAAACTTTTAAACAAAGATATGTGATCAATTCAAAGTATTGGGGTGGTGCAGATTCAAGTGCTCCAATATTTGCTTATCTTGGTGAAGAATCACAACTGGATGGAGATTTAGCCGTCATTGGCTTTCTTTCAGATAATGCTCCTTCTTTCAAAGCTCTCCTCATCTATATAGAGGTACGTAATATTTAACCTGGCCTTTTAATTATTTATTTCCAAATAATAATATTTTTTTAAAAAAATAATTCATCGTGTTATATTCACAAGGCCAATGTTAATTTTGAGAATTAATACTTGATTTTAATTAATTTCAGCATCGATTCTATGGTAAATCCGTTCCGTTTGGAACACCAATGGAAGAAGCCATGAAACATGCGAATATTCGTGGTTATTTTAATTCAGCTCAAGCTATTGCAGATTATGCTGAAGTGCTTTTATACACTAAGAAAAGATTTTCTGCGCTTAATTCTCCCATTATTGTTGTTGGGGGATCATATGGAGGAAGTAAGTTCGTCATTAATCCCATAAAATTAATTATCCCGATAGCAAACTTTATTAAAAAAATTTATATTACGATTTTGTTGAGAAAAGATGTATTAATACCTATTTCTATTAATTTATAGACCGTCATCGAGTCTACTCGTGTGTGTGTGTGTGTGTATATATATATATATTTTCTTCCTTTCTAATATTTCTTTTTTGCAGTGCTTGCTTCATGGTTTAGGTTGAAATATCCCCACATTGCTATTGGCGCACTAGCCTCATCAGCACCAATTCTCTACTTCGATAATATTATTACTCAAGACAATGGATACTACTCTATTGTCAGCAAGGATTTCAAAGTAATTACGTATAAAAATAATTACCTTTTTTCAATTTTCATTTTTTTATAAAAAAATAATTAAGGCGTGATATGTGGATTATTATATATGGTTTATTAATTAATTGCAGGAAGCAAGTACCGGTTGTTACAATACTATAAAAAAATCTTGGTCAGAAATTGATAAAGTTGCAGCAATGCCTAATGGTTTATCAATCCTCAGCAAAAAATTTAATACTTGCGGGTAATTAATTAGCAGCCCACACAAACCTTTTCAACAACTAATTAAAATAAGACCTCAATTTTAACTATTTGATCTTTTTTTCTTCTTCTCAGAAAATTGAACAAATCCTCGGAACTCAATGACTACTTGGAAACAATTTATTCAGGGGCAGCTCAATATGACAGACCACCAGGCTATCCGGTCACTCAAGTCTGCGGTGGAATCAATGGAGCACCAAAAGGAAGTGATGTTCTTGGCCGGATTTATGCAGGTCTAGTTGCTTACAGGGGGAACAGATCATGCTATGATGTTAACGAATTTAATTCTCCGTCCGAAACAAATATAGGGTGGAGTTGGCAGGTATAAAATGAAGAAGAAACGCCATCCAACTAGTTTCTGATAAAAAAAACAGAGTTGAAACGAATATATATAATACAGTATAACTGTGTATGCACAAAATACAACCTACAAAGTAGAATTGCTAACTAGTTTTTTGTCTTGTGAATCCTGAAATATATCTATATCGTGAATTATTAAGCTTATCCTCGTAATTAATTTATTTTTCTGTTTAAATAAAGACGTTGCTCATAGTTAATTAATTTCTTGTACTAATTATTAGACTTGTAGCGAGATGGTGATGCCTATTGGCATTGGCAGTGACACTATGTTCCCAGAATCACCCTTTGAGCTAAAAAGCTTCACCAAGAACTGCCAAAGCAAGTATGGCGTCTCACCCCGGCCACATTGGATCACAACCTACTATGGAGGCCATGTATGTAATTTATTATATTATTAGTTTGTAAAATACTCAATTTGATCGAGCATTATTTTCTTTATTAATTAACTCTTATCATTGAAGATTCTAATAATATTGCTACTTGGGTGACACATTATACAGGATATAAAATTGGTTCTTCGAAGGTTTGCTAGCAATATTATTTTCTCCAATGGCCTAAGAGATCCTTATAGCAGCGCAGGGTACACGAAAATGACTGTTTAATTAATTATTTCCTTTTTTTTCTTTCTCCTCGCTCATAAAATATTTATAAAGTTATAAAATAAACTTTGCAATCCAAATCTTTTGGATTTGTCACCCTTTGTATTACTTTGGGTGATAATAATAAAATTTGTTTTGCTGATTAAAAAACATAAGCTTTGCTAACCTAGTTTATTTATTTGTTTTGTAATTATCACCAGGGTTTTGGAGAACATATCAGATAGTGTACTTTCCATTTACACAAAAAATGGTATGTGCTCAAATTAATTAATGAATCAACAATTACTGCATAAATATATAGTTTAATTACATTTAAATAAGAAAAAAGAAAAAAGGAAAAAAGAAAAAAGAAAAAGGAAAAAGGAAAATCCTCACTTATACTATTTAATTAATTTAATCAATTTATTTGCATGCAGGATCCCATTGCTTGGATATACTTCGGGCAAGGCAAGATGATCCCGGATGGTTGGTCATGCAGCGAAAGAAAGAGATTGAAGTAATCCATGGATGGCTCAAGAAATACTATGATGATTTATATACAGTCAAATGATATATATATATATATATATATATATATATATATATATATGTGTGTGTGTGTGTGTGTGTGTGTGTGTGTGTGTGTGTGTGTGTAATGTTAGATGACTTGTCAAAAGGAATAACGATTGTTAATATTTTTCTTAAAGAAAGATTATTAATCAAATCATAATGAAATTTTGTGGGATTGACTCATATTTTTACGGATTCAACTAATGTCATTACGACATGGTAAGGTGCAATTAGACTTGAAGATTTATTAATAGTCCACTGATATTGGGTTTTAATAATATATTGAGTCTTATGAGTTTGAACACATGTTATAGCGTGCAATTAGGATTTTTTAGTTATTATAAAATATTATTTGGTGTGTGGATTATTGTAGAGCATGTGAGATATCTTATAAATACATCAAACAAGTATGACTAGCCAAATTGGTGAAACTAAATATATGGTTCTTATTTTTTTATTTTTCATATATATATATATATATATATATATATATATATATATATATGTGTGTGTGTGTGTGTGTGTGTGTGTGTTATTATTTGTTCTTAAATTCTAACAAATTCCAAAGTACAACCTCAAACTCTTTTCTTGATTAATTAAGGTATCATAATAGGAACACATAAATATAGATTAATACCTTGAACTTTTAATGTTTTTTCACTTTGAAAATTGTCTTCTCAATTTTTTTAATTAGGGGATTAAACTTTTAAATTTTTTCCACTTTGGAGATTGTCTTCTTAATTTTTTCAATTATGAGATTAAACATTTAAATTTTTTTCACTTTGGGGATTGTCTTCTCAATTTTTTCCATTCGATGATTAAACTTTTAAATTTTTTTGATTACGTCTAAATTGATAGTGTCACATCAAAAAATTAAAAACATGACAGCGATACGTAACTAAAAAATACTTATGTGTAATATTGAGTCTCATTTTAATATTTATTTAATTAATTTTTTATACCAAAAATGATAAATATAAGACTTATTAATTTTACTTTTTGTCCCCAACATCAAGCAAAATAAAACTTCCGAGATTTCAATATTTTTTTTCCTTTTTCCTTTTTCCTTTTTGGGCCTAATTAATTTAATTATTTCTTTTTTCCAAAACTCACAAGCATAGCGTACAGCTAGATTGTTGGGAGCAAAGAAATTAAATGTGGCAATATCTTTTGAAAGTGGAATTATGGAGGGTGGATATATTTGCTTTCCAATTAAGATAGGGGCCAGGCCATGCACGCCTTAGCTCAACCTCTTTTTCTTCATGTGTAAAAGACAAGTAACCGGAGAGGATATATATATATATATATATATACAAGTAATTGTCACCAACCGAAAAATATATATATGCATGTCCATGTGATGTACTACTTATGCATTCTTGCTGGTGGCCAATTGTATAGCATCTCCATCTTTTACTTTTTATTTTTTTCCTCCAAAACTAATTTAGCTTATCCACCTCCAAATTAATTGGATCTCATAAAAATAATTCTCTAAGGTTTATTGGTCATAAACTTAAGCTTATTTTGATGTTACTTTCTCAGTACGTATTAATCTGTCGATCTATAGATGAACAAGAAAGCATATATAATTTTTTTATATCTAATAAAAATTTAAGAAGGATAATATTTAAATGTTCAAAATAAATAAATAAATAAATATAGAGCAGAGCAGTATAATCTCTATATATGTATGTGTGTAGGTGGGGTGGTGCAGTCTTGTACTCAAGAAGGTAGCTAGGCAGGCAGGCAGCCACTTAATTACAAGCGACATTGAGTTGCTTCTACGTTTCAAAGTCTACGCCTTGTTCTTCCCAGTTCCCATACACAACACACGCATGGGGAAGAAGCTGGACCACTGCCCATATCAACTTAATTTTCTAAATTATGCATGCATGCATGCTCCAAAATATAATATATTCATGTGTAACTTCCAATTGTATGTTTTAAATTAAATGCATGCATGCTTTAAAGTGTTCTATTTGTTATTATAATAAAGGTAACACTACTAAGTTAGCTAACTTATTGTTTTTGGTGGTAAATATAGAATACGTTCTTCTAAACTGTTTGAAAATTTTGGAAATGTAACTTTTTTTTTTGTTAACAAATAGAGTATAAATAAACCTAATGGAATATTATATCAGTCACAAAAAAAGGGAATGCACATACAAATTAATCTTAACATGTTAAAGAAAAAGGGTGGAAATGTAACTTTTTTTTGTTAACAAATAGAGTATACATCACATGAATAGTGGATATACATCTTTAGTATTATTCACTCCAACCAAAAAATTCATATGAATTAATCCTCGTATATATTCTGAAATTTTTTAATCGAATTATGATTACAGCATATATATCGGATATTTAAGAATTAAGAAGAGTCTTATTTTAATTTATTCTATATTATCGCTGTTAACGCCAAGATTTTTGATGACGTCCCAATCACGTAAGACGCCCTAATCCTGCACAGAAAACACGATCAACACCAAAAGCTTGACGGCTGGACCGTCGGGGGATAGCTCCGGCGTGAGAGTCAATACAGGTGTTCAAGGTTTAACAATGGAAGGTGTAAAAATGTCTAGTGTGTTGAGCTAGGTAGAAAGTGTATGCGTACCTTTTGTTAGGAGACCCCCTTGCTAGGTTATACTCTCATGCTCGGTTTTTTGTGCCACCAACCATGATCTGACACCCCCTCTCAGTCACCCCTTGTCCCAGCCGACTGCATGCAGGTTATCACCTTTTTTCCACTGTTCCTGCCGTCGGCCGGATAAGATCCCATCCACATTAATGATCTGCAGGCGCTTGGTCAACTGCCCTCCTCCCCTCATCATTACCAGTCAAAGTCTTAGATATTAAAAGATCTTATGGGCCGGCCACTTGACCCAGCCCATTATTAACGGGATACAATAAAGGCAATATAAATGTTAGGCCCAATGACTATAAGACTTAGTGATAAAGGTCCACTAGGCTAATTAAACGGATGGACCCAATTAGTCAGGCCCAATGAAAGAAATATCAGGCCCCAACATTGCCCCCTAGTCTTTTTATTAAACAGGATGTTTAGTGGAAGACTGACTGCAAATAGCGCGAGTCCACAGGACGAAAGGGCCCACTGGGCGCCAGCCTACCTTGGATAACCCACCAAAGCCAAAATCAGACGTTACCCTTTCCTCTCCCTCATCATTATTCCCAATTAATGCGCCGCCCTCGGCTCTCGTGCAAATTTTGAAAAAATCACTTGCTATAAAAGCCGCTGCCCATTCTCCTTGGAGGGTTCCCTGCCATTTCGAATTCATAAGAGCTTAATACCTTCTCCTCTTCAAATTTCTTCCTTTTCTCTGCAAATTCCCAACAATGGCATCTCAGAACCCCGATACCAGTTCTCCCCTTCGTGTCGCCCCCATCTCCACCGTGACCCCTCACCCCAATCCTGACAAAGAGGTCCCGGGCTCAAACCCCCAAATCAATGCCGCGAGTAAGGAAGCTCCGTCCATGGAACCACTCCCCAACCCATCTGATTTTTTCCAGAACGAGGAAGACTTTCCTCATGCCAACACCCCTTCCACTGTCAATGAAACCGAGCTCTGCAACATCAGAGCTCGCTATCAGATCCCGGATACCCACAGGGTACGGATAGCGGCTCCTCACGAAAGGATGTATCAGCGTCCCGATGGCTGGATCGCCGTTCCGGCAACCTTTCTGGAGAAGGGGGTGAGGTTCCCTCTTCACGCCTTTTTGATCACCCTCTTAGGGTTTGTTGGAGTGGGGTTCGCCCAACTGGTGCCGAACTCGTACATCCACATACTGGCTTATATAGCCTTCTGCTACGAGATAGGAGTTCCTCCTGCTGTGGATTCCTTCTTCACCCTCTTCTCTGTGGGGAAATCACGGGAGAAAGGCTTCAAGGTGCTAAGTAAGATAGCCCCCAAGCCCAATGCCAGGATCGAGAAGCGGTCTCTAATGGACACTCCTTCGAGCAACCGAGGATGGCATAACAAATGGTTCTTCGTCAACGGGCCCGAAATCTCTTCTATTCCTGACTGGACCACTTCTGATCGCGTCTCTGCAGACTTCGGAGACATATCCGAGGAGCGCATAAGAGAAATGACGCGCATCATAGAGAAGATACCCCTGAAGGAGTGGAGCTTCGGCCTCTTGGGCAAACAAGCCTGGTTGTACGACCACAAGTTGTCTCTTATCAAGCCGACTTCGACCGATCGGAGGGACTTGGATAGGTACCTTTCTGGCAAGCCTTCATCCCCTTCCACTGAAGTTCCCCAAGAAGAACTTCCGGCCTCGGAGGCCCAGGATGCAGAGGTCTCCCGTGGATCAGAACCTGTTGAGGAGCCCAGCCGACCTCGACAGAAGAAGAGGGCGGTTCAGAAAGTCCGGTCAAATCCTCAAGGAACTCAATCAACTTCTACAGCGAGTCTGATTGACTTGCCCGCGACCGAGCGAATGTAGGCTCTACGGATAAAGAAAAGGAGGACTCACGTGACTCCTCTGTCTGCCGATGAGCTTCGAGTTCCTCGTTCTGCCGCGGTTGAGCCTCCCCCCGTCATCCCTGTGGAGATCCACGTTTCAGAAGATGAGCTCGAAAACTTGAATGAGTCTCCTCTTCTGTCTCGTAAAAGGAAGCAGTCCTCCGAGGATCAACCAGCACCGCCTCCTGAACCATCAGTGCCTTCTCCGCCGAGACCCTCTTCCTCTACCTTCCGGCGAGAAGCTGCGTCTTCCCCCACTGTATGGCCTGATTTTAACGAGAACTTTCCTTTTCAGCTGTTCGACTCCGTGCGCTGTGGGGAACTTAATCTTGAAATGGGGTATGGAAGTCACGGCTTGGAGAGCCGTCAGGGTAGGTCTTCCCAGTATAGCGTTGTAAGCCGAATCTACATGCACAACATAGAATTTACACATTATTTCCGCCTGCTGAGGGGCTGTGCCGAAGACCACTGGGAGTTCGATAGTGCCTGCAACTTTGACCGGATCGTTGCTGAAACCATATAGAGGAGCCTCCTGCCCAACTTCCATCTTTCGCCCTTCAAGATGCATTCTTTGATATGCGTGGGCGTACAGAATATCCACTGAAGACCCGTTATCTATCATCATACGCTTCATGTCTACCGAGCCCACTTGCGCGGTGATCACTAATGCTCCTTCATGTGGATCAATGGGCTCCAAAGGATAGTCCGTGTCTGTAAAAGATATAATAGTTCCGGGAAATGGTCTATCCACCTTTGGAGAGGCACCTGATATGGACATAACCGAATCCAGATACCCCCTTCTCTTTCTTCCTACCAATTTCCCCGACGTTCCCCCTGTTATTACGTCGATGACATGCCTTGGTGGCGGGTTCGGGACGGGCTGCACAGGAGGATCTGTTGGAACTGACTGAACGGTGCGGTCGGCACCTTGGTGACTCTTTTCGGCCACATATTGGACTAACAAACCGCTCTGGATCTTTCTTTCCACAAAATCCTTAAGATTACAACACTCATTGGTGCCATGGCCTGCGGCTTGATGATAGTTACAATATTTTCGAGGGTTGCCCTGCCCGGTCCTATAGTTGTCCCTCGGTGGCTCAAAGAACGGCTGGTTCCGGATTTGGTCTAGAATCACCGATCTGTCCGTGTTCAGTTTGGTATAAACCTTATTCACCTTCGGGGTCGAAGCGGGCGGACGAGCATCTCCTTGTCGCCACGAGTTGTTGAACTTCTTGGAACGACTCTCCGATCTATCACTGTACCCCCCAGTCTTCTTCGGATCATCCCTGGTTCTAGGGGCATCTGCCTCCTTCATCTGTTCCGTAGAGGAACGCTTCAAGCTACTCATAGCCTCTTCCACAACGATATAACCTTCTGCCTTGTCAAATGCCTCGGCCAGGCTTTTCGGGTGATTGAACATCAACTTTTTCACCAGCTTCTCCGACTTTACTAGGTCCAGACCGTTCTGAAACAAACCCACGGCTTGGAGATCGTTCAAATCAGACACCTGGCCAACGGCTTCTCGGAACCTCTTCACATACTGACCCAAAGACTCATCGGTGTACTGCCTGACCTGTGCCAAAGAGCCCGTGGGCTTCCCTCTCCTTCGGTTACTCCCAAAACGAGCATGGAACTTGTCGCAGAGTTCGGACCATGAGGAAATTGAATCTGCCGGTAAATTTCCCATCCACTGCCTCGCGTCCTTTCTCAACGTCGTAACAAACATATGGCACTTAGCAGCGTCAGCGAAATCGTAGTAGTCCATCAACCGGTCAAATGCTTGGCTGTGGTCGTAAGGATCTCCCGAACCGTCGTAACTTTCCAAGTGAGGCAACTTCTTAGAGGTGTCCGCCTTCTCCTTAAGAATGTCCGAGGAAAACGGGGATGCTTTCTTTCCCGGAGTATTCTTCACCTGCTGGACCTCGGCCAACTGCTTCTGGAGTGCCTTCAGTTCTTTTACGAGTTATTCTACTCCTTCCGGCTGCGACGACACTCCCTTCTCCGACGACTCTCTCTTTCTCGGAGTAGGTCGGTCGTTGATCATAATACCCCCAATCTCCGAAGGACTTTCGCGACGACGGTTTTCTGAGCGAAGTACCCGACTTTCGGGTGTACGGCCCCCGGATCTGCTTCGCCTCTGGGTCCGACGACTGTGGTGGGAGTGTGTGATAATGAGTGCCCTCTCCATGCTCTCTGGAGTTCGTTCTCTGGATCGGCCTTTCCTACCACTTCGAGTCTGTCCTGCAGGGACATCACGACGGAATGCCTCCTTCGATCTTCGAGGAGTAGGGCTCCTCGATCTTTCTCTCTCCCGATGTTGGCTTTGAAACCCACGTTCTGACTGAACCGGCTCCTTCCCGCTGCGATGCACACGCCTTTCAGACTGGACGTAACTCGATGCTTCATCCCTCAACTCCTCCATCCGGGACATCTGCTCGGCTATATCCTGCCTCTGCTTCATGAGTGACTCCATGGCCCTATCGGCCTCTTCCGCCATCTTAGCCAATCGGGAGGTCTTCTCGTCGTGGTCTAGCTGTTTCCGGCCGCGGCCGGATTCCTTATCTGTCGTGAAGATTAACTTTCTCTTAGCTTTGCCCACGGCTCTTGGACGAGAGTCTCCATGTGACCGCTTAGAGGCTGTGCTAGCATGAGCACTTAGTGTGGGCCTCAAACGATCTCTAACAGAAACTCGTGGCGGTGAGTCACCAACAGTCATCGGTTGTCCTTCAGGCGTGTCTGCTCTGCTCTTCCCCATCCTGAGAGCGTGGAACAAATAAATGTTTGTGATTGAAAGCTCTGAAACACTAGAACAGCCCTCCTTCTAGCGCCAATGTTAACGCCAAGATCTTTGATGACGTCCCAATCACGTAAGACGCCCTAATCCTGCACAGAAAACACGATCAACACCAAAAGCTTGACGGCTGGACCGTCGGGGGATAGCTCCGGCGTGAGAGTCAATACAGGTGTTCAAGGTTTAACAATGGAAGGTGTAAAAATGTCTAGTGTGTTGAGCTAGGTAGAAAGTGTATGCGTACCTTTTGTTAGGAGACCCCCTTGCTAGGTTATACTCTCATGCTCGGTTTTTTGTGCCACCAACCATGATCTGACACCCCCTCTCAGTCACCCCTTGTCCCAGCCGACTGCATGCAGGTTATCACCTTTTTTCCACTGTTCCTGCCGTCGGCCGGATAAGATCCCATCCACATTAATGATCTGCAGGCGCTTGGTCAACTGCCCTCCTCCCCTCATCATTACCAGTCAAAGTCTTAGATATTAAAAGATCTTATGGACCGGCCACTTGACCCAGCCCATTATTAACGGGATACAATAAAGGCAATATAAATGTTAGGCCCAATGACTATAAGACTTAGTGATAAAGGTCCACTAGGCTAATTAAACGGATGGGCCCAATTAGTCAGGCCCAATGAAAGAAATATCAGGCCCCAACAATCGCACATACTTTTACATTAATCGCAATTCAACTTAATTAAATATTTATCCACATGTATATTATTTTTCAATAGACTAAAATTCAAATAAAGGGAAAGATTATGATTATGATTATGAGAGTTGATATATACATCTTCTTAATATTACTCATTTGGTATGTACTACACCAGCCAAAGATTCCATAGTGACTCAAAATAAAAGAAAGGGAAAGATAGTGTTTATACGGAACTCGATTATTAGTTTGTGTTAGTTTGGCCATCTCTTTCAGTTTGTGTTAGTTTGGCCATCTCTTTCAGTTGACCACCCTGTATATATATATATATATATATATATATATATATATATATATATATATATATATATATATATATATAATAAGCCAAAATTTGGTCTTTTAGTTTTGATCTTCTGCATGTTTGCATAGGCTTTAATTATATCATGAGGTTTAGGTAATTCATTTTGCTCTATTACTCTCCTTATTTTAGTTTAAAGAAATTAATGTTTCTACTTCATGAAAAATTTGATTTTAGAATAATCAATAGTAAGTTAATTTGTAGAACTTCAAAAAATATGTTATAATAATCATTTATAAAATGAAAATAATACTATTTTAGTAAAATGGTGCTTCGCACAAGATACTTAGCTACTTAGATTAATTAATAGACATAAAACTATGTAGCACACTCAAAATATTCTCTCCCGTATAAATATTCAAAAAAATAATTTCTAGCAGTAAGTTGAAATGATATAAATTTTGTAATAAATGTCTTTTTTAAGTGTAAATATGTTTAATTAAGTTTGTCTATAAATTCGGGCTATAAATTATATTATAAAGAGGTGTGTGGTGAATTCAAACCCATCCTTGGTAAAATATGTGAAATAATGAATAGAAAAATTAGACTTAATCATTTTTATTGAATATTATCTCTTAGAATCAAAATTTGTAATATACTTGTTGTATTAGAATCTAAAATATTATCATTGTATTATATAATTTTAATTGTATTTAAATAGTTTGGGTTGCACTGAACTTGGTTCAGTTAAGTTATGTAGATTGAATAGTTCTATTTTAGGGCCTAAAATTCAATCCAACCCAAATTTATGTGCTTGTTTTCTTGACGCAGCCCAATATTTGGAGGGTTATGTCGACAGATTTAGTTAGAAAAATACAGAAAATAGAAATACTAAACATATTAATTATTTCTAGTTAGAACATACTTTTTTTCGTTGACAATTAATATAATTATTCTTTTTAGATGAGTTATTGTGTACTTACACATAAAAATCAAACTTGATACCTAAAATAAAAGGGTCTCAATCTCAATTATATGGCACATGATTATTTCTATTTTTCGAAGGACGATTAAAGATTTAAAGGCCACAATGTCTCGGTTTTTGTTATTAAACTAAGATCTCATCTACTTTAGGACATAATTATTAATTTTATTAAACAGATATATCCTTAGTTCATCAATAATAACTATATATAATAAGTCAAGAGGCTAATTAATTTTCGATTGAATTACATTAATTTGGTTGATCAAATTGACTCAAATGGGTTAACTCAAATTAAGTTACTAAATTATTATTCATTGGACTTGTATTAATAAATTATTCATTGAATTTTTCACTGCCTCTCTCACTATCGTATTTTTTCTCTTTTTTCTCTTTTTTATTATGTAACAAGCCCCAAAAGTCTATCATAATTTCAACTTCATAAATATACACTACAAAAAAATAGGTCATTGCCGACGGACCTTGCAGTCGCCTTTTCCATCGTCTCCCCTGGCTCCCGTCGCTCGCCGTCCGTAATAGTGTCATTACCGACGGGGTCATTGCCGACGGCTACCCGTCAGCAATGAGGTATTGGCGACAGCGTTGGCGACGAATAAACCGTCAATAATGTTTTTCCCAGAAAATTAAAAAGCAGTCATTGCCGACGGCATAGCCGTCGCCAATGACCCTCACCCCCGTCGCCAATGAGTTTTTTAGAAAAAAAAATTGCAAAATACCTCTGTTCATTTACATATATATAATTATATCTGTTATAAACTAAAGAAAAATTATAAAGAATTCTTCACGAATGCATATCAATAACAATAATAGATTTTGTTATATCAACCATCAAATATGTAAACAACGTAATGACTTGTAGCTAGATAAAAGTCGTACAATATAAAATACAAAATGTAATCATAAACAATCAATATAGTTAGATACATATACCATCAACCTAAGTAGATTCTAAACTCTAGTCTGTACAACTCAAAAGTTATATAAATATACATATATACTACAACCCAAGATCAGGAATGTCTGTATCACCATCGTCGTCGGTCCCATCGCTGGTCCCACCGCCGGTCCCACCTCCGGTCTGACTGCCGGTCTCACCCTCAATAGTCTCATCAGCATCAGCCCGGCGGTCATCACCATCTCCACCACGGGCATCGCCTGTGCCGCAGCCTCCACCCGCCGAAGTCTCATCAACAAGACTCTATAATATTAAAATATTAATAACGAATTCGAAAATAGAGCATATTTAAATTAGTTTTGTTTGTGTTCTTTAAGTGTTGGCGAGTTTTACAAACTGGACGATAACTCAGATTTCGTATGTTAGAATCGAGTCCCGTAAGTTGTAACGCGTGTCTAATAACTACGCGGTGCTATGTGTGTGTTTGAGTGTTATTCGAACGGCCAATGCGGGGTTTGAACTCTTTTTCGGCTTTTTGCCTAAGTGTTGGCGAGTTTTGCAAACTGGGCGATAACTCGGATTCCGTATGTCGGAATCGAGTCCCTTAAGTTCTAACGTGTGTCTAATACCTACGCGGTGATATGTGGGTATTTGCGTGTCATAACATTACAATTACAAATTACAATTATAAATTACATAATTTAAATAAAGAAATACAGAATTTAATTATTTTTACATGTCGAATATGTGGTGGGAAGATGTTGGCCAAGCACTCTTGTGAGAGGTGTATTGGGTAGCATGTGATGATGAGAATGTATGGTGAATGGTGTATGGTGTAAGGAGTAAGGTGAATTTCGGGGAAAAAATTCTTAGAAGAAGGGGTGAATGTGACAACCCGGGAATTTGGAAAATTTTAAAATTTTAATTAATTGATTTAAGGTTCAAAATTAGAACCTAGACAGAAAATTAGTGTATGCGTTTGATATTTTTAAGATAGAATTATGAGGATTTCAAAATTCTGTGAAGGATTTAGGTGAATTATTCAAGATTAAGTGAATACGTGAATATATTCTGTGGATATGGTATGACATGTGTACATGATGTGGTTAAGTGTCAAGCGTTGACCAGATAATAAATATCTGTGAAAACCCTAATTAAATATTAAGAACGTCAACATTCGGTTAGAAAATCCTAGCGTTTAACAAGAAACCCTAGAAATCGATTCTGAAAAACCTAATTTCAGTTTCGGGAATTCGAAATCCTAATTCGATGTATGGAACCCTAATCTGGGAACTTAAATAATTATTATATTGCTTAAGTGCTAATAATTATAATATTAATTAGGGTAAAGCTTAATTAATTAGCAAATCCTAATTTCCCTAATTTATGGATTGAAACCCTAATTTATAATTAGGGAAAACCTAAGTGTTAATTTAGTAATTTTAATGTTAATTAGGAAATATTAATCCTAATTTTCAAGTTATGATTAATTAGAAAACCCTAATCTAATTAGGAAATCTAATTTCTAATTTTAGAAAAATATTTTTCTATTAGAAACCCTAATTCATGGTTTATAAACCCTAATGACAGATTTTGACCCTAATTGCTTAATTAGCAATTTTAATTAGGAAATACTAATCCTGATTAGAAGGATTTAAGTTATGATTATGAAATTTTAATATAATTAGAAAATTCTAATTATAATTTAGAAATATTAATTTTCTATTTTGAAAACCGAAATTCGAAAATCTTAAAAATTAAAATTGCAAAGTTAAGGTTTAAACCCTAAACCCTAAGGGTTTAAACCTTAAACCCTAATTAGCTCAAACTCTAAACCCTAAGGGTTGCAACAAATGACAAATCTAGAAATAAAAATGCTATAGAAATGACTATTTTGCCCTTTGTCACATTCTTTAATTGTTAGCTTGTAAATCTTGCAATGATTTTAAGTTGGTGAACTACCCTAGCCCTAGCCCTAGCCCTAGCCATGTGTCCAAAATCAGCCACATTTGCCAACTAGATACATTGAATCAAGTAGAGCAAAGATTTAAAGTAAAGAAAATCCTACTTTACTTCTCATTATTGCCAAGCCACTCTCTGTCATCCATTTCGAAAATCTAGAGTGAGAGAGAGAGAAAAGTTAAGCTATGTTAGCCTCTTATCAAGCCATGAACAGTAATCAAAAGTCAGAAATAGAAGATCAAGCCTCAAAGGTATAAGAATCTTAAAATTTCTAAATCATAAGATCTTACGTTGTTTGATGTTAGTTGTTGTTTAAAGTTGGGTATTAGGATGTCTTTGAGTGATCTGGGTTGATAGATCATGGATCTATAACATTTAGATGCACGAAATCATGTTTTTTTGAAATTGACTTTGAACCTTCATGAGTCGTCTGACAGTCAAATGTCAGGTCTCCTAGATCTGTCTCTGTTAATGGTTTATGTGTTTTAAGAGTTTGTACTTGTTGTTTGTTATAAGGTCTTGGATCTGGAACTTGAATCAAGTCCAGATCACGTGTAGATCGAGAGTTATTGTTGGTCAAACAGCGTTGACCGGTAACGAAATTTGGTTTCTGGGCAAACCCAGAATTTTCAGAACGACTGACAGCGTTTTTGCAGGGTCTTGATCTTTCAGTATGTTCATGTTTTGGCCAAGTTATTGTGTTGTTGTTATAGCCTGACATGAAGACTTCATGCTAAAGGCTTTAGACCACCCAGTTCTTGAACAGAATAGTAGATAATCATGGTCAAACCACCATTGACCAACTCCCCGGAAGGAGATTCTGGGTAACCCAGAATCTTCAAGACCGTTTCCTGACCTTTACTTTGATCAGCGTTGATCTGTTTGGTGCGATGTTTTTATGATGATATGTTGTTATAGACATGTAGTCTGACATTTCTTCTACACGATAAAACCATTAGATCACACAACAAGTCCTAGACTGAAAGTTACTAGGATTTAAAAGTAGTCACTTGGACTGTTCTTCATTTCTGGAAAACCCAAAAATGAAGAACATCTTCTGACAATAATTTCTGGAGCCCAGATCTAGCTGATATGTTGTAGAATGATCATGAACTTAGTATGTAGTTGTAGTATTGCACGTATACTACAACATTAACACATTTACAAGCCCAGATATCATCAGGAACTTAGATCTAATTACAGTCAAACATGGTACCCTGGTAGCTGACTTTGAAGATCTGGGCTTGGCCCAAGAACACCTATAGCGACGGGTCTGTCGCTATAGGGCCCTTTAGCAACGGTTTCTATTTAATTTATTTTTTGATTTTCTGAAAATTAATTAAAAATAGAAAAAAATAGATTTTTATTATTAAAAATACAAAATAAATTCTGAAAAATTATTTTAAAGTCTGAAAAATAGTTTTTAATTATTTTGAGTATATTTCATAAATATTTAATATTTTTGGAATATAAATGATATTTAATTTATTTAATTATTATATTAAATAAATTATTTAAAAATAGTTTTAATTCATGATAAATCATGAAAAATAATATTATGGTATAAGAAAATATTTAAAGATATTTTCAGCGACTTTTAATATTTTGTGATGAAATTCATTAATTAATTAATGTTAATGATAATTAGTTTATTTAATAAACATATTAAATAAATTAAGGAAAAATAGAATTAATATTTTATAAATCATATAAAAATGATTTAAGTGTTAGAAAAATATTTTAAGTTATAAAATATAATTTTTGATATTTTTTCATGAAAATATTAATATTTTAATATTAAAAGCAAATATCGGATAATGAATTTAATTGTTTAAAAATCATATAAATATGATTTTAAGGTATTAAAAAATACTTTGTGATATTATAAATATATTATAATATTATGACATGTATTTTATTAATATTTGATAATAAATAAATATTAATGATAAAAAAATTATGTGGTATTTAATTTATTTAAATACGTGTTTAATGATTAAAAATTTATGATAAATGGTAATAATTATTTAAAAATTATTACGAGCTTACGAAAAATATTTCGACTGTTATTAAAATTATCTGAATTAATTGTTAAGTGTTTAGGCAGAGTTTAATTGAACTTAGACTCGATAAAAGTTCGACTAGACCGTCGGGACGTTCGAATTTTGTCAGAATCAAGATAGACTGTAATAGTTTGACTTGATACCGAGTCTTATATGTGTTATAGACTGATAGGGTTATGTGTTTTGTGTTTAGGTTATTCTATGTTTATATATATAGTAGTATTATATTGTGATGATATTATTCTAAAACACGGATGGCCTCCTCTCGTACTATACCCATGAGGTCGTCAACGGCGGCTGTAGGATCTATAGAGCCATGGACAACCTCCTGAGCTAGCTGGTAGATCCGCTCGCGTGATGGTGCGCCTGACTGCACAACACCGCTCGCCATGCACCCCTCTATGATCCGCAGAAAGAAGTCGTCGGATAATGAAGGGTCGACACCCGATCCACTCGCACCACAACCTCCAGTGGGTGGGCGCCGCCGAGATCTCGCGGCAGGGACTAGGGTATAAGCTGGGACATGGGGAATGCCCACAACTCTACCCTTTTTCGGTCCCCCTGTAGCCTGCAGCCAGTCCCCTATCTCCTCATCGGCACGCGTAGACTCGTCTACTGGAGTGTCACCTCTCTGGCTGCTCCAGGCCACTACAAGATCCTCGAATCGTCGTTGGAAAAAAAATACATTAGTAGATGATACGCAAAGAATAAAATGAAATAATACAAAATAATATCCGAATTTTAAATACATACTAAATAAGATAATTACATAACTTACAACAATGTGTTCTGCCTCAGGTGAGATATAACCACCGTCACCTTTCTTTTGGTGGGTGTGCCACCAAAACTCCAAGCGGGAGGGTGCATGCTTTAAACTCACCTCGAGTCTCTCCCGGTACAGGTCATATGTAAGACCCCGACTTTTATGAATAAAGAATAATTTTCTCGAATTATATTTTTGAATATTATGGTGTTGATTTGATATAATGTTATAGTTGTGGGTAATATTTACAAATTTTGCAAAGTAAGCAAGTGGTTATATAATATTCGATTGGTCGGGGAATATTCTTTTTGTAAGACCCCGAATTTTATGAAATAAAAGTATTCAATTTTTCTTATAATTACAATTCAGTAAATGGTTAAATTGATAAAAAGTTAAAGTTATGAGTGAAATGTAAAAATTTTTCAAAATACACAAGTGGTTATAAAATAATCATTGTTGTCGGGAAATATTCGTTTGGTCGTGGAATATTCTTTCTGTCGGGGAATATTCGTACGACGGCGCAGCTATTTGTGGGCCCCATAACAGAATAACTGTCGGATGAAGAAAACGACAAATTTAAGTTTTTACAAATAATGGCGTAGTTGTTACCGTTAACACTGTTGGAATACCTGGTGGTTAAAATACAGTAATACGCGTTATTGCACAGTAGCACACGGTATTGCATAGTATTTTTGAAATTATTGATTCTTACGTAAGAAGGCACTACTCAATAATTGTTACAGTAATTACTGTTCAATATTTTATTTTATTGATTCAATAATTGCTGCGTTGATATTTTATATTATTGTTGTTTCAATAATTGTTGCTGCACAGTATTTTCTATTATCAGATCAATAATTCATATTATTTAAATAATATTATTAGATAGCATTATTGGCAATGACTAGAAAGTTCTGTCTAAGGAGAGGTTTGGTCATCTAATTGCGCGCTAGTAAGGAGAAATCCTTATTGGAAAGCCCCCTCTTTCTTGGGAACGGCCTGGTTGTCATAAATGTGATTCTGTAATATTATTTGTGAATAATTAATTATTGATTCATATGATAAGAAAATATTTATTTTATGTGGATATAAATGAGGGATATATTTTTGTGGTTAAAAAAAATGAAGGAGTTAATGTTGAGATTTTTATTCGTATTTTTGTCGGAATGGAGGTATTAAAAATCAGGGTTTTTGAGATATTTTGCGGGGGTTATAATTTTTAATCCGACCGTTGGATCGTGGTAATTTTTGGATATGTTATACATATATAAGTTGAGTATATGCCCACAAATTTTGAACCGTTAAAAATGAACGTATGATTTATTATGAATTTTACAAGATGACTGGTTCAGAAATTGTTGAATTTTTGGAGTTTATCATTTTGGTGGAAAATTCTAGAATTGGTGGGCCCCACGTGTGGTTGGTGAAGAAATGTGCTGAATCATATTTCAAATGTGGTGGGTGGGAATAGTAGCAGGTAAAGCCATCAGGTTGCAGGTCAAACCTACCAAAATTTTTCTATAAATAGAGGGCTAAGTTAGAATTGAAAATCACACCAGAAACATAAGCTTTCTCTCATTCTCTCTCTAGATTATTGAGTGTATTTTATGAGTATTTAGATACTTGGTGAGTTGCTATTCATCAGTGCAAGTTTCCTTCAGCCTTATACCGATCAGAAGTACTGCTCTTTTGAAGTAAGGGATAGTAAGGGATAGTAAGGGATTTTAAGGGTTGTTATGTTTTTCAGTTTCGTAATTTTTCTGAACTTCAAAAATTCTGGAAAATTTTGAAATGATATTTTGATGAGTTTTATTGATTGTGTCCAAAAATGGTGATTTTTGGATGTATAGATTGAGAGTTATGAATTTTATGAGAAAAGACTATTTTAAAAGTAACTGCTTATAATTTCTTGTGGTTAACTCCAAAATTGATGAAATTTTTATTGGGAGTACATGTATATGATGGAAGTATACTCTGTTAATTTCAGAATTTTTAGACAAAAGTACAATTTTTGATAAATGTCTAAATATTCGGCTGTTTTGACCATATGAAAAATAGTAAATGACTTTTAAAAATTCTGAGAAAAATATATGTTCAATATGGGACTATATTCTGATAAATCCCAGAAAAGAAATATTTTTGGAACTGATTTGGTATTTTTCATGAGAATGGACTAGTTATGAGAAAATAAATTAAATATGTTATGTGAAGTAAGAAAATTGGAAAATAGGATTTTATGGCTTGAGAATCCTATATGAGGTATATGCAGATTTTTGATGAGGGTTTTGGTTATTGTTGATGAAATCTTAAGAGTTGACATTTTATGATGATTAAATGCATTAATTAGTAAAGTGTAAACAATTTAAATAAATTGTTTATAAGCTTAAGAAATGTTATTCTTTCAATATCATTATACCGAAATATTGGTATAGATTTTATTGTGGAATTTCTACCTTTTTGAGTCGGGATTACTATTCACGAGTTACTATTCACGAGTTACTATTCATGAGTTACTATTCACGAGTTACTATTCACGACAAAATTGGTTTCTTTTTCTAACCAAATTATAGTTGATTTATGAATATTACTCTTGAGATTAAATCTATATGTTGATTATATTGATTTTATTATCATATATAACATTTTTATAACCCTAATGATGATATTTCTCTTTGACTTGAGTGTAAAGATGGGTAGATTTTTGGTATGATCATGACTATGGGTTCTCTTTGGCCAGTAGTGCAAAGTTGAATTGTTGACTGGTATGATCATGACCATTGAATTTATAATTGAATATCTTTAACTTAAGTGCAAAGGTGAAATGATCAATATGGTTATAATTATTGTTTATATAAATTCTTAAATGATTATATATTCTTTGAGGTATTAATATATTTGGTCTGTAGTGCAAAGATGGTCTGTTGATGAATATCTTTGGCCCGTAGTGCAAAGATGACCTGTTGTTGAATATCTTTGGCCAGTAATGCAAAGATGAACTGTTGACGAATATCTTTGGCCTGTAGTGCAAAGATGACTTGTTGATGAATATCTTTGGCCCGTAGTGCAAAGATGAAGTTATTAGTATGATTATGAACAGGAACTGTGATTTGGTATAACCATGATGTTTGATGTTTCAGGTGATGAAAATTATCTTCGTCCTAGATGAGAAGAGGAATTTAGAACTACAGTTATGATTATGAGTTATTCATATGATTGTGGACCAGAATTGTTGATTGATGTTACAGGGATAAAACATTGTTGGTGGATTTTTAACATGGAGAAAATAATAGACTTTATAGTCTATTTGACTCTTCTAATGGATTGCTCGTTCCGCTGCAACTATGGTTGAAATTTTTATCATTTACCATATGTTCTAAATCTCTGATTTATTATTGATGAAGGCTATTGATAATTTAATTATCTTTAGTCATGATATTCTTTACTGAGCTAGTTGTGCTCACCCTTTTGCTTCACAATTCCTTTCAGGTAATAAGAGTGTAGCTGGGTCGAGCGAGGGTAACGGGAAAATAGAACTGGGAGCTGTCGTTGATACTCCTAAATTAACCTCACTTTCACTTCACAATTTATAATAATTAGCACAATAGCAAGTAAGGATCGATCCCACAGAGAGTAAAGTTGTTTTAGAATTATTCTACTATTTAAACAGAAAATAAAGATGGGGGTTTTTGAAAATTATTTTTAAACTAAGAGAACAAGAATTAATGATGAAATTAACCAAATATGTAAAAAACTTCAGTTCTGCAGTTCAGTTTCACCAAGTACAATAATCAATTAATCAAGTTATTATTATTTTTTCTTCAATGAAACTATTAGCCCTAGATAACAATAAGCTCTGCTATCCGAAATTCTCCTTAGATTATCACTGTATGAAATAAGCTCTCCACCAGATTCTAACTAGCATACAACCTAGAATAAGCTCTCTAGATTTAATATGATAGAAGCATTAAGAAATAGAGAATTAGGCTAATCCAAGCAACAAACACATAAGCTCGATTTGTTTAACTTGTTTTCTGATAATCTTAGTAATAAACAAAAGCTTGTCCACAATTATTATTACCAAGTTGCTACTTATGATAAAGACAGATATCAATTACACGTAATACCAATCTTAATCTAGCATATGATAATGATCAAACTAATTCAATTGGCCATATTAAATTAATTAGATCAATTAGCATGCAATCAATGAAAACAGATTATCAGAAGAAATTTCACACAAGAAGGAATAAATAATAATACTCAATTAATCAATTACTTGTAACAAGGATTCACCTCCCTTTAGAACTGAATAAAAAGAACTAGCCTGACATGCTCTTGAGTCTGCACTCCAATAGATGATAGTTGATTATTGAATGAATAAAACCTTGACTCTCATCATCTATTTATAGTGCTAGACAAAGTCCTAAATCCAATAGGAAGTAGAAATCCATGTCCTAAAGGAATTACAAATTACCCCAATTTCCATAAAGAAATAGAATTCAATTTGGAAATAAATCTTAGTCTAAAAGAAATCCTAATTACAATATAATTGTAAAAATTAATCTTCTAGAATCTAAAATTCAGAATTGAAATTGGAAATAAATTCTACAATTGCCATGTGCTTAAACTCATTGCCGCGTGAATTCAAATCCATTTATGATACTAATTGTTGAATTCTTGATTTGTTAGGAATCCCGTAAACCTCCTCCAATTTATTTTCAAAATCATGAAACCCCTTCAATTGTACCTAAAATAAAAATATAAGAATAATGAGTTTATTTAGGCACAAAATAAATACAAAAGATTAAGTATTAAGGAATAAAAATATAGCATATTTCATACTCATCAAATTCCCCCACACTTATCTTTTTACACGTCCTCGTGTAAACCAAAAATTTGATTTCTAGAAAAATTCTATTCAACCATAATGTCAAAAGATTTCAAGGTACAAATCATGATTATCAACACTAAATTTGCAAAAATCTAATCAACGCCTTATCAATCAACTCACAATTACCAACCTTACCATTTCACCAATGAATTTCATTAAATCAAACTATAACCACATAAGTAACTTTCTCAAAATTATCATACTTACCTAACTTAGTTACCATGGAGCAAAAACCGTGCACATTGACTCGCAACCAAGAACAAATTTTTCTTGCTTTTTAAGTTTTTTTCATAGAACCTTCTTTTTAGCACAGATGAATGTATTTTCATGCTTTTCTCGTATACTTTTTTCGTATACTTTTTTTTCGTATATTTTTTTTTTCTTGACATGTGCAATGTCTCCTTTTCTTAGGCTTTTCAGAGTTACCCATTAGCGAACTTTCCACCAACGACTCCCAAACCAGATGATCTTAGGGCGCTAGGTGTAGAGACACCCCTACGGGCTTACTTATTCAAGTAACAAAGGCCACAAAAGTCGACTAGTCAAGCTGCTTTTATCCATCGCACTTTTCAGCATGAATACCGATGCTTCCCGAGGCTTAGATACCCAGTTATTTCGCATAATGGACATTGAAGCAGATTTTTAATTTTCATTTTTTTTTTCATTCATCATTTTTTTTACATGGTTCTGCACAACATAAGCAAGTTAAACAGTTCTAAGTCATGAAATCAGTGCACATAGACAACTCCACAAATAACTTAGCCAAATAAGCATGCTTCTCATATTCAAGTACTCATGTATCACAAATTCAATTCAAATCAATTACTATGGATCATGGCTTAGTTGTCATCATTTATTAATAAATTAAGCATCAAACAGATTCTGAATTTTAGTATCAATTTTCAATCTTTGACTTTAACCTTCGAACACATAGGCAAATAGAATCATGGAACCCAAGTTTTCAGAATTTTTTTCAATTTTTTTCAATCTTCCCATCAAAATTAAATTATTCTTCCTATATAAAACCTAAATCTCCCCCCCACACTCAAACCGTACATTGTCCCCAATGTAAGAAAATTATGCAACGAAGAAAATACTACTAGCGAACATGCAATAATAATAGTAATAAAAAAAAAACTAAAAAGTAAAGGGATAGAAAAATCAAATCTGGAATCTTGGGTTGCCTCCCAAGCAGCTGCCCGTGTTTAACGTCTTTGGCTCGACGTCATGCCTCTCTTCTCAGCTTTCATAGATCGGATCGTCTAGCTCCACCATCTCAATATTTTCCACATGATGCCCTTCATAGAAAGCCTTTAATCTATGTCCATTCACCTTAAAGGTCTTGCTTGTGCTTGGGCTTTGAATCTCAACTGCACCATGAGGAAACACATTAGTGATAACAAAAGGACCAACCCATCTAGATCTCAATTTACCTGGAAATAACTTAAGCCGAGAATGATATAGCAAAACTTTTTGTCCCACAATAAAGGTTTTCCGCACAATCTGCTTATCATGAAAAGCTTTGGTTTTTTCCTTGTAAATCTTTGAACTTTCATAGGCTTCATTCCTCAATTCTTCCAACTCTTGTAACTGCAATTTCCTGTGTACTCCAGCTGCTTCCAAATTCATGTTGCACTGCTTGATTGCCCAAAAAGCCCTATGCTCCAACTCAACAGGTAAGTGGCATGGTTTTCCAAACACAATCCTGTATGGTGACATCCCAATAGGTGTTTTGTACGCAGTTCTATAGGCCCAAAGTGCATCATCTAATCTCATACACCAATCCTTTCTGCTCGGGTTGACTACCTTCTCCAAAATAGATTTGATCTCTCGGTTAGACACCTCAGCTTGACCATTACTCTGCGGATGGTAGGATGTAGAAACCTTGTGCAGAACATTGTATTTCTTGAACAAAGCCGCTAACGCCCTGTTGCAAAAATGGGTTCCTCGATCACTAATGATGGCTCGTGGTGTTCCAAACCTGACAAATATGTTAGTCCTAACAAAATCTGCAACAACTTTAGAATCGTCAGTCCTAGTGGCTTTAGCTTCCACCCATTTTGAGACATAATCAACTGCCAAAAGAATATATAAATTCCCAAAAGATGAAGGAAAAGGTCCCATAAAATCTATACCCCAAACATAAAAAATTTCAACAATTAATATAGGAGTTTGGGGCATTTGATTTCGTTGAGAAATATTCCCCGTCCTTTGGCAATTAACACATGTTTTACAAAACAGATAGGAATCTTTAAAAAGCGATGGCCAATAAAAACCACTTTCCAAAACTTTATTAGCAGTTCTTTTTGAACCAAAATGTTCTCCACAAGCATAAGAATGACAAAAGGAAAGGATAGATTGAAATTCACTGTTAGGCACACATCGTCTAACTATCTGGTCAGCACAAAATTTCCATAAGTATGGATCATCCCAAACATAGTGTCTAGCATCACTTTTTAACTTTTCCTTTTGGGATTTGGAAAATTCTTTAGGAAAATATGCACCTACCAAATAATTCACTATATCTGCATACCAGGGAATCTCAGCATGGATGGAAAGTAACTGCTCATCCGGGAAAGAATCATGTAACGGTAGCTCCTCTTCGTCTCTCAATAACCTACTCAAGTGATCCGCTACTAAGTTATTCGCACCTTTCTTATCCTTGATCTCTAAGTCGAATTCTTGTAGGAGCAGAATCCATCGAATAATTCTTGGCTTAGAATCCTTCTTGGTGAGCAAATACCTGAGAGCAGCATGGTCAGAATAAACTATAACTTTAGTACCAAGCAAATATGATCGAAATTTATCTAAAGCAAAAACCACAGATAAAAGTTCTTTTTCAGTTGTGGAATAGTTTA
The DNA here is from genome assembly GCA_016801055.1 of Panax notoginseng. Classification (NCBI taxonomy): domain Eukaryota; kingdom Viridiplantae; phylum Streptophyta; class Magnoliopsida; order Apiales; family Araliaceae; genus Panax; species Panax notoginseng. The sequence continues at coordinate 207,098,004 of CM029018.1, read as the reverse complement.
TCTGAGCCTCATTCAAAGTCCTCGAAGCATAGTATATGGCATGAACGGCTTTGTCAATCCTTTGTCCTAAAACAGCCCCCACTGCATAGTTGCTTGCATCACACATGATCTCAAATGGCAACTTCCAGTTTGGCGGTTGAATGATAGGAGCAGAAGTTAATAATTTCTTTAAAGTGTCAAAAGCCTCCTTGCAGTCATCATCAAACTGAAAGTCCACATCTTTTTGCAGCAGCTTACATAAGGGTAATGCAATCTTCGAGAAATCCTTGATAAATCTTCGATAAAATCCTGCATGACCAAGAAAAGAGCGAATCTCCCGCACGCTGACGGGGTAAGGCAAAGCAGATATAACATCTATCTTAGCTTTATCAACTTCAAGACCTTTAGATGACACGACATGACCAAGTACTATTCCCTGTTCTACCATGAAATGACATTTTTCCCAATTTAAAACAAGATTAGTTTCCATGCATCTCTTTAGAACACGATTTAAATTATCTAAGCATGCATCCAAGGAATCACCATGAACTGTGAAATCATCCATAAAAACCTCGATGCATTCTTCTAAAAGATCCGAAAAAATGCTTACCATGCATCGCTGAAAAGTACCTGGGGCATTACACAGTCCAAAAGACATCCGTCGATAAGCAAAAGTACCAAAGGGACATGTGAATGTTGTCTTCTCTTGGTCCTCGGGTGCAATTACAATCTGGTTATATCCTGAAAAACCATCTAAAAAACAATAATAAGTGTGCCCAGCTAATCTCTCCAACATTTGATCAATAAAAGGAAGAGGAAAGTGATCTTTTCTTGTTACAACATTCAATTTTCTATAATCTATACACACTCTCCACCCTGTTTGCATTCGTGTGGGCACCAACTCATTATCATCGTTCTTGACAACGGTGATTCCGGATTTCTTTGGGACTACCTGCACTGGACTCACCCATTGACTATCGGAGATGGGATAGATGATACCGGCATCAAGCAGTTTGAGCACCTCTTTTTTCACCACCTCCATCATGGGTGGATTCAATCTCCTTTGTGCATCTCTTGTAGGCTTAGCTCCATCCTCTAACAATATCCGACGCATGCACATGGCAGGACTAATACCCTTGATATCCGCTATTGTCCATCCAAAAACTGTAACATGGTCCCTTAGGACTCTCAGCAATTTTTCTTCCTGCACCTTGGTTAGATTACTAGCAATAATTACAGGCAAAGTGTCATTAGTCCCCAAATATGCATATTTCAAATGAGCAGGTAATTGTTTCAATTCTAGAGTTGGGGCTTGTACAACAGAAGGTAATAACTTTTGATGAGAAACAGGAAATTGAATAGAATATACCGTTGACTTATTTGAGAATTTTGGCAATGAATGTAATGCAGCTACATTCTCTTTCAATTCCTGGGTTTGCGCAATCTCTTCTTCCCTGTCCATGTCCAAACTGTTGGTGATTGCAATTTTCAAATTGTCCCTTTGTAGTTGTTCAAAAGCTCTATGCACCAATGAGTCTCTCACATCGATAGCAAAAACTTATCCTATATCACTAGGGTACCTCATGGCATCATAAATGTTAAACTGAATCTTCTCACCATCAAACTCCATAGTCAAGGTCCCATTATGCACATCAATCATGGTTCTTGCTGTTTTCAGGAAGGGTCTTCCTAACAAGATGTGGAAGGGTTTGGTGATGTATCATCTTCCATATCCACAATGTAAAAATCTGCAGGAAAGATTAGTTCATTCACCTGCACTAAGACATCTTCAATTACCCCTCGGGGGTAAGTGTTAGTACGATCTGCCAATTGAATAATCACACCAGTATTTTTCAAAGGGCCTAGATTTAAGAAAGCATAAACAGATAAAGGCATAACATTAATTGAAGCTCCTAAATCTAGCATGGCTTTTTCAAATCTGGTGTTTCCTATTTTGCAAGGGATTGTGAACATTCCTGGATCTTTACATTTAGGAGGCATTTTTCTTTGAAGAACAGCAGATACATTTTCTCCAACTGTGACTCTTTCATCATTTTGCAATTTTCTTTTATTAGTGCATAATTCTTTTAAAAATTTAGCATACCGTGGCACTTGTTTAATTGCATCAAGAAGAGGGATATTCACTTCTACTTTTCTAAAAGTTTCCAAAATTTCTTTTTCTTTTTCATCTTTCTTTGAGTTTTTAAAATTTCTGGGAGGAAAGGGAAGAGGAATATTTTTAAGCTGATTAGGAGGGTTAGGTTGTACCTTGGATTTTTATGTTTTCTCCTTAGCTGCTTCCTCCTCAAACTCTACGGGGGTCGGTGGTGTATCCAACTGTGTTTCATTCCGCAAAGTTATGGCACTTGCATTTTCCCTTGGGTTGACTATTGTTTGAGATGGTAATTTTCCTGAGCCTCTGGATTCCAATATCCCCACAGTTGTAGCCAGTTGTCCTACTTGGTTCCTTAAATCTTGAACCGAAGCTTTTGTCTCTTGCTGGAACTGCTGTGTCTGATTCATGAATGCTTTAAACATATCCTCCAATGATGTTCCAGTAGGTGCAGGGACTGCTTGCTTCGGTTGATATTGAGGTTGGGCTGGTTGGAAGCCTTGTTGCCTAGGTGAAAATGCAGGTGGTGCCGCTTGCTTACTCCCATAACTCAGATTTGGATGATCCCTCCATCCTGGGTTATACGTGTTTGAGTACGGATCATACTTTTTCTGAGGTGGTGGCTGATAATTTCCCATTGCATTAGCTTGTTGCACAGCCTCATCATCTTGTAATGTTGGGCATTCGTCTGTATTGTGATTTGGTTGTAGACATATTCCACAAACCTTTGCAATTGGCAGTTGACCTGTAGCTAATTGTCTAACCATAGCAGTTAATTCAGAAATTTGTTGACCATAATCACAAGTGCTTACCTCGCTTACCCTTACTGGTGCATGATTTGTTCTAGTGCCATATTGTTGCGAGTTTGCTGCCATGTTTGCAATTAAAGTCCTTGCAGCCTCTGGGGTCTTGTCAACTAGTGCTCCTCCGCTAGCTGCATCGATCATGCTTCTATCCATCGGTACCAACCCTTCGTAGAAATATTGGATCAGGTGTTGTTCATCTATTTGATGTGGTGGACAGCTGGAACAAAGCTTTTGAATCTTTCCCAATACTCGTATAGTGTCTCCCCACTGAATTGTCTAATCCCACATATCTCCTTCCTTATGTTGGCTACTCTTGAGGCTGGAAAGTATCTCTCCAAGAACAACTGCTTCATGTCATTCCAAGACTGGATTGAACCTGAGGGTAGGTAGTATAGCCAATCCTTTGCCAAATCTGCTAGGGAGAATGGGAATGCTCTCAGCTTGATTTGTTCTTCGGTGATTCCGTGTGGTTTCATAGTGGAGCACACCACATGAAATTCCTTCAGATGTTTGTAGGGGTCCTAACCTGTAAGACCACGAAAAGTAGGCAATAAATGGATTAGTCCGGATTTAAGTTCAAATGCAGCATCTAAATTAGGATATTCAATGCACAAAGGTTGTTGATTTAAATTAGGAGTTGCCAACTCCCTGAGAGTTCTATTGTTGTTTGGAATCGCCATCTCTTCTTCTTTGTCGGATTCGGTGGATGATTTGTTGGATAATAATTCCAAAGCTAAGTTGAGGCCTGGTGATGATGCAGAAGCCTCGTCTATATCTGTAGAAGACCGTTGAACTTTAAGTTTTTCCTTCTTTAGCCTCCTTGCAGTCTTCTCAATTTCTGGATCAAAATCTAATATAGTAGCCTGAGAAGATCGAGTCATAAAACAAGAACAAAGCAAATAATAGAATAAAAACAAAACGAGAAATTACTCCCCGGCAACGGCGCCAAAATTTGGGAGCTGTCGTTGATACTCCTAAATTAACCTCACTTTCACTTCACAATTTATAATAATTAGCACAGTAGCAAGTAAGGATTGATCCCACAGAGAGTAAAGTTGTTTTAGAATTATTCTACTATTTAAACAGAAAATAAAGATGGGGGTTTTTGAAAATTATTTTTAAACTAAGAGAACAAGAATTAATGATGAAATTAACCAAATATGTAAAAAACTTCAGTTCTGCAGTTCAGTTTCACCAAGTACAATAATCAATTAATCAAGTTATTATTATTTTTCCTTCAATGAAACTATTAGCCCTAGATAACAATAAGCTCTGCTATCCGAAATTTTCCTTAGATTATCACTGTATGAAATAAGCTCTCCACCAGATTCTAACTAGCATACAACCTAGAATAAGCTCTCTAGATTTAATATGATAGAAGCATTAAGAAATAGAGAATTAGGCTAATCCAAGCAATAAACACATAAGCTCGATTTGTTTAACTTGTTTTCTGATAATCTTAGTAATAAACAAAAGCTTGTCCACAATTATTATTACCAAGTTGCTACTTATGATAAAGACAGATATCAATTACACGTAATACCAATCTTAATCTAGCATATGATAATGATCAAACTAATTCAATTGGCCATATTAAATTAATTAGATCAATTAGCATGCAATCAATGAAAACAGATTATCAGAAGAAATTTCACACAAGAAGGAATAAATAATAATACTCAATTAATCAATTACTTGTAACAAGGATTCACCTCCCTTTAGAACTGAATAAAAAGAACTAGCCTGACATGCTCTTGAGTCTGCACTCCAATAGATGATAGTTGATTATTGAATGAATAAAATCTTGACTCTCATCATCTATTTATAGTGCTAGACAAAGTCCTAAATCCAATAGGAAGTAGAAATCCAAGTCCTAAAGGAATTACAAATTACCCTAATTTCCATAAAGAAATAGAATTCAATTTGGAAATAAATCTTAGTCTAAAAGAAATCCTAATTACAATAGAATTGTAAAAATTAATCTTCTAGAATCCAAAATTCAGAATTGAAATTGGAAATAAATTCTACAATTGCCATGTGCTTAAACTCATTGCCGCGTGAATTCAAATCCATTTATGATACTAATTGTTGAATTCTTGATTTGTTAGGAATCCCGTAAACCTCCTCCAATTTATTTTCAAAATCATGAAACCCCTTCAATTGTACCTAAAATAAAAATATAAGAATAATGAGTTTATTTAGGCACAAAATAAATACAAAAGATTAAGTATTAAGGAATAAAAATATAGCATATTTCATACTCATCAAGAACGGGTGGTCTCTAGCTGTGGATGTTCTCCCGAAGCAGTATAGAAAAGTTCATTTAGTAGTTATATTTGGTGAATCCAATAGGGTAAGGTGTACCCAACGTTGGAAGGGTGGTTTGCCACTATCATACAAGATGTCTAACGACATACAACCTCGTGTCATCATAAGACAGGGATGTGCTCATCCACTTGCTGAGTATATATACGAGCACTACCTATATAATCTTGGTGTTTGTTTAAAGTATAATTCTCAATTAGAGACAGTAGAAATAATGATATGTCAAGAGAAGACTCACCATTGGGAAGAATATGATAGTAATCTTCTCGTTTTTCTTTGGGGTCTATTGGGTAAACCAAGGATAATTCTGTGGCCATATGATATCTATCATAACCTAGACGCATGGCCTCCCATGTACGAAGGTTTCCTTAAGCACTTCCCAAAGATTCTAATTTCTAAAACAGTTTTTGACTATACCTTTATGTAAGGTGTCATTGTGAGGTGATGTCCACGATTGAAACATGAGTCACATTTGGTATATATTTATATCCAAACTCACAGTATATGTGTTGTTGTATTTTGCACGACAATTATTGTAATAAAGTTACAGTTATTTTCTGTACCATGTATTTGGCGACTCAGAATAGGTTGGATGGAATGGACCTATTTTGGGGTTGTCACACTTTTTGTTAGGGAATATTCGTACGACGGCACAATCATTGGTGGACCCCACAACGGAAGTATTGTCGTAGTTAAAAAACGACAAAATTATCTTTCTATAAAAATAACGGCGGAGGTGTTACCGTTAAAACTGTTGAACTACCCGGTAGTAAAGTACAGTAATACGCGTGGTTGCATAGTAGCACACGGTATTGATTATTGATACTTACGTGAGAAGTCACTTAGTTATACTCAATTATTGCTACAGTAATTGCTGCATCATATCTCTTATATTATTGATTTAATTATTGTCACAGTATCATCTGTATAATATGTTATATTATTAAATCAATAATTGAGACGATAAGTTATAATATTAATGATTAATAATTGTTGAAAGATTAAATATGTGTTGATTAAAAATAAAATGATTTGTGGTAATATTTATTCAATCCTTGATGTATATAAAGAGTCTATTATGAGACGTTTGTGGTAAATTTGGTTATTCTATGGGGGCCCATATGTCATCATCTAAGAGTCTCTTTCGCCAATAGTAATTACCTTTACCAGACGTCAAACCACTTGCCGTTTCATATTACAGGCATCAAACCAATTGTCGTTTCACATTACAGGCGTCAAACAACTTGGTGTTTCACATTACAGGCATCAAACCACTTTTCTTTTCACATCACCAGTCGTCAAGCCGCTTGCCTTTTTACATTGCAAGTGCTAAGCTAGAAATCTTCTATAAATAGAGGCCTAGTTCTTCATTATTTTTCACGAATTCATTCAAGCTATAGAGAGAGAAAGTATAGAGAGAATAAGAGAGAAAGAAGAAGAGTATTCTGTTACTACACTACTGCAGTATTCAATCTCCTACTAATGTAAGGTGTAAGACCCCGAATTTTATGAAATAAAAGTATTCAATTTTTCTTATAATTACAATTCAGTAAATGGTTAAATTGATAAAAATTTAAAGTTAAGGGTGATATATGAATTTTTTTTTAAAATACGCAAGTGGTTATAAAATATTCATTGTTGTCGGTGAATATTCGTGTGGTCGTGGAATATTCTTTCTGTCGGGAAATATTAGTACGACGGCGCAGCTATTTGTGGGCCCCATAACGGAAAACGATTGGATGAAGAAAACGACAAAAATTGAGTTTTTATAATTAACGGCATAGTTGTTACCGTTAACACTGTTGAAATACCCGGTGGTTAAAATACAGTAATACGCGTTATTGCACAGTATTTTTGAAATTATTGATTCTTAAGTAAGAAGGCACTACTGAATAATTGTCACAGTAATTACAGTTCAATATTTTATTTTATTGATTCAATTATTGCTGGGTTGATATTTTATATTATTGTTGTTTCAATAATTATTGCTACACATCATCTCCATTATCAGATCAATAATTCATATTATTTGAATAATATTATTAGATAACATTATTGGCAATGTCTAGAAAGTTCTGTCTAAGGAGAGGTTTGGTCATCTAATTGCGCGCCAGTAAGGAGAAATCCTTATTGGAAAGCCCCCTCTTTCCTGGGAACGGCCTGGTTGTCATAAATGTGATTCTGTAATATTATTTGTAAATAATTAATTATTGATTCATATGATAAGGAAATATTTATTTTATGTGAATATAAATATTGGATATATTTTGTGGTTAAAAATGAAGGAGTTAATGTTGAAGTATTTTATCAGTATTTTTGTCAGAATGGAGGTATTAAAAATCAATCAGGATTTTTGAGATATATTGCGGGGTTATAATTTTTAATCCGACCATTGGATCGTGGTAATTTTTAGATATGTTATACATATATAAGTTGAGTATATGTCCACAAATTTTGAACCTTTAAAAATGAACGTGTGATTTATTATGAATTTTACGAGATGACTGATTTAAAAATTGTTGAAGTTTCAAAATTTATCATTTTAGTGGAAAATTCTAGAATTGGTGGGCCCCACTCTTAGTTGGTGAAGAAATGTGCTGAGATTTTTATTCAAATATGGTGGGTGGGAATAGTAGCAGGTAAAGCCATCAGGTTGCAGGTTAAGTCTGCTTCGGCGTGCTAACATTTTCCTATAAATAGAGGGCTAAGTTAGAATTGAAAATCACACCAGAAACATAAGTTTTCTCTCTTTCTCTCTCTATATTATGAAGCATATTTTGTGAGTATTTAGATATTTTGAGAGTTGCTATTCAGTGCAAGTTTCCTTCGGCTTTGCATTCCAGTCAGAAATACTGCACTTTTGAGGTAAGGGATTGTAAGGAATAGTAAGGGATTTTAAGGGTTGTTATGATTTTCAGTTTCGTATTTTTTCTGAACTTCAGAAAATTCTGAAAAAATTTGAAATGATATTTTGATGAGTTTTATTGATTGCGTCCAAAAATGGTGATTTTTGGATGTATAGATTAAGAGTTATGAATTTTACGGGAAAAGACTATTTTTAAAGTAACCGCTTATAACTCCTTGTGGTTAACTCCAAAATTGATGAAATTTTTATTGAAAGTATATCTATATAATATCAATGTACTCTGTGAATTTTAGAATTTTTGGATAAAAGTACAATTTATGATAAATGTCTAAATATTCGGCTGTTTTGGCCATATGAAAAATAGTAAATGAGTTTTAAAAATTTCGGAAAAAATATATGTTCAATATGGGACTATATTATGTTAAATCCTAGAAAAAAAAATTGTTTACATTGATTTGGTATTTTTCATGAAAAGAGACTAGTTATGAGTAAATGAATTAGATATGTTATGTGAATTAAGAAAATTGAAAAATAGGATTTTATGGCTTGAGAATCCTATATGAGGTATATGTAAAATTTTGATGAGGGTTTTGGTTATTGTTGATGAAATCTTATGAGTTTGACATTTTAGAATGATTAAATACATTATTTTAGTAAAGTGTAAATAATTAAAATAAATTTCTTATAAGTTTAAGAAATGTTATTCTTTCAATATCATTATACTGAAATATTGGTATAAATTTTATTGTGGAATTTCTACCTTTTTGTGTCGGGGTTACTATTCATGAGTTACTATTCATGAGTTACTATTCACGAGTTACTATTCATGAGTTACTATTCACGAGTTACTATTTACTATAAAATTGATTTCTTTTTCTAACCAAATTATAGTTGATTTATAAATATTACTCTTGAGATTAAATCTATATGTTGATCATATTGTTTTTATTATCATATATAACATTTTTATAATCCTGATGTTGAATTTCTCTTTCACTTGAGTGTAAAGATGGGTAAATTATTGGTATAATCGTGACTGAGAAATATCTTTGGCCTGTAGTGCAAAGATGAATTGTTAACTGGTATGATCATGACCATTGAATTTATAATTGAATATCTTTAGCTTAAGTGTAAAGATGAATTGATTAACATGGTTATAATTATTGTTTATATAAATTCTGAAATGATTATATATTTCTTTGAGATATTAATATATTTGGCATGTAGTGCAAATATAACTGTTGATAAATATATTTGGTATGTAGTGCAAATATGAACTGTTGAGGAATATCTTTGGCCTGTAGTTCAAAGATGAATTGTTGATGAATATCTTTGACCTGTAGTGCAAAGATGATCTGTGGTTGAATATCTTTAGCCTGTAGTGCAAAGAGGATCTGTTGATGAATATCTTTGGCCTGTAGTACAAAGATGGTCTGTTGATGAATATCTTTGGCCCGTAATGCAAAGATGAAATTATTAGTATGATTATGAACAGGAACTGTGATTTGGTATAACCATGATCTTTGATGTTTCAGGTAAAGACAAGTGATGAAAATTATCTTTGTCCTGGATGAGAAGAGGAATTTAGAACTACAGTTATGATTATGAGTTATTCATATGATTGTGGACTAGAATTGTTGATTGATGTTACAGGGATAAAATATTGTTGGTGGATTTTTAACATGAAGAAGATAATAGACTTTATAGTCTATTTGACTCTTCTAATGGATTACTCGTTCCGCTGCAGCTATGGTTAAAATTTTTATCATCTACCATATGTTCTAAATCTCTGATTTAATTCTTTTGAAGGCTATTGATAACTTATTTATCTTTAGTCATGATATTTTTTACTGGGCTAGTTGTGCTCATCCTTCTGTTTCACAATTTTTTTCAGGTAATAAGAGTGTAGTTGGGTCGAGCGGGGGTAACAGGGGAATAGAACGGTGGTCATCATTTAGTAGTTATATTTGGTGAATTAAATTGGGTGAGGCGAACCCAACGTTGGAAGGGTGTTTTGCCACTATCATACAAGATGTCTAATGATATACAATCTCGTGTCACCATAAGACAGGGATGTGCTCATCCACTTGCTGAGTATATCTACGAGCACTACCTATATAATCTTGGTGTTTTTTTAAAGTATAATTCACGATTAAAGACAGTGGAGATAATGATAAGTCAAGAGAAGACTCACCATTGGGAAGAATATGATAGTAATCTTCTCGGTTTTTTTTGGGTCTTTTGGGTCAACCAAGGATAATTCTGTGGCCATATGATATCTATCATAACCTAGACGCATGGCCTCCCATGTACGAAGGTTTCCTTGAGCACTTCCCAAAGATTCTAATTTCTAAAATAGTTTTTGACTATACCTTTATGTAAGGTGTCATTGTAAGGTGCTGTCCACGGTTGGGACATGAGTCACATTTGATATATATTTGTATCCAAACTCACAACATATGTGTTGTTGTATTTTGCACGACAATTGTTGTAATAAAGTTGTAATTGTTTTCTGTACCATGTATTTGGCGACTCAGAATAGGTTGGATGGAATGAACCTATTTTGGAGTCGTTACATAGGGGGTGTTATTTCTTTTGTATTCATGAAGAAAACTTCTGTTATTCCATTATTTATTATTCTGTTGGAATAACCTGTATACGCGGGCTACCCTATACTTGGTGAAATTCTTCTGTTATTTCAGTCTTTATTATTCTGTTGGAATATCCTGTCTGTACGTTTTACGCCAGACCTGGTTCCAGTTTTTATTATTCTGTTGGAATATCCTGTCTGTGCGTTTTACGCCAGACCTGGTTCTATTTTTTATTATTCTGTTGGAATATCCTGTCTGTGCGTTTTACGCCGGACCTAATTCCGTTATTTATTATTCTGTTGGAATAACATGCATGTGCGGTCTATCGCATGCATGGTGATTTCTTTTGTTATTTTATTCTTTATTATACTCAGTTGGTTAAAACTTTAACTTCTATACTCCATGAAATTAGTGGAATATCCTTGATATTTGCGCTTCATCCAGTATCTTTTCATAGAAATATTCTTCTGAACATTCTTGAATTTTACTCTACAAAGCAGTATCATGTTGACAGTTTGGACGTTATTGGTTCCTGGATAAATTAATTCTTAAACTTGTTTTATTGAATTCTTATATCATTGTCATCATCCTCATGTTTATATTTTATTGAAAGTCATCTGTGGCCTATAGTGCATAGATGGACTTGGTATGATTATGACCAGGGATTATTCGGTGTATTCATGACCGTAATGTTATAAATGATGTGGTAAAAGTCATCATTAACCCGTAGTACATTGATGGACAGTTGTTGGCATGATCATGACCATTAATGAATACACAAATATTCTTGGCTCGTAGTGCATGGATAATTATGGTCGTGATACTAAAGAATATCCTTGGCCGTAGTGCAGGGGTGATTCGATGATGTGGATTATTTATTAAGCTGAGTCCCTGCGATAAAAGTGATGAAAAACCTTTTAAATCATAAAAGATACTATATTTTATTCTCTACTTGACTCTTTTAATGGATTGTTTGTTCCGCTGCAGTTAAATTTGATGTTTGTTATATTGTATCAGTTTAACACTGTTTAAGTCTAATGATAATTTATTCTACATTATCTTAATCATAATATTTCTTACTGGGCTAGTTGAGCTCACCCTTTTCTTTTACTGTTCTCTTCAGGAAATGAGAATATAGCTGGGACGAGTCGGAGAACGGAGTGATGGTCCTAGATGGTGTATTAGTAGTCCTCACTATTATGTGATATAGTGTGATAACAATTATAATGAGGACTCCTTTTGAGTTTGTATACTCTCTAGTAGACAATATTTGTATTCAAACTCACAGTTTATGTTTTGTAGTATTGTACACGACAATTGTATTATTAAGTTGTATTTGAATTCTGTACCAATGTATCTGGTGACTCAAGATGGGTGATATATACCTAATTTTGGGCGCGTCACATCGTACGACTGAGACCCAGTGTGTAACGACCCCAAAATAGGTCCATTCTATCCAACCCATTCTGAGTCGCCAAATACATGGTACAGAAAATAACTATAACTTTATTACAATAATTGTCGTGCAAAATACAACAACACAAATGCCGTGAGTTTGGATACAAATATATACCAAATGTGACATTGGACACCATCATGTGTCAGCACCTCACAAAGGTACCTTACATAAAGGTACAGTCAAAAACTATTTTAGAAACTAGAATCTTTGGGAAGTGCTCAAGGAAACCTCCGTACATGGGAGGCCATGCTTCTAGGTTGTGATAGATATCATATGGCCATAGAATTATCCTTGGTTGACCCAATATACCCCAAAGAAAAACGAGAAGATTACTATCATATTCTTCCCAATGGTGAATCTTCTCTTGACTTATCATTATCTCTATTGTCTCTAATTGAGAATTATACTTCAAACAAACACCAAGATTATATAGGTAGTGCTCGTAAATATACTCAGCAAGTGGATGAGCACAATCCTGTCTTATGATGACACGAGGTTGTATGTCATTAGACATCTTGTATGATAGTGGCAAAACACCCTTCCAACGTTGGGTTCGCTTCACCCTAGATGATTCACCAAATATAACTACTAAATGATGACCACCGTTCTATTTCCCTGTTATCCCCGCTCAACCCAGCTACACTCTTATTACCTAAAAGGAATTGTGAAACAGAAGGGTGAGCACAATTAGCCCAGTAAAGATTATCATGACTAAAGATAAATAAATTATCAATAGTCTTCATCAGTAATAAATCAGAGATTTAGAACATATGGTAGATGAAAAAAATTTCAACCATAGTTGCAGCAGAACGAGCAATCCATTAGAAGAGTCAAATATACCATAAAGTCTATTATCTTCTCCATGTTAAAAATCCACCAACAATATTTTATCCCTGTAATATTAATCAACAGTTCCTTTCCATAATTATATGAATAACTCATAATCATAATTGTAATTCTAAATTCCTCTTCGCATCCAGGACAAAGATAATTTTCATCACTTGTCTTTACCTGAAACATCAAAGATCATGGTTATACCAAATCACAGTTCCTGTTCATAATCATATTAATAAATTCATCTTTGCACTACAGGCCAACGATATTCGTCAACAGTTCATCTTTGCACTACTGGCCAAAGATATTCAACAACAGGTCATCTTTTCACTACGAGCCAAAGATATTCATCAACAATTCATCTTTGCACTACAGGCCAAAGATATTCCTCAACAGTTCATATTTGCACTACAGGCCAAATATATTCATATCTCAAAGAAATATATAATCATTTCAAAATTTATATAAACAATAATTATAACCATGTTGATCATTTCACATTTGCACTTAAGCTAAAGATATTCATTTATAAATTCAATGGTCATGATCATACCAGTCAACAATTCAACTTTGCACTACTGGCCAAAAGGAACCCATAGTCATGATCATACCAAAAATCTATCCATCTTTACACTCAAGTCAAAGAGAAATATCATCATTAGGGTTATAAAAATATTATATATGATAATAAAATCAATATAATCAACATATAGATTTAATCTCAAGAGTAATATTCATAACTCAACTATAATTTGGTCAGAAAAAGAAACTAATTTTGTCATGAATAGTAATTCGTGAATAGTAACTCATGAATAGTAAACCCGACACAAAAAGGTAGAAATTCCACAATAAAATTTATACCAATATTTTGGTATAATGATATTGAAAGAATAACATTTCTTAAATTTATAAACAATTTATTTTAATTGTTTACACTTTACTAAATAATGCATTTAATCATCCTAAAATGCCAAACTCATAAGATTTCATTACCAATAACCAAAACCCTCATCAAAAATCTGCACATACCTCATATAGGATTCTCAAGCCATAAAATCCTATTTTCCAATTTTCTTACTTCACATAAGATATTTAATTCATTTTCTCATAACTAGTCTATTTTCATGAAAAATACCAAATCAGTTCTAAAAATATTTCTTTTCTGAGATTTAGCAGAATATAGTCCCATATTGAACATATATTTTTCTCAGAATTTTTAAAACTTATTTACTATTTTTCATATGGCCAAAATCGCCGAATATTTAGACATTTATCATAAATTATACTTTTATCCAAAAATTCCGAAATTTACAGAGTACACTGATATTATATAGATACACCTCCAATAAAAATTTTATCAATTTTGGAGTTAACCACAAGGAGTTATAAGCGGTTACTTTTAAGATAGTTTTTTCCCGTAAAATTTATAACTCTTAATCTATACATCTAAAAATCACCATTTTTGGACGCAATCAATAAAACTCATCAAAATATCATTTTAAATTTTTCCAGAATTTTTTGAAGTTCAAAAAAATTACGAAACTGAAAATCATAACAACCCTTAAAATCCCTTACTATTCCTTACAATCCCTTACCTCAAAAGTGCAGTATTTCTGACTGGAATGCAAAGCCGAAAGAAACTTGCACTGAATAGCAACTCTCAAAGTATCTAAATACTCACAAAATATGCTTCATAATATAGAGAGAGAAAGAGAGAAAGCTTATGTTTCTGTTGTGATTTTCAATTATAACTTAGCCCTCTATTTATAGGAAAATGTTAGCACGCCGAAGCAGACTTAACCTGCAACCTGATGGCTTTACCTGCTACTATTCCCACCCACCACATTTGAATGAAAATCTCAGCATATTTCTTCACCAACCAAGAGTGGGGCCCACCAATTCTAGAATTTTCCACTAAAATGATAAATTTTGAAACTTCAACAATTTTTAAATCAGTCATCTCGTAAAATTCATAATAAATCATACGTTCATTTTTAACGGTTCAAAATTTATGGACATATACTCAACTTATATATGTATAACATATCCAAAAATTACTACGATCCAACGGTCGGATTAAAAATTATAACCCCCGTAAAATATCTCAAAAACTCTAATTTTTAATACCTCCATTTCGACAAAAATACTGATAAAAATCTCAACATTAACTCCTTCATTTTTAACCACAAAAATATCTCCCTCATTTATATCCACATAAAATAAATATTTCCTTATCATATGAATCAATAATTAATTATTCACAAATAATATTACAGAATCACATTTATGACAACCAGGCCGTTCCCAGGAAAGAGGGGGCTTTCCAATAAGGATTTCTCCTTACTAGCGCGCAATTAGATGACCAAACCTCTCCTTAGACAGAACTTTCTAGACATTACCAATAATGTTATCTAATAATATTATTTAAATAATATGAATTATTGATCTGATAATGGAAAATACTATGCAGCAACAATTATTGAAACAACAATAATATAAAATATCAACGCAACAATTATTGAATCAATAAAATAAAATATTGACCAGCAACTACTGTAACAATTATTGAGTAGTGCCTTCTTACGTAAGAATTAATAATTGAAAAAAATACTGTGCAATACCGTGTGCTACTGTGCAACTACGCGTATTACTGTATTTTAACCACCAGGTATTTCAACAGTGTTAACGGTAACAACTACGCCGTTATTTATAAAAACTCAATTTTGTCATTTTTTTTATCCAATCGCTTTCCGTTATGGGGCCCACAAATAGCTGCGACGTCGTACGAATATTCCCCGACAGAAAGAATATTCTACGACCAAACGAATATTCCCCGACAAAATGAATATTTTATAACCACTTGCTTATTTTGAAAAATATTCATATATCACTCTTAACTTTAACTTTTTATCAATTTAACCATTTACTAAATAGAAAAATTGAATACTTTTATTTCATAAAATTTGGGGTCTTACAATCTCCCCTCCTTATGAAATTTCGTCCTCGAAATTTACGCACCTGGTAATTCAAAGAGTTGAGAATACCTTCCTTTCATTTCAAATTCCATCTTTTCTGTCATCATGATTTCTCCATTGCTCATCTCCTGTATTTCAGATATCATTCTAGAATACAGCTTCAAAAATAAAGGTTAATTTAACAAATTAACATATCACATAATATCCCGATATTATGACTGACCAATAAATAAGCTTAGGTAGTACACACTAGCGAATGATTTACGCGTCTCTCCCTTCCTAGTTCTATTCTCCGATCTCCGCCAGAGATCATATCCCTAAGCTCTGATACCAAAATGTAACGACCCCAAAATAGGTCCATTCCATCCAACCCATTCTGAGTCGACAAATACATGGTACAGAAAATAACTACAACTTTATTACAACAATTGTCGTGCAAAATACAACAACACATATGCTGTAACGACCCCAAAATAGGTCCATTCCATCCAACCTATTCTGAGTCGCCAAATACATGGTACAGAAAACAACTGTAACTTTATTACAACAATTGTCGTGCAAAATACAACAACACATATGCTGTGAGTTTGGATACAAATATATACCAAATGTAACTCATGTTCCAATCGTGGACATCGCCTCACAATGACACCTTACATAAAGGTATAGTCAAAAACTATTTTAGAAACTAGAATCTTTGGGAAGTGCTCAAGGAAACCTTCGTACATGGGAGGCCATGCGTCTAGGTTATGATAGATATCATATGGCCACAGAATTATCCTTGGTTTACCCAATAGACCCCAAAGAAAAACGAGAAGATTACTATCATATTCTTCCCAATGGTGAGTCTTCTCTTGACTTATCATTATCTCCACTGTCTCTAATTGAGAATTATACTTCAAACAAACACCAAGATTATATAGGTAGTGCTTGTAGATATACTCGGCAAGCGGATGTGCACAATCATGTCTTATGATGACACGAGGTTGTATGTCGTTAGACATATTGTATTATAGTGGCAAAACACCCTTCCAACGTTGGGTTCGCCTCACCCTATTTTCTTCACCAAATATAACTACTAAATGATGACCACCGTTCTATTCCCTTGTTACCCTCGCTCGACCCAGCTACACTCTTATTACCTGAAAAGAATTATGAAGCAAAAGGGTGAGCACAACTAGCCCAGTAAAGAATATCATGACTAAAGATAATTAAATTATCAATAGCCTTCATCAATAATAAATCAGAGATTTAGAACATATGGTAAATGATAAAAATTTCAACCATAGTTGCAGCGGAACGAGCAATCCATTAGAAGAGTCAAATAGACTATAAAGTCTATTATCTTCTCCATGTTAAAAATCCACCAACAATGTTTTATCCATGTAACATCACTCAACAGTTCCTTTCCACAATCATATGAATAACTCATAATCATAATTGTGACTATAAATTTTTCTTCGCACCCAGGACGAAGAATATTTTCATCACCTGTCTTTACCTGAAACATCAAAGATCATGGTTATACCAAATCACAATTCCTGTTTATAATCATACTAACAAATCCATCTTTGCACTACGGGCCAAAGATATTCATCAACAAACCATCTTTGCACTACGGGCCAAAGATATTTATCAACAAACCATCTTTGCACTACTGGCCAAAGATATTCAACAACAGTTCATCTTTGCACTACAGGCCAAAGATATTCATCAACAGGCCATCTTTGCACTACATGCCAAAGATATTCATCAACAATTCATATTTGCACTACAGGCCAAATATATTCATATCTCAAAGAAATATATAATCATTTCAGAATTTATATAAACAATAATTATAACCATGTTGATCAATTCACCTTTGCACTTAAGCTTAAGATATTCAATTATAAATTCAATGGTCATGATCATACCAGTCACAATTCAACTTTGCACTACAGGCCAAAGAGAACCCTAGTCATGATCATACCAATAATCTACCCATCTTTACACTCCAGTGAAAGAGAATTTCAACATCAGGGTTATAAAAATATTATATATGATGATAAAAATAATATGATCAACATATAGTTTTAATCTCAAGAGTAATATTCGTAACTCATGAATAGTAACCCCGACACAAAAGATAGAAATTCTACAATAAAATTCATACCAATATTTCGGTATAATGATATTGAAAGAATAACATTACTTAAATTTATAAACAATTTATTTTAATTGTTTACACTTTACTAATTAATGCATTTAATCATCATAAAATGCCAACTCTTACAATTTCATCATCAATAACCAAAATCCTCATCAAAAATCTGCATATACCTCATATAGGATTCTCAAGCCATAAAATCCTATTTTCTAATTTTCTTTCTTCACAAAACATATTTAATTCATTTACTCATAGCTAGACTATTTTCATGAAAAATACCAAATCAGTTCCAAAAATATTTCTTTTTTTGAGATTTAGCATAATATAGTCCCATAGTGAACATATATTTTTCTCAGAATTTTTAAAAGTCATTTACTATTTTTCATATGGCCAAAATAGCCGAATATTTAGACATTTATCAAAAATTGTACTTTTGTCTAAAAATTCTGAAATTTACAGAGTATACTTCTATCATATACATGTACTCCCAATAAAAATTTCATCAATTTTAGAGTTAACCACAAGGAATTATAAGCGATTAATTTTAAAATAGTCTTTTCTCATAAAATTCATAACTCTCAATCTATACATCCAAAAATCACCATTTTTGGACACAATCAAGAAAACTCATCAAAATATCATTTTAAATTTTTCCAGAATTTTTGAAGATCAGAAAAATTACGAAACTGAAAATCATAACAACCCTTAAAATCCCTTAATATCCCTTACTATCCCTTACCTCAAAAGAGTAGTACTTCTGACTGGATATCGGATATGATGCTGAAGGAAACTTGCACTGATGAATAGCAACTCACCAAGTATCTAAAAACTCACAAAATATGCTTCATAATATAGAGAGAGAAAGAGAGAAAGCTTATGTTTCTGGTGTAATTTTCAATTCTAACTTAGCCCTCTATTTATAGGAAAATTTTGGTAGGTTTGACCTGTAACCTGATGGCTTTACCTGCTACTATTCCCACCCACCACATTTGAAATATAATTCAGCACATTTCTTCACCAACCAAGAGTGGGGCCCACCAATTCTAGAATTTTCCACCAAAATGATAAACTCCGAAAATTCAACAATTTCTGAACCAGTCATCTCGTAAAATTCATAATAAATCATACGTTCATTTTTAACGGTTCAAAATTTGTGGGCATATACTCAACTTATATATGTATAACATATCCAAAAATTACCACGATCCAACGGTCGGATTAAAAATTATAACCCCCGCAAAATATCTCAAAAACCCTGATTTTTAATACCTCCATTCCGACAAAAATACTGATAAAAACCTCAACATTAACTCCTTCATTTTAACCACAAAATATATCCCTCATTTATATCCACATAAAATAAATATTTTCTTATCATATAAATCAATAATTAATTATTCACAAATAATATTACAGAATCACATTTATGACAACCAGACCGTTCCCAGGAAAGAGGGGGCTTTCCAATAAGGATTTCTCCTTACTAGCGCGCAATTAGATGACCAAACCTCTCCTTAGACAGAACTTTCTAGACATTACCAATAATGCTATCTAATAATACTATTCAAATAATATGAATTATTGATCTGATAATGGAAAATACTGTGCAGCAACAATTATTGAACAACAATAATATAAAATTTCAACGTAGCAATTATTGAATCAATAAAATAAAATATTGAACAGTAATTACTGTAACAATTATTGAGTAGTGCCTTCTTACGTAAGAATCAATAATTTCAAAAATATTGTGCAATACCGTGTGTTACTGTGTAATAACGCGTATTACTGTATTTTAATCACCGGGTATTCCAACAGTGTTAACGGTAACAACTACGCCGTTATTTGTAAAAACTTAAATTTGTCGTTTTCTTCACCCGACAGTTATTCTGTTATGGGGCCCACAAATAGCTGCGCCGTCGTACGAATATTCCCCGACAGAAAGAATATTCCACGACCAAACGAATATTCCCCGACAACAATGATTATTTTATAACCACTTGTGTATTTTGAAAAATTTTCACATTTCACCCATAACTTTAACTTTTTATCAATTTAACCATTTACTGAATTGTAATTATAAAAAAAAATTGAATACTTTTATTTCATAAAATTCGGGGTCTTACATATGCCGTGAGTTTAGATACAAATATATACCAAATGTGACATTGGACACCATCATGTGTCAGCACCTCACAAAGGTACCTTACATAAAGGTACAGTCAAAAACTATTTTAGAAACTAGAATCTTTGGGAAGTGCTCAAGGAAACCTTCGTACATGGGAGGCCATGCTTCTAGGTTGTGATAGATATCATATGGCCATAGAATTATCCTTGGTTGACCCAATATACCCCAAAGAAAAACGAGAAGATTATGGTTAATCATTGCTGGTTGCCATGAATTGTACTCTGTACATATTGCATGTATAAGTCTGGTATGAAAGGCTAATCACCTTCATTTCCAGTTGGTCCAGATATGTTTGTTCATGTTTAATACTTGTTCAGTCAAAAGTTTGTTCCTGCTAGTTCATTGTGTTATCATCCTAGTTGTTGCCACATTAGAAATTAAATGAGTTTAACATTATCCACGTCAGCTTTTAAATGGATAAATTTTGAATTTGAGTAATATCTTTAATATTATTCATAAGTATTTTCATAATAAGCACAAATAAAAATTAAAATTCATAAAAATAAATTCAATCTTCAAAACTATAACTAAAATTTTAAAATTAATTACTATTTTTATTTTTGAAAATTAATATAATTATTATTTATATTATGAAATCATTAGGCTTAAATATAAAAAAATATTAAATAATAAAAATATATTAAAAGGTAAGCTTTAAAATTTTTAGTATATTACAAATTAAAAGAAAATTTACAAAAAGAAATTAAAACAAATTGTGATCTGCACATTAAAAGTGTTTAATCCAAAAAATAATTCTCACTTAAATTGTTATTTCCCCTAATGTTCATCCTCTAATGTCCCCTGGGTATTTTGGTATCAAAACAAGGAATTCTTGAATGGATTCTCTCTCTCCTTTATCATCTCCATCTTCGTCGAAAAAATCTGTGTTTAGCTCTTCGAATTCTAGCCTTGAGAACTCGAATTCTCCACAAATAATCAGATTTTGGTTTGGTTTGTTGATATTCTCTCTTTTTCGCCGGATTCCATGGTGGTTTGGTTTGTTGCTTCTGATTTCAAGTGCTCTAATGGCGTTAATGAAATCGGATCTGACCAGATCTGATTTAAGTAGACCATATCTGGCGTTTGCAACAGAGGAGGTGGTGTCGGTGGTGGCGGCGGCGACGGCGGTGGATGGGAACGGTGGCAGGGGAACAGAGGCTGTTATTGGAACTGGGTTCGGTGGTGGTGGTGATGAAGAAGAAGAAGAAGAAGAAACAGAGGAGGTGGTGTCGGTGGTGGCGGCGGCGGTGGATGGGAACGGTGGCGGGGGAATAGAGGTGGTTATTGGACTGGGTTCGGTGGTGGTGGTGGTGGTGGTGAGAAGAAGAAGAAGAATAATAATAATAATCCATCAATTTTAAAATATTAGATAATTTTATATTTTTAAAGTGAAATTAAAATTTTTAAAAAATATGAATTAATTTATTTATATAAATAAATTTGTAAAAATTATTCATTAATTTATTTTATTATTAATTAATTAATTTAATTTAATTATTTGTTATGTATATTAATTTGATTTATATTTTGTTAATTTATATAAATACATTTGTAAAAATTATTCATTAATTTATTTTATTACTCCCTCCGTCCCATAGTTATAGGCTGATTTTCCATTTTGAGATGTCCTAATATATAGGCTACTTACTATTTATAAAATTTAGTTGGTTCATTGTTTTACTTTTATGCCCTTATAATAAATATTCAACCATTACTTTTTTTTGAAGAAACAACATTCAATGTCATTATTGTTATAATCACATTTAATGTTGTTGTATTCTCAATAAAAGAATTCAACTTTTTAGACTCAATAAATGAATTTGGAATAACAAACGTTTTGTGATTGGTTGAAAGTTTATGTAGATTAAAATGATCAATTAAGTTGAGAGTTTCAATGTGATAAGTAAGGAGTAATTAATTTATTCATTAATTTCATATTAAGGGGTATATGTGGAAAATTTTTGTTAAAATTGCCACTTAAACTGATTTTCTTAAACTATGTGTCAAAAGAAATCAGCCTATAACTATGGGAGGGAGGGAGTATTAATTAATTAGTTTAATTTAATTATTTGTTATGTATATTAAATTAATTTATATTTTGTTTAATTATTTGTTATAGAATTGAGTATAATTTAATTTAATTAATTATCTAACTCAGCTTCTCTCTCCTGCCACGTATTGCCACGTCATTTTTCTGTCAATTGGTTAACAGACATTGACGGAAAAATCACTTTTTGTAAATAATATATAGTTCAATGAGTTGACCCCAAAAAAAATCAGTTCGATGATACATTTGTAAATCGACCCTTAGTAGAGTGAGGAAAAGTGTATTTAATCCAAATCAAAACACTAGAAGCAATATACATAAAATTCAGTGAACGAACAACAACAGAAAAACCTAGTGGGCGACGTTTGAGAGATTATTAGGTTATATTTGGGGGAAAATTAAAATTGGGAAGACATTACCTTGCTCAGTCGAGAGAGATAGAGAGTGACGATGACGGAAAGAGAGGCCGCGACGGCAAGAGAGGATGGCGACGGCAAGAAAAGGCTAGTGGGCGACGGGAAGGAACAGCCGGCGACGACGCGAGGAAGAAGAGGGAGAAAAATGAATAGCAGAAAAAAAAAATAAGTTACTGAACGTAAATATTAACCCATTCTCGACGGCACTCACTACCGACGGCACAGGCCGTTGCCTATGCCCTTTTCCCACGCCCGCCAAAAATTCCCACCAAATTTAGGTCCGGGAAGGGTCATTCTCGACGGGGACCATTGGCGACGGCTATGACGTCGATAATGATGTTATTGGCGACAGGGATACTGTCGTCGCTAATGGTGTCGTCGCCAATGACCTGTTTTCTTGTAGTGATATACCTTCAACTTCAATAGGATACATTGAATAAAAGATATAGAATCACATTTTTAAATTCATGTAAAAGCATATTAATTTTCTCTATATTGTTTATACATATTCACATAAAAAAATCTACATATTTAAAATCAATAATAACTATATATATATATATAATAGGTCAAGAGGCTATCTAATTTTTAATTGAATTAAGTTAATTTTGTTGATCAAATTGAATCAAATAAGGTGACTCAAATTAAGATAATAAATTGTTATCCATTTAGACTTGCATTAATGAATTATACATATAACTTTCATTTTTCATTTCACTCACTTCATTTCTCACTATCACGTTCTTTCTTTTTCTTTTCCCTTTCTTATTAAGTATCAAATCCAAAAATCTAACATATTTAAATTTTATCAGTATATACATTCACAACTTTAATAGTATATATTAAATAAAATAAATATAATTATTTATATTTTTAAATCCATGTAAGTGCATATTTTTCTCTACACTATTTGTATATATTAATCACCTTAAAAATCTACATATATTTAATATTGTTGAATATTATACTTATACACAAAAATATTATGTAATGGAAAAAAGGTATCTTAATTCCTTTTTTTTCTTCATAAAACTAATTTGACATTGTGAGATGGTTTGGTGTGGTGCTTAGTGTGCATATGATGGAATGTCACAAAAAGAATAATATGTATTCCTAATTTATTTTTTATTTTTTCAATAATTTAGCGTATTCTACAATTTTTAAGGAATACAATTGTGATGTAGGAGGATATGAATAGGATGATGATGCGTTGTCGGACAGTACGTTGTTGGTATTGAAGTACCATGAGTTGGAGGATTGACGCAAGAATGACGATCATTAATTTCTTCAGGTTTGGATGACGGACTTCTTTGGGTTCGACTTTATGACTTCGAGAGTTTAGATATTTTATCAGCATTCTTATTTTTTAGATATGTTTCATTCTTTTATGGTAGTGTTTTATTAAAAAGTAAATTCTTTTATGGTAGCAATGTTTTAGTCGGAAATAATTTTTTTTCTATTACTACGTAATTAATTTTTGCTATTGTTATAGGAATTTTGTTACATTCTAATAAGAAAACCTTTTAGTTATAAAACCTGACTTGTGGGTTGAATTATAGCCAACTTTTGTTTTGATAATAATAATTTAAGCTTTAAATAAGTTTCTCTAAGTTTATGGTAATTCTTTTGCTTTATTTGTCGTTGAATTTATTTATTACCTAACCCACATGAAAATCGCTATTCTGGCTGGTATCAGTTGGTATCAGAGCATTAATATCTTCCTGGGGTTTGATTTTATGAATTTTTGTGACGCCCCCAAAATTAGGTATACATCACCCATCTTGGGTCGTCAGATACATAGTACAGAATACAAATACAACTTACTAACACAACTGTCGTGTACAATACGACAAAACATAAACTGTGAGTTTGAATACAAATATTATCTTCTAGAGAGTATTCATATTCAAAAGGAGTCCTCATTACATTTATTAACACACCATTACATAGAATAGTGAGGACTACTAACTAATACTATCATTCGGACCATCACTCCGTTTCTCGACTTACCCCAGCTACGTTCTCATTTCCTGAAGAGAACAGTGAAAGAAAGAGTGAGCTCAACTAGCCCAGTAAGAAATATTATGACTAAGATAATGCAGAATAAATTATCATTAGCCTTCAACAATGTTAAACTGATAAAATATAATAGACATCAAGTTTAACTGCAGCGGAACAAGCAATCCATTAAAAGAGTCAAGTAGAAAATAAACTCTACTATCTTTTATGATTTAAAAGGTTTTTCAACACTGTGATCGCTGGGACTCAGCTTAATAAAATAATCCACATCATCGAATCACCCCTGCACTACGGCCAAGGATATTCGTGTATTAATTAATGGTCATGATCATGCCAACAACTGTCCATCAACGCACTACGGGCCAATGAGGACTTTTACCACATCATTTGTAACATTACGGTCATGATTATACCGAATAATCCCTGATTATAATCATACCAAGTCCATCTATGCAGTACAGGCCACAGATGACTTTTAACATTTTATAAACATGAGGATGATGACAATGATATAAGAATTCAATAAAACAAGTTCAAGAATTAATTTATCCAAGAATTAACAACGTCCAAATTGTCAACATGATACTGCTTTGTGGAGTAAAATTCAAGAATGCTTAGAAGAATATTTTCATGAAAAGATACTGGATGAAACGCAATTATCAAGGAAATTCTACAAATTTCATGGAGTATAGAAGTCAAAACTTAACCAACTGAGTATAATAAAGAATGGAATAACAAAAGAAATCACCATGCATGCGATAGACCGCACAGACAGGTTATTCTCACAGAATAATAAATAATGGAACCAAGTCCGGCGTAAAACGTACAGACAGGATATTCCAACAGAATAATAATAAAGACGGAACTAGGTCCAGTGTAAAACACACAGACAGGATGTTCCAACAGAATAATAACAAAGACGGAACCAGGTCTGGTGTAAAACACACGGACAAGATGTTCCAACAGAATAATAAAAGAATGTCACCAAGTATAGGGTAGACCGCGTATACAGGTTATTCCAACAGAATAATAAGAAATGGAATAACAAAAGTTCTCTTCATGAATAAGAAAGAATAACACCCCTTACCGTTTTAAAGAATAGCTGAAATAAGGAAGTAGTTAAGTAGCAGAATACTCTTCTTCTCTCTCTCTATAGTTTCTCTCTATAGTTTCTCTCTCTAGAGTTCAGTGAATTCGTAAGAAATAATGAAGGAATGAGCTGCTATTTATAGAAAAATAGAATGCATAGTAACTAATCCATGAACGGTCCAGATTGATTACTTTAATCTGACGGTCCATATTTAAAGAAAAATCTTTTAAATAAAATATAATATATTCTATTTATAGAATAACTTTAATAAAGTATTCTGTTTTATATAAAAAGATGTTTCTGTTTTATTACGTTAATAATACGAATAAAACAAAACGTCATTATCGCTAAATAATTCATATTATTAACTGACAATAATTGAATCAAACTGAGTGACTTCTCACATAAGCATTAATAATCAATACCGTATACTATTATGCAACCACACGTATTATTGTACTTTTACTACCGAGTAGTTCAACAGTATCAATGGTAAAACTTCCGCCGTTATTTTTAATAAAATATTTTTGTCGTTTTCTCAATCCGACAATAATTCCATTGTGGGGTCCACCAATGATTGTGCCGTTGTACGAATATTCCCTGTTAAAACGAATATTTCCCGACCAATCGAATATTATATAACAACTTGCGTACTTTGCAAAATTTATAAATATTACCCACAACTATAACATTATATCAAATTAACTCCATAATATTCGAAAATGATATTTATAGAAAATTCATCTTTATTTATAAAAGTTGAGGTCTTACAATTTTAATGGCGGGTGGTCGTGTGGTTGTCGTGGGCGAATTCTTATTGAAGAAGTCTCGCACCGTGATCGTAACGTTCAGGACGTGATGATTGAGGATTTATGGAGACAAGTTGTAGAGCTAACGTCTAGCGGCACAAAATCTAGCTAGGTTGTTGTGGACAGGTTTTGGCTAATTAAGGAAGTCTTGCACCTTGATCGTGACTAGGAGGGTTATTATTCCAAGTCCAGTTTTGATAACCCTTACCCTAATAGAGAGCAGCTATGTGAACGACGTGGTTAAATAGATTATCGTCGAAATTTGGGCTTTAAGGTGGAACTACCTGAGTTTTCTGGTACGTTGCAAGCGGAGGGATTCATCGATTGGATGAATGGAGTTGAAAGTATCTTCAAATACAAGGAAGTTCCAGATTGTATTAAGGTGAAATTAGTTTCCATCAAACTCAAGGGTAGAGCATCTGCTTATTAGTGGAAGCAGTTAAGGCACTCACAAGATAGGCAAATCAAGTTTAAAATCACGGATTGGGAGAAGATGAAGAAGAAGATACAGGGACACTTTCTTCCTTTTAGTTACACTTAATCCTTGCTTAAGCGACTGTACCTATTGAGGCAAGGCACCAAATAAGTTGATGATTATACGGAGGAGTTTTATCAAGCCTGAAATAATTTGTTTGAAACGGAGGAACAGTTAGTATCTCAATATGTGGGAGGATTAAGATAACAATTGTAGGATGTGCTGATCAGTCTCCATTCGATATGGACAATATATGAGGCCTACCAACGAGAACGAGATGTGGAACAACAACAGAACAGAAGATTGATGATGAAGAGCATTACAAGCAATATAATTGCACCCCCCCTCAACAACCCTATTCTGCACCGCAACAACTACAAAGCAATCCCAACCCTACTATTCGATGTTTTAGATGTGGCGAACTGGGACATAGAATGACTGAATGCAGAAGCCTACAAGTCAAAAGGGAAAGAACCTCTAGATTGGAGAAGACATGGAAGAAGAGGTGGGAGGAACTTGGTGAACCTATATATGTAATGGGTATGAAGATGATGAGGATGTACTTTATGGTGATGGCCAGGAGACTTTGGTCATTCGCAAGAATCTAATAACTCTCAAGGATGAGTTAGAAGATGATTAATTGAGAACCACTATCTTCCACGTAACTTATACAATGTTAGTTAAGGTCTGCAAGACGATCATTGATAGTGGCAGTTGTGTTAATGTAGTATCAAAAGAGGCTATCCAAAAATTGCAATTAAAAATAAATCGGCATCCCAAGCCATATATATAAGTCGTCATGGTTGGATAAAGGCAATGAGGTAACAGTTGATAGAAAATACTTGGTGTCTTTTTCAATCGGTCAAAAATAATTTGATAACGCTTGGTGCGATGTGGTGTTTATGGATGCATGTCATGTGTTGTTGGGTCGACCTTGGCAATATGACCGAAGTGTCATTAATGATGTTCGGAAGAATACGTACTCCCATAGTATAAAAAGGAAAAAGGTTATGTTAGCACCTCGGTGGGAAGAAATTAGTTCGACTCGAGCAGTCAAAAACCCAAACCTATTGTCCATGTCTAGATTCTTAACGAAGGTCGATCATGATGGTGTGATGTATGCTCTACTTTCTTGTGGGTGCAACTCGACAGATAAGAACACATAAGTACCACTCGAAGTGCAGAAGTTGTTATAAGAGTTTGATGATCTAATTCCCGACTTCCACCTGGACTACTGCCGATGAAGGAGATTCAACACCAGATAGATTTTGTTACAGGGTGGAGTTTAATTACCAAACAACATACAGAGTTATCCCCAAGCAGTCCGAAGAGCTACAGAGACGGATGGTAAAATTGATGGAGAAGGGTTACATTCGTGATACTGTGATAGTATGAGCCCGTGTGCAGTACCAACTCTGTTAGTACCGAAGAATGATGGATCATGGAGAATGTGTATCGATCGACAACAAAACAATCAATAAAATTATAGTAAAATACAGATTTTCGATGCCTCATTTAGATGATATGTTATATCAATTGTATAGAGCTAAGGTTTTCTCAAAAATTGATCTTAAAAGCGGTTACCATCATGTTAGAGTTAGACCTGAAGATGAATGGAAGAAAACATTCAATACACAACATGACTTATATGAATGGATGGTTACACCCTTCGAAATTTCCAATACTTCCAGTACATTCATGAGATTTATGCATCAGGTACTGCGACCTTTCATGGGAAAATTTATAATTTTTTACTTTGATGATATTCTCATCTACAGTCTGACATAGGAAATGCATCATGAGTACCTCCGAACTATGTTTGATACGTTGAGAAAGGAACGTTTATTTTTTAACCAGAAGAAGAGCATTTATTTCACAACTTCGGTAACTTTCCTTGGCTTCGTTGTTTCAGTCGAAAGTGTTCATGCTGATCAGTCAAAGATAGATGTAGTCTTGGCATTGCCTATATCGAAGACCTTACATGACGTCAGGATTTTTCATGGATTGACTTCTTTCTGTCGCTGATTCATCACACTACAAGAAAAACAGTTAAGTTCAGCACATTAATTGCACCTATTACAGAGTGTCTAAAAGGGAAGTTATTGATCAATTGGTTCGAAGAGGTTGAAGATAGTTTCAGCTGTTCAAGAAGATGACTGTAGCACCAATACTGACACTTCCTGACTTCGAGAAGGTGTTTGAAGTGAACGGTGATGCATTAGGGATCAACATTAATGGAGTTTTGAGTCAAGCAGAACGACCAGTAACATTCTTCGGTAAAAAGCTATCCGGATTAAAGAAGAACTATTCCACATATGATTTGGAATTTTATGTCATACTTTAGTCACTAAAGCATTGACATCACCTAGTGCAGCGAGAGTTCATCCTCATTACTGATCATGAGGCCTTGAAGTTCATTAATGGTCAACATAAGCTAAAACGAAGGAATGTTAAATGAATGACGAACTTATAGGAATTCACCTTCACATTGCGGCATCAGGCAAGAAGTTTGAATTGTGTTGCAGATGCGTTAAGCCGAATAGCGTCACTCCTTAGCACTATGAGCTACAAAGTCGTAGGGTTTAAAGCATTTACTGATCATATGTACGAAGATGATCCTTCTTTCGAAACGATAGTTCGGGAAGTAATGAAAGGTCGGCGACATGACTTTATTTTTCATAAAGGGTATCTATTTCGGGGATTACAATTATGCATTTTGGACTTCTCACTTCGGCAGCAGATAGTCAGCAAAATTCATAGAGAATGACACTTCGGGTGCAATAAGACATTAGCCTTGATATCGGCTGACTACTATTGGCCGAACGTAACCAGTGATGTGGCTCACTTTGTGGAGAAATGCTATATATGTCAAAAGTCTAAAGGAGTTCTTACAAATGCAGGGTTGTATACACTTTTACCCATTTTTGAAGCTCCATGGTTTGATATCAGCATGGACTTTGTGTTAGGAATATCCCAAACCCAGCAGACAATGGATTCTATTCTGGTTGTGGTTAATCGATTTTCAAAAATGACGCATTTTGTAGCTTGTCAGAAGACCATGGATACTAGCTGGATCGTTAATCTATTTTTTTGGGAGATCATTCGTTTACATGGTGTTCTAAGATCGATCATTTCTGATCATGACACCAAGTTCATGAGTAATTTCTGGAATAGCTAATGGGAGAAGCTCGACAAACAGCTAAATTTTAGCAGCGCCTATCACCCTTAGACAGATGGTCAAACTGAAGTGGTGAACAAGAGTTTAAGCAACCTCTGAGATGTTTAGCTGGGTGATCTAAACCGAAGTAATGGGATTTGACATTATCTCAATCGAAATTTGCTTATAACATGTCGATAAACATAACCACATGTATGAGTCCTTTTACGATTGTCTATGGTCGAAATCTTTATGGGGGTTCTGGATTTAGTTTTTATTCCACGGATGGGCCGAGTGCACCCTAAGGTGGATGAAATGGCAGATCATCTTCGGAGTATCCATAAACATGTGCATCGATCTATTCGAGAGAGCAATGCCAAGTATAAGGATCGGGTTGACATCTATCATCTCGTCGTGTACTTTTTGAAGTTGGAGATTTTATTTGGGCAGTTTTGACTCGTGATCGTTTTTCTGTTGGCGAGTATAACAAGATTAAGGAGTGTTAGATTGGGCCCCATGAGATTCTGCAGAAAATCAATGATAATTCTTATATCGATTGCGCCTCCCTAGTCATTTGCGGACTTTGGACGTCTTCAACGTGAAGCACTTGAGTCCTTATTTTGCGGAGTCTGATGGTACTACTGTGAACTCGAGGATGAGTTCTTTCCAAACCCGGAGTGATTGATGCAGGAGGATCTGAGTTGGATAATGTTGTGTTGGCGGATATCACGTTGTTGGCATTGAAGTATCATGAGTTGGAGGATCGACACAAGAATGGCGGTCATTAACTTCTTCGGGTTCGGACGATGACGGACTTCTTTCGATTCGGCTTTAGAACTTCGGGAGATCGGATGGTTGACATCTTCGGGTTCGGCTTTATGACTTCGGGAGTTCAGGTATCTTTCGTTCTTTTATGGTCGTATTTTATTAGAAAGTAAATTATGTTATGGTAATAGTGTTTTAGTAGGAAATATATCTTTTCTGTTACTACGTAATTAATTTTCACCATATATAGTTACAGGAATTCTGTTACAAATTCTTATAAGGAAACCTTTTAGCTATAAAACCCGCATTGTGGATTGAGTTATAGCCAACTTATGTTTTGATAATAATAATTTAAGCATTAGAAAAATTTCTCTGCATGTATTTAGGGTAATTCTTTTGCTTTATTTGTCTGTGAATTTATTTGTTACCTAACCCGCAAGATATATAATCGTATCGTTATTCTGTCCTCTGTCAAATTATTATATAGTCTATAGGATTAACAAAAGTGTCTTTAAAATTTTGACATTTGATATAAGGTTAATACATTAGAGTACAATTGGAATGTTTTTTAAACTAGTTTAAAAATTAGCTTGTTCGTGTACACGAGTTGCAAGCTTGTATTATTTTAAAGAAAATGATATTTTCGCATGAGTAATTGATATTTCTGCAGGTATATATGAGGCCCACCTACAAATCGGTCCCAATTTACCCCTCTCCTCCTCTTACACAGTTTCTCTTTCGCCATCCAATATTCTTTCTCATTCTCTGCACTAGCATCATCTAGAATATAATTTAGCGTAAAATTCGAAAAATCACATGTGGTTTACTCAAATTCTTAATTCAACACTTCTGGTTCGAAAACTATCGATTCACCATTTGTGGTTCGATTTAAATCGAAAAGAAGTGTGCTTCACTCAACAAAAAGAAAGTGAAGCATTCTTTAATAATAATAATTTATGTATAATTGACAACAATATATAACCTTAAGTCTCCCTTAAATTTAATACAGTATGCCCCTCATTGATACTCCAAAATATAAACTCTAACCCATAACCTCCAAATCTAAATCCTAGTTCATAACCTTCTTCTTTAACACCAAGGACTATAATCAAACATCCCCTGAACAACATTGTTTTCTTGGAACGTACTATAAACGTAGCTCGACCTTTGTGATTATAATTTATGGAAATATAGTCCAAGAATTATAACATGCAAACAAACGTGACCTAAGTATTTTATTTATAGAATAACTAAGAGTCAAAATCATTAATCAAAATTATGAAACCCTAGGGCCCATTATGTCAAAATAATACTAGTAATAATATTTATTGGCCACATAACTACCAAATTAACCCATAAATAAGGTGATTAAATTAATGCAGTATTTAAGTTCACTAATTCTATAAATAGTAGAGCACAAATAAGAAATTATATTAAATTAAAATAATCTAAGAGAGTATTCTAATGGTGAATTAATAATTATTAGTTCATAAAAGACCCCTCAACTTCTACCAAGTCTCTCTCTCAAAATATTCTCTCCCGTATAAATATTAACAAAATTAATTTCTAGGAGTATAAATTTTGTAATAATTAAATGCCATTTGTAAGTGTAAATATGTTTAATTTTGTCGGCCCAATAAAAATAATCTTTGTGGTAGTTAACTTGTTAGGGTTAGACTATCCTATAAACAAGCAGTTAATGCCATAGCAACGAGGAGAACTCTAAAATTGATGCACTTCTATTTCCCTTAGACTTTTGGTTTTACCTGGCAATCCGGTGAAAAAGGTCTTACAGTCTTACATGGAGTACTCTTCTGGCAAATATTTTAATGACTTAATTTACCGACTGAATTAAACTCTCATATATCAGACTCAATATTTGATCAATATATAAATAAGGGCCCTTGTAGAACAGACGCACCATGAAATTTTATTTTTCAAAATAAAAAATTTCTTGAAACCCTAGCCTGATCTTACAAAGATGTTTCAGTCTATTATATTTTGTGTTTTGCTTACCTTCTCCCTCACAGTTTCTGCAGCTCCAGGCAGACTCATTGCAAATCACCAAACATTCATACGAGACCCCGAAAGGAATTGGACACCGGATTCAAAGGACTTTAAAACCTATTTTTACCCCCAAACACTAGATCACTTCAACTACAATCCTCA
This sequence comes from Panax notoginseng, assembly GCA_016801055.1. NCBI lineage: Eukaryota > Viridiplantae > Streptophyta > Magnoliopsida > Apiales > Araliaceae > Panax > Panax notoginseng. The sequence continues at coordinate 207,064,772 of CM029018.1, read as the reverse complement.
AAGCTTTGCAACTTTTAATCAGAGATATGTGATTAATTCAAAGTATTGGGGTGGTGCAAATTCAAGTGCTCCAATATTTGCTTATCTTGGTGCAGAATCACCTTTGAATGCCGGCAAAGGGTTTATTTCGGATAATGCTCCGGGTTTCAAAGCTCTCATGGTCTATATAGAGGTTTGTGTATATATATATTTCTTCTTAATTAGATGAAAAACGAAGTTTATATTTATTTTTTTAATTTATGTTTTTATAGATGGGAAAACATATTATATATATATATATGATCATAATCTTACATGCATGTGGAAAAAAGGACTACTAAACTGCACGAACTTACAAACATAGCAAATCAAAACGAATACTATATTAAAAATTTATGCTATATATCATCATAAAATTATTATTAAATTAATTGGTTGGTAAATTGAAGCAACCATTTTGGCTTTAATTTATACAATATTTAGTATAAATACTTGATGTGTGATATACAAGGACTTATTTTGTAAAGTGCTCTATAAATTTCAGCATCGATTCTATGGAAAATCCGTTCCGTTTGGATCAATGGAAGAAGCGTTAAAAAATGAAAGTACTCGTGGTTATTTCAACTCAGCTCAAGCACTTGCAGATTATGCTCAAGTGCTGCTCTACATTAAGAAAAGTTTATCTGCACAAAATTCTCCTATTATTGTTGTTGGAGGATCTTATGGAGGAAGTAAGCCAGTCAATCCCAAAAACTAACCCATAACATAACTTACTTCTTCTCCTGATTCACAAAAGGAGCTAGTCGATTAGATTATTTCTTTACTCAAATTATAAAATTCTAATAATTAAAATTGTAATTTCTTGCCAGTTTAATTATTTTATATTGAGTAAGGTAACAATATATATCATAAATTATTTTAAAAGTACAAAATTGTTATTTAAAAAATGAATTTAAATTTACACCGAAATTTGAAGTTTAAGAGTATAATTTCTAAATTCCCCACCCCACCCCCTCTTGCAGTGCTTGCTGCATGGTTTAGGCTGAAATATCCCCACATTGCTATTGGCGCACTGGCATCATCAGCACCCATTCTCTACTTCGATAACATCACTCCACAAAATGGATATTATTCAATTGTGACCAAGGATTTCAGAGTAAGTAATTCAACTCAAAATGCATGTTACTTGTTTGTAATTTTTTTGTTCACATAAAAATAAAGCATGATGTTGCATTTTCTTTTAATTAATAATAATAGTACGTAGTGTATGAAAGTTTTAATATGTATGTATTATTAATTGTGGTTTATTCCAGGAAGCTAGTGAGAGTTGTTACAATACTATAAAACAATCTTGGTCAGAAATTGATAAAGTTGCAGCAAGCCCCAATGGTTTATCAATTCTCAGCAAAAAATTTAATATTTGCGGGTAAATGATTAATTAATTAGCAGTCAATACATATATATATATATATATTCAAAACTACTTCTGCTCTTTCATAAAAAGATTCATCTTTCCATTCATAATAGTATATAAAATGGCACAATATATATCTTAGAGTTTGTTATCATAATTTTATTATTATATCACCACTTAACACCTTATTATTTTAGAGGTAAACAAGAATATATATATATATATATATATATATATATATATATATATATATATACACTTAATAATTATTGTGAAGAATCTAAAAAGTATTACTCATTGTAATTAAACTAGCTATTTTATTGCATTTAATTTGATCTCTTTTTCTACTCCTTTTTTTCTTCTTAGGAAATTGAACAAATCTTGGGAGCTCAAGGACTACTTAGACTCAATTTATAGTTTGGCAGCTCAATATAACGCACCGCCAGAATATCCGGTCACTCAAGTCTGTGGTGGCATCGATGGAGCACCCGATGGAACTGACATTCTTGGCCGGGTTTATGCAGGTGTAGCTGCTTACAGGCCGAATAGATCATGTTATGATGTTAACGAAGACAATTTTCCGTCTGAAACAAATATGGGGTGGGATTGGCAGGTATAATAATTCAAATTAATTACAATAATTATATGCACGTTAGTGGACGCAGTATACGTTTAATCTCAATTCTCTTCTTGAATACACATGATTTGTTCTATATATGTATGTAAATGAAATTGATTATATATAGTTAATTTTATGAAATTGATTGTAATTAATTTTCTTGTACTAATTAGACTTGTAGTGATCTCGTCATACCCATTGGCCGTGGTAGCAACGACACTATGTTCCCAGCATCACCCTTCGATCTTAACGACTACATCAAGAGCTGCCAAAGCCAGTATGGCGTCTCACCCCGGCCACATTGGATCACAACCTATTTTGGGGGCCATGTATGTCCTTAATTTTTTTTATTATCTCTAAAATTAATATATACTTGATAAATTTCTTTTTCTTACTTTGTAATATTGAAAATTCAAATAATATTGCTAAAAAATTTGTATAACACATGCAGGATATAAGATTGGTTCTCCGAAGGTTTGCTAGCAATATTATTTTCTCCAATGGTCTAAGAGATCCTTATAGCAGCGGAGGGTAAACGAAAATGGCAATTTAATTTATTTCTTTTTTAAAAAATTCTCACATAAACTAAGCCTAAGCTAGCTGACATAATTTACTTGCTTGTTATTTACCAGTGTTTTGGAGAACATATCAGAGAGTGTGGTTTCCATTGTCACAAAATATGGTATGTGCTTAAAATGTATTAATTAATCAACAATAATTATATAAATTTATAGATTTCATTTATTAAAAGGAAAAAAAAAAGAGGAAATGCATGCATATATCATCACTGAATTAAAGTATTTAATTTAATCATTTTATTTGCAGGATCCCATTGCTTGGATATTGATTGGGCGTGGGAAGATGATCCGGGATGGTTGGTCTTGCAACGAAAGAGAGAGATTAAAGTCATCATGGGATGGCTCAAGAAATATTATTTTGATCTATGTGCACTCAAACGATCATAGATATAGTTATTTAGGTTTGATAAAATATAGTTATGGGTTAAATAATTTTGGTTTATAAAATTTAGTTAAATATAGGTCAATTCATATTTTAAATTTTAAGGCTACTATTATTATGGTTCAATTAAATAAATTATTTATTATATTTAATTTCTATATTCTTCCACTTTATATCTTTATTATTTTATACATTCTTTCTCTCTCTAAAATTTTTAAATTTTCTCTCTCTAATTAAAAATTTATACGCTATTGATGTTCTTTAAACTTGCTCTTTCTTATTAAAATTTGTAATATTTTCTCTCTCTAAATTCTGATTACATTTTCTCTTTCCAAAATCGGATTACATTTTCTCTCTCTGAAAATATTATGTATACGCTATATGTTTGTCTCTTAATTTCAAATTTGTATACATTTTCTCTTTCTAAAATTTGTATTCATCACCTCATTGTACATTTTTATACATAATTTCTATATAAACTTTCTCTATTATTTGTGAAAGATTCTGAATTTGAATTTGAGAAGTCAACTACTCCATAATTCTTAGTAATCAGGCTTAAGATATGAATTGCGGCCGCCGTTATGAGTTATGATATTTTAATTAAAATGATATGAAATGGAAGTAAAATAATTAAACATACATAAATATAAATATATTACATACGTTACAAAAAAATTAAAAATATATTTTGATTTTTCGATGTTAATTATTTTGCAAAATCTTATTTATAATTGATATGAAATTATTTATCCACTAGAGAAATCAATATTTTTTATTTCTGAAAACTTGTTTTTAGTAGCAGTGCACAATTAAAACAGCCTTTTTTTTAAAATAAAAAATTGTTGACAAACCCGCACATAACATTTGCAGGATGCACATGCGACTAACCCGACCCGACCCGACATTTTATATAAATAAAAATTTGTAAAGTAAATCCAAACAGGAAGCTTCCTTTCAGCATGTAGTTTTGGTTCCTGGAGCAAATTGTTATTTGTCAATACTATGAAAATCATCATATGACGACTAGACTACTTTTTATCAAGTCTTACTATATATTATAAAATATTTTAACTGAATTATAATTACGACGTATATTAATTTGATAAAAGTATAAAATTAATGTCTATTGTATTAAATCCATCATAAAAATATTATCAATTAAATTGACATATAAATTCAATTACCAAATGTTTTTATCAAGTCTTACTATATATTATAAAATATTTCAATTACCAAATGTCTTTATATATGCTGAACTATAATAAGATTTACAGAATCCACTATATATCTACCCACCATGAAAGGCCCTATTCCATCATAGTTTCTGACTAGTTTGTATGCCAGATGGGGGAGAGGAGTGGGGGGTATTAGTCATTTAGAGAGGAGGGGGGGAAAAAAAGAAAGACCAAGTCCACTTTGTCTTTTGAGGGCCAATCTGCAGAAAAGCAAAAGGGAATTTGAGCATTGTCTTTTTCTTTAAGAAAAGAAAAGAAGCACCCCAAATAAATAAAGTGCACAATTTAAATAATTAAGTACATGGTTTTGCTAAAGAATCTAGTCAGAGGACAGGGATTAAAATCATGCAACATCCATTTCAAAAATAGAGAATTAAAATTAATTTTAGATACTTTTAAATTCAAAAATTATATAAAACAATTTAGTTTTAGACAATTATAAAAAAGTATAAATTATAAAAATAAAACTACTAATTACAAGATTAATAACTTAAAAAAAAATTTAATTAATTTAAAAAAATTGAATTTGATCTTACATTTAGGATGTCAAAAATATTTTGGTTCAAACTTTTAAAGTAGAATGTGAGGAAGGTTCAGCAGCAGTGCATCTCCAGCCGTGTTTGCGTGCACAAATTTTAGACTATATTTAATTTAAGAATACAGATCTCGCTCTAACAGATGAACTAAATATAGTCGATCGAATTTTCTGACGAGACACAAAGACTATATTAAGGAATAAGAGTTAATGGACTATAATTGTGACTATATTTAAATGGAATAGACGACTGAAGAAAAATATAAATAGTTCATCCGACAGAGATGCTCTAATCTTTAGCTTTAGCATCTCAAAAAAGGAACAGGGTACATGAAGGACTAGTAATGTCCTATGATTCATTTTTTATACTAGCGTATGCCGGTACATGCAACAATTATTTACACCATATATTGTGGTTGCGTCTATAAATTATATAAATTGAAATAAAAAAATTTATAAAATTTAAAAACTTAAATAAAAAATTTAAATTTTAAAAGACAAAATAATAATATAATTAAAGTTGTAGGGACTAAAAAATGTGACGCGGCTTGAGAGAGCCACTTTATATAGAGATTTTAAGGGAAGGGAAGGGACAGGCCACCAAGATTAAATGCAAAAAGAAAAACCAATGTGATTAAGAAAATTAAAAGGAGAGATTTTGGCCGTCTGTTCTCAGTTAATGTATTATTCAGATGAGGTTGACAAATTTGTTTTTTGTTTAAAAAAGCATAATAATAAATTAATTTATGAAAAATAACTTATATTTTAAAATAAAAAATGATTTAATATTTAAAGGAAAATATATATAAAATTCAAATCCAGTAATCAATCATTCATCAAATAGCCAAGATATCTAACAGTAAGGAGAATAAAAATAATTTACAGAAAATAAGGGGAGTGAATGGTTGCAAAATAAAAATAAAAAAAGGATGTAAGTTAGCCGATGAAGCTATTTAACAATAAATAATACTATTATATTAGATTATACAACAAATATTGTCGTAATATTTTTAGAGTAATATTTAATTTTAAATATCATTGTAAAAAGAATTATGATAAATAAAATTTGACTTTGAAAATATGACAGCATAATCCAATTTAAAAATTCTGTAGTTCTGTTATAGGCTGTTGTCTCCCCTCTCGGACTCTCTCTCTCTCTCCTCCGTCCCAAGATGCAGAAAACTTTTCCCTCTGCTCTTTGTCTCCTCAGTCTCTTCTTCGTTCTCGTCTATTAAATATATTCAGAGATTACCCAGGAGAAAAATTTACAAACAAATATATATATATATATATATATATATTGCAGTTTAGCAAGTGAAAAGGGGAGAGAGAGATAGAGGGAAGGAAGTCTAAAGGGATGCCGGCCAATTTTCCCGGAGGTTATCCGGCAATCTTGGCCTTCTTGGCCGTGGTGCTGCCGGCGGCGGTGGTGCTTTGCGGATTTCCTGCGACTCTGACACTGGAGAGAGGATTTCCGACGAGTCATGGAGTTGAACTGGATCAACTCAGGGCTCAAGACTCGGTTAGGCACCGCCGAATCTTGCAGTCTTTAGGTGGTGTCATCGATTTTCCGGTCGACGGTACCTATGATCCCTACCTTGTTGGGTAATTCTATCTTCTCTCTCCTTCTCTTTATATACAAACACTTGTATAATCTAAAATAATATTGTTGAATTATGGGCATTATACATTCTTGGGTTTCAATTTAATTGTGAAAATATGGCTTTCATTGTTGATTTAGTTAATTTACATTTTGTGCTTGGTGGTTCACACTTTGTTTTTCTTTTTTTAATTATTGGACAATTTCTTTTATTGATTTACCATTCTGTATGAGTTTTGTTAGTTTTGGACTCTGTTGCTGTGTTTGCCTTTTTATATTTCTATTTTAGATCTTTGAATTTGGACATCGCTATAGACTATTAAAAGGATTCTGACAATCATTTTGTATTAATTATAAATGCTGCTCATAAATAAGTACTGGTGCTAAAATCCTCAAGATGATCATGATACTTTCTTTATTAACTATACGATTAAGCTCAACTATACTGATCCTGGAATAATTTAACTTGAACACCAATAGTGCTATTTTTTTTTTTGGTTAATTTGGTCAATGATCATTTACGGATAGTTATTTTATACTTGTTGAACTAAGCTCGGGCAAGCCATTTCGCCTAATCGAGATTGACTTGATCTCATTAAGGCGAGACGATGATTGAGTTAATTTGAATAAGAGGAGTGTGGTGCGTTTTAATTAACATTAGTTTAGCTTAACTTGATCTCACTAATATGAGAATCTCACTGGTTTGAATAAGAGCAATGTGGTACATTCTAATTAAAATTAGTGCAGTATATTCTAAATCAGGCTCAGTTAAAATCTAACTGAAATTGCTGATTTATCCACAATCTAACTAACTTTGATACCTACCTTGTCGAATCTAGTAGTCTTCAGATAGTGTTATCGATTTTCCCCTTAATGGTACTTCTAGGCCGGACCTTGTTGTCTAATTCTATACTCTATATATGTAAAATACACACAGTAGTCGTATTGAATCATGAACATTATTAGGATATGAAATCATTTCTTGGCTTTTAGTTTGACTTTGATATACGGGCTTTCCTAATCAATTTGACTGCTTTATGAATTTATTACTGTAACTCTTTGTTTATTTATTTATTTTGTGTAGTGTTTGCTATATGGATATTTTCGTTTATATCTATTCAGCTGTCCTTTCCATTTTCGTTTTCATTTTCTTCCTTTTTTGGGCCAATGAAGTTGATCTGTTAGTTATCTAATTTCTTTCTTGTCTTGATGTTGCATCTGAGTTTAGTTTCCTTTACACTCTGTTGTTGGTATCTGACTTCTTGATGTTACTTTGATTGTTGTATTTCTTATTGGAGCTTATGATCTTTCTATAGGCTTTATTTTACAAGAGTTCAATTGGGTTCTCCCCCAAAAGAATTCTATGTACAGATTGATACTGGAAGTGATGTCTTGTGGGTCAGTTGCAATTCCTGCAGTGGTTGCCCTACATCGAGCGGACTTCAAGTAATGTCATTGTTCCATAACAATAGCCTTCTTTTTTCTGTTTCAACTTCTTTTTTTTTGTGAAACAGAATGACCAATTTTTGGCAAAATTTTCATTTTTATGTACTTTATTTCTTAGCAGATTCAGCTTGAATTTTATGATCCTTCATCTTCATCAACAACTTCTTTGATCTCCTGTTCAGACCAAAGATGTGCTATTGGAGCTCAATCTTCTGACTCCGGCTGTTCTCGTCAGAATAATCAATGCAGTTACACATTCCAGTATGGGGATGGCAGTGGGACGTCGGGTTATTATGTAGCGGACATAATGCATTTTGACACAGTTATCGGGAATTCAGTGATTTCAAACAGCTCAGCTCCTGTTGTCTTTGGGTAAGTTATTGTGAATCTGTCATGTTGGAGATGGTATTTACATAAACATGCAATTTTGGTAAACCTTGTTTCCATGGTTCGATTTGAAACAGTTGTAGCACATCACAGACTGGAGACTTAATGAAATCAGATAGGGCAGTAGATGGGATATTTGGTTTTGGGCAGCAGGGCTTGTCTGTTATCTCACAACTATCTTCCCAGGGGATAACTCCAGATGCTTTCTCTCATTGTTTAAAAGGAGGTGAAGGTGGTGGTGGCATATTAGTTTTCGGTCAGATTGTTGAACCAAATCTTGTTTATACTCCACTTGTCCCATCACAGTATGTATTCTCTGTCAGAATGTATTCTCTGTCAGAATGAAACATCGTGAATCTTTCTTATTCTCTCACTTAATTATTTTCATCGTTTTAACATAGAAATATGAAGAAAGATCATATTAATGTCATGTCTGGGTTGGATTCATATCTATAACTTTAACAGTCTTCATATTTGGCATATACTTTTGTAATTTACATCCATATTACTGTTTCTTGTAGTCTCTTTTTAAGAGTTAGATCTGGAAACGTGGTTTTTATTTTTATTTTTCATGACCTTTTATAACTTAAGGTATGTGTTTTGGGTTCTTATGTTCTGTTGCTGCAGCAGTTTCTTGATTCATGTTTATCTGATTACAAACTGATCCATCAGATTATTATTTACATACTTCATTATACATAATTTTGGGGTTTCATTTTTCTCTGGCAGTTGTTTCAGTTGCCTTGACTGGATTTTGGGTTAATATTCTAAGGTAATTCTGAAATCATATAGAATAATGGACCGATTATGTTCTTAGCTGTAAATAACTAATAAGGTCCTTGAAACACAAGTTGAGGTTGGAAGATTGTATTTGAAAAGCTGAATGGTAGTTAATGTAGGGAATAGAACAAGGGGAGTGAAAAACATTGCTTTTTGACAGAGGAGTTCCGTTATTCCTTGGACCTTATGATGAGCGAATATGATTTGTCTTTGGAAAACTGACCTGCATTTAATTGGTTGGAATATCATAGGAGGGTAAAAGGCATTTATTCAGTGAACTCTACTTTTAAGAAATATCATTTTGTGCAGTGGCCGAGCCAAGTAAGGCGACTGGGGGCAGTTGCCTCCGGTGGGTTTTTCTTAGAAATATAATTTCTTTATATCTCCATACTGATTTTATACTCATCCAGTTACTTAGTAAAAAAACTTTATACTTATCCTATTGTTTCTTATAAAAGATGACGTTATCCATAATGTTTATTTTTGTATTTGTATTTTATCCACTATTAAGTCTTGATTTTTACATCCCCTCGAAACGAAAGCTTTATACTTTTTTTGTTGTTGTTAGAGTCTCCTTTATATAAATTTAAAGAAAGACACAACATATTACATTAAGGGGGAAGATTGAGTAAGATATTAACTCCTTTCGAAAGTGCACTCCTTATGCATGAAAAGATAGTCCTATTTATTTGTTGATCTTGTTCAAATATTAAGATTTGTATAAGATATGTTTGAATAACATAGTTTGAAGTGTTGTTCATATAACTATTATTAAACTAATATAAATCGAATTCGTTTATTGTGAGGCGTAGTTTATTTTTTACAACTTGGTGTATCATTTTGCCATCATTGATACAAAATCAGTGGCGGAACAAAATCTTGGCTCCGCCACTGATTTTGTGAATAGCTATATTGGTAGATCCCCTTGATTAGGCCTTAACCGTGCTATGTTATCTGAACTTATGGTCCTGACAACCTTCAATAATTATTATTACCTATTTTTTTTAATGACCAAACCAAAATAATGTTTCCTTGACAGTTGACTGCTTCTATATATTATGGTGTACTTGCTCAGCCAGCTTAGTATTTGTTGAAAGTTTTACATGACACTAGGCTTTAAATATATGGGTCAATATGACCTTAAACTATTATTATTATGATGATGTATTAGCTGTTTGACATTGCATTCTTGTCTCCATTATTAGCTGCCTTTTTTGGGAACTTACACCACTATCTTTCTTGAATGGTATTAAACTATTATTATGGAATCTTAAAACTACATTGCATGCTTCCTTGATACTTAGCTGCCTTAGTATAGCTCTCTTGGTCCTCAAACTTTCCTATGATTTCAACATATTTGTCCATCTATACCTTCAAGCACATGGGTTATTGTGTGTAATATCATCATTTATTGCAGCGCGATGCATGTTTTGTTGATGAAGATATCTGCTCAGAAAGATCTCTATATTAGCCTTTTATGTTAAAACCTTGGACGTGTTAATTTACGGTTCTACTTAGATATATAACTTGGATTCTGGCCTGGTATATGCATTACTTTAGACCAGGTCGTTAGGTTATTAGCAAACCCTAGAAGTAACTTTCTTGACTTTGATTGCTTTACATGTCAATCTGGAGCTATAGCAAGCTCAATATTAGGGATGTTTAACAAAGCAAGCTGCTCACCTCGCCTTGCTAAGAGTCAAGTTCTACAAAATTTTAATACTTGTTAAGTTATCTAGCCGAGTATTATGTTGCTCGACTTGGTACTAGACCGAATTTTATATCTTTAATTTTAATGTTATATATATAATATATTTTTTTTTCTATAAATAATAGAATTCCTTTAAAATATATAAAATATTTTAAATGATAAACAAGATCAATAATCAACTCGAACTCAAAAAGGTTAGATTGTTTGTGATCTACTCGCCAGCAACGTAGATAAGTATTTAGTACTTGTGGCAAGTTTGAACATAGGAAAAATTATTGTTTGTTTAATGATCGAGCCGACTCTTCTTGAACTCGATAAGTTCTTTAACGAGTCAAGCTCGAGCCAATTGAACTCGATTACAGCTCTATATGAATTTAAAACAGGCTTCTTGATGTACGATTAGGAAGTCTGAGATATTTAATTGGCCATTTTTGGTTTGGCTTGAATTTGGTGCTTTATCTTGTACGACAATCTTATGACTGATTCACAATTTGATCATGTTTGAATCTAAGGAACAAAATCCAGAATGGATGCTGCACTACAGTGTCCTTAACAAATATCTATTTTCTTAAGAAATGATATTTCTGTAAACAAATTGGAATCTAGTGTGAAAGTAATTACCCAAAAAAAAAGTCTAGTATGAAAGTATGTACTCCTAGTTTAGCAGTCAATCCCTTTCGTTATGAATTTCCAGTATTATGTTTTAATATATTGGCAGTATCTCAGCCGTAAATTTGTATATAAACCCTTTCTAAATTCAAAATTTCAGGCCACATTATAATGTAAACCTGATGAGCATTGATGTCAATGGGCAGAGGTTGCCCATAGCTTCATCAGTATTTGCAACATCAGGCAATGGAGGAACCATAATTGATTCAGGAACAACATTGGCATACCTTGCAGAAGAAGCTTATGATCCATTTGTTGATGCTGTAAGTAGTGATTGAACAACTTATCCGGAACTTGTTCTGATGCTTTTCATGAATGTTTGGCAGCAATATACTAATCGTTCTCTGAGTTGTTGGATGCAGTTTATTTGACAAAAAGTTTATGTATAATAGTACTGTAACATGAAGTTCATAATCTCTCGCATATGCAGATTTCGGAAGCTGTTTCACAATTTGTAAGCCCTGTTCTTTCTAAAGGAAACCAGTGTTATTTTATCAGCTCCAGGTTCTCCTCAAAGATTTAACATCATAAATTTCATCTTCTTCACAATTTTAATCCTTCAAGGAGACTTAGTTTTGTTTCTTTTTTTAAATAAATTATGAAATATGAATATTCTTTTTTCAGTCTTTCTGAGACATTTCCCACAGTTAGTTTAAACTTTGCTGGTGGTGCATCGATGATCTTAAAACCTGAAGAATACCTTCTACAGCAAAACTCAGTAGTAAGTTTATTTTTAATTTATTATAATTGCCAAGGAGTTCATTTAGATGGAGTTCATTTAGATAAGTTTTATTTTTCACATAAATTGTGGCTCACCAGTGTTGGAGATGTGTTAACTTCCTGCCCATATTCAGTTGAAAAAGTCTTTTGACATCGATTACACACATTAACTACTAACATTTTCAAAAAGTTATTCATATCAGGCCTTCTTTCTTTCGAGAAGGCAATCATGGAGAACCTCAGCTGCAACTGCTGTAACGCCCCAATAATGAGACAAAATTATGAATGTCAACTTTTTTTTATGTTGTTTTTGTCTCTCAGGAACTTTCATGTCTAAGCTAGTAACACCATCTCAAGACCCACTCTTCTTAATAACTTAATCGATCAATGTGCTTCATCTTTGATGAAATTGGAATTTTAGTGATTTCTGGTTCTGTCCAAATTCCCAATTTTGACTTCTTCCTTTGGGTGCCAACGGAATCAAACTATTGAGACTTGATCTCCTTAATATACAAATATTGCCAATTTCTGCTGGGAACTGCCCAGTCACTCTCTTTGTCTCCATTAGTTTGCATCTGAATATTTTATTGATAACTTGCTGCTCTGAAAATTGGCATCAATTTCTTCCTTGTTAATTGTGTTCTACTATCCCTCAAGATCTCTTTCTTCTGTGATTTTAAACTTCTTTTTCTCATAAATTGGTAGTGCGTATTCAGCTCGGTAACTTGAATTTGCCAAAATTCATCATGCAGGCTGGTGCTGCAGCATGGTGCATTGGCCTTCAGAAGATTCAAGGTCAAAGGATTACAATTCTAGGAGGTATGAGTACCAAACTGAATGGGCCTAAGAATAACTTATGACATGCTTACTAGACTTAGGTTCTCACCCTTTTAGTTAAACATGCTGTGGTTATTGCTAGTTTTCCTCGTAACTTCCCTTAGTAATTTCTTTCCAATTCTTTGTCTCACTACTCATCATTCCGGTCTCGCTGGTTCTTACTTTTGGATAACCTATAAATGAGTGGTTCCTCTTTTTGTGCAGACCTTGTTTTGAAAGACAAGATTATCGTTTATGATCTCGGTGGGCAGAGGATTGGATGGGCTAATTATGACTGTAAGTTTTAGCGAGCCATTTTATATTACTGTTATGAAGGAACCAGTAAAAGTATGTCATTCTTTATTATCTATCTGCCTTCCCGAGTTGTCGATTGTTACTGTATCCTTACCCTAGCGATGTCATTAGGTTCGTTGTCAGTAAATGTATCTACAACTTCAAGCTCGGGTAGAAGTGAGTTTGTCAGCGCGGGACAGATTGGTGGTAGCAGTTCAACGAGAAATGCTGTTTTCATGCTGATACCAATGAGCATTCTAGCTTTCATATTGCACGTATCAGTACTTAACAGTTTCTCAGTTTTCTAACATCAGGTAATAAGCCTTAGATTTCCATTCTTTCTAACTTTTGTGTAGTGCCCTGCTCGATAATTTTATTAATGTAAATCGGCAGGGCTGATAGCGGCTTTGTCTAGTCTTTTAGACTAATATTTGTTGGTCTAGTCGGGGGCAGATCTCCCACATATTAGGTTTGTCAGCCATGTAGGATGACTACTATATATATACCAGAGGGGGTTTTCTTGTATATTACATTTATATAGAATAGAATCGATTACATTATACTCGATACAAACTGTTTGTTTACACAGGATGTCTAGTTGTTATCATTGTATAATAAATACTACTATTTATACATACATATATGAACATTTTGATCTGCTTTTAAAACAACCAAAAATTATTTCAGATCTTGCTCTGGCAAATAGTAATATTTTCAGTTGATTACAAAGTTAAAACTTGTACTTCTTCTATTCTTTCTTCCTTTTATAACAATACCCTTGCTAGTATATTACTACCTCCATTCCAAAATAAATTACGTTTTGGAAGAAAAAATTTATTCCAAATTATTTGTCGTTTACAACTTTCTAGGAGAATAAATTATTTAGTTTCTTATATCACCCTTACCTTTTTTCATTGTCACCCTTAATATTAATAGTTTTCAACTTCCCATAAAGGGGAAGTGATGAAATTTCATCCAAATTTTAATTATTAAATGATGGTATTAAATGACTTTTTTAATCCATGTATAAAAACTTTAAACGACACTTATTTTAGAATGGAAGGAGTATTAATTTAACCTAGTTTTATTTTCTATATTTAATCTTTTTAATAAATGTGATGGCCAGCCCCATCTTTCCCTTGCTTGTTGTTTGTTCAATGAAGCCTTCGTAGACTTGCCCTGCTTTTTTTTTTTTTTTTTTAGACCAACCCTGTTTGCCAGTGACCGTCACTGCTATTATTTTGGAGCAGTTATAGAAAATAATAAAAATCCAAGGGATTGCAAACAAGATGCCAAGGAGGGAAAATCCATAAAACAGAGCAGCAGCACGTAAATAATTACAATCCTTGTCCAGAGGACTGAGTACAAGGTTGAGCAAAAACTATTGTTATGTCAAGCCAGCCAACCAGAGTTTTCAAGGTTACAAAAAAGGCTAGGCATATTTATCATCCTCCAAAATAAACCAACTCAAAACAGAGAATAACAAATCTACTCAGCAGTAAAACATGACATCCTTCACATTCTCTCTGATTGCAGGAAGTGGCCGAACAGCTAAATTCCCCTCCCTCGTACCCCGACCACCACTAGTAGTTCCAGTGTCTGATGCATCCCCCTCCACGTAGTGTCGAGCACGAAATGCAGCCAAATGAGCGTAATAAGCAGGAGGAACTGTAAATGTAATGAATAGATATTTAATGGTTGGCCCATAACGGGAACCTTAGTAAAAAGAACTAAACAACCAGCTAATCATTTAACATACCAATGGAAACCGATCGAGTACATCTTGCATATCTGGGAAAGAAACAGTAGAGTTGGTATCACAAACAAATATAAAGTAAAACTATCTTGAAATAGTTCTAAATTCAAGAAAAGGGGAAGAGAAATACGTATAGCACAAGTTGTTTGTGAGCGACTGAAGGGCATCTGCAGAGAATTTGTTTTCATCATATAGAACATGATAGTGAGTAGGTCGGCTTGTTCCCTGCCCATAACAGTTCATATATATGCTATCAGACCAACCCTTATGTGCAAGTAAAATCCATGGAAATCTAATGTTAAATGGCAATTGCGTAAGCATGTAACATTTTTACCTGAATCCCTGCATGACTGCAAAGGTAGAAGTCAAATTCGGTAGGATGACAAATGCTTGTGTCCACAATGGTACCTGATCGCCATAAACCAAAGCAAATATATTATGTTCCTAGGGACATTCCTAAGGAATGAAACATAAATGAATAGATTCAAGACCTGGTAAGATGTTGCCACTCTTGTCGGTTAAGTTACGATCATTATGATTTGCAGGAAAGAGGCGAGTATGGTGTCTCTTCTGAACAACCACAAAAGTAATTGGGGGTAGATAATTCTCCTCCAGTGATTGACAAGCCTAACAAAAACACAAAACTTTCAAGTAAAAGCAAAACTGAAAATAAAGTTAATAACATAACTGGTATTGTCTTTCACCTTTCGGATGGCATCAATCTCGTAAAGAAGAACCTGATTAAACTGACCTTCACTTACTCCATCTCTGCCAGATTAAAAATAAATAAATCTAACAGCTAGATCTCACATTGCAGGAATATACACATGCACAAGGACTCTAGCTCTAATTCACCTGTAGAATATGATTCTGTGAGGTTTATGATTCGTAGATTTCTTGAATGCAATCAAAAGTTCCCTGCAAAATGTGAATGTTAGGATGAGACAGTAAACAGGTAACATACCACTAATTCACTAAACTTTAGCAGTACTTCTATGAACTTATACCTGATCATTCCTCTGTGAACAAGACCCCTTTTAGGATCTTCATAATTGCTATATAGATCCTTGATCATCTCATCCCGATGACCCTGGGCAGAGACCAAACCCCTGTACTTGGTTATCTCTGGCCAATCCATTGATGCCACTACCTGCAAATAGGTTATTCAGCTTACTCAACACAGCGAATGCAAGAATAGAAGTTACAAGTGATACTGGACGCCAGTTGACAACATACTGCAGCTATGGAAGGGCTAGAATCCTCCCCTGGTTGTGGATGAGTCACATCAGCTCCAAATATGATTGTCGGACGATCACTCACAAGTGGAATTCTCCTGTCCAGAGCACTTGCCAAAACAGTATTCCGCCCCCCAACCTATTTTTATCCATTGATATAAAAACAAATATATATGAGCAATATACTACTCTATCCATCCCTTTTTACTTGAAGTGTTGGGAGGAAGCACAAAAATAAAGAAACGTAATTAATGATTTATTCGATTAATAAAATTGGGAATAAAATCTCAATATTGCCCTTCTCAAATTCATTGGAAAGATGAAAGAGAAACAAATAAGTATTAACGCTAAAGGATAATATAGGAAACTAAGTCATTGATCATTTCCTGAAATCCACAAACAGAAAAAGGAACAATTATTTCTCTAAAATGACAACAGTAATATTTAAAAATGAGTACTATATAAAGCAATGTCAACAAACACAATGAAACATACCTTCACATTGATCTTAAGAGACACATTTTCAAGGTACTGCTTATTACACTTTGAGGCTTGCCTGGGCTGGCAGCATTGTGACACAATGCCTAGCTCTGTTTCACAGATTCGTTTGATTCTCCCTATGAGAAGTAAAATGTCAATTAAGGAACCACGTGTTTCAACAAATTTCAAGATCCGAGTAAGAAGACTAACCATAAGACCCACTAACTTCAGGTAAAATAACAATCAGCAGCTGAAGATATTTCCCAGTGTTTTTGAGTCTTTCAGCAGACTGAGTGTGGATATCAAATAAAGCCTTTTCAATACCACCAGGATTAGCTGATTGAATAGGCAGTAAAGGCTGTGGATTAAAGGTCTTGCAACATTCAAACAGAAATGATGGGTTAGATTTCAGTTTACAATAATAATAATAAGCTGCAAGTAGGAGATATAGTAGCACTGATACCATTCCTTTGCTGCAACACATGGAAACCAATTCTTGACAGAACAAATTTGCAAGATCGGGTCTCAATCTTGAGAAGTTGACACATGCCCAAAAATCCACTGTGCCGCCGTTAACCATTTTCTACAGTCACAATTAAATAATATTAGCTAGCTACACATGCCCAAAATTTTAAAATGTTAACCATAGAAAATAGTTTAAAATTGTATCGGATAATACACATCCAGGATTTATGTTTCAGAAAATTGTATGCAATGTAGGACTTTGGAAAGATTCATATTGTAAACAATAACAGCAGAATGACACTGTTATATTCGTACTCAGAACACAAAAGCAGCATAAATTACTGGGTAAGTTACATGGACTCTTCAGTTTGCCTTGAATTAGGGCAGTTCACTTTAGTATAAAAACTTTGGCAAAATTAAAGAGTATCCGTGTCGGACTCTTCAAAAAGTTTCCATGCAACTTAGGTGCTATCAGATGTCATTTTTTATGGATTTAAACTATAATGAGACTTAAAAAAATTTACTTCACCTTGTTGATCATGTTCCATTGGCCCACTCGTGGTTCAACCTGCGACTCTCGCCCACTAGCATGATACTTAAGCTGGGTCAACCAATTTGGAGATTAAAATCAAGTTCATTTGAAAGATGAAATGCTTCATTCAAACACAACAAAAGGTAGATAAGGGATAGTTACCTTTGGAGGATTAAGAACTCGTGCATCAATTGAAGTAAATTCAGCCCTCACTTCAATGCCAAATTCATTAACAAGACCATCTTTGTTGTATGCATTGTGGGTCACCATCTAAATGCACATAAAATTTCACAAGATGCAACAATTAGTCAGAACAAGGGAGACCCAACAGAAATAAGAAAAACATTTCATTGGTTGAAAATAGTATTCTTTATTACAGTTTGTTTCTTTTTGACAAGCATGACTTCAATACATTCATACCTTCTTAATACTTGCTTCCCTGTCAACAGGACGCTCACACGTTGCCTTTAACAGAGTTGCAACTTGTCTCTCATTCAGTTTCTTAGAACATCTTTGTCCTTGAATAATCTTACAAACCTGCAACAAATAAAAGGAAAGATTACAGTCTGCTATTGTCACAAACATGTGAAGTAACGAGACATGTAACAAGGAATGCAAAATAACATCCTAAATGAAACCTCCATGGGTAGATATATAGGTTTAGCATCAGTTCCAGCATTAAGAGCAGGCAAGGATGCATATTTAAGAGAAATATTGTATTTCTGGAGGAAGTACTGAATAACCGAGATTGTTTCCCCGGTGTCGGACTGAAACCTGTTTAGAAAAGAGCAAGAATTTGTCAAGAGCACTGATGTAACTACATTACAAAAATTAAAATCCAGAAAAGTAGAGAGAGATGCAGGTGTGATAACAGGATAGAGATTTACACGTGGGAAATAACGTCTCATAGTCAAATTAGAAAATCAAGTCGGACCACGGCAAAAATATTTTCAAGCATTATGAGCAAGCGGTTAAATTGGTAAAAAGTTTAGTGTCATAATTCATCAAAAAGCCAAAAGCATATGATACCCAAAACTGACAGGCAGAGCACAACAAGGAGTAACTAAAACACAATAAACCTCATTGCTAGTCCTCATAGACTCCCTTACATTTGCTAATCCCACTACTCTTTCTTACTCAATTCAGATAAAAGGAGCAACAAGTTCAAACTTACTCGGTTATTAACGTCTAATAACCAATTGTTATACAAAACTTCAAGGATACTACTAACTGTACTTCTCCCGTACATGCATCTCCAAACTTTCTTAAACTTCAGTTAAGCAAGGGAACTATGTGATTATTCCAAAAAAATGGAAGCAACTCTCTAAACTTACCATTATCTATCCAACAGTGAACATGTTAGTGCAACATAAAAAGCAGTCAAAATATTAACCACATGTTGCAAACACTAAATAAAGCAGGCAAAGATTTTAGCTCACGTTAACTGGCTCATGGGTTGAGTAGAAATGCTCAAAACCTTGTAGCGTCTCATATATTCACGTTGACGAAACTCCACTCTAACACCTCTCAAAGCTTTCTTAACCTGAATTAATAATGACCAATTTAAGTGCACTGCTAAAAAAACACTTCAGAAAACTGCAGTGCAAACTAATGAACGGTCAATTTATTTGCACAAAAAAGCTGGCAGATACCTTCACCCTGTCTTGATCAGAAAGAATCTTATTTGGTTCTCTATTGAAGTATTTTCCAACAAATTCAGAGACCCGAATCGGTTCATAAAATGACCTGGCTGACATATCTGCAACATGAGTGCAAAACATTGAGGAAAAGTATCAGTACATGGGGATAATATATATAATACTGCACCAAAAAACCCAAATTACAACTAAACAAAAGTAGCTTTCTCATAGAATTCAGTACCAATGTTTAATGACAATCCCATCTGAGTTGGTCGGAGACTTTGATAAAATCCTTTCCAATACTCCAAACCATCTCCAAGTTCACCTGCTCCAAATACAGAATGGAAGAAAGACCTTCCTACAACTGCATAACTGCAAGAAAAATCTTCAGCAGTTTGAGGATCTATTATATTTTCAATATTTAATAGCACAAAAATAAAATTCAGACAAGATAATATTCATGTACTTGGCTGATGGTGTCGCCCTTAAGACCACATCAAGAACTTGAATTGTTTCATGAGGAACATCAAGTTGTCTGCTTGCCAAGAAGTGGTGAAGGTGATGGAGGTCAGCCTTAGCGGCAAACTTGATTGAGACATTAAATTCACGTTCTCTCCTGCAACTAAGATATATGAGAATAATCGCAGAGATAGTCATTAAATTCTATCAACCATTCACAATATATGGTTGCTGCTTATGCAAGCACATAATGCAACAAACAGAGAACCCAACAATTCAAATATAAGAAGACTACAAGTTTGCGTCAACCACAGTACATCACACACCAGCATAGTAAACCAAAAACAGGATTAAATTGCTATATAACAGATAAAGAGAAATTACCTTGCTCCACCGTCTCTGCCTTCTAGATTGACAACAAAATCCTTTGACGAAAAAGGCAAAGGCCCTGCGGAGTATGCACTCTTGCCTCCATCATAAGCTAATTGCTTGTTACCCAAATGCAAAACCCGGAACGAACTATCTAGTGTTTCCATTATCTGCCTACAGGCCTTTTTGTTTGTGACTTCAGGCCTGATTGTCACCTACAAGCCCAAGAGAAATTTCATTTTAAACAGAACATAGATCAGAATGTTAAAGCAAAATAGAGTGCAGTCCCATAATGTTGAAATAGGAGGCAACCAAAACTCAAACAAAATCTTTACCACAACAATACATAATTGTTTGGTGGGTAATTTACAGTCATCCGTGTCAAGTAGAGAATATGATGTAAATACTTAAATTACAGTAGACATAATTTCATTTACATAGAAACACACACGTAATTAAGGCTGAAAAATGATCAAACAGCTCGAGATCGATTCGTACTCACTCGACTAAAAGTTTGATTCAAGCTCAACTCGAAATATAAATGAGTCAAATATGAGCAAATTTTAAAGTTCAATAATTTACTCGAACTTCTTCAAATTGTACTTTTCTAATGATATTCGGATCATATTCGTTCGAAAATTTCAATCGATTTGAGATCGTGCTCGACTTGGTACCTAAACGAGCTTCAATCAAACCTTATTTTATACTTAATAAATTTTGTAAATCAAATCTGAGCAACTCAATAGTCAACTCGACTCGGTTCGATTCATTTATACGTTACACGTAATAGATACTTCCATGTACGACAATAAAAGCATGCATAAATAAGATTCAATCTAAAAGCATGCATAAATAAGATTCGAGAAAAACAAACAGAACAAGCTTCCACCAAGTTCACCAAATCCATAAAATTAATTGAATTTAAAACACAAGTTAAACAAACCAAACAAAAAAGTGTGAATTCCAGAAAGATTCACAACAGGTAATGAAAGACAGGTAAGACATTATCAATGCGAATATACAAATGGGGGAGAGAGAAAAAAAAGGTAAACATTTTAACATAGAAATGCATATATGAATATATGATATGTACAAATTATATAACAAATGATTTTTTGTGGAAACAAATTGATAGATGAAACTCCATTATTGGAAACAGATGGAATATATTATACTCCCTCAGTCCCATCAGTCCAATGATAAAAGTCATCAGACCATGTTTTCAAATTACTATATTTTATTATTCTTATATAGGTTAAAAAACATATTAACATTACTCATAAATTACATACAATTTAGTACATATGCTTGCCTTTTTGAATATATACATATATATATATATATATATATATATATATATGTTTAATTATTAATTTTAAAAACAGTTTTATCCTGCACAAAGCCTTTTTAAATATCTAAATACATAAGTTTAATTATTAATTTTAAAAATGGTATATTTGACCATAAAAATCAATTCAAGTCCTGAACAAAGGGAGTAAAAAGTAGTTTCAAACCTCTAGTCAAACTAACATCAGACCATATTTGGAAGGTAAAATGGACCAACATTAACAATAATAAAGTTTAAGATATACAAACAAACAAGGAATAAGGCATCACTAATACAGTGAAACGGAACAATTTGATACTCGTAAATATATACGTTACATATACAAACAAACAATGATTAGATAAACGTACATAAATACATGTATGTTTAAAAAAACAATAGTTTACTTAATGAACAGTAACAACAGCTGAAAAAATAAATATTCGATAAAAAAAACAGAAAAAAGAAAAACAAAGGGTGAGCACTTTCACATATTTACACACGTAAAGATGGGACGAGACCCATTTTAAGTTAAAACTATCAACAGCATGTGAAAATATTAGTTTCTAAACCAAACTATACAAAAATGCATTTAATATATATAGAGGTGGTGTGGGTGAGGTGCGCGATTCTCACATCGTAATGGTGTAGATCTCGATCGGCAACTTTCACCAGGAAGTGATTCGCACGAACAATGCACTTCCGGCCCTCTTTGCCATAACCAGGCCTCGCGGGTATCCTATACGATTTTCTCGAAGCCGGCGGCAGGTCGCTCACCGGCTGCTGCACGGGCTCCGCCGGCTTCTCCGGCTGATGTAAGGGCAGAACCGGAGCCTCGATGGTAAGCTTCTGCTCGACCTCACGGCTTAGATATGACGTCGAAGACGACGCCACCAACGGCGTCGGAGCCACCGGATGCGACGGCAGCTGCGGGGCCTGGTAAACGGCTGGTCCAGTTGGGCCTCTACCTCCGCCTCCTCGTCCAACTGATGGCAAGGGTGTCGGCTGATCGCGGCGAGGAGGTCCACCCGGACCACCTCCGCCACCTCCACCCCGACTGCCATCTCCGCCGCGACCACCGCCGCGAGCGCGTCCACGGCCTGACATTGTTGCTGAAAGGAATGTAATGAGAGATGTAAAAGTTAAAAGAATGTTAGGAGGGTTTTAGAGAGAGAAACCGTGACGATCGGAGTGGAAGTCTGTCTGTATATATAAACTGTTTGAGAGAGGGCGAGAGTTGGGTGTTGCTTAAATAGGTCAGAAGAAAGCGTGAGAAATGGAAAGGCCGGATTTAATGCAGGCATGTATATGGGAACGTGGCCGATAAACAAGCCGACGGTTTTGCCCTTTTTCTTTCATTTAATTACGATAATCCCCTAGGGTCTTTCTTTTTTCTTTTTTTCTTTTTTTTGAAGTGACAAAATGTATAAATTTGAATCATAATAATAGTATAGATTCTCAAAGAAAAAAAAGTACATCGAATATGAGAAAATAAAAATAATAATTAATATATCCTCAAGTTTATTTACTATTTTTATTATATATTTTTTGTCTTTAAAATGTGATAAATATAGGGAGTTTATATTAATAAGGTAAAAATTAATATTGAACGATGGCAGTTTGGTATGATTTTTTTGATTTTAGTTCACCCTCCTTATTGAGGTTTATGTGAATTTGATCTTGGATTGTGAGGTTGTATGAGCTGATTCGGTAAATCCTTTTGTTAAATTATGTTTTACTTAGCATTTTAAACTTTCGTTTGTAATAAATTTTTAAAAAAATTCACATACTATTGTATTACAAACCACCCAATAAATAAACGGTATGTCAGCCATTTTATATGATAGTAGACTTATTTTTTTTACAAATGGCTTATGACCGAGCCTTTAGTTTGGGTTGTTGGGTTTTATAAACCGATCCGGATCCTGTATGAGGATTTCTCTATGAGGATCTTGTGAGGATTTTGTTCTGGAGTTGACAACACATTAAAAAGGAGATCTAATGGGCCACAACTCTTTTTTTTGTTTTTGTATCAAAACGACGTCGTTTTGATAGGAATTTTTTTTATAAGTTCACAAAAAATTAGAAGCCATCAAACTTCGTTTATTTTTACATATAATTATTTTAAATTTATTGATTATTCTGTATATGATTTTTTTTTATATTTAATAACTTAGCTTGCTATTAATATTAAGATAACTACAAACTTGGCTCAAAAATATGAATAAATATATCGGTTATAATTATCGTTAATGTTTTCAATGTGGCTTTAGTTATTTTTCGTTTATTATTGTTTTTGTTTGTTTATTATTTATTATTATTATAATTTATATTTATCTGTTCCATAAAAAGAGTTTACTCTCACCATTGAAAATATTATTATTATTTACTCAAATACTATTTTAAATGTACTCTTTTTACTTTACTTCGTTTGTTTGGTAAAAGTCAACGGCATTTGGTAGCTTCTAATTTTCTGTCAATTTATAAAAAAAAAATCTCTATCAAAACGACGTCGTTTTGATACACAGACAAAAAAAGAGTTATGAGTTATTGGATCTCCTTTTTAATGTGTTGTCAACCCCACAACAAAATTCTCACAAGATCCTCAAAGAGAAATTCCCATAGATGATCCGGATGATTTTATTTTTCACGATTTACTCCCTCCGTCCCTATTTAAATAACGTTTTAGACTTTTTTATTTGTCCCTAATTATTTGACGTTTGTTCAAATCTAGGAGAATTAATGATAATTTTTCCAAAAATACCCCTCATTGCTCGGCCTATTTTTTTTGGTACTTTAAACTCATTAATGATTTAAGTGTATTATAGACAATTGAGTACTATATTTAATACTTTTCAATCATTATTTTAATGGATGTGCCCATCTCTAAAAGGTCATTTAAATAAGGACGGAGGGAGTAGTGCTGTTTGGGGGGTTTAATGTTCAAGGAGTTGCTATATCTAAAAGATTCATCTCCTTGCGATAATAACAACATCATCCACCGTGCAACACTTGGTGATGATGGAAATTTTTGATTGTATCCTCACAATTTTGAGTTAAATTGACGAGATTCTAATCATACTCGCATCGAGCACTATTTACTCGACTCAAGTTTCAAAGGTTCATTAAATGATTTTAAATAATTGAACTAAAATCTATTCAATAATACTTAAATTGGAGCTCAACAAGAAGAGGATAAATTATATGATTCGGATCTTCTAAATTTATAGTATTCAGTAAGGTCAAATCAATGAAAGTCAAGTTATCAATTCCGTGTTAAGTTATGTCGTCTAAGTCGGCAAGCCTTTGTTTCAATTTATGGAGTGATTAGCGTTCATGCAACATTGTGGATGTCCAAACATGATCAAGGGTTTACAAATTATTACGCAACAACACAAAGTTGAAATGCACAGAACGAATGAGAAAGATTAAAGTTACGAGGCAAGACGTTCGTTATGGATGTGTTTCTAAATTGGTCCAATCAAATATTCAAGTTTCGTGAAGGAAGACAAAGAAGGACAAGGAATCACATTCGAAACTTAAAAAGTCAGAAGATGCAAAATGCTCAAGGCTGTCAGGCCGGTGTTGTCGCGCCAAATTTTGGCCTATGGTCGGCGTTGTCGTGCAAAGGGTCAAGAGGAGCTTATGGGGAAAACAACATGGCGCGTTCCGGCGCTATTGCGCCGAAGACGCTGTAGTCAAAAAACTTGTGTAATATTCTATTTGAATTACATGGAATTCTATGAATATATTTTTTTTACTTATTTATTCTATTTTAATTTTATGTGATGAGGTAAAAAGGGTATATATTATTATATTTGTATATTTAAATTAAGAATGAAAAGGAAAGTCAACGGCTTAAATTGAAAATATTGTGAGATAAGTCTGTGTGTATATATGTTCAATGAAATAATTAATTTGAGACTTAATTAATTTCATTAATTAATTTAAATAAGTAACAAAAGTAAGGACATGGAATTTAATTAAATTACATGCAGTATGAATTAAATTGAGATTATTTAATAACTTGAATATTGCCAAGAGGGTTAAGTGAATAAGGGGATTAATTCTGTTATTCTCAAATTCATTAATTATGAAACTAGGTTCCAGAATATGAACTACAAGCTGATGTTTGAATTAGACCAACAGTTACATGTTAGCCTTATCAGTAAAGTCTTGCCTAAGACCAAACAAAACTAAATCTTCAGCCTTGTAGATTAGCCTCATTTTGGAGAGCAGATCCTCTATTCTTATTTTTCCTTTCTTCCTTGTGTCTCCTACTCTTCTTATTTAATTTTATAATTAATTTGTGTTAAGTAAGAGACTAGGTGTCAAACATTTAAGTAGAAGACACAAGGAGAACGGGAAAATGGGGTAAGAGCACCTGCTCTCCTCATTTTGGCAGTCCAAATGGGAAGGGAAGCGAACTGAGTCAGAGTTAGTTTCCAAGTGGGTTAAATCTACTTTTTCTTACTTTACTCAACCTTGATTTACAAATGTATCATTTGACTGAATTTTTTTCTAATCAATTCATGAAACTGTAATTTCTTTACAAAAATTGAAAAAATCGTTAGCTCTGTTAAAATCTTAACATCAAATCTATGTGGCATATACATGGAGGAGAGACAAGTTCAGTTAGAAAAATAAATTGAACCAAATTGACATTTGTGTAATACACTCTTTATAAAAATAATACACTTTCTTTTTTCAACAAAAAAAGAATATTCAATATATAACAAATAATAAAATATATTAATTAAATTAATCGGTAATAAAATATATTAATGTATAATTTTTACAAATGTATTTATATAAAATTAATGAATTAAATTTGTTGGATATATATTGGGCAAAAATAAAAAGAGGCAATATTGGAAAAATATTTTGGTATATTAAAATCTGTTTATATATATATATAAACTGTTCTGCTAGACGGTCAGTCCAGTCCAAGGCCAAGATTATGTGTTGTAGTTGTAAATACATGTGTATATAGATGCTTATGTGTTAATGTTAGAAAGTTTATGAATGATTTGGTGTGGCTATGGAAGTTTAACTTATGAAAACTTAAGTAAAGACATTATGTGTAATGAACATGAAAACATGGTAGTTTCTAAACTTAAGTGAGCTAAAACTTTTGAAAGAGGTTTTGCTAGGAAGGATAAATGCATGAAATCTGCAGAATAAATTAGTGTCTAGCAAAAATTTGATCTTCATGAGCTATATGTTGTTTTGTATCCATGAGTCAAGGGAGTAAAACCACAAGGTAATGTGTTTTCAAGTTGAAAAAGGGTTTCCATGTGTAGATGTTATGATGGACCAAATGAATATGAAAGTGAGAACTGCAGTTTTAAGAGGCTTGAGCCAAACAGGGCAAATCTGGATCTGTGTTGAATAGACTAGATTGAGCCTCTGTTTTGGGAGCCCTAATGTTATGTGTTCAACCAACTAAGTGAGGGATTAAATATTATGTCATATGGTCTAGATCCTTGTTCAAACTTGGAAGTAAATGGATTAACATAGAAAATTATAAAAATCCCCAAAGCAACCTAGAAAATCACATTCGTTGTAGTTTCTGCAGCAGTGTAACTGTCATGAGCATACTTTTTGAACCTCAGTTTTGGGAATCTTAATGTAATATGTTTTCAGCCAACTAAGTGAGAGATTAAATATTATGTCATGTGGTCTAGATCCTTGTTCAAACTTGGAAGCAAATGGATTAACATAGAAAATTATACAAATCCCCAAAGCAACTTAGAAAATCACATTCGTTGTAGTTTCTGCATCAGTGTGACTGTCTTGAGCATACTTTTTGAACCTCAATTTTTGGAACCTTAATGTAATGTTTTTAGCCAACTAAGTGAGAGATTAAATACCATGTCATGTGGTCTAGATCCTTACTCAAACTTGGAAACAAATGGATTAACATGGAAAATTATATAAATCCCCAAAGCAGCCCAGAAAATCACATCTACTGCAGATTTTGCAGCAATGTGACTGGTCTGAGCATGCTTTTTTGGTATCATTAATGTAATATTTTCAGTCCACTAAACAAGGGATTAAATACTCGGTTATGTGTTCTAGATCCTTTTCCAAACTTGGAAACAAATGAAGCAATATAAAAAATTATAAAAACCCCCAAAGTAGCCTAGAAAATAATTGAAGTTGCTGAGCTGCAACAATTATAATAACTCTGAACATGTTTGTTGAGCCTTTGTCTTGAAAGCTTTAAGATAATGTTTTCAATCAACTAAATGATATATTAAATAATTTGTCATGAGGTATAGGTCCTGTCCAAATTTGGAAACTATTGGATCAATATTGAAAATTATAAAAATCTTCAAATTACCCTAAAAAATCATATTTTATGCTAGAAAATAAGTTGGGGCAGGGCTGGGGATGAGTTCTGTCCATGTACGAGGCATGGTTTGACATGTGTTGTTATTTTTGTGTAATGTGTTCAAGACATTATATCATGCTATGCCTAAAACAAAATAAGTAAATTTGAGAATTTGTATAAATTAAGTAAAAGCAACGTGTTATGTATGTTCATACATGATGCTATTGCTATGTATTCGTATAATTAAAACTTATTACATGGAATGAGTAAATGAAAAGTATGTGTCAAATGTAAGTTGATAACTTAGAAAGTAAAAACTTAACCAATGTGGTAATTGTTAAATGTAAAAGAGGATAATTAGTATCCTAGTGTATTAAACTAGTGAGTGAAATAATGCATGTATCCTGAAAATGTTAAATGATATGTGAATATTTAACCAAGTGAGCCAACATCATTACAAGTATAGGCTATATCAAGGCTTATTATAAAGATTGTTAAATTATTGAACTGCTCAAGTTTTAAAGTTCTTACATACATAATCTGTTTAAAGTATGTCAATGTCACTGTTCCGGCTAGACAAATATTGAGATATAATGATATTCTGAATTCATAAAAATTTCATTAAATGATCTCCGAACCATATTGTTGTGGTTCAGATTCCCATGTTAATGTTGTGAGAACAGCCCTTCTATCGAGACAAATGATATCGGATGTTATGACTCCAGTGGACACGAACTGTGTCAAATGAATTGTTATGTTGTGCACAATATATGATACCTTAGGTTGATCTCCTAAAGTACAGGTCTAAGATATTTTCGGTCTTTATATCTTTGAGTTACAGTTTCAAGTACTGTCAATTCTAGTAAGAGTTCATTGGTCATTTGACCGTCCAACATGCAGAAATATGATTTTTAAATCAAATTACATATAAAACAATTGTGTTCAAGATTCTTCACAATTGTTGCTCAATTGTTGAAAGTTATTCAAATCATGTCATGTTAAACTATTTTACTCTTGTTGAGCAATCATTTGCTCACACTTGCTTTAAATATAACATTTTCAGTTAAACTCGAGAAGGTCGAAGGTTCCGGTAAGGATAAAGGAAAGGGCAAAACCACAAATTGAGATTATTAAGCTCATGTGCTTATTTGAATAATTAAAATGATGTAATAGGTATCATAATATTATTAATGTTATTATTTTGTCTAGATGTTGTAAATGTCTAAAATCCTGGGATTAGAAGTTAATTTTTTATACAATAACAATGTAATTAAGACAATTATTAAGTTAATGCATGAATGTATGAGTATGTATGTATAGTACAATGAAAACCAAACCCGAGGTAAATGTGATTCGAATTTGGGGGCGTCACAGATGCGGATACATTTTCTAAGACGCTTTTTATCATATTTTCTTCCGTGTTTTTTTTGTTTGGATTTGTTAGGTCTTTTCTAATTCTAATGTAATTAGGAATTTGTTAGATATGATTTAATTTCCAAATTGATTTGTTAATTAGGATTTTGATTCCAATTTGATTTCTTATAGTGTTAGGGTTTATTGTTATTAGTATAAATAAGATACATGGATGATGTAAATAATGATCAACTTTTATTTTCAGAATTTATCAATACACTTGAGAGATTTTTCTCATTTTTTGGTTCTTTGTAGAATTCTAAGCTATTTTTAGTTTACTATAAGATCCAATTTTGACTTATCATTCAACAATATATAATTGGGTGTCACGTTTTCTACCGTATCAATCGTCGATTGTACTTTTGGTTCTTGTCTCTATATAGACATTAGGTTAAGGTGTCGTTGGTGTTCATTCAACGCAATTCTCCTTACACAATTGATTGTACCAATGTTCTAGTCTCAATATAAACTTTGAGTTGAGGTGTTGAGCGTGTTCCACCGTATAACTTTGCTAGAAACAATCCAGATGACAATCACCTTACACAAGTGTGTTGTGGAGTATATCACAAATGTATACTATTACCGTGTAAATTCATCCGTCAAATGTAAAACACTTGAAGACACATGTCAAGTGAAGAACTTCTATAGTTTCAAAAGCTATTGCACCCATATTAATGAGCAACCCAGTTGCCTTTTGTTTACCGGGGGTGATTTCATTGATAACCACCAAAGGTTCTATGGCTGTGGAAAACATTACCAAGGAAAGTTGCAAAAATGGGAAAGAAAATGCTACCTCGTATATCATCACTAAAATGAAAAATTTTGAACTGGATGACACTACTTATTTTAAAGCCTCTATGACAAAGGAAGAATACTGCAATAAGTATTGCTTAGAGGACTGTATTATTTGGAAGTGGTTAGTATGAAGTTTAATTTGAGGTAAGTTGGTCAATTGACCAATAGAATACTGACACGCAGACGAGGTTGTATATGTGTCAGTATTCTATTGGTCAATTGACCAACTTACCAAAAAAATAACTTCATGCTAACCGGATCCGTATTATTTTTCATTTTTCATCGATTCCTTGCTCAGCCCCTAATCGCAAGGGTTTTTTTACCGGATGACAATTGATTCTCCAACAATTTGATATCGTTTATATAATTTAAATATGCGTGAAGGGTGAACGAATTGCAGAACAGTTATCTGAAACACCTACCAAAAGATTTGAACCTTAAAAGATTTATTTCCCCGACGAAGAAGTAATGGCGATTCATAGAACAAGACAAAAGGATGAAGGTCAATTTTGGAAAATGTATTTCGATGGTGCCATGAATATGGAAGGAGTCGCGGCTAGAGCCGTTCGTTCTGGTACCAATCACTAGAAAAATATACGCAGTGACAATCAAATTACAATTCAAAAACTCCAACAATACTGTCAAATAAAAATGATGCATCCTTTTGAAAAATAATAAGTTGATCTCACACCTAATAAGTGTGAATGACTTGTCAATTACTAAAATTATTGATCATTTTTCGTTCTACCACAAATTTGTCATTTCTCTTGTACAAAACTAGCCTTAACAAATCATAATTGTTAATATTTGTTGGGTATAAATAAGAACGAACAAGCCAAAAAGCTACACTATTTGCCATTTTTCTAATGTGCTACAAACTTGCCATCTCTAATCCTTTGGAAAGGTAGAAAAGATAAAACTTTTAAAAATGAGGAGGGTGACAAAGAGTGGAGGACAAAATATATAGGGAAAAAATGGTCTATGCACAAAATACCCAAGTATATCTGCCAGTTTTAGGATTACATGTTTATCCAGACAAACACCAAAAAGGCAAAGGCCAAAAGGCAATAATAATAAATGCATCCCCTTGGAAACCTGTGTTATGTATTGGGACCGTCCATAAGCTTTAGCCCAATCGACGGCGTCCACAGAGAATGAAGACGCATAGGCAAAGCAAACGCAGCAGCAGCAGCAGCAGCAGCAGAACGGCTGGCTTAATGCATGAAGTATGTATGTGGACCCCAGTTGTGGTCATGTCCCATCTGTCAAATTAAGGATAGGATAGGATAGGGGCCAATTGTTTTTCATTTTTGTAGCAGTAGTTGTAAGTACTATTCCCTCCCGTCCCTAATTATTTAACGTTTTAAAAGTGAACACAAGAATTAAGATAATGATTAGAAATTATTAAATAAAGTATTCATTTATCTATAATATTCTTAAATCATCATTTATTATAGTTATTACATTTTAATAAATTAGATTATGTGAATGAAATAATATTTGATTAGGCATAAACATTCATTTAAATACATTAGGAATTGTATTGCAATGCTTCCCTCCCTTTTAAGTTAACGAACATAAGAATAAGAATGAAGTAAAAATATTAGTTAGTCTACAAAATGATTAGGTACGGCTATAAGTGTTTGATGATTTGATTCATAAATGACAATTATATGGAACAAACTCAATAAATACATTGCAGTTGCAACACCTTCCTCTATCAAGCTTGCCCCCATTGACCCCACAACCTTCGCCACTGATTCTAGTATTACTGTTGTTGGTGGTGGTGTATTGACCTTCTGCACAAAGCTCATGAGTTGTTTCTGATTTGATCTATAAGACAAAACCAGATCCTTTTTTCAGGAATGTAAATCCAAAACGGCCTTCCGATTGGTTGAGATTGAACTTGGATTTGCATATGATGTTTTCTATACCAATTAAAGGAAGCACCCTTCATATATACTCCCAAGGGAAGGGAAGGGATGCCTTCTCCGGTCGATTTCTCGGAAGCAGAACCACTCTCTCATCAATCTGATTATTATTTATGTGTTGCAGGTTGGAGCTATTATTATATATAGATATTTATGCGATCAAACTTGTACTCTCATCAGACACTAAAGAAAAACGTAGGTGGTCAGTGGCTCAAAGCAACTTGCTAAGCTTTTGTCTGAAAGAGAATCATGGGGTTGTGCATTTCCATTTCCTTTGTTTGGATGATGTTCTTCAGATGCATTGGCATAGATTATCTCTGATGAATCAAAAGAATTGGTATTCCACCATTTTCTAAACAGATCCTACCTGCAGGGGAGGACTTGTTTTAGAAGAGTTTAAATTTCACCAGAGTATTCTTATATGGCACATTGCTTCAGATCGATGCATGACTATGGTAATTCAAGCTGCCAAGTGAGACACTTGTTCTGAGGCCATGTAATTTTTCCTAGAAACAAGTCCTATTTTTGGTATAGCCCTTCAAGTGACCACTAGGGTAAAACCAGCTGAAGTGAAGGGGGTTGTTTGATGCAGTGAGGCTAGCTAGCATCGTCATTGCAAACCAAGGGAAGAGAGGAGAGGTGGAAAATCATAAGCCATGTTTGGGTGGAGATGCATGGCTGTGCTGCTAGTCAATGCGACAAACAAACGTAACCATGCGCAGCAGCTCAGAAGAGGGGGAGTATTGCTCACTCAGTTCCAAATTGAACAAGGCCATGCCAGAGATAAGTTGATCGTCCACTAGAATAACAAGATGTTGGTGATGTTGTGTAGTAAAACTTGGTAAATCAAATCATGTCAATTTTAAATTTTAGGATTTCGCAAATTGATGTAATTTTAGAACAGAGAGCAACTGATATTTGTATTTGAAATCCTCCCCTATGTCCAGCAAATTCGGAAAGCATAGCTGAAACTAAAAACTAGAGCATATTCAAGTGTACTTGCAAAAAATTGTGCAAGATTTTTAGTTGAGTTCTCAATCCACGAGTCCTGCTTCATCACTATCCAGTTTTACCGGCAACTCAATCGCTATGCAGTGGCTCATCTTCGAGCCTGCTGATGCCTGTATTATCTCTTTTAAGAGTAATTTGCAAACTAATTATTCAATTAGTAAAAAGATACCAACAGGAAAAGATATAACCTTCGGAATCTCAGAAGCCAGATTTAATCACGTGTTCAACATTCAGCAATCTAAATGCGAGTTAAGTGGAACATCTACAGAAAAAAAAACACAGGTGGTATGCTATAATTTCATGCCCAATAGTGAAACTCTCTATATTTCACACTAAACAAAATATATATATATATAAATATTCGTGGGAAATGATTTATAAGGCACTATAGGGGTTTCATAATTCATAAACGACAATTATAATCCAGAAGAATCTCAAAGACTACGAATTATTTTTTTGATTAGTACAAACAAATATAATCAATATAGAATAAACTCGATAAATACACTTGCAACAGCTTCCTCCGTCAAGCTTGCTCCATTCTCCCAATCTCAAGTCGTGAGTAATGCCAAAGGACTAGAGTCGCAACTTTTAACAACGGAAGGATGATACAAAGCCTATAAGCATACAACACAACAAGACTGGCAGCTCATAAACTAGCTGAACACTACCAGAGACATACAGTGAATACAACATTCTTAATCAAAATCTAGCTGATCTTATTAGCTGAACACTACCAGAGACATACAGTGACCTACAAGGAACATCACAAGTGAATACAACATTCTTAATCAAAATCTAGCTGATCTTATTTCCGGGACAACAAACCTCTCTAATCAACGCAGCCATGGTGCACCGCCAAAGAAGACATGAACTAATAAATGCAATTGCATAACTCCTTGCATCAAATCTGGTATTTACAAACTGAAATTGCAACAGTTTAGTTGGAGAGTAGGAATTCCACGAGTTATCGACCTAATGATCAACAGCTGGTTGGTCAGATTTTGATGAGTTAAACTCATTGTCATTGAACTTGGACTTTTCCTTAATAGGCTTCTGGGTGGTAGCTATCCTTCTGGTAGCAGTTCTAGCAGTTTGCTTGGTTGTCTGAGCCCCAATACTCTGTCCACCTTTCCCTGGTCAAATTAAACAACCATAACTATATAAATAGAAAAGTATTAAAAATGCAGATAAGGCCAGAATCCGTAGAATTTGACTTGTAAACCTGGCTTTAGAGATGTCTGGTGCCAAGTTCCACTACATAATGATACATCCCTACAATGTCACAAGTAACCCCACTTTGGACATGTATAACATATTGATATGTCATTCAAAAACAGAGACAGGTGTTTCCTTATATATATATATATATATATATATATATATATATATATATATATATATATTCTGACAATCAGTAACAAGTGAAATTATGCATAACTCTAGGATAAACACAGAAAATAATGAACTAATATATGTGATAGACTTCTAATTATAGTTTTAAGCTAGTATTAATATTGTACTCCCTCCATCCTAAAAAAGAGTACAATCTCTCTTTTTCCTTTTTAAAAAAAAATATTATTATGTATAAAATATCAACAAAAAAATGTAATACTTTTTTTTGACAAGGAGTCCTATTATATTTGATGGAGACCGTGAGACCCGTTGTTGTGGACACAAGGTTAGACTTGGTATTTTTGTGAAACATTAGTCTTGTATTAAGTTATCAGAATTAAACTTGTACAATTACGCTTTATGCAAGAACTAAATTGGTATTTTCTATTCTGATATATACAGGTGATAGTGCCAGTCAAGGGGAAATGCTGTAAAAATTTTGTTTCAAGTAATATAAATTGTGTTGAGAAAATTAAACTATTTAAATTTAATTTGGCCAAATATATGATGCGTAGTTACATAAGGTGGCATTCTGAACAAATAGAATGAAGAATGAGCGTACTAGATTATTAAGCTATGGAAAATTTGTAGTGTAGTAAGGAATTAAATAGTCAAATGCAAATAAACAACCCAAAATTGGGGTCCAAACAAATGGTATATAGGAGATTAAGAAAGGAAAGAGATATTCTATCTCCAGACCAAACAAAACAGGTATTAATAATTTATTTGTTGGGGATTGATAGTGAGGGGATAACTAATACCCCCTTATTTGGTTGGCCCAAACAAACGAGCCTTAGTATCAGTCCCGAGGATAATTAGGCGAGAGAGAGAGAGAGAGCACAACTCACCGCTATTGGGAAGGGACAGTCGCTTCTTTCCCTGTTTATCTGGAAGTGTTGATCTCTCTTTAGGATTACTGTGGGATCTTGAACCAATACCAGGTCTTGAACTAGCTTCTTCAATCAGGTCTTCAAGAAATGGCTTAGACTTTGTCTTGGTAAATAGTGCGGTAGATGCTTCTTGCGTGCTTGCAGACTTGGTGGGTGAGAAGCCACAGTCATCGGAATAGGATGGTCCCATTTTTTCATCAGTCATATTTGAGTGAAGGTTTGAAGGACTAGGTTTCTTACCAGAAGATTTTAACTGGTTCCTGAGGCCATTCTTTCCATCACTTGCTTCATTCTCGTGAATCATCACTCCATCTTGCTGATTGATGTCAAGAAAGCGATTTTCCCATGGACGAACAGCCATCCATCTTTCCAACCAGTTCCAGCCCCAGTTGTTTTTATCTGGTTCAAACCCGGGAGGAGGTGCCAGCTGCTTTGATCCTGCCTGCCACTGCAGCACATACATTGCTGAGCACCATTTAATAAATTAAATAAATAAATTTACTTACAAAGAAGATATAGAAAAGAGAACAGATGCAAGTTTAGTAATCAATTTCAAAACATCCAAAAAATTGACAAGCAAAACACAAAGGCCTAACTCCTAACAGGTTAAGTTAGATCACAAGTTTAAAGCATAATGTCAGGCACAGATAGAGTACAAACAGGCACAACAATCATCTTAATGGAAGACTACCCAAAAAAATTATACTCTCTTACCCCTTGTTCCACAAAAATAGTCTCATTTTAACTTTAAGAAATCAATTAACAAAATCCTAAAATTTGTAATTGATGTGTATATTTAAATTTTGAAAACAAGTTACATAATTAATAGTACTAGTTTACAATATGCTCGAATTTATTAACTAAACTCAACTGAATTCACCTAAATTTTGAAAACCCAGATTTACGAAGATAAAAAATGGGATGCAAGTGGTGGGTAGGTTAGCTTTGTCCTATATATATATATATATATATATATATATATATATATATATATATATATATATATATATATATACTTCTAGTAAATTGAAACTAGCGTTAGAAAAGAAGTTTGATTATTTTATCCATTTTTGTTAGGGCTAATGACAAAATTGTCCCCCCAAGTTAAACCGAAAAGCAATTTGTCCCTCAAAGTTTGAAAATCGTCTATTAATACCTCTAAGTATTTTAAAACAACAATTGTGTTCCCTTTTGACCGATCCGGCCAAATTTCTCGCCGGAATACAGTTTGACTACCTTTTTTAATACTTTGACCTTCTCAATACATTTGGCCCGTATTTGACTTGTATTTAATAAGTATTTTCTCAAATAATATTATTCTTTACTTTGTTCATTTTCCCCAACATTTAAAATTAAAAAATAAAAGCTTAACATTATTTATAAAATCAATGACAATAAATAATAAATTAAATATAAATAGAATTTTCCTTTAAGGTGGTACATTACCTCCATTTACAAATAAAATACTTTCATGAAATCCATAAATACAAAATAAATAAAAAAAATTGTAAAAAAATCAATATAAAAATCATAGGGTCTCTCATTAGAGAATAAAAACAAATTAAATAAATAAAACATAAATGGCAAGAAGACAAAATTAAAAATAAAATCTTAACTTATACAAAAAAACAATTACAAAATAACAACATATTAAATCAAATAGATTGTTTCTCTTTCTTCTTATCCTTCCTTTTCTTCTTCTTCTTAGAGCTACCGTCATCAGACTTCTCTCTCTTCCTCTTTTTCTTCTCTTTCTCTCTCCTCTATCTCCGCTCCTTTTCTCTCTCCTCTTTCTTCATCGTCGCTTACTTTCTTCGTGATCTGTTCTTGGAGCTTCAGCTTCTCTTCCTCGAGCTCTACTGTTATGTTTGCTTTCGTCATCAAATCCAGATCCTGACTCGGATTGGGATTCATAATCATCACCAGCATCATTTATTTTCCTTTTGGATTTGTGTACTCGCTTAGAAGAAGCTCCATTTTGTGTTTAATTTTCTTCTTCGAGAGATTTGTTTCTGTCTTTTGCCATTTTCGGCGTCCTTCATACTCTCTACTAGGTTTCGAAAATTTATAGTACCAATCTTTAGGCAGCTAATTTTCGCATTGTACGATAATTGCTTGGGAACTCGGGACTGGCTTGAGCTATACATATGGGAGAGGGACAATGGCGGTGGAGGAGGAAGAATAAAGGAGATCTAGGATTTGAGGGTTTCATATCTGAATGTTCAATGGATGATGAAGAATGTTTAATTAATTGGTGTTTTGATGTTTTATTTTAATTTGTAATAAGTATTTGGAGTGTATATACTCTTATAAAATCATAATACATGTATAATACCTCAAATTCATAGACAAATACTATATATGACATAAAAAAAACTGACTCGTGGCAATCTCTGACGAGAAATTTGGTCAGATCAGTCAAAAGGGAACACAATTGTTGTTTTAAAATACTTAAGGTATTAATTGACGATTTTTAAACTTTGAGGGACATTGTTTTTGGGTCTAACTTGGGGGGCCAGTTTTGTCATTAGCTGACAAGAAATTTACCTGGTGAGTTAAAGCATATGCCATGGCTCTCTCGCGCTTAGCTGCCGCCTCCTTCCTCTTTAACAGCTTGGCTTGAATTTGTTCCACAGATCCTACACTATCACACCATCCTTCCTGTGAGCCAGTTAGAAGTACCAAGAAGCATTAAAAAAAAAGTAACATAAAAGAGTCCACCAGCAATATTCAATGTGATATATAATTTAATTTGTATTTGTTGAATATTCAATGAGACAGTTATTGCATGCAGTAGTGGTTTTACTGAGAATTAATTTTTCATTTAGTGGATGAAGGATTTTCTTGTTGCAATTGATGTAGAACAATAACGAAGGAAGGAATAAAGAAGATAAAAAAAGGATAATATGGCGACAAAAGCCACAAAGCACAAGGCTTAATTCAATATAATCAATTCAATGAATATATTAAAATGATGAGCTGAATCAGTTTATATAGGACAATAAGAAATCCTAAACTTAACGACCAAGTGAAATCCTAGGTAATCTCAATTATAAAAAGGAAACAAATCCCTAATAATAATCTCCTACAACAAATAGAGACTCTAGAATAATCTACCTAATACAATAAGCGAAAATAATAATTACAATTACTTTCTCTCTATATAATAATAACTCTAATTGTAATTAGTAGCTCGATTTCATCCACACCATTCTCTCCTCCTTTAAAAAACTAATCCTCCAGTTTAAAATATGGGAGAATTCTTGAACCACGAACAGGACTCTAAATATGAGATAAAGCTTGAAACCCCTAAAGGAAGTTCTCAGAAGACAGAAATATATCTCCCTTTTCGAAATTGCCTCCATGAATTTGTCAGCTACGATAAAATGAATGTGTTGGTGACTCGAAATTTCATGGACCAATTTTGGAGTAGGATCTTCAACTGCTTTCTCAACACTTTCATCAACATCATCGTTGTCAAAATGGGATTCTTTGATGATTTCTTGAAAATCAACTTTTGCGTCAACCTATTCATATTTAATTTTAGATTCAAGTGTGACTGTAAATGAGGGTGTTGATATTTTTTGCAATGTCTTTCGAGGAATTGCTTGTAGATCTTCAAATATGGATATCACAATCGTGAACATCTGCTCCTGATGTTTATCGAATTGGTTTGATGAACCACATCACAATAAGCACCTCGTTGTTCTTCAACAACATAAAGGCCAAAATAATATTGCTTTGTTTCCACATAGAATCTTTAAACCTGATAGCACAATCTCTCATAACTAAAACCAAATGGACAATAAACCTTTCAAGTTTCTAGCGCCACACAAAAATTTTATGATCAAGTAGCGTTATTTGAGGTAAAAGAAAGTCTGGATGTTTCAGATAAGACATTGACAATTTTCTATAAAAAATCCCTTTTTTCTTTTTTGGACTTTTTTTTCTGGACAGGCTTTTTTTAAAAAACGTCATGGGCTGAGTCGTAAATAACATAAAATGTTTGATAATGATTGTTTGGCTTCATCCACACCACAATTCATCTTTTCAGCTCATGCGTGACTAGGAGTTGCTCTTTGAAAGACAGCAAGTCCTAACATTTCAAGGTATAGTGAATTGAATAGAATTCTAAGATGTATGATGCATCTCAATATTGGGTGTGAGGCCTAGGTTTTGCATTTCCAGTTTTCCCTCTTCTTTCTCTTTCCTCTAACGAAGTAGCATTTTTAAATTCCCAGTATCAACTCTAGTATTTGTCTTCACAAGTTAACAGTCCAACCTAACTCTTTATTATTGCTACTTAATAAAGCTATCTAGTCTACTTTTAGGCACTGAGTTAAAAGATCATGCATCAACTATGAACATCCAAAGGAGCTACACATTTAAAATCCCCAAAAGAAAGAGGCAAAAAAAGGCCAATGTCTCATTATAAGGGGAGGGAAAGAAATCTATCGTGCAAGATTCTGGACCTCTGGCACTCCTTTTTGTCCAAATGCACCACAGGATGGAGAAACAAGCACACTAACAAAAATCTTCCCATCCTTTCAACCAAATGCAAAAAATTAACTGATAAAAAGCCTCAAATTCAATTGCATGATTTTAAGAATTAAGTTGCTATTTCCACAAGGTCTCCTCTCAAATGGGTATGGGACCCACCTACCCATTGTGTGAAAGGGGAATTTGTGGGTAGCATAATTCCTAGTTGAAATAACTCTTCCTTAACAAAATGTTGCGGCACCATATAATATATAGTCACACATATAGCAATTCAGTTGCAACATATTTAACCCCCCACCCCCCGGGGGGCCCACCCCGCTGCAGCCGCCCCCGCGGTACATGCTTTGAAGAAAGTACAGCTGCTTCTATATATTCAAAAGTCCACCAAAGGTTAAACCAAAACCTGGTCACAAGGTCAATTAGATAAAATGAGACCTAAAGCTTAATTTTCTAAGTCTCTTCTAGACTTTGAACAAACTACAAAAACCCTTTTATAGATACTTAAATTATAAAACAGTACCAACTCATAGTAGCTAAACTGGAAGCTATTTAAGCTCCCAATTAAGATCATTTCAGTCTCATGCTAAATAATAGTGGCCCTTTTCCTATAGTAAACTTTTTCTTCTTTTGTAGTATCTCTATAATAAGCAGCTCCTTTTTGTGCCCTCGTCACCAGCTGCTGATGTTATGCATGATACTTTTGCAATTAATATTTGAATAGTATATTATTAGACTCCTTGAAAATTTAGTAGATTCCATCACTGTAAAAAGAGACATTAGCTTAAAGGATGGTCTATAATAAAGTTTTTACCTCTATTTCTCGAACACGAGCCTCATTTTCAAGTTGTTGTTGAAGTTTCTGCTGTGATGTTTGGTTTTCCAGAGCCAGACGAACACGCCTAGCTCGCACACGAGCCTGAACTCTCACTAAAGCTTGCATACAACGAAGAGTAATTGCCGCTTGCTTTCTCACAGCATGGCCCCTGACAAGAGCTTGAAGTCTTACCAATCCTTTTAAAGCTCTTAAGGCTCGCCTGGCCTAACATTCATCACCAGACCATTGTCAAAACATAGGTGCTGATTATGATTTAATATATGTAGAAACATGTGAAATAAACAATTTGAACAAGGAGGTGCACAAAAAACAAAAGTTACAAAAGCTCCTTCCACAGTCCAACTTAACAGAGGTTTTGAGTTCTTTCAAAAGCATGTAAAAGACGAATCTAATTGTGTGCAATGATCTCATAAGATACATGATAAGAAGAAAACTAGAAAAACATAATAAAGGATGAAAATAAAAACAGGAACAACACAAGCAACAAGCAATTTAACTTAGTTTGGCCAAAGTTGCTACATCTACAATTCTACATAGAGAATCAACTTCACTAGACGAACTTCTGGTACAAATCAATGGCTATGCGCCTATACCTTTTCATTTGTCATCCAAACCCAAATCTTCTTCTTATTATTATGCTGCTATCTTTAGCCCTCCTTTCATCTTCTTTGGTCAAGGTCATTTTTCCTGCATTTTTTGTGGTTTTCAGCAATGACTGCTTTTCATAGGATTAGTGTTTTGGACGAGAGGGTTTCCCATGTTTGAGAATTTTATAATTTTCCACTTCACTCCTTTTGGAGGATCTCTCATCCTTCTCTTTACTTTTTGTACTCTCTCCATTCTAATCTGTTCCATGAACTCGGAGAGTGGCCAGTCAAACATGGGTACTTTGAAGAGTTTGAAACAGGTACTCCTCAATTTTGTCAATTTTTGACACTCAAATGAAGTGTCTAGCACTCATACCTTTGTCCGAGTATTGAGTGTCGAATACTGGTACATTATGAAAAAACGAGAAGTGCATGTGACATAAATTCTAATAAAATTAATTAAGGTAGAGGTACAAAAAAAATTCATGAAAAGACACCAAGGAAGCAACTATTTTCAATATCAATTATACAGGTAGTGGGCTTTTTTGGTTTGGGGGAGGGGGGGGGAATTGCGTTGCTGGTCAATTTTTTTGTAAAATATTTAGGAAAAGTAGCTTTTATATAGAAAAAAGTAGTACCCTGAATTTTTTTTCACAATTTTTTTCCCGTGCCCACAGTTTTGTCCTAATAAAATCTTATTTATCTTAAAAAACATTCTAACTAATTACATCCACAGATTATCTTTTTTATCATCAAAATGACATTAACCATTAATCCAAAAATTAAAATAAATAGTTGCAACTGCATTATTTTGAAGAAATTTTCTTTCACAACCACCAAAAGAACCAGGTTTCAAGGATTATATTCCACTCAATCACCAACGGCTAAATTAAAGCCTTGAAAGAGGAAGAATTGTCAACCATCAAAGCAAACCAGAGACAACTAAAGGCACAACTCTAGTGGTAACTCTCTTATCCTCTAATAGGGAGGTGCAAGGATCAAATCCCGTTACAGACTTTATTGAGAACATATTATTTTGTTGAAGATATCTCCAATAGCCTATATGGCCTACTTCTTGCAAAGTTTTATGTCCCCCTCCCACACCTTGATAATAATCAGTAATTTAAATTTAAACATAATTATATATAAAAAAACAACTACAGGCAACAAAGC
The DNA here is from genome assembly GCA_016801055.1 of Panax notoginseng. Lineage (NCBI taxonomy): Eukaryota > Viridiplantae > Streptophyta > Magnoliopsida > Apiales > Araliaceae > Panax > Panax notoginseng. Next base: position 207,022,477 of record CM029018.1, on the reverse strand, counting down.
TAGAACAACAAATTGAATAGAGATATTGAATTTATAATTGAATATTTGTTTATTACTTTCCACCCAAATGATCCATCAGCATCCAAGAGAGCATTTCAGAAACCTTCCGTCGTGGCGTCTCCATCATTCAAATTTAATAATTCACAAAATGCTACCTTAATTGGGAAATTCTTTTGGTTTGGTTTTTATGGTGCAGTTTCTTTTTATTGCTGTTTGCAAAAAGATGAGAATTTTTACGTTGGGGAAGGAAGTGGTGGTGGGGGGCTCTTGGTGATTTTACAATCCCAATAAACAAGCACCACAAATGGAACACCAAAGAGTGTGACATGATTCTAAAAGCAAGTTCAGTCAAGGAAAAGATGAGGAAAAAAAAAAGATAAAACATATGAGACACCAAAACTGGCCAGATCCAAAATATATATTAAGTTAAAAAAAAATGAGACCCATTCTTTTTCTTTAGTTCTATTCTTTACACATGCATACATGGAGGTGCCCCCATAAAATAAACTTTATTTAGTATAATATATATTGCTCATAAAATAAAATATTTTTTTTAAAAGACTGTGATTCACGGCAGATTTTAACTCATGGCTTAGCAATTCAAAGAAAAAAAGACAAGAAGAACTTTAAGGGGCACCACATAGACAGCACAAAAAAGTAGTTCGGTACCAAAAATCCTCGAAAAGCTGTTTGGATGCGAGTAGCTGCCCATTGTTCTCCCGTATTCTGTTCAAGTTGAGATGCATCCAACATTTTAAGTGAATTGGAAGGGGAAGTAGCAGCTTCTGGGGATGAATGGTTTTTGCTTTCTTCAACTGGTGCAGCATCTTTGTGATTGAACTCATCTTGAAGTACATCGGTTTCAATTTCAACAGAATGCTTTCTTCGATGCCGAAACTTTCCAGAAGCTGTCATTCTCTGCAATTTATTTTAGATCGGAAATGGAATTTAAGAGGACCGGAACAAGAATTGAAGATCACAGTTCCTTTTAAGGAAATAAGAAAACAAGAATTTCAGGGAAACTGAGATGGACCATGCATACTGATTAGATGAAAACTTCAAATTTTACAACTGGTGTGACCAAATTGGCTTTACCAAGTTATTTATAATTCTAAGAGTCGATCTTTGGAGTTGGTAGCAGGAAGGGCTGCCAGACTCTTCAGAGTTGTGCTATATTTGCAGTTCTATGGGTTGTTTTGACTTTTGAGTAAAGAGGCATTTCAGGCATCTTCAGGATCACTGTCTTCCAATACACTTTTTTGAGGTACAGAATGGCATTTTTTGCTTCATACAGGCTAGGATCAGTTTAAGGGACTGTAAATTCTGATGTTCAAAGGACTAGATATCTTCCTTCTTTGGCTTTCCCTAGGTCTTTATTTCCTCTTTTATCCTGGTAAACTTCGGGTTCCCTTTTTATAATACTATCTCTCCCTCTCTTAAGACCTAAAACTTTTAGTTTAGATGCTGGCAGATGCAAGGTAAGTGTTTTTACAACAGTTCTACCCTACGGCAAAGATCATAGAATTTGAAAGAGAACTTATAATGAACAAAACATCATCATTGAGACAACATTTACTATAACTTTACACATAGCAAATAAATAAAAAGAGCATTGAGATAAGTACCAACATTTTCATCTTTTTCTGAAGATTGTGACTTTTCTGATTTCTTTAAACCAACCAATGCTCTAATCCATTTTCCCGAGACACCCATGATGATGGCTCTACCAACTCTGTACCTGTCACATACACGCTTTCAGAAATCTGGTCCAAGCGATCTGTTTTCTCATGTAAGAACTTAGTCAGCAGAAAAGAGAAAAGTAATTGAAGGCTGCTAAAAGGGGATTGGATTGCCTCCAGTCAAATTGAATGGCTGAGATTGAACCACCTCACAAAACCGTGTAAAAAAATGCTACAAATAATGTTTGTTAACCTTAAATCTGCCTTTATCACAATTCTGGTCACGAGTCATTTTCCTATCACAATTTAGGCCACGTGTCATTCCACTATGGCCTGGACAAAAATCTGAAAGCTATCTATTTCATTAATATATGGAATTGAACCCTCGTAATAAAGATCCTTAGGGTCAAAACTCAAAAGTTACTCCTACATGGATGTAGTATCCCACGTATAGAAAGCAAACATAAAACTTTTGTTTGGTCTTTGGGACTTGATAGGCTCAACACTAAGAATAGGTTTCTGCAATGTAAGCACTACAAAGCTTTGTCACCAGATGTTTGAGTTATTTGTATGAAGGCTAGCGAGAATAGATCTCATTTGTTTTTCCATTGCCGTGTTTGTCATTTGGATTTCATCTTAATCTCTGGAGTTGACCAAAGGTGTAATTCAAACAACCTAGTGAAGAGCAAAGTATCAGAAGAGGATAAAAGGAAAAGGGTGTCATTGGCTAGTGGCTACCAGCAGACCGTAGTATATTTACACTAACTTTACAAGGTACCAATGCAAGCTTGAACATGCATTAGAATCACTAACCTAGCCTCAAAATGAAAGATGGATGCTACTTCAAAGTAATTCCTTCAATAAAATTAGCTTGTATGAATTGCCATAGCACCAACGCAACGTTTTCATATTCCCTCCACAGTTTTCACCCTGCAATGCAAAATTACTTGATTAAACTTACTTTCTACTTTGTAGCAGCGTACACATCATTACAACAACTAAGGTCAGAATATGAAACTTAAAGCCCTTAAAGCCGACTTATCAACAACACAAAAACCCACATAAACACATAGTGCACAAGTTCAGATATATACATACACTTCTCTGGTACTTGATAGTCGAAAATCTAATTGCACTTTATAGTGTGAGTTACAGACATAAGCATCACCTAAACTAAGACCCAATATACCAAATACACCTTCCATTTATAAAAAAATAATAAAATTAGAGATACATTTTATTTTTTACTGTATTTCAAAATTATAGATACATTTCTATTCTAGCTTATGTTCCTAATCTGTCATTACTATTTACTATCACTTCTAGCATCATAGTACCACTACTAAATTTTTAGAGAGCTTCGTTGGGAAGGTTGAATGAAGGAGTTTATCCTTAAAAGTTGCAATTTTTAAAAGGTACCTCTAATTTTGGAATAGATGGAGTAAGTTGCAGCAAAGAAACTATACTTTCTAAATAACAGCTAAATTGAAAAATGTCGGAGAAAATCAGAAAGCATTACGCTTTAAGAACACGCAAGTATAAAAAAACTTAAAACCCCAACTCTTAATGTTAAAAACAAGCTTACATCAACTAGATCAAGAAACCATACTTCAGCAACATTTCATTTCAAAAACTAACAAATTGAACTCGAAAGAAGTCCTGGAATTCCTAGCCATGACAATTCACTTACAGGAAATGCAGTGATCCGGTCTTTTCCGGTTAGAAGTGGCTCAGATGCTGATTAGAGCCCAATCGAGCTCAACTCTCATCGATTATGGCTTGTCAATTCGAACGATGCTGAGCTTCAAACCGATCTGATTAACAAACTTTGTGAGAGATTTTTCTATCGTTGAATTTGTGGCGAATCTGAGCTGATAGAAGCTGGGAGCAGAGTATGTGGTTTCAGGAAATGAGAAACGGCGTCGTTGAGAGGGTGACGGTGGTCGGGTAATTGATTTGTCAGGCAAATGCGACAAAAAGTCAAACATGGGATTTTTTTGCCCCCACCTGATGGATAGGAGTGCCGGGTGAAACGGCGTCGGTGTACTTGTCATAAACTTATTTTTAGTGTAATGAATTTTGAAAATAGTTTTGTTTTGTAAGAAGTTAGAAATTGATCTGGAAAATATATCCAAGGTGTTTTGAGTTACAATTAAACATATCATTTGATTGTTGAAATTACTAATGCTAAGACTTATATTAATCCAAACCGTTGACCATGTAAATAAATAAAAAGGGATAATATCAGTAGTTTAATTTAATTTTTTTTTGTTTTAATGTGTCTCAAATTATCTAAGTTATATTTTATGATACAAGTAATCATAATATATGAACTCAATTAATGTAATGATAACACAATTTTACGATAAATGGAATACAAGTGAATTAAAAAGGACCTACGCATTATAATTTCATTTTATCGTATCAAACTTCATCCTAATATTTATGAACATATATATAATTTTTCCAATTTGATATAAGAATTTTTTTCCCAATTTGATATAAAAACTCTGGAAACACTTGACTTATATTTGTTTGTAAAAAACATACTTGTGAATTGGACTATTTATTTTAATTTAACATTAATTCAAACTATTATTTTATCATATGATGACGGATTAATAATCCTTTAATTATCCTATGGACTTTTTTTTTTCTCATTCATAAAGCTATTTATGAGTAATTATATGATCTCATAATGAATGTGAGATTAATAGTCCTTCTTTTTTAAGTTATCAAATGACTTTATGAGACTAATAATCCATCGTCAAATGATTAAATAGTCCGAAATAGTTTTAAATTACGACAAATAGTTCAATCTCAATCATAAAATAGGTCAGGTATTATGTTTAAAAAAACATTTACTAAATATAATATTTGTAAAGGAATCTCATAGGCAATTAAATTAATGTTAGGTTTGTATATAGCGCGATCATGCAATCAAATTACATAAAAAGTGCGGAAGCGTGATATAAAATAGGAATTTAAATTTTTCATACAAATTCATCATCATAATCATACTTTATGCATAATTATCAATAAATAGAAAATAGATGTAGATCAGATTCAAACCTTTGTAAAAACTAGCTTTCTTATGTACAAGTTCACCTTCAATTTCTTTTCATGTTCAACTTGAATCCACCGGGTTTGATTTATTTCTTTGATCAACGTTAGCCACCAAAGTGTTTGGCTCTTAAAGTGATCCACCAAGAAAAAATAAAAATTCAACAAGATGGGTATTTAGTAAAATACTCATCTCCCAACTCTTAAAAAATTATTAACTCTCACCCATAACCCATAATAAGACTCATCTTATTTATAGAAATAGGCAACCCTCCTTAACAATTAAAGAATTAAGTTTTATTTTAATTAATTAGGCTCTTAATCTTATTATAAATAATTAATTAAATTATTTTAATTAATTAGCTTCCTAATCTTATTTGAAATATATAATAGTATTTTTATTAATTAATTCTCAAACTCTTTTAAGAATTAAATAATAATAATAATAAGACTGTAAGACCCCAACTTTTATAAATAAAGATGAATTTTCTATAAATATCATTTTTGAATATTATGGAGTTAATTTGATATAATGTTATAGTTGTGGGTAACATTTATAAATTTTACAAAGTACGCAAGTTGTTATATAATATTCGATTGGTCGGGGAATATTCGTTTTAACAGGGAATATTCGTACAACGACACAATCATTGGTGGACCCCACAACGGAATTATTGTCGGATTGAGAAAACGACAAAAATATTTTATTAAAAATAACGGCGGAAGTTTTACCATTGTTACTGTTGAACTACTCGGTAGTAAAAGTACAGTAATACGTGTGGTTGCATAGTAGCACACGGTATTGATTATTAATGCTTATGTGAGAAGTCACTCAGTTTGATTTAATTATTGTCAGTTAATAATATGAATTATTAGCGATAATGACGTTTTGTTTTATTCGTATTATTAACGTAATAAAACAGAAACATCTTTTTATATAAAACAGAATACTTTATTAAAGTTATTCTATAAATAGAATATATTATATTTTATTTAAAAGATTTTTATTTAAATATGGACCGTCAGATTAAAGTAATCAATCTGGACCGTTCATGGATTAGTTACTATGCATTCTATTTTTCTATAAATAGCAGCTCATTCCTTCATTATTTCTTACGAATTCACTGAACTCTAGAGAGAGAAACTATAGAGAGAGAGAAGAAGAGTATTCTGCTACTTAACTACTTCCTTATTTCAGCTCTTCTTTAAAACGGTAAGGGGTGTTATTATTTCTTATTCATGAAGAGAACTGTTGTTATTCCATTTCTTATTATTCTGTTGGAATAACCTGTATACGCGGTCTACCCTATACTTGGTGACATTCTTCTATTATTCTGTTGGAACATCCTGTCTGTGTGTTTTACACCGGACCTGGTTCCGTTTTTATTATTATTCTGTTGGAATATCCTGTCTGTGTGTTTTACACCGGACCTGGTTCCATTTTTATTATTATTCTGTGGGAACATCATGTCTGTGTGTTTTACACCGGACCTGGTTCCATTATTTATTATTCTGTCGGAATATCCTGTCTGTGTGTTTTACACCGGACCTGGTTCCATTATTTATTATTCTGTCGGAATATCCTGTCTGTGCATTTACGCCGGACCTGGTTCCATTATTATTATTCTGTTAAGAATAACCTGTCTGTGCGGTCTATCGCATGCATGGTGATTTCTTTTGTTATTCCATTCCTTGTTATACTCAGTTGATTAAAACTTTGACTTCTATACTCCATGAAATTAGTGGAATATCCTTGATATTTGCGCTTCATCTAGTATCTATTCACGAAAATATTCTCCTGATCAGTCTTGAAGTTACTCCACAAAGCAGTATCATGTTGACAATTTAGACGTTGTTAATTATTGGATAAATTAATTCTTGAACTTGTTTTATTGAATTCTTATATCATTGTCATCATCCTCATGTTTATAAAATGTTGAAAGTCATCTGTGGCCTATAGTGCATAGATGAACTTGGTATGATTATGACCAGGGATTATTCGGTATAATCATGACCGTAATGTTACAAATGATGTGGCAAAAGTCCTCATTGGCCCGTAGTGCATTGATGGACAGTTGTTGGCATGATCATGACCATTAATGAATACACGAATATCCTTGGCCGTAGTGCAGGGGTGATTCGATGATGTGGATTATTTTATTAAACTGAGTCACAGCGATAACAGTGTTGAAAAACCTTTTAAATCATAAAAGATAGTAGAGTTTATTTTCTACTTGACTCTTTTAATGGATTGCTTGTTCCACTGCAGTTAAACTTGATGTCTATTATATTTTATCAGTTTAACATTGTTGAAGGCTAACGATAATTTATTCTGCATTATCTTAGTCATAATATTTCTTACTGGGCTAGTTGAGCTCACCCTTTCTTTCACTGTTCTCTTCAGGAAATGAGAACGTAGCTGGGGCAAGTCGGGGAACGGAGTGATGGTTCGAATGATAGTATTAGTTAGTAGTCCTCACTATTCTATATAATAGTGTGTTAATAAATGTAATGAGGACTCCTTTTGAGTATGAATACTCTCTAGAAGATAATATTTGTATTCAAACTCACAGTTTATGTTTTGTCGTATTGTACACGACAGTTGTATTAGTAAGTTATATTTGTATTTTGTACTATGTATCTGACGACCCAAGATGGGTGATGTATACCTATTTTTGGGGGCGTCACAGTTGGTATCAGAGCCAGGTTATATGATCCCTGGCTAAGATGTGAGAATAGAAATAGGAGGGGAGAGACGGGGAATTCCTTCGCTAGTATGACCTACCTATGTTTATTTGCATGATATTTAATTGGTCGGTCATAATATAAGGATAATATATGACATATCAATTAACTTTTATTTTATGGCAGTATCTGAAAATGGCATCTGAGAATGTTGAGAATAGCAATGGAGCACAGGCGATTATTGATTCACCACATATCAATAATCAGGATAATGTTCATCAGGAAGGTGACAATCCTCATGCAAACAACAACACTGACCAGATGATGAATGATGGAATGTTCAGAGGTTTTATGCAATTCATGCAACAACAGGTGAAAGCGGCTCCTGTCCACAACGTAGGTGGAAATACTGGAAACTCTCAGGCGGTCACCGCTAAACAGTTTAAGGAGCTGGGACCACCGGAGTTTAAGGGAGAACCCAAACCACTTGTAGCTGAAACATGGATAAAGCAGATCACCAACGTGACAACCCCAAAATAGGTCCATTCCATCCAACCTATTCTGAGTCGCCAAATACATGGTACAGAAAACAACTACAACTTTATTACAACAATTGTCGTGCAAAATACAACACCACATATGCTGTGAGTTTGAATACAAATATATACCAAATGTGACTCATGTTCCAACCGTGGACATCACCTCACAATAACACCTTACATAAAGGTATAGTCAAAAACTGTTTTAGAAATTAGAATCTTTGGGAAGTGCTCAAGGAAACCTTCGTACATGGGAGGCCACGCGTCTAGGTTATGATAGATATCATATGGCCACAGAATTATCCTTGGTTGACCCAATAGACCCCAAAGAAAAACGAGAAGATTACTATCATATTCTTCCCAATGGTGAGTCTTCTCTTGACTTATCATTATCTCCACTGTCTCTAATTGAGAATTATACTTCAAACAAACACCAAAATTATATAGGTAGTGCCCATAGATATACTCAGCAAGTGGATGAGCACAACCCTGTCCTATGATGACACGAGGTTGTATGTCATTAGACATCTTGTATGATAGTGACAAAACACCCTTCCAACGTTGGGTTCGCCTCACCCTATTTTCTTCACCAAATATAACTACTAAATGATGACCACCGTTCTATTCCCTTGTTACCCCCGCTCGACCCAGCTACACTCTTATTACCTGAAAGGAATTGTGAAGCAAAAGGGTGAGCACAACTAGCTCAGTAAAGAATATCATGACTAAAGATAATTCAATTATCAATAGCCTTCATCAACAATAAATCAGAGATTTAGAACATATGGTAAATGATAAAAATTTCAACCATAGTTGCAGCGGAACGAGCAATCCATTAGAAGAGTCAAATAGACTATAAAGTCTATTATCTTCTCCATGTTAAAAATCTACCAACAATATTTTATCCATGTAACATCACTCAACAGTTCCTTTCCACAATCATATGAATAACTCATAATCATAATTGTGACTATAAATTTTTCTTCGCACCCAGGACGAAGAATATTTTCATCGCCTGTCTTTACCTGAAACATCAAAGATCATGGTTATACCAAATCACAGTTCCTGTTTATAATCATACTAACAAATCCATCTATGCACTACGGGCCAAAGATATTCATCAACAAACCATCTTTGCACTACGGGCCAAAGATATTCAACAACAGTTCATCTTTGCACTACAGGCCAAAGATATTCATCAACAAACCATCTTTGCACTACGGGCCAAAGATATTCAACAACAGTTCATCTTTGCACTACAGGCCAAAGATATTCATCAACAGGCCATCTTTGCACTACATGCCAAAGATATTCATCAACAATTCATATTTGCACTACAGGCCAAATATATTCATATCTCAAAGAAATATATAATCATTTCAGAATTTATATAAACAATAATTATAACCATGTTGATCAATTCACCTTTGCACTTAAGCTTAAGATATTCAATTATAAATTTAATGGTCATGATCATACCAGTCACAATTCAACTTTGCACTACAGGCCAAAGAGAACCCTAGTCATGATCATACCAATAATCTATCCATCTTTACACTCCAGTGAAAGATAATTTCAACATCAGGGTTATAAAAATGTTATATATGATGATAAAAATAATATGATCAACATATAGTTTTAATCTCAAGAGTAATATTCGTAACTCATGAATAGTAAATCGTGAATAGTAACTCATAAATAGTAACCCCGACACAAAAGATAGAAATTTCACAATAAAATACATACCAATATTTCGGTATAATGATATTGAAAGAATAACATTTCATAAATTTATAAACAATTTATTTTAATTGTTTACACTTTACTAATTAATGCATTTAATCATCATAAAATGCCAACTCTTACAATTTCATCATCAATAATCAAAACCCTCATAAAAAATCTGCATATACCTCATATAGGATTCTCAAGTCATAAAATCCTATTTTCCAATTTTCTTACTTCACAAAACATATTTAATTCATCTACTCATAACTAGACTATTTTCATGAAAAATACCAAATCAGTTCTAAAAATATTTCTTTTCTGGGATTTAGCATAATATAGTCCCATAGTGAACATATATTTTTCTCAGAATTTTTAAAAGTCATTTACTATTTTTCATATGGCCAAAATAGCTAAATATTTAGACATTTATCAAAAATTGTACTTTTGTCTAAAAATTCTGAAATTTACAGAGTATACTTCTATCATATACATGTACTTCCAATAAAAATTTCATCAATTTTGGAGTTAACCACAAGAAATTATAAGCTGTTACTTTCAAAATAGTCTTTTCTCATAAAATTCATAACTCTCAATCTATACATCCAAAAATCATCATTTTTGGATACAATCAAGAAAACTCATCAAAATATCATTTCAAATTTTTCCAGAATTTTTGAAGATCAGAAAAATTACGAAACTGAAAATCATAACAACCCTTAAAATCCCTTAATATCCCTTACTATCCCTTACCATCCCTTACAATCCCTTACAATCCCTTACTATCCCTTAACTCAAAAGAGCAGTACTTCTGACTGGATATCGGATATGATGCTGAAGGAAACTTGTACTAATGAATAGCAACTCACCAAGTATCTAAAAACTCACAAAATATGCTTCATAATATAGAGAGAGAAAGAGAGAAAGCTTATGTTTCTGGTGTGATTTTCAATTCTAACTTAGCCCTCTATTTATAGAAAAATTTTGGTAGGTTTGACCTGCAACCTGATGGCTTTACCTGCTACTATTTCCACCCACCACATTTGAAATATAATTCAGCACATTTCTTCACCAACCACAAGTGGGGCCCACCAATTCTAAAATTTTCCACCAAAAATGATTTATAACCTGATTTCCGAATCAGCCATCTCTTAAAATTCATAACAAATCATACGTTCATTTTTAACGGTTCAAAATTTGTGGACATATACTCAACTTATATATGTATAACATATCCAAAAATTACCACGATCCAACGGTCGGATTAAAAATTATAACCCCCGCAAAATATCTCAAAAATCCTGATTTTTAATACCTCCATTCCGACAAAAATACTGATAAAAACCTCAACATTAACTCCTTCATTTTTAACCACAAAAATATATCCCTCATTTATATCCACATAATATAAATATTTCCTTATCATATGAATCAATAATTAATTATTCACAAATAATATTACAGAATCACATTTATGACAACCAAGCCGTTCTCAGGAAAGAGGGGGCTTTCCAATAAGGATTTCTCCTTACTTGCGCGCAATTAGATGACCAAACCTCTCCTTAGACAGAACTTTCTAGACATTGCCAATAATGTTATATAATAATATTATTCAAATAATATGAATTATTGATCTGATAATGAAAAATACTGTGCAGCAACAATTATTGAAACAACAATAATATAAAATATCAATGCAACAATTATTGAATCAATAAAATAAAATATTGAACAATAACTACTGTAACAATTATTGAGTAGTGCCTTCTTACGTAAGAATCAATAATTGGTGCAATATCGCGTGCTACTGTATTTTAACCACCGGGTATTCTAACAGTATTAACGGTAACAACTACGCCGTTATTTATAAATAACTTATACTTGTCATTTTCTTCATCCAATCGCTTTCCGTTATGGGGCCCACACAAGGTTGCGCCGTCGTACGAATATTCCCTGACAGCAAGAATATTCCACGACCAAACGAATATTCCCCGACAAAATGAATATTTTATAACCACTTGCTTATTTTGCAAAATTTGCACATTTCACCCATAACCAAAGTATTATATCAAATTAGCCCCTTATTATTCACAATAATATTTAGAGAAAATTTGATTTTATTCATTAATAAGTTGGGGTCTTACAGAAAGAATATTCCACGACCAAACGAATATTCCCCGACAACAATGATTATTTTATAACCACTTGCTTATTTTGAAAAAAAATTCATATTTCACCCATAACTTTAAACTTTTATCAATTTAACCATTTACTGAATAGTAATTATAAGAAAAATTGAATACTTTTATTTCATAAAATTCGGGGTCTTACAACCAAGATATTTGATGTTTTGGGTTGCTCCGAGGAGCAAAAGGTTCCCTTTGCCGCCTTTATGTTGCGAGGAGAGGCAGATTACTGGTGGGAATCGATAAAGCGTACTCAACCTGCCACACTGAAGATGTCTTGGGAGAAGTTCAAAGAGCTGTTTAACGATAAATATTTTTCCGAGAGTATTCGTTACATGAAGGAGGTGGAGTTCATCAAATTGGAGCAGAATAATATGACCGTGCCACAGTACGAGGCAAAATTTGCGGAGTTATACCGGTTTGCGTCCCACCTGGTGGATAATGAAGAAAGAATGACGCGGATGTTTTTAAGAGGTTTGAAGCCGGAGATACGTCAACACCTTGTTTCTCATAAACTGTGTTTGTATTCAGATGTTGTAAATAAGGCTCAGTTGGTGGAGCGCGATAACGAGACAACGCAACCAAAAGAGAGCAGCCGGCAAAATGATAATACCAGTGAAAGCAGTCATCGAAGCGGTGACAACAAGCGTGGAGGGAATCAACAGGCCAGAAATGGTAACCACTTCGGTGGTAATCAGGGCCAAAACAATAAGAATGGGTATTTCAAGAAGAGGAGATTCAACAATGATGGAAAGACGTCAGCACCAGCATCTGTCGTTAAGGAAGGAGAACGACCACCTATCATATGTTTCAAATGCGGAGGGGAGGGGCACATCAGTCCAAACTGTGCGATGCCGTCCAAAGCATGTTATAATTGTGGAAGAGAAGGTCATTTAGCCCGATTTTGTCGTTTACCGAAGACAAATTCAGCTAGGATGGAGGCACCAAAGGCCGTCCTAGAAAAGTCAAAACCGGTTGTGCAAGGGAGAGCGTTTGTTGTGAACTCCCAGAAAGCAAGGAACCCGAATGAGGTCATCACGGGTAAGCTTATGATAAACTCTAACGAAGTCTATACTTTATTTGATACCGGTTCTACCCATTCTTTTATTTCTCCCACTTGCGCTCATCGATTAAATTTGATTCCGGAGAAATTAGACTTTGACTTAGCAGTTGAAACTCCATTGGGAGAAACCTTCATTACATCCACGGTTTATAAGTCTTGTTTGATTCAAGTTGGTACCCACACATTACCTGTCGATCTTATTTCATTAAAAATATTTGCATTTGACGTGATTCTAGGGATTGATTGGTTAACTACTCATCATGCAAAAATTGATTGTTTTCGTAAGGTTGTTAACTTTCATATTCCTAATCGACCTATTATGCGAATTCAAGCAACCAAACCATTAAAATCAATCGCTGTCATCTCAAGCCATAAAGCTATTCGTTTATTAAAAAATGGATGTCAAGCTTTCTTAGCTCATGTCACTGATCTAAACAAAAATACGTCAGCTTTGAATAATATTTCTGTTGTTAATAAATTTCCTGACGTATTTCCCGAAGAACTTCCTGGCCTACCCCCAGAGCGTGAAATTGAATTTTGTATCGACCTTGAACCCGGTACAAAACCCATTTCCAAAGTCCCATATCGAATGACTCCTATTGAACTTCAGGAGTTAAAGACCCAACTGCAGGAATGGTTAGACATTGGTTTTATTCGTCCTAGTACTTCTCCTTGGGGTGCTCCTGTTCTGTTCGTGAAGAAGAAAGATGGGAGTATGCGATTTTGTATTGATTATCGGGAGTTGAATCATGTCACCATCAAAAATAGGTACCCATTGCCACGTATTGATGACCTGTTCGACCAGTTGCAAGGAGCACAATTCTTTTCAAAGATCGATCTTCATTCTGGATATCATCAGCTGAAGGTTAGAACTGAGGATATTCCAAAGACTGCCTTCAGAACTCGGTATGGGTATTATGAATTCTTAATTATGTCTTTTGGATTGACTCGGTATGGGTATTATGAATTCTTAATTATGTCTTTTGGATTGACTAATGCTCCTGCTGCCTTCATGGATATGATGAATAGGGTATTCAAGGAATATTTGGATGACTTTGTGGTCGTCTTTATCGATGACTATATTCAAGTGAAGAATAAATATATTATTTTATAAAAAAATTTAGTATATAAAATAAAAAAAATTATTATTTTATATAATCTTGTACACTATTAATGATAAATTTAAATTTTTTTTATTTTATTTTTTTAATATATTTTATTCATCATTTTAAAGATGGATGGAGTAATTTTTTTTTTAAATCTAATTTTTAATCCACACAAAAATAACGAGAGGTTCATGTTGGCACACTCTAACTTGATTTATAAAGATCTCTTCAAATAAGAAATCAATGAAAATAAAGAGAAATAATATTCATTTCATCAATTATTTAATTTATCTTAGATAATTTTTTCCCACAATTCATTTCAATCATTCCGGCCGTACGATCTTTCTCCGCAGACAAACAGAAAGAGCGACTTAATTTTCCACTTCCCAAACAAAAACCCTATTTCCCACTCTTCCCCGCTGTTCAAAATCTTCGATTCAATTACCAATTCCTCCAAATATCCATAGATTGGAGCTCTGAATTCCATATCCATGGCGGAATCTGATTGGAACGACGACGACAACCGAAGCGAGACGAGCGAAGGTTACACATCGGAGGATGAGGGGACAGAGGATTACAGGCGAGGAGGTTACCATGCGGTTCGAATCGGTGATACCTTCAAGCATGCTCGTTATGTTGTGCAGCGCAAGCTCGGTTGGGGCCATTTTTCCACTGTTTGGCTCGCTTGGGACACTCACAAATCTGTAACTCACTCTTTCCCTGTACATTTTGTAGATTAGATTAAGGTTTTTCTGTATCTGTCACACATTTTGTTTATTGTTGTTGTAGATTTAACAATTCTTCTATGAGAAAGCATATACTTACTATTTCTATTAAGATTGATTTTGTGGGTACTCTGTATTTTGCTTTATTGAACAAAACAGATTATTATTAGTATTTTTATAAATTTACTTCTGTAGTTTGTTAGTTCATCTCTCTTTGTAACTTGCATTGTCTTTCCAGAGTTGCACGCTGGTCATGCAAACTATTCATTACGCTGTATAGGTACCAACCAATGCCTGATTATAATCAAGTTCCCATTTTATTTCTTGTAGTGATACGTAGCTTTAAAAACTCTATTCACTGTTCTTGCAAATTTAGTGGTTCTTTGATGAGAAAGAGTAAATGAGCATATCATTAATCATGTCTGTTGAGTAACATTGTTCTGAACATGTTCTTTTTCTCTTATTATTTTGCAAGATGCATTGTTCATATGATGGTTTTGGGTTAATAGTCAATTGAACACTTTTCCATGTACTTCTATAGTTTATTTCTTTGAGTAAAACAAAATTTAAAGAAACTAATCAAACAGTTACCCATTCTTTATTTTAGAGATATGTAGCTCTGAAAATTCAAAAAAGTGCCCAGCATTACACTGAGGCAGCAATGGACGAGATCACAATTTTAAAGCAGATTGCCGAGGGAGACCCAGAAGACAAGAAGTCTGTTGTGAAGCTTTTGGATCACTTTAAACATTCAGGGCCAAATGGACAGCATGTTTGTATGGTTTTTGAGTACTTGGGTGATAATCTTTTGACGCTAATTAAGTACTCAGATTACCGAGGGATTCCTCTTCACATGGTTAAAGAAATTTGCTCCCACATTTTAGGGGGTTTGGATTACTTGCATCGCCAACTTTCTATAATACACACCGATTTGAAGCCAGAAAATATATTACTTTTGTCAATGATTGACCCAGCCAAAGATCCAACTAAGTCAGGTGTGCCTCTCATCCTCCCATCCAGCAAGGATAAGATTGTGCCTGAGTCTGGGGCTTCCAGAGACATTAAGAGTTTGAATGGTGATTTGACCAAAAATCAAAAAAAGAAAATCCGTAAAAAGGCCAAGAAGGCTGCTCAAAATTGTGCGGGGAAGGAAGCTTCCGAGGAAACTGAGCCAGATAATGAAGCATCTGACCCTGTAGATTCTCATCCTGAAGATTCTCATGATCATGAAAAACCTAATGGTGACTCTGTTGAGGAGTGTAACAAAGAGTTGTCTACTAGAGATAGATCAACAACCACTGGTGGTAATAGGAATTCTCAACAAGGAGATCAAAGTCGTGGGAGAGGTAGTCGCTCCACAAGGCAAAAACTATTGGCTCAGGCTGGCCTTAAGTGCAAATTGGTTGATTTCGGCAATGCTTGTTGGACATATAAACAGTTTACAAGTGACATCCAGACGAGGCAGTATAGATGTCCTGAGGTTCTTTTAGGATCAAAATACTCAACTTCAGCTGATCTATGGTCATTTGCTTGCATATGCTTTGAGCTGGCCACAGGCGATGTCCTCTTTGACCCTCACAGCGGGGACAATTATGACAGAGATGAGGTATTGGCACACCATTCTCAATCTTCCAAACAATTTTTACAGTCTTATAATTTTTAGTTTCTTGTTCATTTTAGCTTCTATCTACAACTAAAATGTTTCATAATCTTTTGTGTTGGAGTAGTTATTAATATTTGTCCCATTTACTGATTTTACTGAATGCAGTTCAGTATAACTCATTGCAAAGCTCTAATTTGTCTGACGTTCTTGTGATGTGGAACATGCATAACTGTTTATCAATCATTTGGTTTCCAAAGTCATCTGAAACATTTAGATAACTTAGTATTTGGATACCTATGCATATATTATTATCTATCATGTTTCTGTTTGCCATTTACTAGAGTTTCAGAGGGTGCCTCAATTTTTTTCAGTGTCAGATTTTCTGTGCATAATCTCCTCTAATTTTCTTCATTTGTTCCTCTTTTTGGCTGACAATTTGATATCACAAAGTTCACATGCTTTTTGTGCAAGTACCCTTTTTCAAGGTTTATCATTTTCTGTTTTTCTGCGAATGTTTGTTACAACTATATTTTCTTAGTTCTTACTAATGTAGGACTGCTTTTACTTGAGGAACATAAGTTTTGTAGCTTCTTCTAATGTGAGCTTAAGGACATTTTTTTGGTTATGTGAAGTTGAAGAAGGGCTAATTCTTTTGATTTCAGATAAATTTGCAGAATATTTTTTGGTTGCAAAGTCTGTTTGATGTTGGAAATTGGAATAAGGGTTCGTAAACATGGAAAGGGTAGGATAGTTATAGATTAATAACAAATCTTGGCAGTTCGACATTATTGAGACTTGAGAGCTGTACTTATGATTACTTGTTCAAAGTTGCTAAGACTGAATAAATGCTGAAGGAAATAATTGGGTTATTAGAAAGAATAAAAGAAGAAGAATCTTTGGGTTGAACGGAGTTGTGTAAAGCCGTAGAGGTCTCATACTCATGGTAGCTAGCCAGCTACGGGATAAGTTTAGTTTATTTTTTATTTTTTTAATTGAAATACTATATAACATATGTCCTCATACATGATATAAAGACAAATGATGAACTTAAATTGGAATAAGGGTTCGTAAACATGGAAAGGGTAGGATAGTTATAGACCAGTAACAAATTTTGGCAGTTCGACATTGTTGAGACTTGAGAGCTGTACTTATGATTACTTGTTCAAAGTTGTTAAGGCTGAATAAATGCTGAAGGAAATAATTGGGTTATTAGAAAGAATAAAAGAAGAAGAATCTTTGGGTTGAAAGGAGTTGTGTAAAGCCGTGAGGTCTCATACTCTCATGGCAGCTAGCCATCTATGGGGTAAGTTTAGTTTAGTTTTTAGTTTTTTTTTTAATTGAAATAGTATACAACATATGTCCTCATACATGACATAAAGAGTACAAATGATGAACTTGCTGCGCATAATATATCCTTGAGGTTTGTCAAGTTACTCCTTAAAGCAGTTGTACTTTGAATTTAGGACCTCTCAAGTTAGAAACTGAGATTACATATAATGCTAATTACTAACGCATAAAAAACAATGAAGGTTTAGATAGAGACATATCAATTGTAAGTATGTTGATTTGAAACATTAATGCTACATAAAACACATATTTTGACCATCCTTGGTTTTATAGGCATATTCTATTGAGGGCCCTTACTGTTCTATAGTGGTTACTGACTTTTTGGGTTTTCTGCATTCAACTGAGCCTTGAAGCTAGAAGATGCTTGAATTCAGATGCATATCCTCGTTATTATTCAGGTTTCAGATGCAATGTGCTAGTTTATGATGTATTGACTTGAATTCTATATCCTGTGATTTTCTGAAGGAGTTTTATGGTCAGCATGTTCTTGGTGATCCTTAAGATAGGTTCCCATTCCTTTCTTTTAGTTGTAAGTCATTCTTAGTTGAAGTTTGAGTGTCACTGATCTGTTTTGCTAGTTGGTGATACAAGTTAAGTAGTTTTCATATATCAGATACTATATTTACCTTCATAGTAAACAAGATCTTAGAGAATTTTAATTCATTGGTTTAAATTGCAGGGCAAGAAGGTAAATGACAATGTGATGAAACATCCATCTCTTCCCCCGCTCCCCTCTCCCCCTCTCCTCCTCTCCCCCTCTCCCCCTCTATTGTCTCTCTCTTCCCCTACTGTCTCTCTCTCAGACAAACACTTTGGGCTTCCCCACCTAAAAGAAAACAAATTGACCAATTTTTAAATGAGTTCACAACGTCAATTAATTAGTCACTTGGTTCTTATGGTTTTAGCTACTTGCTATTGTCTTTCCTTTTCATTTTTCTGTCCATCTCTTATGCGACTATACACTTCGTTGAAGACGATGCATGTTATTTACCCGTTTTCCTGCTCTAATAGTTTTACGTTAAACAGTAACATAGTAGCATATGTATTCTCTTTGATAATCTTTATGTATTTATAAGATAAAGATTGAGAAAGGTATGTGTAATATATCAGTGGCATAGTTGAAGTTGTTTTAATGGGTTTGAGTATGATAAGTGAGGTTGCAAGTGCTGTATTTTAATTCTTATACCCCCTGAATTTTAGGCGGGATTCGTAGAACTTATAGATGTAAAAGAAGTCGGTCTTTATTCAACTATTTTATAATGTACTTGGCCTTTCAGTTTAGTTTCCAATCTTAATTTTTTTGTAATTTTTTTTTTCACTTCACAGGATCACTTGGCCCTGATGATGGAGCTTCTCGGAATGATGCCTCGCAAGGTGAGGCTTTATGTGTCATGCTGGAGAAATTTTACTTGGACTACTCTTTACTTGTTGCTGTTGAGATAACTAATATCCCACAATGGATACATTAAGGCTTGAGATTCAATTTATACTCCCGGGAAGCTACTCCACTTATTGCCAGTTGGTGTTGAGTGTGCTTCTCCACTCATTTTCAATTGGTTTTTGAGTGGATGTCTCAACAGTTACTGATATAAACTGAAATATTATGACAAATAAAACCCACTTTATGATATTTGTGCCATAGGTTGTGATTATCTTGTCGGTTATTGATTATTATCCTTCAGGTTGCTTTAGGAGGACGATATTCTCGAGAATTTTTCAACAGATATGGTGATTTGAGGCATATCCGCCGCTTGCGTTTCTGGCCTCTTAATAAGGTGCTTATGGAGAAATATGAGTTCAGTGAGCAAGATGCAAAGGACTTGGCTGATTTCCTTGCTCCCATACTTGATTTTGTACCTGATAAAAGGCCTACAGCTGCACAATGCCTTAGTCACCCGTGGATTACTGGAGGACCTCACCTTCTGGAGCCTTCTGTAGTTGGTCCTCTTCCCCAGGCAACGGATAATGGTACTTCTGAAAAGAAGAGGGAGAAGGACGAGAGGGAGGCAATGGAGGTTGGAGTGGGGAACATGGCTATCGATGGAGCTTCAAAGCCAACTAACCAACAAAAATGAATTTAAACCAAGTCTTCCAGATAGTTATTTTGTAAAAAACAGACAATTTGTGCTGTTATATGGCATTTGGCTAACCGTCACTGGGTTCGTCTTACATATCCTGGTTGTTCCGCTCTTGTTCATAGAGTTTCCACCTTACTGATCCGTTTGAGATCGAGCCATGTTTTGGGTATGTGAACTGGGAAGCTTTTGGTCCTAGACTGGGTGAGAGATGAAGTTGTTTGAGTCGGTCATCATTTTTTGAATATTGGAGGAGTTTCTCTCAAAACATGTCAAAATTATGAAAAGTATTTCTCAAGCATATGGCCCTCCATGCTCACTCAGAGATCTATTTCGTTATTCTTGTACAATTCGGTTTGGAAGATTATTGTATCAGCCATTTCTCTTCATAGGATTTTTTCCTTTTTTTTTTGGCTTACTATTATACTTTTGCTGGATCCTAATTGTACATTTGATATGAGTTCTCTCCTGCAACTGTCTGTAATAGAGCATGGTGGCAATTTGTTTTCATTATTGGGAGTTTTCACTTTACATTACAATTTGTAAATAAGGATGACAATGGTGTGCTGTCTTTTCGGTTTTTCAATGATTTGGAACTATATTAAAAAATCTTGAACTGGAAGGGCAGCCGGGCGGTTTAAGATTTTTTTCCAGCCAAAATCTAACCAACTGATTTATATTTTGAATTGCACTGCTTTGATTTGCATGGATTAAAAATTAAAAATTTTAAAAAAAGAATTTAAGATTTCTTTATGTAAAAATTGCATCAGTTAATTTATATTTTGAACCGCTTTAACTTGCATGGATCAAAAATTAATAAAAAAAAAAGTTCCTTGAACATGGATAATGATATTAATAGGAGGCTAGTAACTGTTCTTACAATAGAATTGCGAGTACATCAACATCCAACACAGTATTAAGAAATAAGGCACAACTCAACATCCAATATAATCCAACACACCATTAAGAAATAAGGCATAACTCAAACGTGTTTCTACATTACATGAGAAAAAGTCTCAACATTTTATTTATATTTGAATAGAAATTATAAAATATTACTAGAAACCACTCAGAAAATTGATGATGTTATTTATAAATTATATTAACCGGAATTAAATTTATTCATATCAATTCTAAGTTTATAAATAGATGAAATATATCTAAAGGTTAAAGAACCGGTGCAGAGCAACGTGTCGGCGGTTTAGAGGCAAATACCAAAATTGCATTGCACTAATCCTCATTTAAAATTTTTGTACGAAAACTGTGCCGACCACACCAATTGTTCAGATAAAAACTGGCCAATTTAATGTGGTTCAACCAATATTGAATCCGTTTTGATTTAAATTGCCATCCCTAACTGATTTCAAGTGGAGCTTTGGTTGTTCAAGCTGCGGTCATATAAAAATGAGCTAGAATTAAAGTTCAATATTGATTTGTCTATCATAGAAGAGCTTAAGGTTGTTTAAGCTCAACTCACATAAAAAATGAGAAACTCTGAATCTGAAGTAGTTGTCCATTCAATTTTGCTTGAGCCAAGTTATTTAACTGTTTCAAGCTATTAATTGAATTCACGATTTTTTCTGGCTTCTAATGTTAAAAAAATGTCATAGATCTTGGCTCAATTATTTTAAATTAATCTCGAAAGAGCTTTAAAAACATGACTATACAAGCCAAAATTAAATAACATGGTCCTTGGGTGGGAGGAATATTAACAAACAAGATGAACTATTATGCAAAAAGGAAAAATCTCAAATGGGTCATATAGGTGATGCAATATAAGTAATAGGTGAAACTATAGTATTTATATTTGCTTTGTGTTAGATATATTCTTGTTTACTGTAATTGATTCCAATCTTTTGCATAATTGATCATATTATTGTGATCTTTTTCCATTGATAAATTTGGAAAATTACTAAAAGATATTATGAAAAATAATAGGTAAAGCCAAATGCCCACACAAGCATAAATGACCATTAAAGATTTAATTAAAGGAAAATAAGCAATTAATACCGAGTTCGAGAGCAAAATAGTTCCGCACTCTAACTTCTGTACAGGACTATTGCAAGTTCTTTATCAGGTCATCCCATCCATCTTCATCAGGAAGTCAAAGTACATTTCAAGCAGAGTGCTACTAACTATAGTATTAAGAAGCCTATGTGCACTAGCCTTTCCTTTAGAATATGCACTCAATGGAGCACTTCAATAAGAATAACTGTGAAGGACCCTGTTCCTATTGGCTGAGAGTCCGACACAGAGACCTGCCCTTTCTGCGTAAATATGCAGGAGTATGTTCAGCTACTTGTAAATTTGTTTGGCCCAAGCAGCATAACTAATCACATTACTAGATGTGCACAAAGACCTGGGAATAAAGAGGTGGTTACTTGGTTTCCAGGGCTCACTTGATTTCATGGATTCTCAACGTAAAAACAGGACTTTAACCCTTAATAGGTAGATTAATTAAACTAGGGATCAAATGGGCTCATAGCTCTTCACAGCATAAATATTTGAGTACAGGCTATCATCACCAAATCAGAAGTGGATAACAAAGTAGTAGCATAAGTGTTTTGAACATCAATGTGAGTAGCACTTACATCAATCTGAAGCTTAGAATATTTTTCGAGCCTTGAGATAAGTGTACATAAGAAAAAATGCCACAACAGAACCAATTATAATCCCCCCTGTCGTCAGCCAAAATGCAAACTGCATTAATCCAAAACAAAAACAGAACTATAACATGAGCATTTGAGTCTCAACTCAATAAAATAGGCAGTGAATACTCGGTGCTTAGAGGTTCAAGAGGAAATACCACATGTTCTTCGAGATAGGACTTTAGGTTCATGCCAAATATACCTACAACCAGCAGATAACTTGCTCTTCAGAATGATAATTTTAACAATTTCAGATTTCTTAAGCATGATTATTGATGTTTGGTTAAACTGAAATTATCAGCCTGAGTAAAGCATTTTCTCACGGCCCTCTATTACTCACAAGTCACAAGATGTGTGCTACCCAAAAGGAAAATGTTAAAGCATTTCTCTGTGTGTAATCTTTAGAGTTTCTTATAGAGGAATTACTTCCAAAATTGATGTGTGCATGTATTTGGAAATATATTAAAGGTTGATCCAAAAGACAGGTCACCAACACAAGGAAGAACATAGTTACTGTGCAGACTGCATCGACGCCTGAGCAATATTGGGCTTAATACACATCAATATTATTTGAAGAGAATGGAATACCTGCCACCAGAGCACCAACAGCGATACAAAATGTCCCAACCTGAAGAAGCAATTCCAATCTGCTGACTTCCAGCCTCCGGGAGCTGGCAAGTGAACAGACGATGTTTGCATAGAGTGAGTTTCAATTGATTGATGATGCTTATTGAGGATCATAAAGTTTTGAATTCTACTTACAATGAATGAAATCTAATAACACAATATATAATTGAAAATATTGAACCACCTAAAAGAAACTAGATGGAAATTGTTATGGGAGCAGAGCGCAATATAAGAAGATCCTTCTCAATATCAGAGCTAAGCACCACAAGAGTCTCATAGACAAATTTAGGAGTGAATAGTAAGATATTGTGGGACCGTAATTTAATTCCTCTCTCTTGTGCAGTTTGTCTTTCTCCGCTGACCACCAACAATTTTGGTGTTAACTCGTCTTAATTTAACAATTATTTATGAACAAGTATTTTATATTTTACATTGATAGCATTGTCGTAGCCAGGGTTGACATGGACTGGCTTTATGTTTAGCAAATTAGCAGAGTTATTCAGTTTCTACAGGCATAGTAACTGGGTTAGGAAACTTAAAATCAGAAACTTGGTTAACGCTTTCACTATCTATGGTAACTGTCTAGGACATAACAGGAGATACGGTTTAGTGACAAAGGACTGACTGGAGCAGAATCGATCCAGAAAATTGAAGCAAAGTATTAAGAAATGAAGTTATTGAGGAATTTCAGTATATTACACAAGTTTTTACAGCGTATGATAATAAAAACAATATACTCATATAGATAGTAACCACCATGCTTTTTTTGTACTAAACAAATAGCCACCATGCCATGCCAAAATGAATATATTCGGGTAGGAGTTGGCTTGAACTGGACAACTCTCCGGTATGAACACTGATAAATTTCAGGCTTCTGTTGACCAATGGTCTTGGAAATGGTATGATTATATGTTTATTAAATTATAAAAATTAAATTATAAATTGATACAAATACAAACCTTAAGTTTACAGCAATTGAGTCTTCCATTTCTTTTGCAGAATCAAGAAGCCTTTCTGCTTGACCATGACATGACTCACATCTGCAGCATAGGAATATAATGAGACTAACCATGGCAGCCAACAAATTATTACACTATTGCATTGGAGTATTGCTCTGTTGACAAGCAATTAATGTCTAATAAATAGCAGCTTATTTGAAATATTTATGTCAAGCTCCCACTCGAGAGCGAGCCCAACAACTTTAACCTGTGTATCAGAAGTGTGTAATTACTGACACTAACAAAAGTTCGAAAAGTATCATTAGCATAGTTGGACTCATGTTTGATCATCTAGGGATTCGAGTCAGGGTGTGACAACATACCTGCAATATGTAGCTAAGGCTAACTAAGAATGCAGTAGAGTACTAAATTTAGATAAGTTGATAAGAAGCCTACTTAAAGTAGACTAGTTTTTTAAGAACCATCGGAGCACCTGAAGTCAGTCTGAGGTTGCTCGAGTGAGAGACCTCAAATATGTCTCAGAATACTATTACTCAAATACTAAATACCATTATATCTCCGGCTTGTGGGACACGTTAAACCACTGTCCGCCTAGCATGCAACAAGGGTTAAATACAAAACTTTATATTCAAAATATGGGACTTAAAAAAGAAGTATCGGACACATGTCTGAGAGCGCCTGTTAAGTATCAGTATCCGATAGGCTTCAATGTTTGTGCTCCTTGGAAAGCAGTTCAAATGGGATTACAAGACCAAGAAATAACCTTTGAAGATAGTTCTCGAAAAGCATTTCGATTTCTTCCTCCACTTCTGCAATTAATAAAGCCAATTCAAAGTCTAATATGTATAAGTTTGACCTCTTTCAAAATGGAAACCAGAATGAGCATGGACTGAAAACCTATTAACGGACCATGACTTACCCTCAGCAATCTGTTTTTCTAGCGGAACAGAGCACTCCATTTCATAGTTGTCTTTCTTAAGTGTGCAGTTTCTTCCCATGATAGAGATGCGACGTATTTCTTCTGGGTCCTCAAGTATATCGAGCAACATTTGTTTGAGAGCCCCTGCTTTTGAACCCAATTCAACCTTCCAGGCATACAAGTAAAAAGAGAGTGCTTCTCAATGCCTTTGGCTCAGTAATTTAATAGATAAAATGAAATCATAATCAAACTATACCAAGGTCTGCTTGCTAATACGGAGTTGCTCCAATATGTCAGCTGTTAATCGGTTAGGCAAAACCTCAAGTAAAGCTTGAACCTGGAGCAAGCAGCAAGATAAATTACTTGATGCACAGTGAAGAAATGCGTGTGAAAGTGAAAACAATAGACCTTATCGTGTTATAAAGGCTTATTGGGCACATCTCTAACAGATTAAGATTCTAGAGAAATTTGTAATTTAACATGGTAACACAGTCCTTTTTGTGCAAAGTCCTGGCGTCAAAGCTTCCTGCTTGCATATGGCTCCGCATAACCATGAAGTTCCATTAGTCTCTATTTGTGCGACGTTCTTTACATTGTCAAGTCCATTCTATAACAGCTGAGAATTTGGTAGCTCAGCAATTTTATTGAAAATTTAGTGCTTCACTAGGAGCCTAATAATTGAGAATAATATGAAGAGACATATTAAGATTTTTGAATTTTTTATAACACGAGACAGTTACAAAAATAAATCAAGTGTCGATGCCTTCTTCAACGTTCAAACATGTTTAACAATTCTAACATAAGGAAATAATCGGTCAACCTCTCTTTTCCTGATAGTTTGCATCTTAGTTCTAAAATTCTACTGTAAATGGTCTTCAAACAATTCACGCAAGAAAAAACAAAAAACAAACAAATATTTATGTACATGTACTCACTATGTTTCCATACTCACACGTGGTTCTAAATCCATTAATCTTCGCTCAAGACGCTGTATTCGAGAGTTCAAGGCTGCTTCAACGACCTGAAAATTCACATTAGAATTCGTTTAAAGCTCCTGAATCAAGATAATGAATGAAAGACGCTAATATGAAGAATTGTTATGAAGCAAATTGCCATTGACTGGGTCTGACACCTAAATACAGCCCATTGGCACGTTCACACACTCCGAGTGATAAAAACCCAGTTCTTATCATCCTTGTAAGAAAGCGTTGAAGTTCAAAATTAGTCTCATATTGTTAGGCTATTTAATTTGATGCATGAGTCTTGATAACAGAATTCAGTGGGAGGGTTTGATTTAATAAGAAATGTAAACAATGAAAAAAAACTAGACACTGAAATATAAATTGAGTTCAATTTTAACACAACACAAGTACAAGGATAAAATGCCACATAGACATTGAGCAGCAATCTTTGATGTCCTAATAAACAGCTACTTTATGAGTTGTTATGAACTTCAAATCAGTGAAATGAAGACCGTGTAAAATAATAGGAAGGGTTATAAAACATAGAGAAAAACTACAAGAAAATCTCTCCACTATTTGAGATTTGTAAAGAACTAAAACTAAAGCATCAACACAGTTGGTGAGCCTGGGGGGATCACTGAAGGACTCATTACTCAAGTTGGAAACAACCTGATCCAAAAGCTTAAGATGATACATCTTCTTGTGATAGTATTTTTGAGAAATTACTTGGTCTGGTACCAACTTTTGGGCAAGTTGGGTTCAATAGGTGTATTAGACTCCCCATGCTCACCAACAAATTGGTATATCCTTGATCCTTACAGATCTCAAGTAATTAAGAGTATATGTTTACACCCAAGGGGATCAGTTCAACAATATTTGTTAAGATAACATGTGAGTTAATGAAGGCCCTATTACACCTGTTGAGCCCAACTTGTCCCAAAAGCTTATGTGATAGGTCATGGGCTGAACCTTCTATAAGCTTTCAATTTCACACTCAGAGCACTGATGTAGGACTATGTCAATTCATTAACTAAATTAATAATTGTAAAATCCAAAACCAAAGGAGGTAATACACTTAACAAGGTTGATCATGAAACTGAAAGTAGCATCATGCAAGAAACTAGAAGATTTAGCATAATAAGAACAGTTATTTATTACTGATTGTTAGGAACATGAGAATTTATGATTCCTCTCATCCTCCTAGTAATGGTGGGATTTGTGGTGGGAAGGGGGGGGGGGAGTGGGGATATCTTATAGTTCTTGGTTTATCTTTTCAATGTTCATCCCTGGATATGATATCAACCTTCATAAACTGAGATTACATCACAAGTGTTTATTTTCTTCTTTTTAAGAGAACTTTACACTTTAAAGGAAAAAAAAAGTAAATACAAAGCAACATTCAGTAGAACTTAGAATCCAGACATCTGTCAACCCCAGTGCTTTAGGCATATGCTTAACTCAAGCAGAGATCAAATTGTTACAATTGAATAAGATGGTATCAAACAACAGGCATATATAACCACGGATTTTTGTAATACTGAACTAACCTCAATCTCAAATGGCATTGATGGCCCTCCATTAATATTCTTAGGGTTCAAGCGAGGCAGCAGTGCATCAATAAATGCTTTACCTCCTTTACTGCAGTAATAAAAAAAATGAATCTGGTAAACCATTTTCATTTACCTTTTAATTGCAACTTTACTAGTACTCCCACTACCTTAATTTAGATACAAGTTCTGTAAAAAAAAAATTATTCTTCCTCCATCCCAAATTGTTTGTACCCATTCCATATTTGGCTGTCCCAAAATCTTGTCAGCTTAGTTTTACTTATACAAACATCACCACTTTTACCTTACTTCAAAAAAATGAAAATAGAACTGTAGGGTGGGGATCCAACTGTCCAATAAATGGTAATTTTGGAACT
Source organism: Panax notoginseng (assembly GCA_016801055.1). Taxonomy (NCBI): domain Eukaryota; kingdom Viridiplantae; phylum Streptophyta; class Magnoliopsida; order Apiales; family Araliaceae; genus Panax; species Panax notoginseng. The sequence goes on along the minus strand of CM029018.1, from coordinate 206,994,642 downwards.
CCAACAACTTTTTACAACAATCATATTACTTTCTTAAAATGTGTGGAAGTCAAATGAGATATAGGCAGTATGAAACAATAATACAATAAACAATAGAGGTAGGAATAGTGTAACGTTCATGTAAAGAAGCATACCGGTTGTAATTAAATATAAGGACACATTCTTGCATGACAATTGCCCGTAGTGTGCCCAAATTCAGTAAAATTGCATGCTCACGGACCTAAAAAGCCACAAAATCAAATGAGAATCTATGTCAGCCAATGAAAATACTTCTTATATCAATTTTTTTATGACAGAAATCTGCAGCCACTACCCTTACCGCCTACCGGGTGCATACAATACTCACAACCACGCACACCAGGTAATGACGTAGTAAACTATGTTTGGGTGAAGTATTGAACCGAGATGGTTTTTATATAATTTGAAGCCAGAGTATCATGCTTGATAACAAGTCCGGTTATACTAGAAGTACCAGACTCAATCAGCTCCAAGGGGAACTTAGACAGTTTCTCAAGGTATCTAGCATGCAAACCATTTAGTTAGACTCGGGGACATCAGTTCCTAACTAATAATAAGACCAAGTAAGCATACCGTAACATAATGCAAGAAGGGAATCACTATACTTCAATGTTCAAGCAAAGTTCTTAGATGATCATTCTTCCGATTAGTACTATTTCAATATACCGAATTTGACGATTAATTAGACAAAGATTATAATAGCTGTTTAGTAATAAGGGATTGTTCAGAACTAAGTCTATCAAAAACACATTTATAAAAGATGATACAAAGTCAACAACCACTTTCTTCTGATTGTGTACTAGCAAACAAAAGAAGTTATTGAATCAGTTACTAGGATAATATAAGTAAACTACATTGAAAAACAGATACCAACTCTGGAGCCAGTATTGGAGATCACTGAATAATGGAGTTTCATAAGGAAATATGTATTATAAACACTATCTATATAAATATAATTATTGATCCGAGGAATAAAAAAACATATAAACACTACACACTGTAGCTTGATGCCATACCAGTATAGAAGGCATTGAGTTTGTCAACCACAATGATGGATCAACACTCCGGACATCTCGGGGACGAAGACCTGTTCTAAAAATTATTTAGGAATTTACAGTAGGAAAGGAATAAAGAAAGAGGTACAAACATCAAGCATAACTTGTATAGGTTTTCACAAAGGACTTTATATAGTGTAATACGACAATGACAGAATTATAACTTTATATGGTGTAATAAAGCAATGAAAAAAACATAAGTTTATATGGTGTAATAAGGAAATGACAGAAATATAACTCAAAGTTGAATGTAGAAAACTGAATAGCATTGAGTTCTGCAAAAATGTGATTTGTTAAGGAGTATGTCAAATTATATAGCAAGTAATAAACTCTAAAAACTTAATCACCATATAAGAAACACAATGCTCAATAGAAAAAGGAAGACACTATGTTCTTCAGAAACTTTCACTCACCACTTGACTTTAACAAATGCCGTCTATTTATTCTTTTTGTAGACACCATTCCATTTGACTGTACTTCCACAACCTTTAAGAGAAAATAATTATACATATGAAAATGTAATAAGTTATGGAACAAATAAGAAAAGTAGAAATAAAAAGAAAAGTTCAAGGTGCAACTGCTAGACGAAAATCAATTAAGTTGGTCCTTCCCCATCTATGGAGGTCTATCTTGCATACTCACTCTTCTCATCCTAAACTAATGTCATCAATTATAACTACTAATTGATTTCCTCATGCTTAATGTTCAAAGATTTAATTGGTTGATTATCACAAGGAAACATATAGGCGAAATAATATGGAATCAAATCCTTTGTCAGTTTTCCTGGTTGTTTACCCCTTGTCCTATTCTTGCACTCTGAGTGCTAGATCCATTCTTCTGTTTGTCTTGCGAGTGGGGATGAAGAAGTTCGTCATCAGGTTTGATATGACTTTAACTATCAGGGAGCCTTCTACCAACCTAAGCTTTTGAGCTAGTTTTCCTAACATGCTAATAGTGTCTAGCATTTACATTTACAGTCCTCTCCTAGCCCAATTTTTGGAAATCAGGTAGAAGACCTTTGCTTCTAGTTTCTCTAAAATGAGCAAAAAACTGCCAGAAGTGGTAAACTGCATTTGGCGATTAGCCTGGAATAGGGATGATCATCTAGAAACTGTAGGTCAAGTTTTTGTTAATATTTTAAATATTAATAGACATGATTTATTATTAAGTTTAAAAATAGATGAATTCTGGCCCAATAAAATATTAGAAAAATGGTTAAGAAACAAGAAAAGACATGCATGTAGAGTAATTAAAATATATGGGAGAAATAAGAAATTGCACAGGCCTTGAGGAATAATCTCAAAATCATTGGTGCCAATCCCCATACATGGAGCCAAGCTTAATTATTCGAAACCAATATATATACACACACAACCCACCAGAAGAAGCAGGCAAAGTATCTAAGTTTGAATGTTTCGGCGAAATGAATCACATCATAAAAAATAAAAGGTGAGTGTTATATTGCATCACCAAGTTTCTTGTCTGTATGCCACTTGCATTTCATGCAACAATACGATAATAATTCTTGCTAGCACTATGTCATATATAATTTTGTCAGTACATCTCTTGCACTTCATGCAACAAATCTACTTTTTTATTATTGATCTTCTGGCCATAAGAACACATCTAACTACTTTTAAGCAGCAACAAACATAGCATTTAACTTTCTTAAACCCATTCGTGATAAATCTGCATTTATAACCATAGCAAGAAACTTTTGAAATACTCAAATGCAAAGAAAGTCACTCTCCTATTTTTTCAGTAATCAACCATAAATGTTTACACACAAGCTTTACCACAACATAATCCCCAATTTTTAAGTGTTTTTTCATGTCCTGATTCCTAAATCACCTTATTAGATTTCTTTTCCATATCAACATATTTTCATGGATATATCAAAAGCTCTCTCTCACAGATAATCATTGTCCATGTTAACCTGGTCATAAAGTTGAATAGCTGAATTTAGAACTTCAAAAGACCGAAGATTTGGAATGGGATAAGAGAAAGAAAATTAAAACTAAATGAATGAAAAAAAAAAGCAATTCTTAAAATATAAAAATTCAACAGCCTTCTGACACATCCAATAACAAGTTCTCCGATAATAATAGTATCAAGTGTAATGGCCCATCACCCCCTTTCTCAATCTTTTCAAAAGTTCCCAAACAAAGCCAAAATAAATATTTTTACAAATTATTTTAGTCAAGGACCTAAATAATCAACTGTCAAACAATAAATAAACCATATACAAAGTAAAATAAAATTAGCTCATAATTCCAAAATTAAACACAATTCTACCTCATAAACTAGCTCACGAATTCCAAGGGACGGATAATCAGTCGAAGAGGCTACAATCCTCTGCGAACCATTCAAAACTTCCGAACGGCCGGCATCAACAGAGTTCTGATCTAACTCAACTTTAAGATCATCTCCGGACTCATCATCACCGTCACTTGCTAAAGTCTCCGGCTCGCTCTCCTCCGTCGATTTAGTTAAGCAATTGATTTTATGAGATAGTTTAATCGAGACTGGATACAGAGAAGCATTGCTCTTCTGTTGTAAGGAGAGCAGATACGAAGGCCACGTTGACCGGAACAGGGAATAGCCGGTGAAGAGGATGTAGTGAGACGAAGGAGACGGAGAGTGAACCGGTAAATGTAGTAAGTGAGAAGGAAACGATTGTACCGCCATTTCGTCAATGTGCAGAGAGAGCTTCAGTGAAGCTCATGTAAAATGTGTGTTTCGATTATGGATATCTCTGTTCGGATTGTACAGAAATGTAAAATTATAATCGAGTTATATATATATATATATATATATATATATATATATATATGTTTGTGAATCAGAAAATGGGAAATTGGTGGTTGTTGTTTTGGGAAGAGGGTGAGAATTATTCTGGTTATCGTTCGTCCACCTCGATTTGTACAATATTCTCGTTATTGACGGTTAGACGTTTAAAAAGTGTCATTATCATACGAGTGTATATCAAGATCACTAAAAATAATTTTGTTTTAATTAAAAAATAGTAAAAAGATAAAATCACATAAGAAGTGCACACCCACAATAAGAGGTCTAATTTTTCCCCATAAACATATAAATCAATAATACCAATATTGACTTTTAATTTTAAACATTTTCAAACGACATAATTTATTTAAGTTTTTTAAAAAATAAATCTTATAGTAACATTTGTGATACTCATTATTATATTGATATAAATGAATTGATGTCAATTTTTAATTTAAAAATGTATGAAATTCTCTTTTAAAAAGTCAATATAATTTGAAATTGTAGGGTTATGTTTGTTTGCAAGAATTATAATTTATGAAATTACAATCTCAAGACTATTAATCCTAAGATTATAATCTCGGGATTATAATTATAATCTCAAGACCATAATACTTAGCAACCAACCAATAATAAAAATTATGACGTTTTAGAAAATTCATGTATGTTTCTAAAGATATAGTAGTATTTGAACAGGCAAAGAAAGGGAGTGTGTATTATGAAAATCTTGATGTTTGGGGGTCCAAGATCATTTTGTAGTCAAGCCTCTCTGAATTTCCGAATCAAAATAGGTATCCTTTTAAAGGTTTGGGTTGCTATCTACTGTATATGTTAAAGTTAAACTTTAATTAAAATCAAATATTCTAAAATTTTTGGTGTCAAAACAAATGTTAAGCGAAGGAAGATGCTATGTTGTACAAGAGTAGTAGTAGTTGGTAAAAGAAACCAAAATTGCTATAGAAGAAAACATGTCACATAGAGTAATACATGACTAGATAGGGTAAGAAACTTAAAGTTACATAACATGATTTACCACCATTATTAAACAGACAAATCACAGCAACAAAACAAAACTCTAATCAAGCAACATCATAGTGTTGAATTAGGAAACAAGAGCAATGCCACTAGCAAGCAAATCGTCGGATAAAATCTTGTTTGCAGCCTCCGATGGATGAAATCCATCCCAAAACACATATTGTGATGCATTTGCACATGTTCCCACTGATTTAGCATTGCATAGAATTGATGTTTCTAACAATCCAGTGCCACAGCATGCCCTTCTTGACTCAGCGAAGCCTGCAATTATTATAGATATGGTTCATAACTCTAGACACTTGATCATATGGAGCCGCCCTAATTAAATTTCATTAGGTCAGGTTAGTCTAGCAATCTGGTCACTTTTAAGTTTGCCTTTTGTTTTCATTATTGGGAGTTTAGATAGTGTTTTGACGAGGCAGGTCGATTACAAAGGACATCATATCGATGTTTTTGTCTCTTTTTTGTTCTTGAAGAGGTTTATGATTGAGGAATACTAAATCTGTCCAAAAATGGGAGTGTTATAATACAAAATTGATAATTGCTAGTTGGTGAGGTTAATTATGCTGGTTAGTTGAGCCTAAAAAGTAGTAGAAGTAGTTTTTCGACATACCATAATCAGCAGGCTTGGTGACAAGGTCATAGAGAGGCTGGTAGATATCTAAGATAACAAGATTGAGGCCAGAGAGCCTGTTTTGCAACCTCTGACAAGTCACATTGAGCTTATTGTTAAATGATGTTGCTGCTATATTTAACTTGTCTAAGCACACATTGCCACCATCCCCAAATAGTGTAATGGCTGCCGGCAGGCATCCCAATGGCGGCAGTGTCGTGACTCCGATTTTCCTTGCTCCCAAACTGTATAATCCCTGTTACAATCATTTCAGAAATTAAACCGACAGGAGAATTATGGACAACTTGCGCATCGTATTATTTAATTAGAAGTTTAGATCTTTAAACAAGTGACACTTAAATAAGGACAAAAATACAAGCTAAAAAATTACACTCTTAGTAGTTACCTGAACGAAATTAGCATAGTATTGCATGAGGATATCTGAAAACTGATCAGGTGTGTAGTACTTGTATAGGGTAGGATTGATGTAATAGTTCTGTATGAAGTCACTGGCACCAGAACTAACAAGGTAGATTGAGCCAGAGATTATTGATGAGGCATTAGAAAGCCCAGCAATTCCAACTAGTTTCCTCTGGTATTCTTTGTAGTTCTCCACCTGTTTGCTCAATGGAATTGTATGCTACAAAGAGAAATAACAGTACCAAAGCTTCTTTAATTAGATCATGCATGGTCATTATTTGATTGAAAATTGAGATTGGGCGGCACTTATTATAACCCAGAAAAACTGTGTTTGGAATAAGTTGTCTTTGGACGAACAAGATTCTCAAAAGCTCCAAAACTCTTAATCAAACATGCACATAGTCTTCTTATAATAACATTCATTTGATTTTTGAAAGAAAATGACACCCAATTGTGGACAAAGGAAAAGGCTAATTGTGACATCCATTACAGGATAGAGGCAGTACAATGTTTCACTTACGTATAGCTTTGCTGTAGTTTCATAATACCCAGAAGAACCTGAGGCAAAGTTAGCTCCAATTAAGAGTTTTTTTCCTCTGGCTTTCTTGCTTAGATACGCCGGAGGATAAGTACTGAAGCCCAGATTCTCAGCTGATCAGATTGAGAAAAAAAACAGAGAGAGAGAGAGAGAACAAATTCGGATTGGGGGGAGGACCGGTACTTAATGTACCGGTTATTAGTACGGTGCAAAATTTGGGCCATTAGATTTTTTAAAATTGATCTCACGGTCACAATTTAACTCTCACTATGTCACTATCTCAGCTTTCCTTTTGTCTCTCCAGTCCCCTCTTTCTTCAACATCTCGCCATTTCATTTCCACTACCACCATCACCACGTCACCAACGTCGCTTGTTCTTCTCTCCTTCGCCACCACCGCCTCTGCCACGGACCTTTTCATCGCCCACGCCGGTAAATTCCACCCCAATTTCCAGTCGCCCTAAACAATCCTCCAAACTTTCCATCGGCCAAACCTTCGATCCTCTCCCACTGGCCATCGATCCATTTTCTTTACATTAGTTCAATTCTTGTTTCTGTTCAGTCTTCACTAACCGCACCGCTGCCTCCAACTACAGACTCCAGATTTTTCTTAGGTAATTTTTTTAATTAGTGGGCTCAGATGGTATATTTTCTTAGTTTATTTTGAGATTTAGTCAATGAATTTCTCTACTAGTTTAGGGCGTTTAGGGTTTTTTTATGGTGGTTTGTTTGTTTTAGTTTTAATAATTTTTCTAATTGGTGGTGGGCTTGTTTTGTTTAGATGTGAATCATGTGATATTTCATAAGTTGTTGGAAATTATAGGATTTATTATATTATAGGTATTTTTAAGGGATTTGTGTTGTGAGTTTTTTATTACTTTAAATCTGTGATGAATACCCAGTTAGAGGGTTTACAAGATATGAAGCCACGCTTTATAGCAAACCAATTTACAATGACTCTGTCTTTAATTGTATTGGCTTGATACTAAGTTAAAAGCTTCTCATTTATATAGTTTTTGGTTGTTATTACATTGTACCAGCAAAATTTGCTTTTCACTGTAATAATATTCATTGAAGTGGATACTAATTAGGAAATGCCTCGTATTTTTATATATATCTTTCTTATTATAAATAAAAAGGAACTGTGTTGTGCTATACTGGGAATGACACATTTTAAAATGTAGTATATTGTTTTCTGATTTGTACTCTGGTTATTTAGTATTATAAATCACCTTGTAAAGCTCCTGATGTTTTTTTCTGGAAAAGGTTTTCATATTGTCTTTTCATGTTTGAGAGTGATTCAAAACTAATTGCAAATCCTAAAATGGTGAAATTGCACTCTTTTGACACTAAGGTACTAAAATTCTTTATTGGTGTTGTTACTTGTCAGTGAAAAATAAAGATCTGTCTGTAATGGTAGTTAACTTGCTCGAGTTTTGTTTGTTTGTTTATGCAGTTACACAAAGTTAACACTCTAATATCCTACAAGAATGATGAATGGGATGAGCAGTAGAGAAAAAAGCCACTGGCATTTTTTACCTTTTGTTGTTTATTTGTGGGCTTCTCATTAACATATGCTGAGTAGTAGATGTAGCGTGAATCATTGAGTCACATTTTGTAATTTGATAGCTACGAATGATGTTTTCTATGTATGGATGAGAGAGAATATGGAATCAAAAATATACTACTGGCATTTTTACTTTTTGTTGAAATCATTTGTAAAGTGTTTTTGGAAGTAAAACAATGTTTTGCATCTTAGTTCTGAGCCAACTTTTCTTTCTTTTGATTCAACAACTCCCCGACTTGTTTTGCAAATGTGATAATAATGGTTTTGCAAATGTGATAATAATGGTTTTATATCGTCAATATAAAGTATATATGTGAGCTCAAAAAATCAGCAATTTTAAAAATTTGGAAATTTATTTGACTGTGATTAATTCCAAGGAGCCAAACAATGTATTAGTCGTTGTCCTGCTTTTCGTTCATAAACATAAACTATTTCCTGAACACTTTGTTGTTGTCTATCTGAAACAACATTTTCGCACCAAAAGCAAGAATAAGACAATATATAAAGTGAACATACTAAAACAAGAATGTCAATAGCATGTCTGCTCAATAGTGTTTTGGAGTATGGTCTTCCTCAACTAAATCAAGATTGTATCCCTAATTTCTCCAAAAGTACTCCATACTACACAGATACTCTAAAAATTTGTACTCCCCAACAAAAGTACTCCCCAACAAAAGTACTCCCCAATTTTATTTAAAGCTTTCACTTCTTCCACCAAATTTGTGTTTGCCAACCTCTCATCCTGCAACAAAAACACCAAATCAGAAAGATCTTAACCAAACAAAATACACAACCCATAAAAACCTGCAACACAAACCTGCAACAAAAACCTGCTTCATTAGTCTCACCTCCCTTTGCTTTTCAAGTATTTGTTTTCTTGAATCACCTTCTCAACACAAACCTGCAACAAAACCAAAAACACCAATTCAAAAATATCTCAACTAAATGAAATATACAAATTACAAAAAAAATATTATTAACCTTTTAACGTATTTACATCCAACTTTTTCCCAAATGTTTTAATAGAATTTAGATTGAATCTCGTTTGGTCATCCAAACTTGAAGGTCCAAACAAACACATGATGATACTTAAAAAATGGGAAACACGCGATGTACCTAGTAAAAAATTAAAGTAGCAACTTGGGCAAAAAAGTTAAAGCTACTGTCGAACAAAAATGGTGAAATACGGATGATCTAGCTCCATGCCACTTCTTGAATTGGCGTCAGATTAAGATCAAAAATTGGTTCTTGCAAACGAACATTGTGTGTTATATGTGGACTTGAGCAATCCTCCTACAAGTTTGAGAAATAAAAAAGTTGAAACTATCATCCATAACAAAAGCAATCAAGTAAAGTACAAGCATATATATAAAAGTTTAAATTACCATATTAGAATTAGACGTTTTTTAACTTTTCTTGTACGTATCTCATGTTGTGGTTTCATTCTTCTTTTTCCCTTTCGACCTTCCTTCTTCTTCAATCCCTTGACATTTTCCATTCGATTGTTAACTTTGTTTTCAAGCACTTTGTCAGTTTCAACTTCCTTACCCATTGTAAAATTTTCAAGTTTCTTGCTACAGTCATTTATCATCTTTTCCATGAAAATACGTGAATCTGTGTTCGTTGAAGCTTGATATGTTATTCGTAGGAGTTGTGATTGGACTCTTCTAATCCAATCTTTTGCATCTTCTTCTTCATTTGGCTTCTCTTCATCTAATACAATCCGACTCTTTACAACCCTTGTAAGTCTATTGCAAATGTATTTTTCCGGAATTTTTGTCACATTTAGCCGACTAAATACTCTCAATATATGACAACATAACATCCCCTCACTTTCAAACTTTTTGCAACTACAAGTCACCACTTCATTATTAGTGTTACAAAACACCTTATATTCTTTCTCTTTTTTCCAATGTGGAGAAACAATATATGCACAAGTGTCTTGTATGTCATCCTTCACTATAAACGAATCAACACAACCATACTCCTCTTTAAATAGATGAAAAAATTTAGGACTGTACCTTTTTGATAATTGTCTTAGTATTGGAGACTTGGAGAAACCTAATGAAGGGACATTTTCTCTCATTTTAAACTCAGCCTCTAGCTCCTTATTTCTCTTTTGGTCCACCACCCTATCAAAATGTTTGAAAAAATCACCGATGCTCAAAGTGCTTTTCAAATAATCTTTCAAATCACTGTTTAAACTTTCAGACATTTGTGTACTTCGGATGCCCAATGTGAATGAATTTTTCATATACGCCTTAGCCCATTTCTCTTTTTTTTCGTATATGCGAGCCAACCAACTATTCTCCATTAAATTATAATCATCAAGCATTTTCTTCCATTTACTCTCAAATTCCTCCTCATCTTCATATTCGTACATGCACTTATTAAAATCTATCATAAATGGAGACTTATTCCTCATGTAACAACCAAGATGTTTCAATGCATTTTGCCTAATGTGCCAAGTACATAATCCATGAGATACTTTTGGCCATTCACTCTCTAAAGCACTTGCCATAGCAGCGTCTTGATCTGTAAAAATTGAACGAGGCTCCTTACCGCCATGAGCATTCATAAAAGTGTTAAAAAGCCACTTGAAAGATTCAATAGTCTCATCATACAAAAGTGTAGCCCCAAAAATCACTATCTGTCTATGATGGTTATATCCAGTAAACACACCTAAGGGCCTCATTCCATCATTAGTACCAAAAGTGGTATCAAAAGTTAGCACGTCACCAAAAGCAACATAATCATCAACCATTTTTGCATCGGCCCAAAATATATTAGTGACTTGATCAACACTATCAAGTTGTAGAGCATAATAAAACTTAGGATCACTCATGTTTTGCTTCTCAAAATATGTGAAAATACTGCCAAGCTCCCCGTGACCCATATCTTTTTTTCTCCTAGATCTTAAGTATGATTTTTGATCTTCAATAACAAACCCAAGCTTACCCCTACCACCAGCTTCCCTGCTCAATAATTCTTGTGTTACTTTAGGAGTAAGCCCTGAATCAGAAGCTAATTCAATTGCTAATGAATGCGCGGTAGTAAGCTCTCTATGTGATCTGAGCATGTAAGCAGTGGACAGAGATTGTAACTCATGATTATGTTCTTCAACAAACTCTTTCACTATATATTTCTTTCTCTCTTTATCTAAAAATACTTTTAACCTTGCTTTGCAATCGGTTCTCGAGGAAGAGCGGTGGCGAATCATGTCATCATCATCATTTTTCTTTTCTCTCTCCTCTTTACAACACACAAACAATTTTACTAATCACAACTCCAGTTTTTCGATCCTTATTATCATACTCTTTTCTAACACCAAACCCCACCTTCTTTGAGTAGTCTTTCCAAAATTGAAATACACCATCTATTGTGTCAAACTCCATACCAATCTTAGGTATCCAATCTTGCTCCCCATATATCATTGGAGGACTATCATCAAGTGTGCCAATAGAGGTATCCATGTTAAAAATAGTACCTGCAAAAGACAACCAAATATGACACGAAAAGCTGAGCATTTAGCTTGCTTGAATTTAATCATCTATGAATTCACATAATAAACAAAGAAACTACATACCATTACAGAATTGCAAAGATGCATATTGTAGTACATAGATTATTATGCGGATACAAACAGAAAAATCGAAACAAGTGACACACAAACAGAGCATAACATATACATTTATAAGTTCATAACAAAAAAGAGTGAGAATACAAAAGTAACATAACATATACATTTATAAGTAAACAAAAAAGAGTGAGAATACATTTATAAGTTCATAACATATACATAATGAAACAGAGCATGAACTAACTTTGACATCAATTGGCTGGAAGTAGATGAACATGTAATAACCAATCAAAATCCCAATGGTGATTCCCACTCCAAACCCGAAAACCCCCATTATAGTACTCATTATACCCATCTCTACTCTTCTTCCAGATCACTAGTATTCTTCACTACTACAATCCTCTCAAAAACTTAACAATTGTATATTCCAGAACAAAGGAATTCTGTGTCGGTAACGCTTCTTGTGGGGGCGGATTGGTCCCAATAGGAAGATCAAAACAAGAAAAAGTGATATAGTGACCAGAATAAAATGATGACATACCGAAAAATTCACCCATAAAAAGGTTTGGAGGGCTTGTTTAGGGCGACTGGAAATTGGGGTGGAATTTACCGGCGTGGGCGATGAAAAGGTCCGTGGCAGAGGCGGTGGTGGAGAAGGAGAGAGAACGAGCGACGGTGGTGAGGTGGTGGTGGTGGTGGAAATGAAATGGCGAGATGTTGAGGAAAGTGGAAACCGGAGAGACAAAAGTCTAAGATAGTGAAATAACGAGGATTTAATCTTAACCATCAGATCAATTTTAAAATATCCAATGGCCCAAATTTTGCACCGTACTAATAACCGGTACATTAAGTACCGGTCCTCCCCCCAATCCAACAAATTCTCAATAATTACTTATCAAAGGAGCAGGGGACTTTGTGCATTAAACGGGTTTTAACACGATTAATTAATTAAACGGGTTATGTTAGTATTGATCTATTTAATATGATGATACTCATGACCTGACACAACACAGGTTTCTAATGTCATGGACCATTTATGGACCAAATCGGGTATGTCTCAATTACTTCCTGTTACGGGCCTTTAGTAAATTTTAATGTCTTGGACCATTTATAGTTTTTTATTAAAAATTTTGTTTAATAAAAATTAGGGGACAATGTTGGGTCATGATATTTCCCCTATTTGGGCCGAATGAATTGGGCTTTCTTATTTAATTAGTCTATTGGGCCTTCATTATTGAACCTTGAAAGTCATTGGGCCTAGTCTTCAAATTATTTCTATTAAACCCTATGAAACCGGGTCGGATCATTAGATTAGCCCATTAGATATTTTAAATATCTTGGTCTTTGACTTGTAATGTTGAAAAAGCATGATAGTTGACTGTTGTAACTGCCATGCATTAATGTGGATGGGATCATAGCCGGCCGGTGGTAGAAAACAGTGACAAAAGGTAGTGGGTAGACTGCATGCAGTCGGCAGAACCCACCAGATCAGGGGGTTGTGTCAGATAGTAGTGGGTGGCACGGTAAACCGGGCAAGAGAGTATAACTTAGCAAGGAAGTCTTCACAAGGAGGTACGTTCACGTTCACGTTCATATTCACATACACACACAACTGAATTATTATCGCTCTCAATACACTAGACATTACATCCTCCATTGTTAACCTTGTGAACACCGATATTGACTTTCACGCCTGAGCTATCCCCCGACGGTCGAAGCCGTCAAGCTTGTGGTGTTTATCGTGTTTACTGTGCAGGATTAGGCGTCTTACGTGATTGGGACGTGGGAGAAGATCTTAGCGTTAACATTGGCGCTAGAAGGAGGGCTGAGTTCTAGTGTCATTGAATTTTCAATCACAGTCATTTAATCTACTTCGGAAGATGGTGAGGAGTAGAGATGGTACGCCAGAGGGGCAGGCGATGGCTGTAAGCTCGTCACTGCCTCGTGTTTCGGTAAAGGATCGTCTAGGTCCTTCCAAAAGTGCTCATGAGAGTACGACCTCCAAGCATAATTCGGAAGATCTCCGTCCGAAGATCCATGGTGGAGCCAGACAAAGGTTGGTCTTCGATGCAGATAAAGGGCGTGATCATGGTCGGGGGCGAGTAGAAGGCTCACCTATCAAGACTCATCGCCGAAGTGGTCAGGAGGACAGAGCTGCCAAGTTGGCGAGGATGACAGACGAAGCGGATAAAACCTTGGAAGTCCTTTTAAAGCAGAGGGAAGATATAGCCGAACAGATGCTTCGGGTAGTGGAGTTAAGGGACGAAGCATCCAGTCATGTTCAGTTCGAAAGGCGGAGTAAGCATAAGGAGATGCAACGGCGAGAGGGGAAAGAGCCGGAGCATTCCACACATGTGTCTAGGGATCGTTCTCGCGGCAGAAGGAGATCGAGGAGCAGAACTCCCGTGGCATCGAAGAAGGCACTGGTGGTCGTTGGTTCTCAACATCGAGACGACGACAGGCGAAGGAGCAGGTCGAGGGAGATCGTGCCAGAAACCAGAAGAAGAGAGCATCAGCGTGACTATTCTCATCATGAGGATAGAGTTGTACGCCGGAGTAGATCCAGAAGCCCAACAAAGGCAGTGGGGTCGGTAGGAGGAGGTCGATCCACTCAAAAATAGAACGTCATTCAGGAGAAAGAAGTCTCCTCGCAGCCCGACGGTGTTGATTTCTTGGTGAAGGAATTGAAGGAGCTCCGAAAGCAGTTGGTAGAGGTGCAGCAGGCGAAGGACACCCCGGGGAAGAAGGCGTCTCCTTTTTCCTCAGACATTCTTAAGGAGAAGGCAGATATCACCAAGAAGTTGCCTCGTATGGAGAGTTACGATGGGTCCGGGGACCCTTACGACCATAGCCAGGCGTTCGACCGGTTGATGGACTACTATGATTTCACTGATGCTGCCAAATGTCACACGTTTGTCACAACGTTGAGAAAGGATGCCAGGCAGTGGATGGGGACCTTGCCAGCAGATTCAGTATCTTCATGGACCGAACTTTGTGATAAGTTCCATGCCCGTTTTGGGAGCAATCGAAGAAGAGGAAAACCTACAGGCTCTTTAGCACAGGTCAAATAGTTCACCAACGAATCTTTAGGCCAGTATGTGAAGAGGTTCAGGGAAGCAGTTGGTCAGGTGTCCGACCTCAATGATCTCCAGGTGGTAGGGCTGTTTCAGAATGGGCTAGATTTGGTGAAGTCCGAGAAGCTGGTGAAGAAATTGATGTTCCATCATCCGAAGAGCTTGGCAGAAGCTTTCGACAAGGCAGAAGGTTATATTGTCGTAAAGGAGGCTATGAATAGCCTGAAGCGTCCTTCTTCGGACTAGTTAAAGGAGGCAGATGCTCCTAAGGCAGATGGCGATCAGAGAAAGGGGGGGATATAATGATCAGCCAGAGGGCAGTTCGAAGAAGTTCAACAACTCATGGCGACAAGGAAGTAGTCGTCCACCTGCGTCCGCCCCGAAGGTGAATAAGGTTTACACCAAGCTGAATACGGATAGGTCGGTGATTTTGGACCAGATCAGAAACCAGCCATTCTTTGAGCCACCTCGTGATAATTATAGGACAGGACAGGGCAACTCTCAGAAATATTGTGGCTATCATCAAGCCGCAGGACATGATACTAATGAGTGTTGCAATCTGAAGGATTTCGTGGAGAAGAAGATCCAGAGTGGTTTGCTGGTTCAGTATATGGCCGGAAAGGACCAACAAGATCAACAGAATGTTGATCGTACTGTTCAGACGATTCAAATGGTTCCACCCGTCCAAAATGCTCCATTACCACCACCAAGGCACGTCGTTGATGTAATAACCGATGGGACAGCAGAGAAGTTAGTAGGGAAGAAGAGGAGAGGATATCTGGATTCAGTCATGTCTGTGGAGGGTGTTCCCCCGAAGGCCGACAGACCATTTCCAGGGACTGTTATATCCTTTACCAATACAGATTATCCTTCGGAGCCCATCGAGCCACATGAAGGAGCGTTAGTGATCACTGCACAAGTGGGCTCGGTGGATGTGAAGCGTATGATGATAGACAACGGGTCTTCTGTGAATATTTTGTATGCCCATGCTTATCAGAGGATGCCGAAAGATGGAGGTAGGGCAGGAGGCTCCTTTATATGGCTTCAGCAACGATCCAGCCAAAGTTGCAGGCACTATCGAACTCCCAGTGATCTTCGGCACAGCTCCTCAGCAGGTAGAAATAATATGTAAATTCTATGTTGTGCATATAGATTCGGCTTACAACGCTATACTGGGGAGACCTACACTGATAGCTCTCCAAGCTGTGACTTTCATCCCTCACTTCAAAATCAAGTTCCCCACAACACACGGAGTCGGAGAGGTGGCAGGGGACTTGGATCTAGCCCGACGCTGTTATCGGAATGCAGTCATTTCCTCCAGAGTGGGGGTCAGCAAACAGAAATAAACCATGGCAATTGAAATCGAGCCCTTCACTGAAAGCAGCTCAGAGCCATTGGTAGTTCCTGCAGGAGAGACAGAAGAGATCGAGCTGGTCCTCGGAAAGGCAGACAAGACAGTGAAGATTGGTTCGGGTCTACCAGAGCCTCTTCGGACAAATCTTATGGAACTCCTTCGCTGCTATGCGGACATTTTTTCATGGAAACCACAAGACATGCCAGGGATTAGCCGGAAGATTGCCGAACACAGACTAGATGTAGATCCCTCAAAGAAGCCAGTTCGGCAGAAAAGGCGTATCTTTGCGCCTGAGAGCCAGAGGATCATAGATGAGGAGATTGCTGTTGATTGATTTCGCAATCAATGAATACGTGCAAGTATACACGGTCAACAAGTAATAAAGTGAAAGTAGAGTATCGTTCCCACGAGAAATTATTTAATAAAAATCACCAAGTACTAATTCTTAACCAAATTAATTTTATTTAAACAACTAATAATTGTGATTTCTAGATTTAAGAAACCTAAATTAAACAAAATAAAAAGATTATTCTAAAAGAAAGCAAATAAACAACTAAGAAATGATGGAATTCAGATAAATAAGAATTAAGACTCCAATATCCCTAATTATGAATTATAAATCAATTATTCAACTATCCCAATTATTATATCTACTGAATTATTAACAGGAATTCTCAAATGCCAAAAGCCCTCTTTCGAGTGATCAATTGCCTTCTATTTAACCCAGATTAATTTTGCTATATCTCTATGCAAAACAATTGAATTAAACTCGCTACAAACCCAATTCCTCTTATGTTACATGCGACAAATAGATATTCTCATTCTATTCACAAACCTAATTATTCACTGTGCAAATAACTAAGTCACATGTCACCAAGCCCAGTTTTAACCCTAGAATTCCTTTCCCAATTCCTTCTAGAGTAACAAGGTAATTACTGATCAGATAATTAATCAATAAGCTCAAAGCAAGATGAACAATGCACTTCAACACAAATCAAATAACTAATTTATAGCCATAAAAAGTTCAATTGAAATCTTAATAAAAGAGTTAGTTCATAATTAATTAATTAAAACCAAGAATCCACAATTGAATAAACATTAAAAGATAAAAGTATGATAAGAGAAGATAATAGGATCTGTTGTCAGCAAATTTGATGCTCCCCTCTTGCTCTTGCTCTTGATCTTCAATGATCTCCAAGTTGCTTCAATCTCCAATACTAATAAGAACTAGGGTTAATGTCTAATCTAATGGAGTGTATCTCTAATCTAAGCTATGTAATCCCCCTTTATTTTATGTCTCCCATCATGTATTTATATGTTACAAGTCCAATTTTTAGCTTAGGAACAAACCCAATCCAATTTGGAGTCAAAAAGGTGTCAAAATTCGCCCAAAACGCGTCCAGGCCGCACCAAACCCTTTCCCCAGCGCCTCAGCACTGGGCTCGACGCTCAAACTCTGCCTTATAGCGCCCCGGCATTGGAAATTGCCTTGAAATTAGCGCCCTGGCGCTAGTGCTTTTTTTGGAAATTTTTTGCTCCAACGTCCTTTGGGAAAATGGCTATAACTTCTTCGTCCGAACTCCGATTTCGATGATTCAAGATGATACGGAAAGAGGAGAAGTAGATCTACAACTTTCATTCTTTAAGTGTTTCAAAATAAAGTCCGTAGAAATACTCAAATTGGCTCTGAAGTGACTGCTGTGTAAATGGCAAGCCGAAAACGCGAATCTAGCCACCCCGAACGTCGATCCACATAACTTTTGTCCCAAATCCTACAAAACAATATAAAACATGCATGAATGGACACAAATACTTAAAAACTATTCTAAAAGACTTGAGAACAATAATAAATTAAACCCGAATGTATCCAATTCATGTGTATAAAACCCACTCATCAAATACTCCCAAACTTAAATATTTTCTTGTCCTCAAGCAAAAACACAAAAGAACTAAAAATAAACAAACTAACTCAACTACATGAATGCATATGCATGATCTACTTTATATTATACGTACGAACCCAGTAATAAATCAGTATGATATATAGCAACAAGCCTCAAAGTTACCATTGGTACTCAAACAATATATCCAATCAAGTCAAAATCCATAACTCTAACCAATTAGTCAATCCAAACCTGTCATTACCCATGTTGTGTGTGTGTGCTTGTTAACTATTCTAACCTACCACAGTTCAAGATAATCACATAACAAACTTCTTAAAAGAAAAATTTCAGTTCCAATTCAATTACCTTTGTGAACATGACAACTCCGGTTAAAACTAAGCAATTACCAAGTCTAAGGGTAAATACAAGATTTATTTATACTTTTATTCAATCACGAGGGCATTTTTGCTCTTTTCCGTGTTTTTTTCATTTTTTTTATTTTCTCATGGCTGTGCAATGTCTTATTCCCTTAGGCTTTTCAGTGCTACCTTAACGAGCTTTCGACCAACGACTCCCAAGTCATTAAGACCTTAGGGCGCTAGGTGTAAAGACAATCCCCTCGGGCTTACTTACTCAAGTAACAAAGGCCACAAAACTAGACAAGCATGCCACGGTGTTTATTCTTTTTTTTTTCTGGATTTTCTATTTTTTTTTCTTTTCATCATTTCTTTTTTTTCTCTTTTTTTTTTCATTTTCATTTTGTATATATATACCCCATCATTTGTAATTAAACTCACAGTTTAAGTGTTGTAGTATTTTGCACGACAAATATATTAATAAAGTTGTAGTTGTTTCTGTACCATGTTTTTGACAACTCAAAATGAGTGATGTATACCTATTTTGGGGGTGTCACAGTTGGTATCAGAGTTTAGGGATATGATATCTGGCGGAGATCAGGGAATAGAACTAGGAGGGGAGAGACGAGTAAATCCTTCGCTAGTGTGTCCTACCTAAGCTTAGTTGTTGGTTGGTCATAATATAGGGATATTATGTGATACGTTAATTTATTTAATTAACCATTATTTTATGGCAGTATTTGAGTATGGAAATCGAGAATGTTAACAGTGGAGTAAATGAGACCGTGGAGACGCCTGTACTCACCAATGAGGAGAACGTGCAACAGGCCGTCAATGTTCCTCTTGTAAACAATACCACGGAGCAGACGATGAACGATGAGATGTTTAGAAGTTTTTTGCGGTTCATGCAAAACCAGACGAAGGAGATTCCTGTTCAAAATACAGGTAGAAACAATGGCAACACACAACTGGTCACAACCAAACAATTCAAAGAGTTGGGACCACCAGAATTCTTGGGAAAACCGGATCCGATTAAGGCGGAAAAGTGGATCAAACAAATTACCAAGATTTTCGATGTCTTGGGATGCACGGGGGAACAGAAGGTTCCATTCGCCACCTTTATGTTCCTTGGTGAGGCAGATTACTGGTGGAAATCTGTGAAGCGTACCCATCTAGCCGCACTCAGCATGTCTTGGGAGACATTTCAGAAGCTGTTCAATGACAAATACTTTCCTGAAAGTGTTCATCATATGAAGGAGGTAGAATTTATTAGATTGGAATAAAACAACATGACGGTGTCCCAATACGAGGCGAAGTTCGCGAAGTTATCAAGGTTTACACCTCATTTGGTGGAGAATGAGGAACATATGATGCAGATGTTTCTGAGAAGTTTGAAACCCGACATACTTCAGTATCTCATTTCTCATAAATTTTCTCTATATTCAGATGTTGTCAACATGGCTCAATTATTAGAGCGAGATAACGAGTATGTTCAACCGAGGGACCACAACCAGGGTCATACCGGTGACAGCAGTCATCGGAGCAACAATAAGAGGGGAAAGAAAAATGCGGACAAGAGCGACAACCACTCTGGTGGTAGTCATGATAATAGAAGAAGCGAATCGGGGGGTGATTTTAAAAAGAGGAGATTCAACAACGACAGTGTGAAGACGTCAGCACCAGCAGCAACTGGTTCCAAGGGAGGAGAACGACCACCGGTCATATGCTATAAATGCGGGAAAGAAGGACATATCAGTCCAAACTGCCCACAACAGTTCAAGGTATGCTATAATTATGGAAAGGAAGGACATATCGCTCGAGATTGTACGGTAGCGAAACCAAGTTCAGCGGGGACGGTGACTCAAAAGGTTGTCCCAGAAAAGTTAAAGTCAACGGTTCCTGGAAGAGCGTTTGTCGTGACTGGTCAAAATGCGAGGAACCTAAACGAGGTGATCACAGGTAAGCTAATCATAAATTCTTGTGAAGTTTATACTTTACTAGATACCGGTGCTACCCATTCATTTATCTCTCCTACTTGTGCTCAACGTTTAAATTTGACTCCGGAGAAATTAGACTTTGACCTATCTGTGAAAACTCCGTTAGGAGAAACTTTTATCACATCCACTGCTTATAAGTCTTGTTTGATCCAAGTTGGCACCATCACATTACCTGTTGACCTTATCTCTTTAAAGATACTTGCTTTTGATGTGATTTTAGGGATTGATTGGTTAACTACTCATCATGCCAAAATTGATTATTTTCGTAAGGTTGTTAGTTTTCATATTCCTAATCAACCTGTTGTTCGAATTCAAGCAACTAAACCATTAAAATTAATCACTGTTATATCAAGCCATAAAGCCATTCGTTTATTAAAAAACGGATGTCAAGCTTTCTTAGCTCATGTTATGGATTTGAATAAAGACACGTCAGATTTGAATAATATACCTGTTGTTATTGACTTTCCTGACGTATTTCCTAAGAACTTCCCGGTCTAACCCCAGAACGAGAAGTTGAATTCTTTATTGACGTTGAACCTGGTACAAAGCCCATTTCTAAAATCCCATATCGAATGGCTCTTATTGAACTTCAAGAGTTAAAGGTCCAACTACAGGAGTTGTTGGACATCGGTTTTATTCGTCCTAGTACATCTCTTTGGGGTGCTCCTATTTTATTCGTAAAGAAGAAAGACGGGAGTATGCGGCATTGTATTGACTACCGGGAATTGAACCATGTCACTATCAAGAATAGGTATCTGCTACCTCGTATTGATGACTTATTTGACCAGTTATAAGGAGCACAATTTTTTTCAAAGATCGATCTTCGTTCTGGATATCATCAATTGAGGATTAGAACTGAGGATATTCCAAAGACTGCCTTCAGAACTCGGTACGGGCATTATGAATTCCAACTCATGTCTTTCGGATTGACTAATGCTCCTGCGACTTTCATGGATATGATGAACCTAGTATTCAAGGAATATTTGGATCAGTTTGTTGTTGTCTTTATTGATGACATCCTCATATATTCCAAAAGTCGTGAAGATCATGAGCACCATTTGAAGCTGGTACTCCAAAGGCTTTGTGAAAATAAGCTATATGCCAAGTTGAAGAAATGCGAGTTCTGGCTTGAGGAAGTAGCATTTCTTGGGCACGTGGTGTCAAAACATGGAATATCTGTTGACCCGACGAAGATTGAAGCAATACAAAGTTGGGAGCAACCGAAGTCGGTGACTGAAGTACGTATAGCTTTCTGGGCTTAGCTGGTTATTATCGGAGATTCGTGGAAGGATTTTCTCGAATCGCTACTCCATTAACTCAGCTGACTCGGAAAGATATCAAATTCGTATGGAGCGAGGAATGCGAGAAGAGTTTCCAAGAGCTTAAGAGGAGACTCATTTCGGCACTTGTTTTGACAATACCATCTGGTTCGGATGGATTTGTTATCTACAGCGATGCTTCAGGCAAAGGGTTAGGATATGTTCTCATGCAACGTGGGAAAGTCATAGCCTATGCCTCGCAACAACTTAAAGAATATGAGATGAATTATAATACTCATGATCTAGAGTTGGCAGCAGTCGTTTTCGCGCTAAAGATCTGGAGGCACTATCTATATGGGGAGAAAATGGAGATATATTCAGACCATAAAAGCCTCAAATATTTCTTCACTCAAAAGAAACTCAACATGCGACAACGACGTTGGCTAGAGCTGTTGAAAGACTACGACCATACCATTCAATACCATCCTGGAAAAGCGAACGTAGTAGCTGACACATTGAGTAGAAGATCATACGTGGGAACGAGTGCGATGTTGTCAACACAAAGGCCCATTTTGTGTAATTTACAAAAGATGAAGATAGAATTCAAAACTCCGGAGACCCATGCAATGATGTCAAGTATACGTATAGAACCAACTTTAATCGAAAAAGTTAAAGTTGCTCAAGCCACAGACCCGGAGCTGATGCGTATGAAGAAGAAAGTACAAGAAGGTGTTATTCCAGAAGCAAGAATCGATGAAGAAGGAATACTTCGAATCCACTCCAGATTTTGTGTTCCTAACGATTCTGATTTGAAGTATAAGATCATGATGGAGGCACACAATACACCGTTTGCAATCCATCCTGAAAGTACCAAAATGTATCGTGCTCTTCGACATACATTTTGGTGGAACAATATGAATAGAGAGATTACAAAGTTTATCTCGATGTGTTTAACTTGTCAACGTGTAAAGGCGGAGCATCAAGTGCCAAAGGGTCCATTGCAATCACTTGAGATTCCGAAGTAGAAGTGGGAACATATTACCATGAATTTCGTTACGGGTCTTCCCACGGTTTCTCAAGGCATAAATGCTATTTGGGTTATTGTCGATAGATTAACAAGGTCTGCTCATTTCTTGCCTATACGGAAGACTTATTCCCTTGAACGTCTTGCTCGTATATACGTAAATGAGACTGTGAGATTACATGGCATTCCAATATCTATAGTTTCGGATCGTGACCCAAGATTCACTTCAAGATTTTAGGTTAGCTTGTAAAAAGCTATGTGTACGGATTTACGATTTAGTTCGGCATATCATCCTCAAACGGACAGACAATCAGAGAGGACTATTCAAACTCTTGAAGATCTATTAAGACTCTGTGTCCTAGACTTCAAAGGGAGTTGGGATAAGTATTTACCATTGGTAGAATTCTCCTACAACAACAGTTATTAGGCAAGTATAGGTGTGGCTCCATTCGAAGTATTATATGGACGAAAGTGTCGCTCTCCAATATGTTGGGATGAGGTGGGTGAAGCAACATTGTTGGGACCCGAGTTGGTACGTATGACTACGGAAAAGATTCAAATGATTCGACAACGTATACAAACGGCACAGGATCGATAAAAAAGTTATGCGGATCTTCATCGAAAGGACGTGGAATTTGATATTGGGGATCATGTATTGTTACGTGTTGCACCATGGAAAGGAGTTACAGGATTTGGGAAGAGAGGAAAGCTCAATGCACGATTTATTGGTCCATTTTAAATTCTTGACCGAGTAGGTAATGTAGCCTATAGACTCGTGTTACCCCCGAGTATGTCTCGTGTTCATAATGTGTTTCACATATCTGTACTTCGTAAATATGTGAAAGACCCGAACCACGTCATTGAGTTAGAACCGGACGAGATAGCCGAAAACTTAACGTACGATGTGACGCCCCCAAAATAGGTATACATCACCTATTCTGAGTCGCCAGATACATGGTACAGAATTCAAATACAACTTAATAATACAACTGTCGTGTACAATACGACAAAATATAAACTGTAAGTTTGAATATAAATATTGTCTTCTAGAGAGTATCCATACTCAAAAGGAGTCCTCAGTACAATTATTATCACACTATTACATAGAATAGTGAGAACTACTAATGCTATCCTCTGAATCGTCACTCCGTTCCCTGAATAGTCCCCGCTACGTTCTCATTTCTTGAAGAGAACAATGAAAGCAAAAGGGTGAGCTCAACTAGCCCAGTAAGAAATATTATGACTAAGATAATGCAGAATAAATTATCATTAGCCTTCAATAGTGTTAAACTGATAAAATATAATAAACATCAAGTTTAACTGCAGCGGAACAAGCAATCCATTAAAAGAGTCAAGTAGAGAATAAAATCTACTATCTTTTATGATTTAAAAGGTTTTTCATCACTTTTATCGCTGAGACTCAGCTTAATAAATAATCCACATCATCCCTGCACTACGGCCAAGGATATTCATTAGTATCACAACCACAAATTATCCATGCATCACAGCCAAGGATATTCGTGTATTCATCAATGGTCATGATCATGCCAACCACTGTCCATCAATGCACTACGGGCCAATGAGGACTTTTACCATATCATTTGTAACATTACGGTCATGATTATACCGAATAATCCCTGGTCATAATCATACCAAGTCCATCTATGCACTACCAGTCACAGATGACTTTCAACAGAATATAAACATGAAGATGATGACAATGATATAAGAATTTAATAAAACAAGTTCAAGAATTAATTTATCTAGGAACCAATAACGTCCAAATTGTTAACATGATACTGCTTTGTAGAGTAAAATTCAAGAACGCTCAGAAGAATATTTCTATGAAAAGATACTGGATGAAGCGCAAATATCAAGGAAATTCCACTAATTTCATGGAGTATAAAAGTCAGAATTTTAACCAACTGAATATAATAAAGAATGGAATAACAAAAGAAATCACCATGCATGCGATAGACCGCACAGACAGGTTATTCCAACAGGAAAATAAATAATAGAACCAGGTCATGCGTAAACGCACCGACAGGATATTCCGACAGAATAATAAATAATAGAATCAGGTCCGGCGTAAACGCACAGACATGATATTTCAACAGAATAATAAATAATGGAACCAGGTCCGGCGTAAAACGCACAGACATGATATTCCGACAGAATAATAAATAATAGAACCAGGTCCGGCATAAAATGCACAGACAAGATATTCCAACAGAATAATAAAGAAAGGAATAACAGAAGAATTTCACCAAGTATAGGGTAGCCCACGTAAACAGGTTATTCTAACAGAATAATAAAGAATGGAATAACAGAAGTTCTCTTCATGAATAAGAAAGAAAGAATACCGAGTACAATAAATAATATCCCTTACCTTAAGAAGAATACTGGATATATGACTAGTGCAGTAGCAAAAAACTTTTCTTCTTTCTCTCTATAACTTCTCTATCTAGAGTTTCAGTGAATTCATAAGAAATAATGAAGAAATGAGCTTCTATTTATAGAAAAATGGACTGCATAGTAACTAACTCATGAACGGTCCAGATTGATTTACTTTAATCTGACGGTCCATCTTTAAAGCAAAATCTTTTAAATAAAATATAATATATTCTATTTATAATCTAATAAAACGAATAACTTTATAAAAGATTTTACTATGCAAACACTATGCAGGCACTATGCAAATACTATGCATAATAAAATATAATATATTCTAATTATTGTCTAATAAAATAGTTAACTTTATAAAAGTATTCTATTTTATATAAAAAGATTTTACTATTAGCCTAATAAAACGAATAACTTTATAAAAGTATTCTGTTTTATATAAAAAGCTTTTCTGTTTTATTACATTAATAATACCAATAAAACAAAACTGAGTGACTTATCACGTAAGCATCAATAATCAATACCGTGTGTTACTATGCAACCATACATATTACTGTACTTTTACTATCGAGTAGTTCAATAGTATTAATGGTAAAACTTCTGCCATTATTTTTATAAAGTATTTTTGTCGTTTTCTCAATCTGACAATAATTCCGTTGTGGGGTCCACCAATAATTGTGTTGTCGTACGAATATTCCCTGTTAAAACGAATATTTTCCTACCAATCGAATAATATATAGCAACTTACATACTTTGTAAAATTTATAAATATTACCCACAACTATAACATTATATCAATTTCACTCCATAATATTCAAAAATGATATTTATAAAAAATTCATCTTTATTTATAAAAATTGGGGTCTTACAACCTCCCCTTCTTATGAAATTTCGCCCTCGAAATTAGGGTACGTACCTGGTATATCGAAGAGGTAAGGATACCTTGACTTCATTTCAGATTCTAACTCCCAGGTCATTTCCTCAACATCGTGGTTTTTCCATAAAACTTTGACTTGAGGTATAACCTTGGAGCGTAGAATATGTTCCTTCTTATCCAAGATTTGAACAGGAACCTCTTCATATGTTAAATCTTTCGCTATTTCGTCCGGTTCTAACTTAATAATGTGGTTCGGATCTTCCACATATTTACGTAACATGGATATGTGAAAAATATTATGAACACAAGACATACTTGGCGGTAAAGCGAGTCTATAGGCCACAGTTCCTACTCGATCGAGGATTAAAAATGGGCCAATGAATCGAGGATTGAGCTTTCCACTCTTTCCGAATCTCGTAACTCCTTTCCATGGAGCAACTCGTAACAACATATGATCTCCTATATCAAATTCTACGTCCTTTCGATGAAGATCAGCATAACTCTTTTGTCGATCTTGTGAGGTTTTTATACGTTGCCGGATCGTTTGAATCTTTTTCGTAGTCATACGTACCAACTCCGATCCCAACAACGTTGCTTCACCCACCTCATCCCATCATACTGGAGAACGACACTTTCTTCCATACAACGCCTCGAATGGAGTCATGCCAATACTTGCTTGATAACTGTTGTTGTAGGAAAACTCCACCAATGGTAAGAACTTATCCCAACTTCCCTTGAAGTCAAGGACACAGAGTCTTAATAAATCTTCTAGAGTTTGAATAGTCCTCTCTGATTGTCCATCCGTCTGGGGATGATATGCTGAACTAAATCGTAAATTCGTGCCCATAGCTTTCTGTAAACTAACCCAAAATCATGAAGTGAATCTTGTGTCTCGATCAGAAACTATGCATATTGGCATACCACGCAGTCTTACAATCTCATTTATGTACATACGAGCAAGACGTTCAAGTGTATAAGTTTCTTGTATTGGTAAGAAATGAGCAGACTTGGTCAATCTATCAACAATGACCCAAATTGCATCAATGCCTTGAGAAACCTTGGGAAGACCAGTAACGAAATCCATGGTAATGTGCTCCCACTTCTATTCTGGAATTTCAAGTGGTTGCAATGGACCTTTTGGTACTTGATGCTCCGCTTTGACTCGTTGACAAGTTAGACACCTTGAGATAAACAGCGCTATCTCTCTCTTCATATTGCTCTACCAAAATGTATGATGAAGATCACGATACATTTTAGTACTCTCAGGATGGATTACAAATGGTGTGTTATGCACCTCCATCATGATTTTATACTTTAAATCAGGGTCGTTAGGAACACAAAGTCTGGAGTTGACTCGAAGTATTCCTTCTTCATCGATTCTTGCTTCCGGCATAGCACCTTCTTGCACTTTCTTCCTCGTATGCATCAGCTCCAGGTCTGTAGCTTGAGCAGCTTTAACTTTATCAATTAAAGTCGGTTCTACTCGTATATTCGCCATCATTACATGGGTCTCTGGAGTCTTTAACTCTATTTCCATCCTTTGCAAGTCACACAAAATGGGCCTTTGCGTTGACAATATCGCACTCGTACTTGCATATGATCTTCCACTCAATGCATCAGCTACCACGTTCGCTTTTCTAGGATGGTATTGGATGGTATGATCATAATCTTTCAACAGTTCCAGCCAACGTCGTTGTCGCATGTTGAGTTCCTTTTGAGTGAAAAAATATTTAAGGCTTTTATGATCTGTAAAGATCTTCACTTTCCAGCCAGAACTCGTATTTCTTCAACTTGGCATAAAGCTTGTATTCACGAAGCTTTTGGAGTACCAGCCTCAAGTGTTGCTCATGATCTTCACGACTTTTGAAATAAATAAGGATGTCATCAATAAAGACGACCACAAAGTGATCTAAATATTCCTTGAATACCAGGTTCATCATATCCATGAAGGCAGCAGGAGCATTAGTCAATCCGAAGGACATGACTAGGAATTCATAATGCCCGTACCGAGTTCTGAAAGTCGTCTTTGGAATATCCTCAATTCTAACCTTCAGCTGATGATATCCAGAACGAAGATCGATATTTGAAAAGAATTGTGCTCCTTGCAACTGGTCAAATAGGTCATCAATACGTGGCAATGGGTACCTGTTTTTGATGGTGACATGATTCAACTCCCGATAATCAATACAAAGTCGCATACTTCCATCTTTCTTCTTCAAGAATAGAACAGGAGCACCCCAAGGAGAAGTACTAGGACGAATAAAGCCAATGTCTAACAATTCCTGCAGTTGAATCTTTAACTCCTGAAGTTCAATAGGAGCCATTCGATATGGGGCGTTGGGAATGGGTTTTGTACCGGGTTCAAGGTCGATACAAAATTCAATTTCACGCTCTGGGGGTAGGCCAGGAAGTTCTTCAGGGAATACGTCAGGGAATTTATTAACAATAGAAATATCATTCAAAACTGACGTATTTTTGTTTAGATCCGTGACATGAGCTAAGAAAGCTTGACATTCGTTTTTCAATAAACGAATAGCTTTATGGCTTGAGATGACAGCGATTGATTTTAATGGTTTGGTTGCTTGAATTCGCATAATAGGTCGATTAGGAATATGAAAGCTAACAACCTTACGAAAACAATCAATTTTTGCATGATGAGTAGTTAACCAATCAATCCCTATAATTACGTCAAATGCAAGTATTTTTAATGAAATAAGATCGACAGGTAATGTGTGGGTACCAACTTGAACCAAACAAGACTTATAAACCGTGGATGTAATGAAGGTTTCTCCCAATGGAGTTTCAACAGATAAGTCAAAGTCTAATTTCTCCGGAGTCAAATTTAATCGATGAGCGCAAGTAGAAGAAATAAAAGAATGGGTAGAACCGGTATCAAATAAAGTATAGACTTCGTTAGAGTTTATGGTAAGCTTACCCGTGATGACCTCATTCGGGTTCCTTGCTTTCTGGGAGGTCACAACAAACGCTCTCCCTTGCACTACCGGTTTTGACTTTTCTGGGACGACCTTTGGTGCCTCCATCCTAGCTGAATTTATTTTTGGTAAACGACAAAATCGAGCTAAATGACCTTCTCTTCCACAATTATAACATGCTTTAGACGGCATCACGCAGTTTGGACTAATGTGCCCCTCCCCTCCGCATTTGAAACATATGATAGGTGGTCGTTCTCTTTCCTTAACAACGGGTGCTGGTGCTGACGTCTTTCCATCATTGTTGAATCTCCTCTTCTTAAAATGACCATTCTTATTGTTTTGGCCCTGATTACCACCGAAGTGGTTACCATTTCAGGCCTGTTGATTCCCTCCACGCTTGTTGTCACCGCTTTGATGACTGCTCTCACTGATATTATCATTTTGCCAACTGCTCTCTTTTGGTTGCGTTGACTCGTTATCGCGCTCCACTAACTGAGCCCTATTCACAACATCTGAATACAAACACAGTTTATGAGAAATAAGATGTTGACGTATCTCAGGTTTCAAACCTTGCAAAAACATTCGCATCATTCGCTCTTCATTATCCACCAAGTGGGATGCAAACCGGGACAACTCAGCAAATTTAGCCTCATACTGCAACACAGTCATATTATTTTGTTCCAATTTGATGAAATCCACCTCCTTCATGTGTCGAACACTTTCGAAAAAGTATTTGTCATTGAACAGCTCTTGGAACTTCTCCCAAGACATCTTCAGTGCGGCAGGTTGAGTACGCTTAATCGATTTCCATCAGTAATCTACCTCTCCTCGCAACATAAAGGCGGCAAAGGGAACCTTTTGCTCCTCGGAGCATCCCAAGACATCAAATATCTTGGTGATCTGCTTTATCCGTGTTTTCGCTATAAGTGGTTTTGGCTCTCCCTTAAACTCCGGTGGTCCCAGCTCCTTGAACTGTTTAGCGGTGACCGTCCGAGAGTATTCAGTATTTCCACCTACATTTTGAACAGGAGCCGCTCTCGCCTGCTGTTGCATGAACTGCATAAAGCTTCTAAACATTCCATCATTCATCATTTGGTCAGTATTGTTGTTTGCATGAGGATTATCGCCTTCCTGATGCACATTATCTCGATTATTGATATGTGGTGAATCAACAGTCGCCTGTGCTCCATTGCTATTCTCAACATTCTCGGATGCCATTTTCAGATACTGCCACAAAACAAAAGTTAATTGATATGTCATATATTATCCTTATATTCTGACCGACCAATTAAATACCATGCAAATAAACTTAGGTAGGTCATACTAGCGAAGGAATTCCCCGTCTCTCCCCTCCTAGTTCTAATCTCACATCTTAGTCAGGGATCATATCCCTAAGCTTTGATACCAACTGTGACGCCCCCAAAATTAGTTATACATCACCCATCTTGGGTCGTCAGATACATGGTACAGAATACAAATACAACTTACTAATACAGCTGTCGTGTACAATACGACAAAACATAACTGTGAGTTTGAATATAATTATTGTCTACTAGAGACTATACAAACTCAAAAGGAGTCCTCATTACAATTATTGTCACACTATTTAATAGAATAGTGAGGACTACTAATACTATCATCTGGTCCATCACTCCGTTCCCCGACTCGTCCCAGCTATATTCTCATTTCCTGAAGAGAACAGTGAAAGAAAGGGTGAGCTCAACTAGCCCAGTAAGAAATATTATGACTAAGATAATGCAGAATAAATTATCATTAGCCTTCAACAGTGTTAAACTGATAAAATATAACGAACATCACGTTTAACTGCAGCGGAACAAGCAATCCATTAAAAGAGTCAAGTAAAGAATAAAATCTACTATCTTCTATGATTTAAAAGGTTATTCAACACTGTTATCGCTGGAACTCAGCTTAACAAAATAATTCACATCATCGAATCACCCCTGCACTACGGCCAAGGATATTCTTTAGTATCACGACCACAATTATCCATGCACTACGGGCCAAGAATATTTGTGTATTCATTAATGGTCATGATCATGCCAACAACTGTCCATCAATGCACTACGGACCAATGAGGACTTTTATCACATCATTTATAATATTATGGTCATGATTATACCGAATGATCCCTGATCATAATCATACCAAGTCCATCTATGCACTACAGGCCACAGATGACTTTCAACATTTTATAAACATGAGGATGATGACAATGATATAAGAATTCAATAAAACAAGTTCAAAAATTAATTTATCCAAGAATTAACAACGTCCAAATTGTCAATATGATACTGCTTTGTGGAGTAAAATTCAAGAATTCCTTGAAGAATATTTCCATGAAAAGATACTAGATGAAGCGCAAATATCAAAGATATTCCACTAATTTCATGGAGTATAGAAGTCAAAACTTTAACCAACTGAGTATAATAAAGAATGTAATAACAAAAGAAATCACCATGCATGCGATAGACCGTACAGACAGGTTATTCCAACAGAATAATAAATAATAGAACCAGGTCCGGTGTAAAACGCACAGACATGATATTTCAACAGAATAATAATAAAGACGGAACCAGGTCCGGTGTAAAACACACAAACAAGATGTTCCAACAGAATAATAATAAAGAAGGAACCAGGTCCGGTGTAAAACACACAGACAGGATGTTCTACAGAATAATAATAAAGACGGAACCATGTCCTATGTAAAACACACAGACAAGATATTCCATAGAATAATAATAAAGACGGAACCAGGTCCGATGTAAAACACACAGACATGATGTTCCAACAGAATAATAGAAGAATGTCACCAAGTATAGGGTAGACCGCGTATACCGGTTATTCCAACAGAATAATAAGAAATAGAATAACAACAGTTCTATTCATGAATAAGAAAGAATAACACCCCTTACCGTTTTAAAGAAGAACTGAAATAAGTAAGTAGTTAAGTAGCAGAATACTTTTCCTCTCTCTCTCTCTCTCTCTATAGTTTCTCTCTATAGTTTCTCTCTCTAGAGTTAAGTGAATTCGTAAGAAATAATGAAGAAATGAACTGCTATTTATAGAAAAATAGAATGCATAGTAACTAATCCATGAACGGTCCAGATTAATTACTTTAATCTGACGGTCCATATTTAAAGAAAAATCTTTTAAATAAAATATAATATATTCTATTTATAGAATAACTTTAATAAAGTATTCTGTTTTATATAAAATGATGTTTCTGTTTTATTACGTTAATAATACGAATAAAACAAAACTTCATTATCGCTAAATAATTCATATTATTAACTGACAATAATTGAATCAAACTGTGTGACTTCTCACATAAGCATTAATAATCAATACCGTGTGCTACTATGCAACCATACGTATTACTGTACTTTTACTATCGAGTAGTTCAACAGTATCAATAGTAAAACTTCCGCCGTTATTTTTAATAAAATATTTTTGTCGTTTTCTCAATCCGACAATAATTCCGTTGTGGGGTCCACCAATGATTGTGTCGTTGTACGAATATTCTATGTTAAAACGAATATTCCCCGACCAATCAAATATTATATAACAACTTGCGTACTTTGTAAAATTTATAAATATTACCCACAACTATAACATTATATCAAATTAACTCCATAATATTCAAAAATGATATTTATAGAAAATTCATCTTTATTTATAAAAGTTGGGGTCTTACAAACCATGCTATAGAAGAAATGACCTGGGAGTTGGAAACGGAAATGAAAGCGAGGTATCCTCACCTTTTCGATACACCAAGTACGAACGTCAATTTCGAGGACGAAATTTCATAAGGAGAGGAGGTTGTAAGACCCCGACTTTTTATTAATAAAATTGAATTCCCTCTATTTATTATTTAGAAATAATAAGGGTTAATTTGATTAATGTGGTTAGTTATGGGTAAAATGCGCAAATATTTCAAATAAGCAAGTGGTTATAAAATATTTATTGTTGTCGAGAAATATTCGTTTGGTCGTGGAATATTCTTGTTGTCGGGAAATATTCGTTCGACGGCGTAGCCTTATGTGGGCCCCATAACGGAAAGCGATTGGATAAAGAAAACGGCAAGTATAAGTTGTTTATGAATAGCGGCGTAGTTGTTACCGTTAATACTGTTGAAATACTCGGTGGTTAAAAACACAGTAGCACACGGTATTGCACCAATTATTGATTCTTACACAAGAAGACACTACTCAATAATTGTTACAGTAATTACTGTTCAGTATTTTGTTTTATTGATTCAATAATTGCTGCGTTGATATTTTATATTACTGTTGTTTCAATAATTGTCACTATACAGTATTTTTCATTATCGGATCAATAATTCATATTATTTGAATAATATTATTTGATAGCAATATTGACAATGTCTAAAAAGTTCTGTCTAAGGAGAGGTTAGGTCATCTAATTGCGCGCCAGTAAGGAGAAATCCTTATTGGAAAGCCCCCTCTTTCCTGGGAACTGCCTGGTTGTCAGTATTGTGATTCTGTAATATTATTTGTGAATAATTAATTATTGATTTATATGATGAGAAAAATATTGGTTTTATGTGGATATAGATGGAGAAATTTTTTAATGTGACAATTGTTGAAAATTAATATTTTATCTTTTTTTGATAAAATAATTCATTTAAATATATTATTGGTGATATTTTTACAATGAATATGGGATGTGACGCCCCCAAATTAGGTATACATCACCCATTCTGAGTTGTCAAAAATATGGTACAGAAACAACTACAACTTTATTAATACATTTGTCGTGCAAAATACGACAACACTTAAACTGTGAGTTTAATTACAAATATTGTCTTCTATATAATATCCACAACCAAATAAGTCCTCATTACAATTATTAAAACTTTATTATACAAAAATGGTGAGGACTACTAAGACAACTTTCTAGAACCATCATTCCACACCCCGACTCGTACTCGCTACATTCTCGCCTCCTGAGAAGAAAAATGGAACAACAAGGAAAAGGGTGAGCTCAACTAGCCCAATAAAGAATATTATGACTAAGATAATATAGAACAAATTATCGTTAGTCCTCAACAGGGAAAAATCTGATAGAATACAATTGACAACAAATTTCAGATTAATATTCGCAGCGAAAAATAATAATTCATAGAATAGTTACGTAGAGAATGAAATCTACTAGTATCTATGAATTTAAAAGTTCATCATCAATATTTTATCCATGTAACATCAATCAATATACATCTTCAATCAAATATTCATCAGTTGGTCATATTTATCTCAACACCTGTTCATCTTTGCACTACGGGCCAAAGATATTCATAAGAAAATCAACCATCTTTGCACTACAGGCCAAAGATATTCAGTAACATCATCATTTAGGACTGAGGATGATGAAAAATATTTTTAAAGAAACGAATCCAGTGAAACAAAAGACAAGGATTAAGGATTCGTAATTCGGTTTATTCATGTCCAAAAATACCTCAATAATAATCATAGTGGAGTAAAATTCAAGAATGATCAAAACATGGATACAATCAAAGCTAGTATCCATAATAGATATTTTGGACAAAAACGAAAATTTAATTTTTTGTGAATAGTGTCGTATACGTGAATAGTAACCCCGGCACCAAAAGTTTCAAATTTGATAAAAACTTCAGATCAATATTTTGGCATAATGATATTAAAAGAATAACATCATTACAAAAAAAATAACATCCCTTACCTCGAAAAGACAGTACTTCTGACTAAAATTCTAAATATAGTGCTGAAGGGAACTTGCACCATATAGCAACACTCCAAATATCAAAATACTCACAAGAATACACTCAATATATTGAGAGAGAAAGAGAGAGAAGATTTCAGTTTCTGGTGTGATTTTCAATTCTCACCTAAGGACCCTATTTATAGGAAAATGCTTAGAACACCAAAGTAGAAAATTTAATATAATATTAATATATTTATCAAATTTTCCTTAGCCCACCTCTAGACATCTGAATTCAACACATTGATAACACATGTGAGCTCACTCAATTGAAGAAAAAAGTTTTTCATCAAAAAAATAAATAAATAAAACTTCCAAAAATCAATTATTTCGGAACTTCAAAATTTCAATAATTCATAATAAATAGCCTTTTGTCAGAAAAATTCAAACCTCATGTCTTTTCTATAGAAAATCCCATTATCTACAACTTTGCAGAAGAAAGTTTTTTCAAATTTCAAACAGAAATTGACCAAAATCCACAAACGGGCGATTTTACAGGCTATAATCAAATTTCGGTCAATAATTGGGGTCTACCGACACACAAAATATGTGTTAATCATTTAATGTCACAAAAATACTCTTCATCCTCATATACTCATATATCCTACATTCATTGCAAAAATATCACCATCAATATTGTAACACCCCCTTTCCCAAAAGGAAAAAAAAGGGATGTCACGCACAAACATAATAAATACAAACCTCTAATAAACCTCAAAATATCTCCAATAAAATTTAATACCAAATGTCATATACTCCAATTTAAATAGAATGAACTCCACATTTACATAGTCTCTACTAAGAAGAAATAAATGTCAAAATAGACCCCAAAACATCCAGTTACAAAATCTTAGGAAAACCAAGTCTCATAATAATCTCAAAAGCTAATATACTCATTTGGATCAAAGTTAGCTCTCATCCCATAAATCCTGATCACCCCTGATTACCTGCCGAAAAAAGAACACAACGTGAGCCAATTGCCCAGTACGGATATGAAGATGAATAAATACATCACAATAAGTAATGAATCTAAATGAGTTGAATAAATGAACACATGTGAATTACAAACGAATTACGAATAGATCAAAATTTGAGAGTCCATTTACAAATGACTAGCACTGTCAATCGAATAATTATAGCCAAAAGGATCCCAAACAAATAAGGCTGAGTCAAATGTTTGTAAGATAACAATTTTATAATGAGCTCAAATACAAATAGCCAAAGGCTAACAAAATACATCGGTACCATGATGTATACAAATCAAATCGGATAGTACGCACGACACATACGTCACTAATCCGCCAAACAAATCGAATCAAATCAAATAATGGGTCGACCAATACGTATCCTAAACAAATATATCAAATGGCCAAAGCTCATACCCAGAGCATACAAAAGGATACGCCGTGGACTAATCACACCGCCACGGAAGGTGTCATGCCCTTGTGTCAAGAGGACATGCCTGTGGTACCCCCACAGGTGTTTAGCTCAAGTATACCCTAAGGATCAAACTACAAAATGTAAGCCAAAAGGGTTTCAAATCACAAGGCTTACATGACCATACCCAAATGAGATCGAATTATCAAATACAAACATTATTGATTATCACTATATATCAATGATAAAAAATGATTCATGAATGTGAACGAAAATATACGAACAATGGTACAAATGAATAAAGTTTTCAAAATATACTGACACGATTAACTAGTTCAAGGAGTACAAATACGAATTTTAATATCAACCCCAAAACGAAACTATCACAATAAATTGGACAACAAGGAATAATCTTAAGAAGCAAATACCAAATTTTTAAACAAATAACAAAACGAACGAATTATATTTAAAAGAGTCTCGCTGAAAAAAAGTACGGAATCTGTACCTTAATATAGTACTAAAATAATTCACCGAATCCAAATATCACCCGTTAAACTCCCTCAATCCGATCTAATTATCAAATAAAATATAATACACATAATTAAATTATGAACTCATACAAATTATATTTTCATAAATTCAATAAATTTTAATATATTATATTCAATTTGTACTCAAAAGATATATTTTAATTATAATAACAATATTATAATATTATTTATTACTTTCCCCTTATTAAATTATGTAACTCTAATAAATATATGCACACACACACACACACACACACACACACACACACACACACACACACACACATATATATATATATATATATATATATATATATATATATATATATATATATATATATATATATATATATAAAAGGAATAGACAACAGGTTGCTTTACATCTACTTACATGATTGAGCTTCTTAGACACCAGATGCTTTAATAGGGAATTCTCTCGTAATTTCCTTTTCTCTTATGCCGCCTCTCTTGCTTCGTGTTTCCAATATCAGACTTAACGTGTGTATGATTAGGTTTTAGTAATCTATTTATTAATTAACATATTTTATTAATTCTTTTAATTTTATTAGGATTTTAAATTACACAAATATATTTTAGACCCAATTAATTTAATGGCCCAATTTGATGTAATATTACTTATTATGGTCTAAATAAATTAACTACAGTTTGACCCAAATATAAGAAAAGTCCAATTAAATATTTTAAAGCTCACTTAATACTTTATTATTATTTTATTGGGTTTTACATCACCTTCCCCTTAAAAAGGATTCCGTCCTCGGAATCAAAAGAATGGAACGTACCTAATTTTCAAAAAGATGTGGATATTCCGTTTGAATAGACTCTTCTATCCCCCAAGTAGCTTCCCTCTCTGAATGATTTTTTCACAAGACTTTAACAAAAGGAATTGTCTTCCTCCTCATAATCCGTTCCTGACGATCTAGAATCGCCTCGGCTTCTTCCTCACAAGTAAGATCTTCTTGAATCTTATGTAACGGGCATTGCACAACATGAAGCGGATGATAGTTATATTTCCTTAACACCGAAACATGAAAGAATTTATGCACATGAGATAATTGTGGAGGCAAAGCCACCCGATATGCCACTTCTCCGACTCTCTCAAGGACTTCAAAAGGGCCAATGAAACGCGGACTAAGCTTCCCTTTCAAACCAAACCTTCGAACACCTTTCCATGGAGAAACTTTCAAAAACACGTGTTCAACAGGTGTGAATTCAAGAGCCCTCCTATGAATATCAGCATAACTCTTTTGCCGCGATCTAGCTTCTTTCAACTTTTCTTTAGCCACTGCTACCTTCTCCGTAGTAATCCTAACCAAATCGGGTCCTTCTATTACCCTTTCTCCAACCTTATCCCAACAAGTCAGAGATCGACACTTCTTACCATATAATGCTTCAAAAGGCGCCATACCAATACTAGCTTGCCAACTATTATTATATGCAAACTCCACCAAACTCAAATAATCATCCCAATTTCCTGTCCACTCTAAACCACAAGATCGCAACATGTCTTCTAATGTTTAAATAGTTCTCTCTGATTGTCCATCTATCTGCGGGTGAAAAGCTGTACTATAATTGAGTCACGTTTCCCAAGCTCGTTGAAATCCTTTCCAAAATCGAGAAGTAAACCGCGGATCCCAATCCGAAACAATAGAAACTGGAGTCCCATGAAGCCTAACAATCTCACGGTGAAAAATATCTGCTAACTTATTTACCAAAAAATCTTCACGAATAGACAGAAAATGAGCCAATTTAGTCAAACGATCCACTACCACCCAAATAGTATCATTCTTTTTAAGAGTCCTCGGCAACCCAGTCACAAAGTCCATTGAAATATCATCCCATTTCCACACAGGAATCTCTAACTGTTGCAACAAACCACCAGGCCGCTGATGCTCTATTTTCACTTGTTGACAGGTAAGACATTTACTCACAAATTCAGCTACATCCCTTTTCATTCCACTCCACCAAAAATTCTCCTTTAGATCCTTATACATCTTTGTAGACCCCGGATGAATAGAAAATGGCGAACTATGAGCTTCAGTCAACACTGCCTCACGAATCATTGGATCCACTGGAACACATAACCGTTTACCAAACCATATCACACCTTGCTCATCAATCGAAACTCTGGTTGCCTACCCTCATTCATATTCTGCGCTACAGTCCATAACTCACCATCCTCCTTTTGGGCTTCTTTGATACGCAAAATAAGAGAAGGTTCCACCCTCATACCAGCTACCAACCCATCAGAACCTCTAGCATATAGCTCCAAACCCACACGCTCCATATCTGAGATAAGTTGAGGTTGTGTAACCAAGGCAGCTACACTCCCCGAACTTTTTTGACTAAGAGCATCTGCAACCACATTAGCCTTACCGGGGTGATACTGAATCCTGGCATCATAATCCTTGAGAAGCTCCAACCAACGCATTTGTCTCATGTTAAGCTCCTTCTGAGTAAAAATATATTTAAGGCTCTTGTGGTCGGTGAAAATGTCACAAGTCTCTCCATATAGATAGTACCTCCAAATCTTTAGGGCAAAAATAACTGCTGCTAACTCCAAGTCGTGGGTAGGATAATTCACCTCATAAGGTTTAAGTTGTCTGGAAGCATAAGCAATTACCTTACCATGTTGCATCAAAACGCACCCTAATCCCCTCTTGGAAGCATAACTGTAAATCTGATAACCTCCTTTCCCCGACGGTAATGTAAGCACTGGAGCCGACACAAGCCTCTTCTTAAGCTCCTCAAAACTTTTCTCACATTCCTCATTCCACACAAACTTTATGCCCTTCTTCATCAACTGAGTTAATGGCAAAGCTAACAAAGAGAAACCTTCCACAAATCACCTGTAGTACCCTGTCAAACCCAAGAAACTCCTTATTTCAGTTATCGTGGTAGGTCTTGGCCAATTAGTGATAGCCTCAACCTTCGCAGGATCAACCTTAATACCTTCAGCAGACACGACATGTCCCAAAAATGCTACCTGTTCTAACCAAAACTCACATTTTGAGAACTTAACATATAACTTATTCTTTTGCAGAACCCCCAAAATCGTACGAAGATGCTCTTCATGCTCCTCCTTAGACTTGGAATATACCAAAATGTCATCAATGAAGACAATGACAAATTGGTCCAAATACTCGCTAAAAACCCGATTCATCATACCCATAAACACTGCCAGAGCATTAGTCAACCCAAATGACATCACCAAAAACTCATAGTGCCCATATCGAGTACGAAAAGCTATTTTTGGAATGTCCTTTTCCCTCACCCTCAACTGATGGTACCCCGACCTCAAATTTATCTTTGAGAAGAACTTCGCCTCTTGGAGCTGATCGAAAAGGTCATCTATCCGTGGTAATGGATATCTATTCCTGATAGTGATCCGATTTAGCTCCCTATAATCTATACACAATCTCATAGATCCGTCCTTCTTCTTCACAAACAACACTGGAGCACCCCATGGCGATACGCTCGGTCTAATGAATCCACGATCTAACAACTCCTACAGTTGTTCCTTCAACTTCTGTAACTCTAATGGAGCCATTCTATAGGGTGCCTTAGAAATAGGTTCCGCTCCAGGAATGAGCTCAATAGTAAACTCAACTTCCCTTGGCAGTGGCAATCCTGGCAGATCCTTAGGAAATACCTCAGGAAATTCTCGCACAACTGGATAGTCAACAAGTTGGGGCTCATCCCTCGAGGTATCCTTCACATAAGCCAAATAACAGTCATGCCCCTTAGCAATCATCTTGCTCGCCTTCAAAGCTGAGATCAACTTTACAACACCATTCGGCTTGGAACATAGAAACTCGAATTCTGGAGCCTCTAAGGTTCCAAAAATAACCTTCCTCGCCTGACAATCAATAGTGGCTCGATGCTTACTTAGCCAATCCATACCCAAGATGATATCGAAATCATGCATCACCATCGGAAGTAAGTTAGCTGCGTACACCCTCCTCCCTAACTTCAAAGGACACTCGCAAAATTGCTCAGAAATAATCACAGAATTCCCCATCGGGGTAGCAATAGATAAATGAGGATCTAATATTTGAGAAGACACTCCAAGATGACGAATAAATGAAAATGCAACAATAGAGTGTGTAGATCCAGTGTCAAACAAAACTGATGCCTCACGATTTCCTATAAGAAGGATGCCTGAAATAGTACCTGGTGCTTGGGGCTGCCTGATTAGCTGTCAATGCAAATACTCTCCCACCGGCGTTGCGCTGACCGCCATTACCAGCATTACCGCCTCCTCCATTGCCACGTTGAACTGTGTAGTCCCTTGCTCTATGTCCCATCTGTCCACATAAGAAATAAGCCCCTGTATTTCTATAGCACGCCCTACCAGCATGATACCCTCCACAAGTAGTGCATGGAGCAGGTAGAAGTGGCAAAAGGTTCGAATTTCCCCCACCTGCCGGTCCTAGATACCGCCCTTGGATTTGACCCTGTTGGCGATGCTGACCCTGATTCTGATTTTGCTGGAAACCTCTGTTCTGTTGAAATCCCCTATTTTGATACTGCCCCCCAGCTTGCCACTGACCCTGCTGCTGACCTCCACGACCACCCTGATGCATTGGGTAAGCAAAATCCCTTCGAGGATTAAATCGCTGACCCGATGGAGGCTCATTCCAATTATTTTGCCTTCTATTCTGATTTTTACCAAACTGCCCCGTTCCATGCCCTTGATGGTCATCTCTATCTCTCTTTCGACTCCCTTCTGATTTGGAAGCTCGAAAGTCCTTTTGTTCCATTTCCACACTCTTAGCTGCATTAGCCACCTGTGATACATCTGTAAATATGATGTGAATGATCGATCGCCTATACTCATATTTCAAGGCCCATTTGAACTTTTTTGCCTATTGTGCAGCTGTTCCAGCTATTGAACCCGCAAAACCAGCCAATCTCGTAAACCTTGCTATAAAATCAGTAATAGTCTCCTCATCCTTCTGCCGAATGGACACAAATTCCCTGATATATGCATCCCTATCAGCATTTGGGAAATACTGCTAATAGAAAAGGTCACAAAAATCGCTTCGTATGAGTCCATCCATAAATCCATCTCCCTGTGTAGCCTTCAACGATTTCCACCATCATTGAGCATCATCCTCTAGCTTATAAACTGCTAATCTCACCTTCTGATTTTCTGAACACCCAATCACATCAAAAATCTTCTCCAAGTGGGCGATCCAGTTCTCCGTATCAATTGGAGTCGGAGCAAAACGAAAAGAATTGGGCTTCTGCTTAATGAACCTCTCTAATAACACATACAACGGTTGCACTTGTTGACCCACTTGCTCCTCGGGAGGAACATTCTGCTCATGTTGTGGTATCTCTGCATCATCCCCCATGCCATTTGCATGCTGATTTTTTTGCATCTGCGGAATACCCTGCATAGCCTGTGCCACGGCCTGCGTAACTACCTCATTCACCATCGCTGCAACCATAGCCGGGGTTATTATTGCATTACCCTGATTTCCATCGTTTCCACCCTGGTTAACAGCCTCAATCTGGGGCTGCCTCTAACCCCTCCTATCGTTATTACCGGCCTGCCTCCCAGCAATTCTTGAAGACTTACGAGCCATCTACGATACAAAATCAAATAGACGAGAACAAATAGATCAAAACAAATAATCAAGGCCAAATTTGTGCAGAACGAAAATCAAACGCAATACAAATCTTATAACTACCCAGTGGTCTACCCATAACTCACAGGTCCAGCCTAAAAGGCAATCTACAAGATCATAACCTAAGCTCTGATACCAACTTTGTAACACCCCCTTTCCCAAAAGGAAAAAAAAGGGATGTCACGCACAAACATAATAAATACAAACCTCTAATAAACCTCAAAATATCTCCAATAAAATTTAATACCAAATGTCACATACTCCAATTTAAATAGAATGAACTCCACATTTACATAGTCTCTACTAAGAAGAAATAAATGTCACAATAGACCCCAAAACATTCACTTACAAAATCTTAGGAAAACCAAGTCTCATAATAATCTCAAAAGCTAATATACTCATTTGGATCAAAGGTAGCTCTCATCCCATAAATCCTGATCACCCCTGATTACCTGCCGAAAAAAGAACACAACGTGAGCCAATTGCCCAGTACGGATATGAAGATGAATAAATACATCACAATAAGTAATGAATCTAAATGAGTTGAATAAATGAACACATGTGAATTACAAACGAATTACGAATAGATCAAAATTTGAGAGTCCATTTACAAATGACTAGCACTGTCAATCGAATAATTATAGCCAAAAGGATCCCAAACAAATAAGGCTGAGTCAAATGGTTGTAAGATAACAATTTTATATTGAGCTCAAATACAAATAGCCAAAGGCTAACAAAATACATCGGTACCATGATGTATACAAATCAAATCGGATAGTACGCACGACACATACATCACTAATCCGCCAAACAAATCGAATCAAATCAAATAATGGGTCGACCAATACGTATCCTAAACAAATATATCAAATGGCCAAAGCTCATACCCAGAGCATACAAAAGGATACGCCGTGGACTAATCACACTGCCACGGAAGGTGTCATGCCCTTGTGTCAAGAGGACATGCCTGTGGTACCCCCACAAGTGGTTAGCTCAAGTATACCCTAAGGATCAAACTACAAAATGTAAGCCAAAAGGGTTTCAAATCACAAGGCTTACATGACCATACTCAAATGAGATCGAATTATCAAATACAAACATTATTGATTATCACAATATATCAATGATCAAAAATGACTCCCGAATGTGAATGAAAATATACGAACAATGGTACAAATGAATAAAGTTTCCAAAATATACTGACACG
The DNA here is from genome assembly GCA_016801055.1 of Panax notoginseng. Taxonomy (NCBI): domain Eukaryota; kingdom Viridiplantae; phylum Streptophyta; class Magnoliopsida; order Apiales; family Araliaceae; genus Panax; species Panax notoginseng. Next base: position 206,951,324 of record CM029018.1, on the reverse strand, counting down.
ATTAACTAGTTCAAGGAGTACAAATACGAATTTTAATATCAACCCCAAAACGAAACTATCACAATAAATTGGACAACAAGGAATAATCCTAAGAAGCAAATACCAAATTTTTAAACGAATAACAAAACGAACGAATTATATTTAAAAGAGTCTCGCTGAAAAAAAGTACGGAATCCGTACCTTAATATAGTACTAAAATAATTCGCCGAATCCAAATATCACCCGTTAAACTCCTTCAATCCGATCTAATTATCAAATAAAATATAATACACATAATTAAATTATGAACTCATACAAATTATATTTTCATAAATTCAATAATTTTTAATATATTATATTCAATTTGTACTCAAAAGATATTTTTTAATTATAATAACAATATTATAATATTATTTATTACTTTTCCCTTATTAAATTCTGTAAATCTAATATATATATATATATATATATATATATATATATATATATATATATATATATATATATAAGGAATAGACAACAGGTTGCTTTACATCTACTTACATGATTGAGCTTCTTAGACACCAGATGCTTTAATATGGAATTCTCTCGTAATTTCCTTTTCTCTTATGCCGCCTCTCTTGCTTCGTGTTTCTAATATCAGACTTAACGTGGGTATGATTAGGTTTTAGTAATCTATTTATTAATTAACATATTTTAATAATTCTTTTAATTTTAATAAGATTTTAAATTACACAAATATATTTTAGATCCAATTAATTTAATGACCCAATTTGATGTAATATTACTTATTATGGTCTAAATAAATTAACTACAATTTGACCCAAATATAAGAAAAGTCCAATTAAATATTTTAAAGCTCACTTAAATTATAGAAAATACTGTGCAGTGACAATTATTAAAACAACAGTAATATAAAATATTAACGCAGCAATTATTGAATCAATAAAATAAAATATTGAACAATAACTACTGTAATAATTATTGAGTAGTGTCTTCTTACGTAAGAATCAATAATTTAAAATATTGTGCAACAACGCGTATTACTGTATTTTAACCACCCGGTAATCCAACAGTGTTAACGGTAACAACTACGCCGTCATTTATAAATAACTTATATTTGTCGTTTTCTTCATCCAATCGCTTTCTGTAATGGGGCCCACACAAGGCTGCGTCGTCGTACGAATATTCCCCGACAGTAAGAATATTCCACGACCAAACGAATATTCCCCGACAACAATGAATATTTTATAACCACTTGCGCATTTCACCCATAATTAACCACATTAATCAAAATAACCCTTACTATTTCAAAATAATAAATAGAGGAAATTTTATTTTATTAATAAAAAGTCGGGGTCTTACATGGGATATATGAGTATATGAGGAGGAAGAGTATTTTTGCTGCATTAAATGATTAGCACATATTTTGTGTGTCGGTGGACCCCATTTATTGACTGAAATTTGATTATAGCCTGTAAAATCGCCCGTTTGTGAATTTCGGTCAATTTCTGTTTAGAATTTAGAAAAATTTTCTTCTGCAGAGTTGTAGATAATGAGATTTTCTATAAAAAAGACATGAGGTTCTAATTTTTCTGATAAAATGACTATTTATTGTGAATTAATGAAGTTCCGGAGTTCCGAAATAATTGATTTTTGAAAGTTTTAATTATTTTATTTAAGAAAAACGTTTTTGTGGTTGTTGGCACATGTGTAGCTGATGTTTTTGACCAAAGAAGGCTGCTAAGAAAATTAAGAAAAATAAATTATTATTTTATTAAATTTTCTGCTTTCATGTTCTAAGCATTTTCCTATAAATAGGGTGCTTAGGTTAGAATTAAAAATCACGTCAGAAACTGAAGTTTTCTCTCTTTCTCTCTCTATATTATCGAGCGTATTCTTGTGAGTATTTTAAGATTTTGAGTGTTGTTATACGGTGCAAGTTCCCTTCAGCACTATACTCAGTATTTCAGTCAGAAGTACCATCTTTTCGAGGTAAGGGATATTATTTTTTTTCATAATGATGTTATTCTTTCAATATCATTATGCCGAGATATTGAACTGAATTTTTTATCAAATTTGAATTTTTTTTGTCGGAGTTACTATTCACGTATACGGCACTATTCACGAATACGGCACTATTTACAGAAAAATTAAATTTTTATTTTTCGTCCAAAATATTTATTATGGATACTAGCTTTGATTGTATCCATGTTTTGATCATTCTTGAATTTTTTCCACTATGATTATTATTGAGGTATTTTTGGACATGGATAAACCGAATTACGAATCCTTAATCCTTGTCTTTTGTTTCACTGGATTCGTTTCTTTAAAAATATTTTTCATCATCCTCAGTTCTAAATGATGATGTTACTGAATATCTTTGGCCTGTAGTGCAAAGATGGTTGATTTTCTTATGAATATCTTTGGCCCGTAGTGCAAAGATGAACAGGTGTTGAGATGAACATGACCATCTGATGAATATTTTTGGCCTGTAGTGCAAAGATGAATATTTGATTGAAGATGTATATTGATTGATGTTACAGGGATAAAATATTAATGATGGACTTTTAAATTCATAGATACTAGTAGATTTCATTCTCTGCGTAACTATTCTATGAATTATTATTTTTCGCTGCGAATATTGATCTGAAATTTGTTGTCTATTGTATTCTATCAGATTTTTCCCTGTTGAGGACTAACGATAATTTGTTCTATATTATCTTAGTCATAATATTCTTTACTGGGCTAGTTAAGCTCACCATTTTCCTTGTTGTTCCATTTTTTCTTCTCAGAGAATGTAGCGAGTACGAGTCGGGGTGTGGAATGATGATTCTAAAAAGTTGTTTTAGTAGTCCTCACCATTTTTATAAAATAATATATCAATAATTGTAATGAAGACTTATTTGGTTGTGGATATTGTCTAGAAGACAATACTTGTAATTAAACTCACAGTTTACACGACAAATGTATTAATAAAGTTATACTTGTTTCTGTTTCATGTTTTTGACAACTCAAAATGGGTGATATATACCTATTTTGGGGGCGTCACAATATCACTTTGATAGCACACACAACCTTACTTATAATGTTTGTGTCTAAACAAATGCTAAATATAATAGAGTAATATGATGTGAATTATTATAGTAGAATGTAGTAGAGCAAATAAAGATAATTGTTAAATTCACAACACTTTTTGTGAAATTTAACAATTTCCTAAACAAAAGCTAAATACAATATTTGCTAATATATAATATGTTGTAATATTCTTAGTAACAATATGTTGTAATAATTTACAGGCTACTCTACCATATTATAATATATTGTTACTAAGAGTAGCTCAATCATATTATATCATATTGTTAACAAAGATCATATTACAGTAATATTACAATCATAATATAAAGAGTCATAAACATTATAAACTATTGTATCAATATGGTGCAGTTTCGGTTTTATGCGTGCGGTTTCTGTTAGTAATTAAATTAGAATCGTAAAATTGATTTTTTAACTCATTTAAAACCGTCACCTATACTAGAACTGTTAGTACTGTTTTAATTGGTGTTATTTGTGTAATTTTTGGTGCAATTTTGGTTTTAATTTGATTTCTTGCTCGTCGCAGTAATCATAATAAAATAAAATATAAAAAAAGGGGAAAAGGTGAGAGACGAAAATTCTTCCTTAAACCGCCAGAAAGTAAACGGTCCCTGGGAAGACTGGAGACTAATTGCCATTGGCACAGAGTGATTAGTGGTGGGGATGGGTTTTTGAGCAGGAGGAAGAAGAAGAAGATGAGTTGGGTCATCTTTTTCATAGTTTTTAATCTGCAATTCCTATGCAAAAAGAAATACACAGTAAGCAGAAACACCTGGGGAGAATAAAAGAAAGAATAAAAAGCCTCTCTTTTTATATGTTTTTGGAAGGAGAGGGGGAGAGAATTAGATATATAAATAGATAGATAGTTATGGACAAGAATCGCGCAAACAGTAGCATCCTTACAAAGATCAAGGTTGGCCATCTTCTTCTTCTTCTTGTTATGATGAAGCATATATAGAGTGATAAGCAGTGATATGTGTAATTTCTATTCGTTCATTTTCTGATAATTATTTTGTCTTGTTGTTCTGATTTTTGATTTCAATAAATTTTACACTTTAGTCATGAATTAATAGGAATTGCCTATGTTTGTTATTAGTTTTTTGATTTCCCTTAATTATGTAATCATTTAGTATTTTACTTTTGTTGGTTTTGTGAAAATCTTTGTAATTAAATGTAGAGTTCAGGGGATTTCATGATATAAAGCATACTTTTTTGTCGGTCCTATTTCTGGAATCATTCATGATTAAATTATGGTCACTTTCTCCAACCCATGAAAATAATTTTTATCTATTCCATCCATGTGATGATATAAATGGTCAATTAGTAGTGTTTTAAGACACCTGCAATACTCATGGTCTATGTTATATGGACTCTTCACTTTGCCTAGAAATACCCGTGTCTGATACACACGACAATCTTGCAAGGGTATGGCTGTTGGACACTTCATTTCTGTGTAAAAAATTGACAAAATTGAGGAGTACTCATGTCGGACTCTTCAGTGTACCCGGTTTCGACAGAACACCATCCGAGTCCATGTAGCTTATCTTATGGTTTGCTGAAGAAAATGTTTACATCCTTTTAAAAGCCGGATGCGCTTTCGTGAGATTTTCACTGAGGTGATATGAGAATGCTGCCATGATAATTTTATTTCTGATTGTTTCCTTGTCTGTCGGAATTTCAGAGAGCTGCTTGCCTTGATTCATCCTCCCCAGACACTGGAAAAGGGAAAAGTAAGTCATCCATTAATAAAGTGGCTCATGGATTCCATTTAGTTGAAGGGCAAGCCGGTCATGACATGGAAGACTACCATGTTGCTGAATACAAAAACAAGAAGGATCACATGCTAGGATTATTTGCTATATTTGATGGTCACCTCGGGGACCGTGTTCCAAGTTATCTGAAGGATAATCTTTTCAACAACATACTCAGAGAGGTATGAAACCTCTATATAAATATCTTTTTGGTGTATCTGTATCTTTAGATGAATCTAAGGATTTTGTTACTTTATTTCCATCTATATATGATTGCTGTATCTATCTTTTAAAATTCCATCTCAATGTTGGCAGTTGAGGAAGATTTAGATTAGTTGGCATGTACCTTCGACAAAGTACACTCCTTTGCTTCTTAAAGAATGTTAATTTTTCCTTCTTTGTTTTCTCCCTAAAAGAATTTCATCATTCCTGAAGTCAAAAATTTAAATATTGTAGTATGGCATCTTATCTTGGAATATCATGTGTGATTTAAAAGGGATTATGTAAAAAGTGCATCAAATGTTACAAAAGGAGATTGCAATGCGATATAATAAGTGTCTAACAATATAACTTACATTAGTGGTGATAAATGTGTCTACTGTTTAGGAGAACTTTTGAAATTATAGAAAGGAGATCAAGGATAGTATCTGATTTTGGGGACAACAATTTTGCTGGGAAACTTCAAAGATTAAGGAACTGGTCATTGAATGCGAAGAGAGATAAGCTAAATCTTTTCTACGAAAGGGCAACAAAAGAACAGACATATGCATGTGGAATATTGATGAAACACTTTTCATTTTTGGCGAAAATATCTGATTCGGTTAAAATTGTGTAACAGGAGTTCCTCAACTCTCACACATCCTAGGGAGACTCATTATTTAAAGAGATTTCAGGATGGAATGAAAAAGACTGCAAGAAAGGTTATTAATAAAAGGGAACAAAGTGCTCATTACAAGATTTCGAAGACGTAAGGAGAAAAGGCATTTGGTTAATGGAAGTTACATGGGAATAAGTATTTGTTGCATAGGATTATTTGTGTGGTAACTTAGAAGTGGAGTATCAGATATATGCTATGGAGAAGGTTGGTTTGTTATGGCGTGTTCAGAGTTTTCTTTTTTTTATTAAAACGACAACGCTTCAAATGAAAGGAAATGGAAAATTGAAATCTTCCTCTATCTAGTTCATGTGCATCTGACTGAAATCATCCTAACCATCCCCCCTCTCCCCCTCTCACCCTCTCTGTAACATCCCCTTTCTGAAATAGAAAGAGAGGTTACTCAAAACACAGCAAAATTGATGAATTTATAACAAGGCTCTAAACCACAAAAGAATAGTTTAAATTTATGATTAAATATCACAAGACGAGCTATAATAAACGCCACACCGACTCAAACCACAATTTAAGATAATTATTACAATTCCGAATAAACTAATGTGTCACAACCTAAACAGAATATATCTAAATCATTTGGATAAAAGGGAGCTCTCGTCACACTTGCCCTTGATCCCCGTGATTACCTGCCGGAAGAAAAAAACATCATGAGCCAAATGCCCAGTAAGAATATTAGGGGTGTGCAAAAAAATCGATTTTTTCGGTTTTTGGACGAACAAGACCGGTCCGAACCGGCCGGTTTGGTATAAATATCAAGCGGTTCGGCACTGGTACAAGAAACCGGTATGTACCGGTTAAACGATACCGATTTCGGTTCAATTTTTTTGGTTCGGTATAAACCGGACCGGACCGGACCGGTCCGTACCGGTTTTCTATTTTTTTTATTAATAAATAATTAATAATAATAATATTAAAATAATGATTATAATAATAAAAATAAAAAAATAATAATAAAAATAATAAATATATTAATTTTCGATAAAATACGGTACCGAATCGGTACCACCGGTTCGGTATATCGGTTCAACCGATACCGATATCAAGATTTGGCCGGTTTCGGTACCGGTTCAGTTCGGTACTTGTCCGGTTCGGACCGGTTTTTACCGGTTGAACACCCCTAACGGATATAGAACACAAGAATAATGAAACGAAATAACTAACTCAATTAAATGAATTGAACTGTAACAAACAAAGCTAATACAACGAAATAATAGGCTGAATCAAATGGTTGAGTGTTATTTCATACCGAGCTTAAAATAAAACAGAAATATACCTTGCTACACAGGCAAATCAAATAATGTCACACATGCCAAGTTACACACATTGGACCGTGAATCCAATGCATGTAAAATCGGAAGGTGTGGTACAAACATTACCGATCCGCAGAATAAAACAGAAAAACTAGGGTTGACCCATACGTCTCCCACAACAAAACACCAAATGACTAACTCCCACCGGAGCACAAAACGGAGATGCCGTGGATTAATCACACCGCCACGGAAGGTGTCAAGCTAAGAGGACATGCCTGTGGTACCCCCACAGGTGGTTATAGCTCAGGTATACCTAACGGTACATTCTAACAAAATATCATGTCACAACACATGGACACGATATCAACACAGAGTTCTACTAAGTACATGTCACATCAAAACTTATCAACAACACAAATCTCCGAAATATAATGACATGAACTTTTCTACAAAGATCGAAATATATACTACACATGATATACTAGTTTAAAGAGTACAAATCCGAGTTCTAAGTATCAATGTCAAAGCGAAACATTTACACGAATTTGCGAAGAAACAATAAGGTGAAACAATAAATAACTTCTAAACGAAAAACAAAACGAACAAATTAAAATTAAAAAGAATATTGCTGAAGGAGTACGAAATATGTATCTGGACTAAGCAATGTAATACCCAAAATTATAATTTCAAATATAACTCTTTAAATTTCCCTCGTCTGATCTAATTAAACAAAATAATAATTAATACAAGTACGCTTGTAAAAATATTCTTTCCATCTTTAACCTTTTTACGAACTCGTATTATTATTATTATTATTATTATTATAATTATCATTATTATTATTATTATTATTATTATTATCTTTTGTTTGTTTTAAACAAAATATATAAATCGGAATTGACAATTTAATCACCACGGTGATATACTGAATTCATGCAGTTTTGCTTTACAATAAAATCATAGTCGAAAGCTGGACAATCAAGTATGATTATTAAAATGTGAGAAACAATCTTAATATATTTATATTATCTATTGGAACTACTTTAAAGTTATGATCCGAAGTTCTTTAATAGGCATATTCGGCCATGTCGCAGATGACTTCTGCTACACATGTGATTTCCTCCTAACCAAAACAATTGATTACATTAATATAACAGAAAATAAATATACATACCTTAACTGAGTTCACTTCCTCCTACTTAATTCAGTCTTTCTAATATCCTCTCTATTAAAGTATTCACACACTGTTTTCTTTTTTTCTCTTTTATGTTTGCAGTCGGCCGCTCCTATTCTGATCTCTTCTCTCAATTGACCTAATTGTTTATTAATTAAGAGGGTCTTGCCTAATGAACTTCTAATTGGGTTCAATTAATATTAAAGTCCAAATATTTTACCAATTTAAATTATCCATCACTTATTAATTTTTATTAGCCCACATAAATTAAATAACTAGTTGACCCAAATAAAAGATAAAGTCCAATTAGAATATTTAAAATATGCATTTAAATGTTATTTATTTATTATTTTATTTTTCTTGGTATTACACTCTCCCCCTCTCCCCCTTTCTTACTTCTATAACCATCTTCAGACTCTTTCAATAACGAATGGCCTTTATTATCTCATTATTAACTGAATCCATTTCCCATTATTTTCTTGCCATTCGCATCAACAAAACGGCTTGCACTTAGTCCAATTTATGATCCTTACTTTGTTGAAGAGCTGAAATATTTGAGACCCCCAAAATGGAATGTTTTTATGATTTTTTAGAGGGCAAGTATAAAGTCATAATTGACCTGGAGGACTCAAGTTGGTCGGGCTACCTGAAGAAACCTCATGGATAACTTCTCAAAAGAAATGATTAAATAAAAATAATACCAAAGTAACTATGATATTATGATGTCAATATTCAGTTTAAGCATGTTACAGTCATGTCCATTTTTAGTTTTGTGTTGGTTCATCAGAGAAACCGTGGTCCTGTAATTTCTGTTAATGCGTATGTGTTTGGTGTCATCTCCTGCTGCTTCCGATCGCTAGTTGGAGATGCAAACTTCAGGTCATAGTTGGAAGAGTCATACATGCATTAGTTACCGAGAAAATTAAAAAGATATCCCACCAGTGCCAAATAAGCAGGATGCATTTGCATAACTAATTTCTCACAGAAGCACCAACTATAAACACTTCAAATCTACGAGTTAAATTTTGTGTATGTGATCTTCAACTTCCTCATGACATTTTATTTAGTCAACCATGTTGCTATTTTGCTACAGTCGAGTTTCTGGAATGACCCTGAGACGACAATAAAGAATGCTTATCGTTCTACTAATAGATTTATCCTGGAGAACTCTATGCAATTAGGGCCTGGTGGCTCAACGGCAGTTACTGCAATTGTTATTGATGGCAAAGATCTATGGGTGGCAAATGTTGGCGATTCCAGGGCTGTCTTGTGCGAGAGGGGCTCTGCGAATCAACTTACTGTGGACCATGAACCACACAGCGAACGGAGAAGAATTGAAAAGCAGGGTGGTTTTGTAATTACTCTTCCCGGTAATTGTATTTGACTCTAGAATTTGTGAATATCTTAGTAGACAATGTCTCGGAACTTACAAGTAGACCTGACAACAACTTACTTATTGCTTAAATTAATGTAGTTTTAATATCATATCCCATTTATAGTGCGATCAATTTTTTAAAAGCCGATGCTCCTTATAGTGAAAATTTTAATTCTTCAGGAGATGTGCCACGAGTTAATGGCCAGCTTGCAGTTGCACGCGCTTTTGGAGACCAAAGCCTTAAAGCTCATTTAAGTTCAGAGCCTGATGTACGACATGTACCCATTGACTCAACTATAGAGTTTGTTATATTGGCAAGCGACGGCTTATGGAAGGTAAGTCTTTGAATATAACTGCTTTGTTTTTTTGTTTTTTTTGTGTTCTTTCTTTCATGTGTTATATGACATCATCTCAATCTACATAGAGATAAATTTGGTTAACTTATTATGTTATTTTATATTATTATTGTTTTTATTTTAATGTCATTTGAAATGATTTCGTTGTTTTGCTAGACTAGAGGTATGTGGAGAAGTGATCAATATTAAGTGTTTTTTTAGAATGAAATGAAGAGTTTGCAGTTGATTTTTGAACCTGGCCTCTTCATTAATATGTAAGAAACTTCATATCTTTGATTTGCTATTTTTGTTTCTATTTGGGTATTCTAAGGTGAAGGAAAGATTTTCTTATTGATAAATTGTAGCATTGGTGTTCGATAAAAGTGATTATTTGCTTAAATATCATTGATATTTTTAAAAATAAAAATGTGACATTTCAAGCATAAATTTCATCTATTTCCTAAAATGATGCTTTGGTGGTGGGAATAGAAGCACAAATCTGTGTAGGGAAGCTATCATATAAATATAATTAAAGCAGCTAGAAAGCTGTTATGGGCTGGTTTCAAGAGCTCCTTCAACCATGGTTTTCTCAGAGAAATATTCATATATTCTTCAATTTCAAGACATTTCGCATTCATAGAACTTCCTTATATAGGCAACTTTGAAACTTGAAAAGATGAAGGTAATCATGCATGATGGAGGTCAACCTTATTATTGATTAGCTTGCGTGCCTGCTTCTACCTTGAAGGGGAGAGGTGCAAAGTTTGCAAACGTGTCCGAGTATTGCTTGTCGAAACTGGGAAAATATAAGAAAAGAAAAACAAAGTTCTTTTTGGTTATATGATCTGTTTGTTCTCACTCTAATGTGGTTGGCAATGGATAATTGGTATTTAAAACGCTCTTAAATGTGATCTATTAACTGATTATGTAGTAGAAGTCGAGCTGAAAATTCCTATCTTAGATCTTAAATCAATGCTTGGGGGTCTTCTGTTGTATCTGCCTTCTTATAGAAACCTCTTTTTATGTTTTATCTTTTTAACATTTTCTCGAGTTGATTGGTCAATTAGCTTACCCAACTGCATTTCTGATTCCAGTTTCCACTAATGTAGTGTTAGCTTTGAACATGTGAATAGATGAGATGAAGATGCTTTTTCAGGTCATATCTTTGTGGTTTGGAAATATTTAGTATAATTCTCTGGTGGGCAGGTGATGAACAACCAAGAGACGGTTGATATGGTGAAGTCCATTAAAGATCCTCAAGCAGCAGCAAAGCGTTTAACCGCGGAGGCATTGGCAAGGAAGAGTAAAGATGATATTTCATGCATCGTTATTAGGTTTGGATGATTCTTCAGCTAGAACAACAACGCAACAACCATGACCAATAGGTCCAATCCTACGGTTCTTTTCTTGTGGTTAGATCATCCCCTGATCTCTCTATCTAAATATTCTCTAGTGTATACAGTGGCTTGAAGTAGCAAAATCATGTTAGAACAAGTGTGATTTATTTTTCTGTTTTACCTAGTATCTCTTAGCTATACTTCAGCCATCCACTTTGAATGTTAGTATTACAAATTCTTTTTTTGTTTGTTTATATTGTAGAAATCCCGTGAGAGGGTAATAATGGCATGTTTCACTTGTGTGACTGGATTTATGGAGAGATTTTAATGCTCTTTGCACATATGGCAAGTTGTCGGCATGGATAACAAAAGTTACAAGATAATGCGGTGAATGAAGTATATGAAGTTTATATTTGTATTTTCCATTTTATTTATTTATTTTTAAATTTGGAATAGAGAAAATTACCAAACAAAATGAAAGAAGGCCTAACCTTTTCTGTTATGAAGTTGAACAAAAGTGAATGCAATTTCATAAAGAAAACTGTTATTTTGTTTTAATATTTTCACGTGATAGACTGTCGCTATATCTCTATAGCGACACTTTTCATATAAAAATATTAAAAAGCCACGTGGAAATATCAATTTCCTCTCGGAAAACAAATGAAGATCAAATATGTTACTGGATTGAATGGAATTGTGCCCAAAACACTTGTATAACAAATTAAGGATAACAGGGTAGCATAACTTTACTACTAGTGGTAGCATCCCCATAATTTCTTGTTCATCGATTTTGATTGCACAGATAGCAATTGGATTTAATACTGTCTTCACCGATTTTGCATCATCATCCCTTTGTATACAGAGATATGACAACATTGTTGGACATATAGAAGGGGGTTAGAGAAATTTGATTTACTTGGATCAATAGTAGGGGATATCAGGGGGAGGAGGAGATGCGTAGGAGACTCCCGTTATTGGTGGAAGGGGCGTGTTTTCAAAATATGGTGGTGGGGGTGGTGATGAATAGGAGTGTTTTGGGGGTGGAGTTTGGGAATGTGATGGTGGTGGTTGATGCCAAGGTAGTGTAGGTGGTGGGGTTGATAGTGAATGATGATTAATTGGTGGTGGTGGGGATGATTCTGAATTAATTGGTGGCGGCGAGGCAGGTGGAGGTGGTGGCGGCGGTGGTGTAACACCACAACCAGTTGATGGCGGCAAAGGAGGGAGCAGATGGAATGGTGGTGATGGAGCTGGAGGATTTGAATGGTGAGATGTGGGCGGTGGAGGAGATGGTACATATTTGAAAGGAGGTGGAGGTGGTGGTGGAACGTGACTATGATAAGTTGGTGGTGGTGGTGTATGTTGATAAGGAGAAGGTACATAGCCAGCTGATGGTGGTGGAACGTGACTATGATAAGTTGGCGGTGGTGGTGTATGTTGATAAGGAGAAGGTACATAGCCAGCTGGTGGTGGTGGGGGTGGTGTATATTGATGATGAGGCGGTTGAATCTCAACTGGAGGAGGAGGTGAAGTCTTGGGCTCTGAAGGTGGTGGTGGTGGTGGTGGTGATTGATGCTGATGAATAGGAGGCGAGTTTTGAATAGGTGGTGGGGGTGATGCCTTGGGCTTTGAGGGAACGTATTTGACTGGCGGCGGTGGTGCATGATGGGTTCTTGTTGGCACGTTTTGAGTAGGTGGGGGTGGTGAAGACTGGTGGCTTAGTGGTGGCGGGGGTGTGAAATGTTGATGGGTAGGCGGTGAAACCCACACAGGTGGAGATTCTGGCGGTGGGGGCGATGGACGTAGTGTTGGGGAAACATGAGAAGGTGGTGGTGGATGTGATCTACTAGAACCTGAAGACTTTGACTTAGGAGGCGGCGGAGGGAAAGCAACGGATGATCTGGGTGGTGTAGCAGTAGTAGGTGCAGGGGGAGGCCTTCCACTTGGCTTTTGTGGTGGTGCCGGCGATTTAACTGGTGGCGAGCCACCACTGCCGGGACTACCACCACCGCCGCTGCTACTGCATTTTGATTTGCTACAATCAACTGGGTGAGCCTCTTCAGAAGAGCACTCCCGGGAAGGTCGTTGATTCGTCTTTCCGGGAATGCAATTCTTACTTCCATCCAACAATTCTTTCCCTGAGGCACAAACAGGTGCCTCTCCGGTGAAGTAATTGAAGGAATAGGTAAAATTTTGCAGCCGGGGCAGCTGGCAAATGGAGGCCGGTATGACCCCGGTAAAGCTATTGTGTGCCACATCTAATTGCTCCAAACTCTTCATACTTCCCACAGTAACAGGCAGTGAGCCCTGGAGGTGATTAAAGCTAACGTCAAACACCGTCAACTCTTTAAGCATTCCAATCTCACGTGGCAAACACCCTGTGAGATTATCATTCATCAATATAATCTCATTTAGAGTTTTTCCCATCTTGCCAATGCTGCCCGGAATACAACCGCCGAGGTTATTATTGGCGAAAACCAACACGGATACGGGAGAATTGCCAAGATTTTCCGGTATGCCGAATTGGAACCTGTTGTCATTCAAAAAAATGGCATCGAGGGGCTTATCAAAGAGCTTGGAGGGGACAGGCCCCTCGAACTCATTGAACCGAAGGTCCAAAAATTGAAGCGAAGGAAGCGATAGCACGACGTTGGGAAAACCACCCGCGAAGCGATTGTTGCTGAGGTCGAGCTCGTAAACAAGCTTCAATCGCTTGAAGGAGGGAGGGACAGTGCCACAAAAGCGGTTGGAGTTGATGTGAAAGACGGCGAGGTCGGTTAGGAGGCCGAGCTCGGACGGGAGGTAGCCGGCAATGTCGGCGTGGTTGAGGTCAATGGCTGCTACCGCCCTGATAGAAGGATTTGAAGGGAAAGGAGCACAAAACACGCCGCCGTAGGAGCACACATTTGGGCCAGTCCAGTTGGATGTGAAGTTAAATGGATCAGAAAAGATGGCTGATTTCCATGCTTGAAGCGCAATGTAGGCTTGGCGGAGCCTTGGGTTTTCAAACTGAATTTTACTAGTATCGTCATTGTCATCAGCTGCTACGACGGAGACGATCTGGAATAGTAATGAGAAGAGGATAATGGTGAGAAAGAAGGAGCGGAGCCGAGGAGGAGACGGCCGTGGAGTCATTTTTGGAGAGAGAGAGAGATCACAGCATTCAAAGTGAGGTGGGGGGAGTTGAGCTTAACTTATTATTATTCAGTAGTTGTGTTTTTGCAGTGGCTGGCTAATAATAACGTGGGTGTGGTTTTTGTCTGCCTGCGAAATGAAATGAATGGGATGGGAGGAGTCCAATGTAATGTTAAATAATGGTAATGGAATGGGGGCACCGTCCTTAACAACACTACACACCCACCGGAAGTGGTTAGCATGAAATTTATTTTTGAGTAAGTTGGTCAATTGATTAACAGAATGCTGACACGCGGTCGAGGTTCTATATGTGTCAGTATTTTATTAGCTAATTGACCAATTTATCAACAAATAAATTTTATGCTAATCGGATCCACACCCACCAAATACATACATACATACATACATACATACATACATACATACTCGTATGTATGTAGTAAATTATTTAATTAATGTGTGAGAAGCCAGCAGGTTGCACGAGAAAAAAGAAAAAAGAAAATGGTTTGGAGTTGATTTGTGTTTCTGAGGAAATAATTATAAACCCACCAACCAAACCAGGCTGACTACGTAATAAATATATATGAATATGAACGTTCTCCTTTTATGCTTAACTAAATGGACGTGACATCAGGTTATTGTCTTTTTAATGAATTTCAATCGCACACAAATTTTTTATATTCATTGGTATGTTTGTGTGTGTCTATTTTTTATATTCATTCATTGGGTAAAATTAATTTATAAAATTCAAAATATATCTCTAAGTTTAAAACAGAGGTAACGGAGATATAAGCATATTAGTAATAAGTATTTGTAGGATTATGTGTGAAAGTATTCCAAGTAATATTCAATGTAAAGCTAGCTAAACCACAGCTTAAGCCAATATTTACTAATAGTAGTAGTAGGGGTAGTTAGTAACCAACATTGAGCAATACAGTTTACCTTCAATCATGTTCATAAACCTTAAAATAAAGATTCTTGATATTATGTCACCCCATCCCACGAGCATCGAACTTACACTTTTGGGATGTCCAAAAATGAGACTCCAATTTATTTTTTTTATCAATGAACCAGATCTCCTTTTTAAGTAAATTTCGTACTTCCAAACATTCGTAAAAACCTTTTCAAAAGTGGATTTTCATTTTGAAATATGGCTAGTAAAATTTATGGTTTGAAGTAAAAGAGAACAGCCAAAGCTTACAACTATAATCACATTTGAATCATGTCCAAACTTTAAAGTAATCCACCAAAACCCTCTAGAAATCCCTCAAATTTGTGTTCAGTCCCAACTAAAACCTCATTTCTAGAGTTGTGAACCAACTTATTCTATTTCGTGAATGAACTTTAATGGGATGCAATTTTCTGTGCATGGTAGGAACTTTAAATTATCAAAATGCAGACTGAAATAAAATAACTGAACTGTACTTTTTCACGTGACCATAACATGTAAGCTTCCAAAGAGGTTTCTCATGCTCAAAATCTTCAATAATTTGGCGTCTGCATGACTCGGGATCTGCGCACCTTCAAATGCAAAATAACAATTAATCAAAAAATTCTCAAGTATAATTAGAATGGGAAAAAAACAAAAAATAAGAGCAAAGAAATGAAATTCCTACACCAGTAGCTACAAATTATAGATCAAGTCACCAAATACTTACGTATGATTAGGTGCTGAAGACTGATTATCAGATTGCCGTGATACTGTAGAGCCAGCAGCATTTGTAGAAGAGGAACGGGTCCACTTGTTTTCAAAAGGCTGGCCATTAAGGAGAAGAGGGAGGAGGGAGGAGGGAGGAGGGGGGGGGGGGGGCACCACGACAAAGAATAAAGATTTGTCTTACAACTCACATTGAGCAAAACTCGATCCTTTCGGAATTTTAATCTCTCATTTAAGAAATAAATAAAAACCTTCTGGTATTAATCAATTCAAATAACGGTTTTGATCAAACATGCCATTGTTCATTTACATTCTAAATGATGACATAGCATGTGAAAATAGCTAGAATAACCAATCATCTAAAATAGTAGGAAAAAAATAGGAAGAAAAAGAACCTTGAACTGGTTCTGTTTGGATCCAAACTCATTGACCCCTCTTGCGTGAGAGCTGCTCTGAACTCCAAATCCAAAAGGATTAGGCTTTTGCTGTTGCGTATTTGTGTGAGGAAATTGAGTGCCATTTTGTGGGCCAAATCCAAATGGATTAGGTTTGGTCTGTTGCTGAGTCACATGAAGAAACTTACAACGATCACCATACTGACAGCTGGAAGAGATGAAGCAAACACTTGGTAATTAGAAAAACAATTGCATTCATGCTTTAACAAACTCACACAGGACCAACTGATAATACATCATTATACATATCATTTTTCCTAGAAACGAAAATAGAATTGAAAAGAGAATTAACATAAAAGTAAAGCAGCCAAGAAATTGTTACCAACTGTCTATTTAAAACCAAATCAGGTAAAATACCACAAAACAAAAACTCAAACATATCTAATCCACACAATAAATCAAATTAAACCTGCATATACTCTTGAGGAACCCATCATAGTGGGGGTAAATAAAGAATTGCAAAAAAAATGAGGGAAAGGAAAATCAGGATCTCATCAGGAAATTCCTTTCTTCTTCTCCCCCCACCCCCCCCCCCCCCCGCCCAAAAAAAAAAAAAAAAAAAAAAACCCCCCCCCCCAAAAGACCCCCTAAAAACCCAAAAGAATCTAGCCAATTAAGTACATAATCCTAGAATGGACTCCCCTTTCATGTAAAATTTTTTCAAACACCTGGGTATATCTCTTATTGAAAGATATATCTAATTTCAGAAATTTGCAAGTATTTGCTGGCATGATCCAAATTCATCTTGTGCTATGAAAATATAGGTTTTACACTTTTTTCTTCATTATTTTGTCTCTTTTTCTTTCTTTTCAACGTGAAGGCTGTTGGCGTTAGTTTTTTGCAATTGTATCTTACTCGGAATTTCTTTGGATGTGCCCTATAAATTTAAATTTATGTTCACTTCCTAAGTTAAAATTAGATAACATATTTCTTTTGCAATTTTACATTGAAATTTAAGTAAATGCTTTTTAAAAAAAATACAATTGATAAGTAAATTTAAGTAATGTGTAACTCCCTATACTAGAGGTGTAGGCCTTGTAGGCTTAAGAAAATGATATCAGATAAATTATTTATCTTCTTTTGACAATATCAACAATGTCAAGCATTTAAATGGAATACGGAGCAACGAAACTTGTAAATGTTCTTCTTTTTGTCAGCAATATCAGAGGAACACAGGAAATGGCAACATTAATATGAGCATTCTAAATTTTTTATCTTAACAAGCAACCTCGATATGATACTTGAGTATAGAAAGAGCCAACTCTAACGGAGATATGAATCCTTTTCATTTTTATATCTCCCTCGCAGACAAAGGAACACCAACATGTTTGTGTACTACACACGTGTTGATCCATCCACTAACCATGGTTATAGGTGAAACGTAAGCAAAATACAATAATTTTATTCTGGAGCAAATAAAAGTAGCACAATTAATCTTACATTTGAACAATGTTTTAAAAGAAGCGAGATTTTTTATTTTTAGTCAATTTTAATATTTTATCTTATATTTATCCAAACAAAACAATAATATAAAGTAAAACAATTTATAATAAAGAACATAAAGGCCTTTGCTTAAAATTCAAACACAACATGCAATTGTTCAAAGTTCAAACATATTTTTAACGTATTAGTTTTATTCAAGATTTCTATTAAATAATAAAATTTAAAATTTCAAGAATTTAATTCAATATTAAAACTTAAGAAACTAAACATCAATTTAAGAATTATATTGAATTAAACTAAATATTACAAATATATCATCATTTATATAATTTGAAGTTGATACAAGTCCAAAAAATTACAACTATAATAAAATTATCCATTTTGACTTGATATTGCTCATTTCTTGTTGTGATTTGATATGCTACAACATGTATTATGAATATGATAAATCATTAGAAAAATAAATATATCAAAATCTGTTTTGAGTAGTTATTAAAAAAAAAAAAAAACTCTCCGCCTAGACCCTGCCTAATTTTCTGGAGGGATTTTTTTGCTATTTTGAGCCTAGGTAAGGTGCCAGGGGGCCTAGCGCCTAGGCGGGGTGCCAAAGGGGGCCTAACACCTAGGCGGGGCCTAGGCGGACCTAGGCAGAATTTTTAGAACACTGCATTTGAATGGGTAATAGCTTAACTTTGGATTTCTATTATTTGATCCAAAAACAGCCTAAACGTTTTCACAAACCATTATAGTTTCGCTTGGGAGTTCACCTATAGTAGTGTTTTAAACAAGTTGCTTGGCTAAGTCAAGCCCTATATAATTTCCTTTCAAGGGCATATTGAAAAACCCTACCCAGCTAATATCGCAAATAGTTCTAGGTGAGGTCAGTGAATTCCGTTCACTACATTGAACAATCCACAAAATTTTTAAAATTTCTAATCTTGAACGTCACATACATATAGTTGCTAGTTCAAACTTATAGTAGGTATTCGTACCAAGAACAAATTAAGTAAATAAATGTCAGAAATGGAAGGTAAGGAGCGAAAATAAGTAGCTGCTGCAGAGAGGCTGGTATCCAAACGCAGCGTTTAGTTGAAAAATACTGTTAAGCTTAGAAATTAGCAATAGACACGTGTTTCGTTTTTAGAGGAGATGGTTGTTAGTAGCTTGTTGCAAGCGTAAGATTTAGATGAGTATAATTGCAGCTGGAGTTGTAAGAAGAGTGCTATCAAAAAATCTATGAAATTTCCTTTTGGTATTTATGCTTTCTTCTTCAGTTTTTTCTGTCAATTTATTAGTAAAATCGTAACAAAGTGGTATAAAAGCACTCATTGGGCCGTCGATGGTAGACGCTTTTGCTAAAGTGAGTCTTCAGAAGCATGAAAAGGAGCTCAAAGCCATGGAAGGAAGGATGGATCTGATGCAGAAGCTGATGGCGAAAAACTTTAAGCAGACATCGACGCAAATCGGAGTAATGGGAGACCAGATCGCTCAGATCAATCAGAAGGTGCAAAGTTCCGGTGAAGAAATAGCTCAGAAGATTACAGACACCCTTGAGGCAATTTAACGATCGGAAAAGGAGAAATATGCAGCAGCTGTGTTACACACATCCACCTCCAACCTAGACACACTTTCCATACACCTCGAAACCTCACAACCATTATCCCAGACGCCCAATTCCTTATCCCCACTACAGTTTGGAACGACCATAACCTTCATTCCTGCTACCAACCCATCTGCAACGATTTCAAACCAGTGCCCTAGACCAAGCACTAGTATCGAGAACCAACACACTACACCTCCTACACACTATATTCAACTGTCCTCTATAGTATCTATTCCTAAACCATCTGTTAGGAACCTTGCTGTGACTTCAGCCAACTCAAATGCGTTTAAGTCTCAACCTTATAACACTTCTATGCTAGGATGGTACCCCTACTCAGAAACACCCGGTGCTGTAGGCATCACTAGCCCAATATCTACAACCAACTTAATAACAAACCCAACTATGCCTACATATACCTGCTCGAACCCATTGAATCCTTCCATTCACAATATATCATGTAGTCCCTACCACAATACTAATACAATTCCTGTAATTCATATCAACCAATGCAAATTCCCTCGGCAGTTCCCCATACAAATTTTTCAGCTATACACAAAGTCCTCACACAGTACCAGTACATCATGGCCAAAAAATTTCTCCTGCTTCCAACGGAACATACCCTTGGCATCATGTCTCAGAAGGAACCCCATTCAAACAAAATACAAATTCCTTTTTACCTTTCTCCATACCCAAGATGGATTTTCCACATTTTGATGGCAGAGATCCTAGAGGATGGCTGAAGAAGTGTGAAATTTTTTTTCAATTGAATCCCATGTTGGACCCCAAATCCAAAGTACTATATGCAGCTCTGTATCTAGAAAGGGAGGCTGATGTGTGGTATCAATCCCTTCAAGATGAAAAACCATGGTTACTTTGGGATGAACTTGCACAGTACATTTGTTATAGATTTGCAAAAGGGGGACAAGAAAATTTAACCGGACAGTTTAATAAGTTGATGCAAAAGGGAAAAGTGGATGACTATATAAGGAGATTCGAGGAACTGAAAACATACATGCTGAACCAGAACAGAGGATTTACTGAAGATTATTTCATTAAGAGTTTCCTCAGTGGATTGAAAGAAGAAATTGCTAATGCATTGTACCTTGTGAGGCCCCAAACTCTTAGAGAGGCCATTAACCTGGCAAGAAGTTTATCTTGAATCGCTGGACAGAAGAGCACAAATTACATCTAAAGCTATGGGAGAAAATCAGATGCAAAAGGGCAAACCAAACATGGAACCAAATAAAGAACCACTTCAGCCAGCTAGGATGGGAGCAGGGCAAAGGTCTTTTCCAATCAAAAGACTTACTATAACTGAAATGGCAGAAAAGAGGAAAAAGGGACTATGTTATCATTGTGATGAGGTATACACACAAGCACAAGTGTAAGCAGAAGCACATTTATATAATGATAATTGAGGAAGAGGAGAAGCTAAGTGCGGGGGAACAAGATCAGGAATTAGCAATTATCATGCAAGGAGAGGAAGGGGAACTACTACAGATTGATGATTGTGGGGTTTCACTTCATGCCATCACAGGAACTCATGGGGTTCATACCATTAAATTACAAGGGCTGGTTAAAAACAGACCTATCGAAATGTTGTTGGATAGTGGGTCCACTCACAACTTTGTCTCACAAACCTTGGTGAGAAAACTCCAATTACATACTGAGCCTTGCATTCATATTAAAGTCAAGGTTGCTAATGGAGAATTTATCAAGTGTGATAGAAGAATTGCCCAATTTAAGTGGGAATTGGCTCAAGGAAAATTTCAAACTCCTATGTATGTAATTCCATTAGGGGGGTATGATGCAATATTAGGAATTGAATGGATGTAAACTGTTAGTCTCATCAGTCTGAATTTTGAAAAAAGGGAAGTCATTATACATTGGAAAGGAGAAAGAATTGTACTAGGGATCAAGGAGATTCCAAACAGTTTTATTCAGTGCAAATAACAGATAAATTCAACTGGAAGCCCAAAGAAGAAACTTATTTCTTGGTTCAATTAACAGCAGTTGAAGGGGTTACTGAACCAATTAATAAGGTTCCAGAAGTGGTAGAACAGATGGTGACATCATATGGAGACATTTTTCAAGAACCACAAGGGCTGCCTCCTGTAAGATTGCAGGATCACCACATACCAATTATGCCTGATTACAAGCCTGTTAACTCAAATCCTTACAGATATCCATATTTATAGAAGACCGAAATTGAAAGGATGGTCAAAGAGATGTTGAACAGTGAAATTATCAAGCACAATACTTCCCCTTATGCTTCTCCATTATTATTGGTCAAAAAGAAAGACAACACATGGAGGTTTTGTGTGGATTACAGGGCTCTCAACAGTATAACTATAAAAAATAAGTTTCCCATTCTGATTATAGAAGAATTGTTGGATGAGTTGAAGGGCAGTAAGTTCTATACTAAACTTGATCTGAGGAGTGGTTATCACCAAATTAGGATAAAGGTTGAAGATACACAGAAGACAGCATTCAAAACTTATCAAGGACACTATGAGTTTCTAGTTATGCCATTTGGTTTGACCAATGCACCTGCCACTTTTCAATGTGTAATGAATGAGGTACTTGCTCCCTACTTAAGGAAGTTCGTCTTAGTTTTCTTAGATGACATTTTGATATACAGTCCTTCCTTGGAAAGTCATGAAAAGCACTTGCAACAAGTATTTAATGTTCTAAGGCATAACAAATTTTATGTTAAGAAGTCCAAATGCACTTTTTCACAACCACAAGTTGAATATTTGGGACATATCATTAGTGAGCAAGGGGTGGCTGCTGATATAAAGAAGGTTGAAGCAATGATACTATGGCTCAGACCCAAATCCTTGAAGTCCTTGAGAGGATTCCTAGGCCTTACAGGCTACGATAGAAGATTTGTCCAACACTATGGAATTATAAGCAAACCATTGACTAATCTGCTAAAGAAGGGAGCATTTAGTTGGGGTGAAGAGGCTGAACAAGCATTTCAGATGTTTAAAATAGTGGTATCTGATACTCCAGTGCTAGCATTGCCTAATTTTTTTAAAGCATTTGTGGTGGAAACAGACGTTTGCCATACAAGGGTGGGAGCAGTCCTAATGCAGGAAGGAAGACCAATAGCCTTCTTAAGTAAGGTTTTGTCCCCAAAACATCTGGGCTTATCAACTTATGAGAAGGAACTGTTAGCAATCATCATGGCAATTCAAAAGTGGAGGACTTACTTGCTGGGACAACAATTCATCATAAAAACTGATCATGAGGCATTAAAGTACTTCATGGAACAGAAATTAACTACTTTGGTGCAACAGAAATGGTTGTCAAAAATGCTAGGCTTTGATTATGTTATACACTACAATAAGGGTCAAGAAAATCTGGTAGCAGATGTATTGTCTAGAACACATGAATTGGAAGGCAGTTGTGCAGTTATACAATCAGCTACCCCTAGTTGGATTACTGAAGTTGTTGGCAGCCTAGAGAATGACAAAATTGCACAAGAACTAATGACTCAGATTCTGATAGATCCAACCAGTTGCACTAATTACAAGCTGTAAGAGGGAATTCTCAGGAAGGATGGTAGGATTTATTTGGGTAGTACTGGGAATTTGGGTAGTACTGGGAATCTGAGGGAAAGAATCATGGATCAAATCCATGGCAATCCTGAAGGAGGACACTCTGGTGTAACAACATCTATTAAGAGGGCTGAGCTATTTTTTTATTGGCCTACACTTAGAAAGGACTTGACAGAATTAATTACCAAGTGTGAGGTGTGCCAGAGGAGTAAAGGGGAACATGTTCCAACTCCGGGACTGTTGCAGCCTATTCCTATTCCTAACCAGGCATGGGAAGTTATAACTATGAACTTTGTAGAGGGCTTACCTAAATCTGATGGTAAGGATGTAATTCTAGTAGTGGTTGATAAGCTCACAAAAGGATGTCATCTTATGGCTCTCACACACCCATTTACAGTAACACAAGTGGCACAACTGGTGTTGGATTCGGTGATCAAACTACATGGTCCTCCAAAAACTATCATCTCTGATAGGGACAAAATATTTGTGAGCAATTTTTGGAAAGAACTATTTAAGGCCTTGGGGACTCAAGTCAAGCTAAGTACATCCTACCATCCACAAACGGATGACCAAACTGAAAGGGTTAATCAATGTATTGAAATGTACTTGCCTACACATTGGAGTAAATGGTTACCCATGACAGAGTGGTGGTATAATACTTCCTTTCACGAGCTCTCTATGGCGTTACCCTCAATCGTCAATTATCATCAAGGAGGTACAAGCAGCAACCCCTTGATAGCAGAGTTTATGAAGGAAAGGGAGGGAACCCAACAGTTATTAAAGGAAAATCTATTGAAATCTCAAGAAAGAATGAAGCTCTATGCTGATAAGAAAAGAATTGAAAGGGAGTTTAATGAAGGGGATGAAGTATATCTGAAATTACAACCGTATCGACAAATGACAGTTGCACAAAGAAGAAATTTCAAACTATCTGCAAAGTATTATGGGTCATACAGTGTGATACAAAGGATTGGGAAAGTTGCCTACAAATTACAGCTCCCTCCAAATGCAAAAATATTTCGCAGCTTAAGAAGAAAATTGGAGAGATCAAGGTGGTTCAAACTAAGCTGCCACAAGCTAACAATGCAGGGAAATTAAGACATGTTCCTGTAGCTATATTGGACCGGCAACTGGTTAAAAAGGGACAAAGACCAGCAACTATGGTGTTAGTCCAGTGGTCACGTAGCATTCCTAAAGATGCAACATGGGAAGAGTGGAGCAAATTGATAGAACAATATCCGGATTTTGATACTTGGGGACAAGGATCCCTTCAAGCAATGGGGAATTGTCAAAAATGGAAGGCAAGGAGCGAAAATAAGTAGCTGCTGCGGAGAGGCTGGTATCCAAACGCAGCGTTTAGTTGAAAATTACTGTTAAGCCTAGAAATTAGCAATAGACATGTGTTTCGTTTTTAGAGGAGATGGTTGTTAGTAGCTTGTTGCAAGCGTAAGAATTAGATGAGTATAATTGCAGCTGGAGTTGTAAGAAGAGGGCTATCAAAAAATCTACGAAATTTCCTTTTGATATTTATGCTTTCTTCTCCAGTTTTTTCTGTCAATTTATTAGTAAAATCGTAACATTAAATTGTTTGGAAGCTATAAGGATAATCGAAATGCCATACCATATATAGTCAAATACACAAAATAATCATGAAATTGTCTAAATCAATTTAGTGAACCTGAAACAACCCGGGTCAAATCCCGAGTCCGGAACAAATCTCGGGTCAAATCCCAAGTCCGAATCGAATCAAATCCATCAAAATAAGGCCTCAAACCACTGGCCCAACAGTATCTTCTTGGGTCATCTTAGCCCACCATAGGCTCCCAAAAGGTCATGACTTGAAGGTACTATTGGTAGTAACTTATTTCCTTATATGCAGACAAATTTTTCCCCTATCTTTCGATGTGGGACTGGGGTGTTACAAACTCCCCCACTTAAATTTTTGACGTCCTCGTCAGAATTCGATCACACACACAGCCCAAAGATCTTTGCCTCTCTAGCCATTGTGGGATAATACTGGCTGGTTTCGTGTCCCTACCTCCGGACCTCCATCTCTCCATTGTGGGATAATACCACCAGCCTTCGTGTCCCCACCTCCGGCAACCCGATCGGATGACCCGACCCGAGCTTTCGAGAGTCGGCTCTGATACCATATGAAACAACCCGGGTCAAATCCCGAGTCCGGAACAAATCTCGGGTTAAATTCCAAGTCCGAATCGAATCAAATTCATCAAAATAAAGCCTCAAACCACTGGCCCAATAGTATCTTCTTGGGTCATCTTAGCCCACCATAGGCTCCCAAAAGGCCATGACTTGAAGGTACTATTGGTAGTAACTTATTTCTTTATATGCAGACAAATTTTTCTCCTATCTTTCGATGTGGGACTGGGGTGTTACAGAACCAGCTCTGGTACTTGGGCAAACCAAAGAATTTGTGCAATTCAAAGGGTACGAGTAGCTTCAATCACATAAACATTAAATTTAACAGTTTCGATTAAAGAAACCTTATATAAATTAAAAGAAAGAAATACTCCGTATAATATAAGCAAGAACAGAAAATGGAGAAGACGATAGAAAGATAGCTGATAGCTTACCTTCCACGCTGAAAGTTCCTGCAGGGTTCTCTTCTTGGAGGCATCGGAAATTCAAAAAGACTGAGAGTTACAGAGATTGATTTGTAGAAAACACAAAAACTCCGTCCCAACACCGCAAGACGAGACTTGACTTCGCCCCCATTGTCCCAACTCCCAACACCGCCCCTCTCTTCTTTCTTCTTTCTATTTCTAGTTGTTTGTAAGCAGGGAATATAAGATAAAAAAAAGTTCATCGTAAAAAGTACCCTTAAAGATTATATAACTTTTATTTTTTCCTATACTAGTAGTACTAATACATCCTGTTAATAACATATTTACTCTTTACTAAAAGACAAAAAAATATATATACACATTTAGTCACCCTTTTAAAAATAAAAAGAGTAAATACTACACAAATACTACTCCTTTTCATTTTTAATCAAAATACAATTTTTTTATAAATTCATCAAAGAAATTTTAAATTTTAAATTAATTAATTTTAATACAAACAAGAGGAGTATACTAATTGTATATTAATTATAAAGTACTACTAAATATTATATTTATTATGTTTAAAAGGAAAATGAAAGTTGTGGTATGACATAGTCAAACTAATTATACAACAGTCGTGTAAAAGGAAAATGAAAGTCGCCACTTACATGGTACAGAATACAAATACAAACTAATTATACAACAGTTGTGTAAAATACGACAAAATATATGCTGTGAGTTTTAACTCGAATATTGTCCTCTAGACAGTATTCAAACACAAATAAGTCCTCAATATATTTATTGTCACACTATCTCACAGAATAGTGAGGACTACTAATGTTATCATCTGGACCGTCACTCCGTACCCCGACTAGTCCCGGCTATGTTCTCATTTCCTGAAGAGAACAGTGAAAGAAAGGGTGAGCTCAACTAGCCCAGTAAGAAATATTATGACTAAGATAATGCAGAATAAATTATCTTTAGCCTTCAACAGTATAACAACTGATAGAATATAATAGACAACAAGTTTTAGATCAAAAACTGTAACGAAAATAAGCAATCCATTAAAAGAGTAAAGTAGAGAATAAAATCTACTATCTTTTATGATTTAAAAAGTTTTTTTATCACTTTTATAACTGAGACTCAGCTTAATAAATAATCCACATCATCGAATCACCCCTGCACTACGGCCAAGGATATTCTTTAGTATCACGACCACAAATTATCCATGCACTACGGGCCAAAGATAATCGTGTTTTCATCAACGGTTATGATCATGCCATAAAATAATTCATTTTTGCTCCCTTGGCCGAAGAGAATCCATAGTCATAATCATATCAAAAACTGTCCATCAATGCACTACGGGCCAATGATGACTTTTTCCACATTACTTGTAACATTACGGTCATGATTATACCGAATAATCCCTGGTCATAATCATACCAAGTCCATCTATGCACTACAGGCCATAGATGACTTTCAACAGAATATAAACATGAGGATGATGACAATGATATAAGAATTCAATAAAATAACTTCAAGAATTAATTTGTCCAAGAACCAATAACGTCCCAATTGTCAACAAGATATTGTTTTGTGGTGCAAAATTCAAGAATGCTCAGAAGAATATTTTCATGAAAAGATATTGGATGAAGCGCAAATATCAAGGATATTCCACTAATTTCATGGAGTATAGAAGTCAAAATTTTAACCAACTGAGTATAATAACGAATGGAATAACAAAAGAAATCAACATGCATGCGGTACTTTGCATAGACAGGTTATTCTAACAAAATAATAATAACGGAACCAGGTCAGGTGAAATTCACACTGACAGGATGTTCCAACAGAATAATAAATAATTAAAACGGAACCAGGTCCGGCGTATAGCACAGACAGGATATTCCAACAGAATAACTGAATAATTAAAACGGAACCAGGTCCGGCGTATAACACAGACAGGATATTCCAACAGAATAACTGAATAATTAAAACAGAACCGGGTCCGGCGTATAGCACAGACAGGATATTCCAACAGAATAATAAAGACAGAATAATAGAAGAATGTCACCAAGTATAGGGTAGACCGCGTATACAGGTTATTCCAACAGAATACTAAGCAATGAAATAACAACAGTTCTCTTCATGAATAAGAAAGAATAACACCCCTTACCGTAAAAGAAACTGGATATAAGAGTAGGGAAGTAGCAGAATACTTTTCTATAGTTTTTCTATAATTTCTCTCTCTAGAGTTTCAGTGAATTCGTAAGAAATAATGAAGGAATGAGCTTCTACTTATAATAGAATGGATTGCATAGTAACTAATCCATGAACGGTCCATATTGATTTACTTTTGGACAGTCAATATTTAAAGCGAAATCTTTTAAATAAAATATAATATATTATATATTATATATATATATATATATATATATATATATATATATATATATCATATGTGCAGAGAAGAAGAAAAATTCACGGCTGTCTTACAAATAATCACTGATGACTTTATGCAATAATCGATTGCCTCAATTTCAAGCTATCCAAATATAATATATATATAAATAGATAACACATGTTATAATTCAACAAAATAACAAGAAAAAAAAACTCCCACCCAACAATTCATTAGATTTTTCTTCCCCTCCATATTTCCTTCTTCAATCGTGGGCCCCGTATGTTCCCTCCACCAACAAATCACCATCCACCACATTCACCACTTACCACACCCATTATATATATATATATATATATATATATATATATATATATATATATTAATTTCTCACACCACATATAATATATAAATAATACACTCCTCCTTTTCCAACATCCTCCACTAACACTACAAATACACACATCATTATCACACACACACACACATCTTACACCCATCACTTTCATACTATCACTTTTCCACCACTTTTCACTCACATTATATTATATATATATATATATATATATATATATATATATATATATATATATATACACACACACACACATTACATACTCTTATATATAAATATATTTTACCTCTCCTTTACGTAAACTTTCTCCCACCCCTATTTTCAGATTTCATACTTCACATGTGGGTCTCATATGTGGCCCCCACCTTTATTAAAAATTTTATACCGATTCTTTTGAAAAATGGGCAAAATGAGGGTCCATAAAATAAGCAAAACTCCATAAAAATCACCTTAATAATTTTTAACAACATTTATCACTTTTATTATAATTCACAATTGTAAGACCCCAACTTTTATAAATAAAGATGAATTTTCTATAAATATCATTTTTGAATATTATGGAGTTAATTTGATATAATGTTATAGTTGTGGGTAATATTTATAAATTTTGCAAAGTAAGCAAGTTGTTATAAAATATTCGTTTGGTCGGAGAATATTCTTTTTGTCGGGGAATATTCGTACGACGGCACAATCATTGGTGGACCCCACAACGGAATTATTGTCGGATGGAGAAAACGACAGAATTATCTTTCTATAAAAATAACGGCGGAAATTTTACCATTGTTACTGTTGAACTACTCGGTAGTAAAGGTACAGTAATACGTGTGGTTGCATAGTAGCACACGGTATTGATTATTAATGCTTATGTGAGAAGTCACTCAGTTTGATTCTATTATTGTCAGTTAATAATATGAATTATTTAGCGATAATGACGTTTTGTTTTATTCGTATTATTAACGTAATAAAACAGAAACATCTTTTTATATAAAACAAAATACTTTATTAAAGTTATTCTATAAATAGAATATATTTTATTTTATTTAAAAGATTTTTCTTTAAATATGGACCGTCAGATTAAAGTAATCAATCTGGACCGTTCATGGATTAGTTACTATGCATTCTATTTTTCTATAAATAGCAGCTCATTCCTTCATTATTTCTTACGAATTCACTGAACTCTAGAGAGAGAAACTATAGAGAGAAACTATAGAGAGAGAGAAGAAGAGTATTCTGCTACTTAACTACTTCCTTACTTCAGCTCTTCTTTAAAACGGTAAGAGGTGTTATTCTTTCTTATTCATGAAGAGAACTGTTATTCCATTTCTTATTATTCTGTTGGAATAACCTGTATATGCGGTCTACCCTATACTTGGTGACATTCTTCTATTATTCTGTTGGAACATCCTGTCTGTGTGTTTTACACCGGACCTGGTTCCGTTTTTATTATTATTCTGTTGGAACATCCTGTCTGTGTGTTTTACACCGGACCTGGTTCCGTCTTTATTATTATTCTGTCGGAATATCCTGTCTGTGTGTTTTACACCGGACCTGGTTCCATTATTTATTATACTGTTCTTTATTATTCTGTCGGAATATCCTGTCTGTGCGTTTACGCCGGACCTGGTTCCATTATTTATTATTCTGTCGGAATATCCTGTCTGTGCGTTTATGCCGGACCTGGTTCCATTATTTATTATTCTGTTGGAATAACCTGTTTGTGCGGTCTATCGCATGCATGGTGATTTTTTTTTATTCCATTCTTTATTGTACTCAGTTGGTTAAGTTTTGACTTCTATACTCCATGAAATTTGTGAAATATCCTTGATAATTGCGTTTCATCCAGTATCTATTCATGAAAATATTCTCCTGATCATTCTTGAATTTTACTCCACAAAGTAGTATCATGTTGACAATTTGGACGTTGTTAATTCTTGGATAAATTAATTCTTGAACTTGTTTTATTGAATTCTTATATCATTGTCATCATCCTCATGTTTATATTCTGTTGAAAGTCATCTGTGGCCTGTAGTGCATAGATGGACTTGGTATGATTATGACCAGGGATTATTCGGTGTAATCATGACCGTAATGTTACAAATGATGTGGTAAAAGTCCTCATTGGCCCGTAGTGCATTGATGGACAGTTGTTGGCATGATCATGACCATTAATGAATATACGAATATCCTTGGCCGTAGTGCAGGGGTGATTCGATGATGTGGATTATTTTATTAAGCTGAGTCTCAGCGATCAAAGTGTTGGAAAATCTTTTAAATCATAAAAGATAGTAGAGTTTATTTTCTACTTGACTCTTTTAATGGATTGCTTGTTCCGCTACAGTTAAACTTGATGTCTATTATATTTTATCAGTTTAACATTGTTGAAGGCTAATGATAATTTATTCTGCATTATCTTAGTCATAATATTTCTTACTGGGCTAGTTGAGCTCACCCTTTCTTTCACTGTTCTCTTCAGGAAATGAGAACGTAGCTGGGACAAGTCGGGGTACGGAGTGATGGTCCGAATGATAGTATTAGTTAGTAGTCCTCACTATTCTATGTAATGGTGTGTTAATAAATGTAATGAGGACTCCTTTTGAGTATGAATACTCTCTAGAAGATAATATTTGTATTCAAACTCACAGTTTATGTTTTGTCGTATTGTACACGACAGTTGTATTATTAAGTTGTATTTGTATTCTGTACTATGTATCTGACGACCCAAGATGGGTGATGTATACCTAATTTTGGGGGCGTCACAGTTGGTATCAGAGCTTAGGGATATGATCCCTGGCTAAGATGTGAGAATAGAACTAGGAGGGGAGAGACGGGGAATTCCTTCGCTAGTATGACATACCTAAGTTTATTTGCATGGTATTTAATTGGTCGGTCATAATATAAGGATAATATATGACATATCAATTAATTTTTATTTTGTGGCAGTATCTGAAAATGGCATCTGAGAATGTTGAGAATAGCAATGGAGCACAGACGACTGTTGATTCACCACATATCAATAATCAGGATAATGTGCATCAGGAAGGTGACAATCCTCATGCAAACAACAACACTGACCAAATGATGAATGATCAAATGTTCAGAGGCTTTATGCAATTCATGCAACAACAGGTGAAAGCGGCTCCTGTCCACAACGTAGGTGGAAATACTGGAAACTCTCAGGCGGTCACCGCTAAACAGTTTAAGGAGCTGGGACCACCGGAGTTTAAGGGAGAACCCAAACCACTTGTAGCTGAAACATGGATAAAGCAGATCACCAAGATATTTGATGTCTTGGGTTGCTCCGAGGAGCAAAAGGTTCCCTTTGCCGCCTTTATGTTGCGAGGAGAGGCAGATTACTGGTGGGAATCGATAAAGCGTACTCAACCTGCCGCACTGAAGATGTCTTGGGAGAAGTTTCAAGATCTGTTTAACGACAAATACTTTCCCGAGAGTATTCGTCACATGAAGGAGGTGGAGTTCATCAAATTGGAGCAGAATAATATGACCGTGTCGCAGTACGAGGCAAAATTTGCGGAGTTATCCCGGTTTGCGTCCCACCTGGTGGATAATGAAGAAAGAATGACGCGGATGTTTTTAAGAGGTTTGAAGCCGGAGATACGTCAACATCTTGTTTCTCATAAACTGTGTTTGTATTCAGATGTTGTAAATAGGGCTCAGTTGGTGGAGCGCGATAACGAGATAACGCAACCAAAAGAGAGCAGCCGGCAAAATGATAATACCAGTGAGAGCAGTCATCGAAGCGGTGACAACAAGCGTGGAGGGAATCAACAGGCCAGAAATGGTAACCACTTCGGTGGTAATCAGGGCCAAAACAATAAGAATGGACATTTTAAGAAGAGGAGATTCAACAATGATGGAAAGACGTCAGCACCAGCACCTGTCGTTAAGGAAGGAGAACGACCACCTATCATATGTTTCAAATGCGGAGGGGAGGGGCACATCAGTCCAAACTGCGCGATGCCGTCCAAAGCATGTTATAATTGTGGAAGAGAAGGTCATTTAGCCCGATTTTGTCGTTTACCGAAGACAAATTCAGCTAGGATGGAGGCACCAAAGGCCGTCCCAGAAAAGTCAAAACCGGTTGTGCAAGGGAGAGCGTTTGTTGTGACCTCCCAGAAGCAAGGAACCCGAATGAGGTCATCACGGGTAAGCTTATCATAAACTCTAACGAAGTCTATACTTTATTTGATACCGGTTCAACCCATTCTTTTATTTCTCCTACTTGCGCTCATCGATTAAATTTGATTCCGGAGAAATTAGACTTTGACTTAGCAGTTGAAACTCCATTGGGAGAAACCTTCATTACATCCACGGTTTATAAGTCTTGTTTGGTTCAAGTTGGTACCCACACATTACCTGTCGATCTTATTTCATTAAAAATACTTGCATTTGACGTGATTCTAGGGATTGATTGGTTAACTACTCATCATGCAAAAATTGATTGTTTTCGTAAGGTTGTTAGCTTTCATATTCCTAATCGACCTATTATGCGAATTCAAGCAACCAAACCATTAAAATCAATCGCTGTCATCTCAAGCCATAAAGCTATTCGTTTATTGAAAAACGGATGTCAAGCTTTCTTAGCTCATGTCACAGATCTAAACAAAAATACGTCAGTTTTGAATGATATTTCTATTGTTAATAAATTCCCTGACGTATTCCCTGAAGAACTTCCTGGCCTACCCCCAGAGCGTGAAATTGAATTTTGTATCGACCTTGAACCCGGTACAAAACCCATTTCCAAAGCCCCATATCGAATGGCTCCTATTGAACTTCAGGAGTTAAAGACCCAACTGCAGGAATTGTTAGACATTGGTTTTATTCGTCCTAGTACTTCTCCTTGGGGTGCTCCTGTTCTGTTCGTGAAGAAGAAAGATGGAAGTATGCGACTTTGTATTGATTATCGGGAGTTGAATCATGTCACCATCAAAAACAGGTACCCATTGCCACGTATTGATGACCTGTTTGACCAGTTGCAAGGAGCACAATTCTTTTCAAAGATCGATCTTCGTTCTGGATATCATCAGCTGAAGGTTAGAACTGAGGATATTCCAAAGACGGCTTTTAGAACTCGGTACGGGCATTATGAATTCCTAGTCATGTCCTTTGGATTGACTAATGCTCCTGCTGCCTTCATGGATATGATGAACCGGGTATTCAAGGAATATTTGGATCACTTTGTGGTCGTCTTTATTGATGACATCCTTATTTATTCCAAAAGCCGTGAAGATCATGAGCAACACTTGAGGCTGGTACTCCAAAAGCTTCGTGAATACAAGCTTTATGCCAAGTTGAAGAAATGCGAGTTCTGGCTGGAGGAGGTAGCATTCCTTGGGCACGTAGTATCAAGTCGTGGAATATCAGTTGACCCGGCAAAGATTGAAGCTATTCAAAGCTGGGAGCAACCTAAATCAGTGACCGAGGTACGTAGCTTTCTTGGTTTAGCTGGTTATTATCGGAGATTCGTGGAAGGATTTTCTCGAATCGCTACTCCATTAACTCAGCTGACTCGGAAAGATACAAAGTTTGGTTGGAGCGAAGAATGTGAGCAGAGTTTTCAAGAACTCAAGAGGAGACTCATTTCAGCACCTGTTCTAACAATACCATCTGGCTCGGAGGGATTTGTCATCTACAGTGATGCTTCGAGCAAAGGGTTGGGATGCGTTCTCATGCAACATGGAAAAGTCATAGCCTATGCATCAAGACAACTCAAGGAATATGAGAGGAATTATCCTACTCATGATCTAGAGTTGGCAGCTGTTGTCTTTGCACTTAAAATTTGGAGGCATTACTTGTATGGGGAGAAAGTGGAGATCTTTACGGATCATAAAAGCCTCAAATATTTCTTCACTCAAAAGGAACTCAACATGCGACAACGACGTTGGCTTGAACTGTTGAAAGATTATGATCATACCATTCAATACCATCCTGGAAAAGCGAACGTGGTAGCTGACGCATTGAGTAGAAGATCATATGCGGGTACAAGTGCAATATTAACAACGCAAAGGCCCATTTTGTGTGACTTGCAAAGGATGGAGATAGAGTTAAAGACTCCAGGGACCCATGTGATGATGGCGAATATACGAGTAGAACCGACTTTAATCGATAAAGTTAAAGCTGCTCAAGCTACAGACCTGGAGCTGATGCGTATGAGGAAGAAAGTGCAAGAAGGTGTTATGCCGGAAGCAAGAATCGATGAAGAAGGAATACTTCGAGTCAACTCCAGACTTTGTGTTCCTAACAACCCTGATTTAAAGTATGAAATCATGATGGAGGCGCACAACACACCGTTTGCAATCCATCCTGGAAGTACCAAAATGTATCATGATCTTCGTCATACATTTTGGTGGAGCAATATGAAGAGAGAGATAGCGTTGTTTATCTCAAGGTGTCTAACTTGTCAACGAGTCAAAGCGGAGCATCAAGTACCAAAAGGTCCATTGCAACCACTTGAAATTCCAGAATGGAAGTGGGAGCACATTACCATGGATTTCGTTACCGGTCTTCCTAGGGTTTCTCAAGGTATTGATGCGATTTGGGTCATTGTTGATAGATTGACCAAGTCTGCTCATTTCTTACCGATACGAGAAACTTATACACTTGAACGTCTTGCTCGTATGTACATAAACGAGATTGTAAGACTGCATGGTATGCCAGTATCCATAGTTTCTGATCGAGACCCAAGATTCACTTCACGATTTTGGGTTAGTTTACAAAAAGCTATGGGCACGGAGTTACGATTTAGTTCAGCATATCATCCTCAGACGGACGGACAATCAGAGAGGACTATTCAAACTCTTGAAGATCTATTAAGACTCTGTGTCTTTGACTTCAAGGGAAGTTGGGACAAGTTCTTACCATTGGTGGAGTTTTCCTACAACAACAGTTATCAAGCAAGTATTGGCATGGCTCCATTCGAAGCATTGTATGGAAGAAAATGTCGTTCTCCAGTATGCTGGGATGAGGTGGGCGAAGCAACGTTGTTGGGACCGGAGTTGGTACGTATGACTACAGAAAAGATTCAAACGATCCGACAACGTATAAAAACCTCACAAGATCGACAAAAGAGTTATGCTGATCTTCATCGAAAGGACGTGGAATTTGATGTAGGAGATCATGTGTTCTTACGTGTTGCTCCATGGAAAGGAGTTACGAGATTTGGAAAGAGAGGAAAGCTAAATCCTCGATTCATCGGTCCATTTTTAATCCTCGATCGAGTAGGAACTGTGGCTTATAGACTCGCTTTACCGCCAAGTATGTCTCGTGTTCATAACGTTTTTCACATATCCATGTTACGCAAATATGTGGAAGACCCGAACCACATTATTGAGTTAGAACCGGACGAAATAGCGGAGGATTTGACGTATGAAGAAGTTCCTGTTCAAATCTTGGATAAGAAGGAACATATTCTACGCTCCAAGGTTATACCTCAAGTCAAAGTTTTGTGGAGAAACCACGATGTTGAGGAAATGACTTGGGAGTTAGAATCAGAAATGAAATCAAGGTATCCTTACCTCTTCGACATACCAGGTACGTACCCTAATTTCGAGGGCGAAATTTCATAAGAAGGGGAGGTTGTAAGACCCCAACTTTTATAAATAAAGATGAATTTTCTATAAATATCATTTTTGAATATTATGGAGTTAATTTGATATAATGTTATAGTTGTGGGTAATATTTATAAATTTTGCAAAGTAGCAAGTTGTTATAAAATATTCGTTTGGTCGGAGAATATTCTTTTTGTCGGGGAATATTCGTACGACGGCACAATCATTGGTGGACCCCACAACGGAATTATTGTCGGATTGAGAAAACGACAGAATTATCTTTCTATAAAAATAACGGCGGAAATTTTACCATTGTTACTGTTGAACTACTCGGTAGTAAAAGTACAGTAATACGTGTGGTTGCATAGTAGCACACGGTATTGATTATTAATGCTTATGTGAGAAGTCACTCAGTTTGATTCTATTATTGTCAGTTAATAATATGAATTATTTAGCGATAATGACGTTTTGTTTTATTCGTATTATTAACGTAATAAAACAGAAACATCTTTTTATATAAAACAAAATACTTTATTAAAGTTATTCTATAAATAGAATATATTTTATTTTATTTAAAAGATTTTTCTTTAAATATGGACCGTCAGATTAAAGTAATCAATCTGGACCGTTCATGGATTAGTTACTATGCATTCTATTTTTCTATAAATAGCAGCTCATTCCTTCATTATTTCTTACGAATTCACTGAACTCTAGAGAGAGAAACTATAGAGAGAAACTATAGAGAGAGAGAAGAAGAGTATTCTGCTACTTAACTACTTCCTTACTTCAGCTCTTCTTTAAAACGGTAAGGGGTGTTATTCTTTCTTATTCATGAAGAGAACTGTTATTCCATTTCTTATTATTCTGTTGGAATAACCTGTATACGCGGTCTACCCTATACTTGGTGACATTCTTCTATTATTCTGTTGGAACATCCTGTCTGTGTGTTTTACACCGGACCTGGTTCCGTTTTTATTATTATTCTGTTGGAACATCCTGTCTGTGTGTTTTACACCGGACCTGGTTCCGTCTTTATTATTATTCTGTCGGAATATCCTGTCTGTGTGTTTTACACCGGACCTGGTTCCATTATTTATTATACTGTTCTTTATTATTCTGTCGGAATATCCTGTCTGTGCGTTTACGCCGGACCTGGTTCCATTATTTATTATTCTGTCGGAATATCCTGTCTGTGCGTTTACGCCGGACCTGGTTCCATTATTTATTATTCTGTTGGAATAACCTGTTTGTGCGGTCTATCGCATGCATGGTGATTTTTTTTATTCCATTCTTTATTGTACTCAGTTGGTTAAGTTTTGACTTCTATACTCCATGAAATTTGTGAAATATCCTTGATAATTGCGTTTCATCCAGTATCTATTCATGAAAATATTCTCCTGATCATTCTTGAATTTTACTCCACAAAGTAGTATCATGTTGACAATTTGGACGTTGTTAATTCTTGGATAAATTAGTTCTTGAACTTGTTTTATTGAATTCTTATATCATTGTCATCATCCTCATGTTTATATTCTGTTGAAAGTCATCTGTGGCCTGTAGTGCATAGATGGACTTGGTATGATTATGACCAGGGATTATTCGGTGTAATCATGACCGTAATGTTACGAATGATGTGGTAAAAGTCCTCATTGGCCCGTAGTGCATTGATGGACAGTTGTTGGCATGATCATGACCATTAATGAATATGCGAATATCCTTGGCCGTAGTGCAGGGGTGATTCGATGATGTGGATTATTTTATTAAGCTGAGTCTCAGCGATCAAAGTGTTGGAAAATCTTTTAAATCATAAAAGATAGTAGAGTTTATTTTCTACTTGACTCTTTTAATGGATTGCTTATTCCGCTACAGTTAAACTTGATGTCTATTATATTTTATCAGTTTAACATTGTTGAAGGCTAATGATAATTTATTCTGCATTATCTTAGTCATAATATTTCTTACTGGGCTAGTTGAGCTCACCCTTTCTTTCACTGTTCTCTTCAGGAAATGAGAACGTAGCTGGGACAAGTCGGGGTACGGAGTGATGGTCCGAATGATAGTATTAGTTAGTAGTCCTCACTATTCTATGTAATGGTGTGTTAATAAATGTAATGAGGACTCTTTTTGAGTATGAATACTCTCTAGAAGATAATATTTGTATTCAAACTCACAGTTTATGTTTTGTCGTATTGTACCCGACAGTTGTATTATTAAGTTGTATTTGTATCCTGTACTATGTATCTGACGACCCAAGATGGGTGATGTATACCTAATTTTGGGGGCGTCACAACAATATTAATCGACCAGATCGTTCCCAGGAAAGAGGGGGCCTTCCGGTAAGGATTTCTCCTCACTGGCGCGCAATTACCTAACCTCTCCTTGACAGAACTTCTAGACATCGTTAATATTGCAAATAATAATATTAATAACTTTGTCGTCTCAATTATTGATTTAATAATATATAAAATATCGAC
The DNA here is from genome assembly GCA_016801055.1 of Panax notoginseng. Lineage (NCBI taxonomy): Eukaryota > Viridiplantae > Streptophyta > Magnoliopsida > Apiales > Araliaceae > Panax > Panax notoginseng. The sequence continues at coordinate 206,912,923 of CM029018.1, read as the reverse complement.
AATAATTGAATCAAATAACGTGAGATACTATGCAACAATTACTATAGCAATAATTGAATAAAACTAAATGACTTCTCACGTAAGCATCAATAATCAATACCTTGTGTTACTATGCAACCACACGTATTACTGTACTTTTACTACCGAGTAGTTCAACAGTATTAACGGTAAAACTTTCGCCGTTATTTTCAATAAAAATATTTTTGTCGTTTTCTCAATCCGACAATAATTCTGTTGTGGGGTCCACCAATGATTGTACCGTCGTACGGATATTCCCCGATAAAAAGAATATTCCCCAACCAATCGAATATAATATGACAACTTGCATACTTTACAAAATTTATAAATATTACCCATAACTATAACATTATATCAAATCCACACCATAATATTCAAAAAAATTATTTTGAGAAATTTAAATCTTTATTCATAAAATCTGGGGTCTCACAATCTCCCCTCCTTATGGAATTTCGCCCTCGAAATTTACGTATGTACCTGGTATGGCGAACAGATGAGGATACCTCGTCCGATTCTAACTCTTTGAGATATAATCTTTGAGCGTAAAATATACTCCTTCTTATCCAAGATTTTAACATGTACATCTTCATACGTTAAATCATCTGCTATCTCGTACGGTTCTAAATCAATAATGCAGTTTGGGTCGTCCACATATTTACGTAACATCGATACGTTAAAACGTTATGAACACGCGACAAACTTGGCGGTAAAACGAGTCTATAAGTCACAGTTCCTACTCGATCGAGGATTTCAAATGGGCTAATTAAATCGAGAGTTGAGGTTTCCTCTCTTCAGCAACTCTTGCCTTTAAAATAACGCCCTCTTGAACCTTCTTCTTAGTATTCATCAGCTCCGGGTCTGTAGCTTGCACGGCTTTAACTTTATCGATTAAAGTCGATTCTACTCGTATAATCGTTATCTTCATGTGGGTCCCTAGAGTCTTTAACTCTATCTTCATCATTTGTAAGTTATACGAAATGAGTCTTTGTGTTATCAACATCGCACTCGTAAACGCATACGATCTTCTACTCAACACGTCAGCTACCACGTTCGCTCTTTCACGATGATATTGAATGGTACGATCGTAATCTTCAACAGCTCGAGCCAACGTCTTTGGCACATGATACGTTCATTTAGTTGAAGAAATATTTGAGGGTTTAAGAAATGGGTGTTGTACTGGGGTCAATACAAAATTCGATTTCACGCTCTAGGGTAGGCTAAGAAGTCTTCAGAAATACGTCGAGAAATTTATTAACGTTAGAAATATCATTCAAAACTGTGACCCTCATTCCAGACTTGGATAGTACATCACATTATCAACTTGCCTTCGTCATTCACGACGTTGCCTACGGAAAGTCTGGCTTTGGTGCAATCCACACAAGGAAGTCAACAACGAAAGGACCGGGCTCTTTACTTATGGCTTGATATGACAATGATTGACTTTAATGGTTTGGTTACTTTGAATTCACATAACAGGTTGGTTAGGAGTATGAAAGCTAACAACCTTACGAAAAGCATGATGAGTAGTTAACCAATCGATTTCTAAAATCAAAGGCAAGTATTTTCAAATAGATAAGATCGACAGGTAACGTGAAAGTGTTGATTTGAACAATATTTATAAATAGTGGAGGTAACGAAGGTTTCTCCCAACTGAGTTTAAACAGATATATCAAAGTCTAACTTCTCCGGAGTTAACTTTAAACATTGAACACAAATAGGTGAAATAAAAGAGTGAGTAGAACCGGTATCTAACACAGTATAGACTTCACAAGAGCTTATGATTAACTTACCCGTGATAATTTTATTCAGGTTCCTCGTCACGAGAAAAAAAAGCTCTCTCTTAAACTACCGGCTTTGGCTTGTCTGGGACATCCTTTGACATTACTATCACAGCTGGACTTGACTTCACCATACGACAAAATCGAGCTAGGTGACCTTCCCATTCGCATTTAAAACATGCTTTGGATTGCTGCGTACAGTTTGGACGGATGTGTCCCTCATGTCCGCATTTGAAACATACGACCGGCGGTTGTTCTCCTTCCTTTGAAATGGGTGCTGGTGCCGACGTCTTCACGTCATTGTTGAACCTTCTCTTCTTGAAATTTTCATTCCTATTATCTTGGCCATGATTACCACCGAAATGGTTACCATTCTTGGCATGATAATTTCCCCCACGATGGTTATCATTGTTCCGATAACCGTTGCCACCGGTATGATTATTATCGTGTTGTTGGTCGTTACCTTTTGGTTGTGCTGACTCATTATCGCGCTCTAATAACTGAACCCTATTCACAACATCTGAATATAAACAAAGTTTATGAGAAATGAGGTATTGACGTATATCAGGTTTCAAACCTCTTAAAAACATTCGCGTTATTCGCTCTTCATTATCTACCAAATGGGATACAAACCGGGATAACTGGGCAAACTTGGCTTCGTACTGCGACACGGTCATGTTGTTTTGCTCCAACTTGATAAATTCCACCTCCTTCATGTGACGAATGCTTTCGAGAAAGTACTTGTCATTGAACAGCTCTTAGAACTTCTCCCAAGACATCTTGAGTGCGTCATGCTGGGTACGTTTTACAGATTCCCACTAGTAATCTGCCTCTTCATGGAATATAAAGGTGGCAAAGGGAACTTTTTGCTCCTCTGAGCATCCCAAGACATTAAATATCTTGGTGATCTGCTTTAACCACGTCTCCGCCTTAAGTGGTTCTGGCTTTCCCAAAAACTCCGGTGGTCCCAGCTCCTTGAATTGCTTAGCGGTGACCAACCGTGGGTTGCCATTGTTTCCACCTGCATTATGAACAGGAGCCACATTCGCCTGATGTTGCATGAATTCTAAAAAGATCCTAAACGTTTCGTCGTTCGTTAATTGATCAGTATTGTTGTTTACAGGAGGATTATCGTCATCCTGTTACACATTATCATGGGTATTGATCTGTGGAGACTCAACGGTCTCCTGTGCTCCATTGATGTTCTCAACATTCTCGGATGCCATTTTTAAACACTGCCACAAAATAAGGGTTAATCAACATATCACATATTATCCCTATACTCTGACCGACCAATTAAATATCAAATATACTTAGGTAGGTCATGCTAGCGAAAGAATTTCCCGTCTCTCCCCTCCTAGTTCTTGTCTCACATCTCAGCCAGGAATCATATCCCTAAGCTTTGATACCAACTGTGATGCCCCCAAAATTAGGTATACATCACCCATCTTGGGTCGCCACTTACATGGTACTGAATACAAATACAAATTAATTATACAACAGTCGTGTAAAATACGACAAAATATATACAATGAGTTTTAACTCGAATATTGTCATCTAGACAGTATTCAAACACAAATAAGTTCTCAATACATTTATTGTCACACTATCTAAAAGAATAGTGAGGACTACTAATGCTATCATCTGGACCGTCACTCCGTTTTCCGACTAGTCCCGGCTACGTTCTCATTTCTTGAAGAGAACAGTGAAAAAAGGGGTGAGCTCAACTAGCCCAGTAAGAAATATTATGACTAAGATAATACAGAATAAATTATCCTTAGCCTTCAACAGTATAACAACTGATAGAATATAATAGACAACAAGTTTTAGATCAAAAACTGCAGCGGAAATAATCAATCCATTAAAAGAGTCAAGTAGAGAATAAAATCTACTATCTTTTATGATTTAAAAAGTTTTTCATCACTTTTATCGCTGAGACTCAACTTAATAAACAATCCACATCATCAAATCACCCCTGCACTACGGCCAAGGATATTCTTTAATATCACGACCACAAATTATCCATGCACTACGGGCCAAAGATAATCGTGTTTTCATCAACGGTTATGATCATGCCATAAAGCAATTCATATTTGCTCCCTTGGCCGAAGAGAATCTATAGCCATAATCATATCAAAAACTGTCCATCAATGCACTACGGGCCAATGATGACTTTTTCCATATCATTTATAACATTACGGTCATGATTATACCGAATAATCCCTAGTCATAATCATACCAAGTCCATCTATGCACTACAGGCCACAGATGACTTTCAACAGCATATAAACATGAGGATGATGACAATGATATAAGAATTCAATAAAATAACTTCAAGAATTAATTTGTCCAGGAACCAATAACGTTCCAATTGTCAACAAGAAATTGTTTTGTGATGTAAAATTCAAGAATGCTCAGAAGAATATTTTCATGAAAAGATATTGGATGAAGCGCAAATATCAAGAATATTCCACTAATTTCATGGAATATAGAAGTCAAAATTTTAACCAACTGAGTATAATAACGAATGGAATAACAAAAAAATCACCATTCATGCGGTACTTCGCATAGACAGGTTATTCCAACAGAATAATAATAACGGAACCAGGTCAGGTAAAATTCACACCGACATGATGTTCCAACAGCATAATAAATAATTAAAACGGAACCAGGTCCGGCGTATAGCACAGACATGATATTCCAACAGAATAACTGAATAATTAAAACGGAACCAGGTCTGGCGTATAGCACAGACAGGATATTCTAACAGAATAATAAAGACAGAATAATAGAAGAATGTCACCAAATATAGGGTAGACCGCGTATACAGGTTATTCTAACAGAATAATAAGCAATGGAATAACAACAGTTCTCTTCATGAATAAGAAAGAATAACACCCCTTACGGGTACAACAAATAAAATCCCTTACCGTAAAAGAAACTGGATATAAGAGTAGGGAAGTAGCAGAATACTTTTATATAGTTTCTCTGTGACGCCCCCAAAATAGGTATACAACACCCATTCTGAGTCGCCAAATACATGGTACAAAAAGTAAACTACAACTTCAATAATACAATTGTCGTGCAAAATATGACAACACATACTGTTAGTTTAAATACAAATATTGTCTGCTAGACAATATCCACACTCAAATAAGTCCTCATTACAATTATTCAAACACTATTTTACAGAAATAGTGAGGACTACTAAAATATCTTTCTAGAACCATCACTCCATACCCCGACTAGGTCCTGCTATGTTCTCACCTCCTGAGAAGAAAAATGGAACAAAAAGGAAAAGGGTGAGCTCAACTAGCCCAGTAAAGAATATTATGACTAAGATAATATACAACAAATTATCATTAGTATTCAACAGGGAAAAATCTGATAGAATATAATCGACAACAAGTTTTAGATTAACAACTGCAACGGAAACAACAAACTATTAGAAGAGTCAAGTAGAGAAAGAATTCTACTATCTTCTAAGATTTAAAAGTCCATCATCAATATTTTATCCCTGTAACATTAATTAATAATCATCTTTAACCAAATATTCATCTCTGCACTACAGGCCAAAGATATTCATTTGTATCACCAGTTGGTTATGTTCATCTCAACACCTGTTCATCTTTGCACTACGGGCCAAAGATATTCATTAGGTAATCACTCATATTTGCACTACAGGCCAAAGATATTCATTAATATCATCATTCAGGACTGAGGATGATGAAAAATATCTTAAATAAATCGAATCCAGTGAGACAGAAGGACAAATAGTAGATATTCGTATACCAGTTTATCCAAGATCAATAATACTTCATAATAATCAATTGTGAAGCAGAATTCAAAAATAAAGATCAAAATATGGATACAATCAAAGATAGTAACCATAATAGACATCTTGGACAAAAAGAGAAAATTTTATTTTTCGGTGAATAGTGCCGTATTCGTGAATAGTGCCGTATACGTGAATAGTGCTGTATACGTGAATAGTAACCACGACACAAAAAGTTCTAAATTTGATAAAAAGTTTATACCAACACTTCGGCATAATGATATTGAAGAAAATATCATTTAAGAAGAAGATAATACCCCTTACCTCAAAATATTAGTACTTCTGGTTGGAATACCGGTATAAGGCTGAAAGAAACTTGCTCTGATGAATAGAAACTCTCAAAGTATCTAAATACTCACAAAATACACTCAATAATCTAGAGAGAGAAAGAGAGAAAACTTGTTTCTGGTGTATTTTTAATTCTAACTTGGCCCTCTATTTATAGGAAAATGTTAGCACGCCGAAGCAGACTTAACCTGCAACCTGATGGCTTTACCTGTTACTATTCAAGCCTACCACATTTGAATAAAAATCTCAGCATATTTCTTCACCAACCAAGAGTGGGGCCCACCAATTCTAGACTTTTCTACCAAAATGATAAACTCCAAAAATTTAACAATTTCTGAACCAGTCATCTCGTAAAATTCATAATAAATCATACGTTCATTTTTAACGGTTCAAAATTTGTGGACATATACTCAACTTATATATATATAACATATCCAAAAATTACCACGATCTAACGGTCGGATTAAAAATTATAATCCCCGCAAAATATCTCAAAAACTCTGATTTTTAATACCTCCATTCTGACAAAAATACTGATAAAAACCTCAACATTAACTTCTTCATTTTTAACCACAAAAATATATCCCTCATTTATATCCACATAAAATAAATATTTCCTTATCATATGAATCAATAATTAATTATTCACAAATAATATTACAGAATCACATTTATGACAACCAGGTCGTTCCCAGGAAAAAGGGGGCTTTCCAATAAGGATTTCTCCTTACTAGCGCGCAATTAGATGACCAAACCTCTCCTTAGACAAAACTTTCTAGACATTACCAATAATGTTATCTAATAATATTATTTAAATAATATGAATTATTGATCTGATAATGGAAAATACTGTGCAACAACAATTATTAAAACAACAATAATATAAAATATCAACGCAGCAATTATTGAATCAATAAAATAAAATATTAAATTGTAACTACTGTAACAATTATTGAGTAGTGCCTTCCTTCGTAAGAATCAATAATTCTAAAATACTGTGCAATTCGTGTGCTACTGTGCAACCACGCGTATTACTGTATTTTAACCACCGGGTATTCCAACAGTGTTAACGGTAACAACTACGCCGTTATTTATAAAAACTCAATTTTTGTCATTATCTTCATCCAATCGCTTTTCGTTATGGGGCCCACAAATAGCTGCGCTGTCGTACGAATATTCCCCGACAGAAAGAATATTCCACGACCACACGAATATTCATCGACCAAAAATGAATATTTTATAACCACTTGCTTATTTGAAATATTTGCGTATTTTACTCATAACTAACCACATTAATCAAATCAACCCTTTATATTTCAGAATAATAAATAGAGGAAATTTAATTTCATTTATTAATAAGTTGGGGTCTTACATTCTCTATAATTTTCTCTCTAGAGTTTCAGTGAATTCTTAAAAAATAATGAAGGAATGAGCTTCTATTTATAGGAGAATTGAAAGACACTGTGCAAGAATTTATTACGGATGAAATAATTTTACAAAATTATTTTTCAATCAACTAACAATTAAGTCAATCAACTAACCAATAAAATCACAACAAAAATTAAAATATAATACATATATATAAATACATGTTTTTAACTTATATATATCATTATTATATATAAACCACTAGATTTTTCTCCCCCATAACCAACATCAATCCCCCACCCACCCAATAATTAATTTCACTACACTCTTACACATCACTATCATACTATCACTTTTTCACCATTTTCCACTCACACACACATCACACATCTATCACTTTCACATATTACTTTCTCCCACCATATACTCAATACATACATATACTTCCATACTTATACTCTTCCATATCCAAAATTATTTTTTCAACACATATGAGCCCCACATGTGGCCCCCACCTTTAAAATTTTTTACCGATTATTTTGAAAAATGGGTAAATAGGGATCCATAAAATAAGCAAAACTTCATAAAAATCACCTTAATAATTTTAACAACATTTATCATCTTTATTACAATTCACAATATTAATCGACCAGGTCGTTCCCAGGAAAGAGGGGGCCTTCCAGTAAGGATTTCTCCTCACTGGCGCGCAATTACCTAACCTCTCCTTAACAGAACTTCTAGACATCGTTAATATTGCAAATAATAATATTAATAACTTTTCGTCTCAATTATTGATTTAATAATACATAATATATCGACAATAATTGAATCAAATAACGTGAGATACTATGCAACAATTACTATAGCAATAATTGAATAAAACTGAGTGACTTTTCATGTAAGCATCAATAATCAATACCGTGTGCTATTATGCAACCACGCGTATTACTGTACTTTTACTACCGAGTAGTTCAACAGTATTAACGGTAAAACTTCTGCAGTTATTTTCATAAAATATTTTTGTCGTTTTCTCAATCCGACAATAATTCCGTTGTGGGGTCCACCAATGATTGTACCGTCGTACGGATATTCCCCGACAAAAAGAATATTCTCCGACTAATCGAATATAATATGACAACTTGTATACTTTGCAAAATTTATAAATTATACCCACAACTATAACCTTATATCAAATCCACACCATAATATTAAAAAAATATTTCGAGAAATTTAAATCTTTATTCATAAAATCTGGGGTCTAACGTTGTATTTCGCCAGAGATGGAAGGAGTTCTTGCAGCTCTGCCAAAATCGGGAAGATGTATTAGTTCCTCTTATTAAAGCTCGAGTTGAAAAATCAAGTCAACGACAAGAACAAGAACAAGAGTTTGTGGTAGCTTATGTGGGCACGCTGCTGAATTTGCAGTTGCCGGATGAAGAAAATAGAAAGTTGACTTATGGGGATTTGGTTTCTCTGTGTGGAGAATTTCTTAATGCAGGCACTGACGCAACTTCAACTGCGTTAGAATAGATTATGGCTAATTTGGTGAAGTACCCTGAAATTCAGACCAAACTTTATGAAGAAATTGTAGGGGTTGTGGGGCCTAGAAAGCAGTCGTCGGCCTTTTCTGGAGGAGGTCCTGGGAAGATGGCGGTGGTGGAGGAGGATGATTTACAGAGAATGCCTTATCTGAAAGCAGTGGTGTTGGAAAGTCTGAGGCGCCATCCGCCTGGACACTTTGTGCTGCCACACTCGGTGACCGAGGATGTTGAATTGGATGGCTATGTGGTGCCGAAGAATGCCGTTATCAATTTCATGGTGGCGGAGATGGGGAAGGATCCTAAGGTGTGGAATGATCCGATGGAGTTCAAGCCCGAGAGATTCTTGAATATAAATGGTGAAAGTAAGATGGATGGAGGAGAAGGTTTTGACATAACAGGGAGTAGGGAAATCAAAATGATGCCTTTTGGTGCAGGGAGGAGGATATGCCCTGGGTTTGGTTTGGCTCTGCTTCACTTGGAATATTTTGTGGCCAATTTGATTTGGTACTTTGAATGGAAGGTTGGTGCTGATGCTGATGTTGATCTTTCAGAGAAGCAAGTGTTCACCGTCGTCATGAAAAACTCCCTGCTTGCTCACATCTCCCCCAGAGCTCAATCATAGAGGTATTAAGGGGCCGTCTTTTGTGTTGGATTAGTACAAATACAGTGTTATTATTACATAGATGTGGGTTATGTTTAGTTATTAATGCATGTGGAATTTGAACACCACCCCCCTGAAAATTAAATAAAAAAAATTTCACCGTGTGGTCTATTTGTTTCATCATTCACGCTGAGAGGAAAAAAAAGGTACCCAAGTCGGAAGATGAAAAAAATTGTATTCCAATTAAAAGATGTAGTAAATACATAAATCGTCAACCCATTTAATCATATAATTTATAAACTTAGCAATATGCACAAGAATCGAAAGGTTTTTACCCCAGCATGGCCTCTAGTCGTTTCTTCCTCGCACCATGTTTTATTTTCTCCAATGCAACAAACATCATGTCGTCATCGTCGCCATCCAGACCTGCGCCTTGTTGTTCCTTTTCAGATTCGGAATCTTCATGGTCACTCTCATGCTGTTGGGGACCCCCCTGTTCGGTCTGAAAGACACCATAATTGGCGTGATTATTGGGATCATAAGCTTCCTTCCATTCCACTAACCGAATTGCCCTATTTAGCTTGTGTTGGAGAAGGAATTTGTCCTTCCCAGTCGCCTCTTTCGGTTCATCAACTCGCCAATTACTCTATACTCAAGGCGAGGATGAAAATGTTTTTTCTCAAATTCGTGAATTCTATTCATCCACTTAAAAGCATCATCAAACGTCTCTGCCCAGATAATAAATTAATCAATCATGTCAAAATCAACTGCATTTATAATTCATGAACTGTGTAATAAATAACTGGATTAATTCTACATTTTTAAAGCCAAAAAGATTACATTTTTCCATGGAATAAGAAAGTGAAATGTTAAGTCAGCAAATTACCGGAGACATCGAAGTTCTTGAGCAGCTCTTCAAAGCGCTTGAACTTCTTCTCGAACTCGTCCCCGCTTTTCTGAATAGCCTCCGAGGAGAATCTCTCGTCATCTTCATCACTATCAGAGTCAGTGGGCTCTTCGTACTTCGCTAAAACTTCTCAAATGAAACAAATTGTCTGTTATTTCCAAATAATTCAGGAATTGTGTATATTTTAGTGAGCCTGGTGAATGGCTAAACTACTAATGTCTGTTATCTGGCTTTGATTGTTGTCACGATCTAACAGAAAAGTTACCGATATCAGGCAATGTATATAGCAGCAGGTTGATCACAATTTGAACCAATACTTGCGCTTAAGTTTATATAACTATTTACCACCTTCGGAGAAGAAAGAATAAATCTAGTTTAGTTAATATCTAGCCAGGCACACTCACAAATCATAGCAGAATATTAATTAGAGCAGCTTTCATACGCTGATTGTTATTTCATTGCCTTGTGGTCTATAACTTGATTCCAAGTTGGATGAAGGGTCTCTCTATATGCATATAGAAACTGTTCTTTGTCAATTTCATTAGGCACTTGAACATTTTACATTTTCTTTTCTAGGGAAATCATGGAGAACTATGCGGATATTGTCTTTATGAATAGTGATGAAGCGAGAGCTTTCTGTCATTTCTCCTCAAAGGAAAGCCCCATTACTTCAACGAGGTACCTTAGTCACTTTATCCCGCTAGTTTCAGTTACAGATGATCCAAGAGGTTCTTACATTGGTGTAAAAGGGGAAGCTGTATATATCCCTCCTTCGCCATGTGTGCCGGTAGACACTTGTGGCGCAGGGGATGCATATGCTTCAGGTATTCTGTATGGTATTTTGCGGGGTTTGTCAGATTTAAAAGGTATGGGAACTCTAGCTGCTAGGGTTGCATTTGTAGTTGTTGGGCAGCAGGGAACCCGTCTTAGAGTTCAAGATGCTGTTGGGTTAGCAGAGTCATTTTCGTACCATAATGAAAACAAGTCCGTTCAAACGGATGTCGGTTCTGATCAAATTTCTAACTTGTAATACATTGTGGATATTCCTTGATACTGATTCCACCATTTTTTCCTTAGACTAAATTTCTTTTTACTCTAGCTTCTGAACATTTGTAGCTTCATTCTTTCATTGTACATTAGTTATACTTGTACTGAAGATGCTAAAAGATTGGTCATAGTGTGTTAGTCTGATGCCATGCAAAATTTGGTATTATAATGATGTTAGAATTTTACATGTCCTTGAACTGAATACAAACTGGTGATATTATGTTTGAATCGAAGAGCTTCACAAACTCTTAACATATTGTGGGGCCCACTCTAACTATTAAAACTTTAAGAAAATTTGAATCCATATTATATACTCCTATTGAGGCACTTAAATAAAGGACAGGACACTATTCATAAAGCTAATCCCTTGGTATTCGAAGTTGAAACCTCCTGCTGATGGACTAGGTTATGTAATGAGAGTGCACATGCATCACAAGACTATGGATTGTGAAGAAGACATTGTGGTTGTTAAGGTATAGAAGTTCATGGGTTTGTTTCTAGGAGCAACTAGATACCAAGTGGACCACCAACTACTTGAATATTGTTGGTAGTACTAAAATGAAATTTTGGAAATTGACATCTCTTGCTCAGTATAATATAATATAGGAAAATAATATATCTTGCGATTTTTTATATCAATTTTTTTTGTTAACTGTTACGTGGATAACTATTTGTTTTAACTCTTTTAATTAGATATGCAATATGGTGGACTAATTTTATAATCATATCTAATTTCATGTGTCGCACTTTCACGACGGAAAATACTTTACTTGTAACACTTACAAATTAGGTATTAGATAAACAACAACAAAAATAATTGGGAGGAGTGGAAAATTCTGAATAAATTGTACCCACAACTACATATTAAGACTTCCTTTCATCTAGAATACTCGTACTTTGCTGCCCACCAGATTTTACCGGTTTTTCCAGAAGTGAACGCATCAATCAAAGACCAAAAGAATTGTTTGGACAGCTAATCTATTCTCTTTACAGGAAAAAAAAAATATTAATTCAATTTTATTATGAAAAATATATCATAGACAAATTTTAATAATAATAACAAAATAAGTATTTATTTTTTAATTTCTTGTTTAGGACAATAGTTGAATTACTGGATAATTGTTTAGTTGACGAGTCTTTTTGAATGCACTTTGACTACCAAATTTGAATGGATTATAGTCAAGAACACACACCCAAATCACAAATTGATAAAATTCAAATATTAGAAAAAGTGTGGGCAATTTTAAGTCAAGTCTATTGAATTTTAATTATTGAAAGCAAATAAAATAATTTAATTTATTTGGTGGATTTAATTCATTTAAAAATATAATCAAAAGCTTGCATTTCTTAACCTTTCCACTGCTAACAAACTTTCTGAAAGAAAAGGAAAATAAATGCTAGTATTTGTTTACTTTACTTTGCATTTCATTTATATATTTTACAATTACAATTACTCCTGAGTTTGGCTTTCTCTCATTATTCAACCTCAGGTAATACATATTTCAAAAAAAAAAAAAAACTTGGGTAACACATGTATTTACATTGGAACCCTTCTAAACTACATTATCAGCTTGTTTTCTATAGACATACATATTGTAACTTGCATTTCTATACACATGAAAGTGATAAAAATGACTAGGATTTCAAACCCTGGCCTCCATGAACAAAAGCTCAGTGTGTTGATTGCTAGTATATATATATATATATATATATATATATATATATATATATATATATATATATATATATAAACTAATGGTCTTGGGCATTACCAAAGCTTGGTGGATTGAAGAGGGTGGGATAGGTCCGAATGTGATACCATTCCACTAGTTGATATTTGTCATCAATAATATTCCAAGATAAGCCCTGCCCCCATGGGACATCTATGTGGTACTCCCTTCCTCCTCTTTGCACTCCTGTAATTCCCGGCCGCCTGAGGTGGCGTAGATGGCGTAAATCCCCACATTCTTCCCTTGTTAACACCTCCATTTCCAATAACCATCTCCATGCACATTTTCTTCTTTTCAAAGTCTACAGATGTCCCAATAATCTGAAAAGAAAAAAAAAATCATTCCAAAATAAACAAGCAAAAAACATGATAAACACAAGTATATGAGATAGGATCACTCATCAATATATAGAAATGCTAAAGCCATCTTGAGTTGTTTATTTAGCTCATAATCGTAGTCAGAATAAATCTCTTTCTGGTAACAAAATATTTGAATTAAATAGTTTTGCTATAGTGGTGGTATATTATACCTTGCAACCAAGAGAGCAGAAAGAGAATGAGTCAAGGAGGCTGCGGTGACAGACTTGGCAAGCGTTGGTGATACCTTTCATAAGCCTGGGTTGAGGCCTCTCATTCAAGAACACAATTTTGGCACTGTTGATCACATATGTCTGAACCCCTGTTATATCCATGTACTTCTCAATCTCTGATACCCTTATCACATCATGGTAAGATGATCTCCTTATCTACCCCCCATCACCAATCCAATAACAAAAATTAAAAATTAAAAATAAAATAAAAAATTATACACAATTAATTTGGATAGATCCATCATCAATCTAAGAAAGAATATATTTCACACAACAGTTGAGTAGAAAAATACAAGAAGATTCCCATAAAAGAACCCAAGAAATTCAAAGGGTCTTTGCCAATTTTGGATTTGGGACTTTTTCTTCATAAATTGAAATGCTTGGATTGAAAAGAATGGGAAAATACCTGAATGGCTCGATGGTCCTTGTGAGTGGAAAGACAAAGAGAACAGAGGGGTTCATTGATGCAGTCCAAGCAATACATATTGTATTCACTCTTGTGGGCACTTGGGTGCTTCTTGCATTGACCAAAGAATTTTGTTTGCAGAAGTGGTTGGAGCCATGGCGGCCACTTGTTATCATCACTACCTTTGACACCCTAATATTTAATAACATATACTATAACTCAATCAATATCAGGGGAAAACAAACAAACTCATACCAATATGTAGCTCAATCAGCAGACAAGAAATTAAAAGGAAAATGAAATGGACAGGCATGCTCATACATTTTCTATGCTAACCATGATTCCTTGATCTGTGGGTGTAAATTTATTCAAATTGGGTTCTTGATTATCTCTAAGCCAATTTTGATGTATAAACTATAAAGATGTTTGTAAATTTTGGGAGAGAGAAAGGAGGAAGAAGAAGAAGAAAGATGGGGAAAAGAAAGCAGGGTTCTTTTCTTTCTTTTTTTTTGTAGTGGTGGGTGGGATGGGATGGGTTGGGTTGGGTTTTGGGTTGTGCTTTTTTCTGTACTCCAAAAAGTCTATACCAGAACCTAACCCAAAGAGAAGATGCCTTTGTTTATTTCAAGAACAACTCATTTTTAATTTTGTTCGGCTTTGGACACAAGTTTTTTTAACCCATTTTAGTTAGTTAATTGTTTTAGACTTTGGACCATACTACTATTATTATATTCTATAGTTTAGTTTATTATGTTTGGAAAATATAATGGTTCAGGTGTCATAGCTTTAAGGCAGATAGTTGAATGATAAATGTATTTTTTTTATTCGAGTTTATATTTGACAATCACATGAATTAAATCGGTGTAATTTTGTAATCATAAAAATTTACAAAATTGAATAAAATTAACTAAAAATAGTCACAATATGTTTATGAATCTGAGTAATAAAAGTTGTTTCATAATAATTCTAAAAGACTATTTATACTGCCTAAACTTAAAAAATAAATAAAATCTAATAAACTTGAAAAGTAATCCCAAAACATAAACGGCCCAGATAATTAAACTACCTGACTACTAATTAATAAATAAAAATACATCAAATATTTAAATTGTTCATAAATACCAAAACATAAATTATATCTAATCTTGGCAGATAACTCTTCCCGTGTCATTTTCTTTTTCTTGAGAAAAATTTGACCTCGATTTTTGAAATGAAGTAGTATCTGTATCAAGCACCAACAGTCAGACATTCGTAATTTTCTTTGTACCATGTATTTATTTATGATATTGTTTTGCAAAGAATTTTTTTTTTAAATAATTCTGAAATAATCAAAACTTTCATATTAACCTGCACTTGTTGATTAAGAACGATAAAATCAAAATTTTCCAAGTTGTAACATAAGATTTTGAACAATCACATAATTAATCTCAATTTCTACAATATTCATATCTTTATGTCGTGATGAGTCCAAATCGTGATCATCCTCAATCAGTAAGTTTAGTTCGTTTTTAATTATAACCGCTTCTTCAACAAGCTCTTTTGTGTCTTCCATGCTTTTTACTATAACGGACAAATCACATGCCTAAGAAATAAGATTGACGACACTACAATTTTCTTGAAAATTTTCCGTACATGCTATCAAATTCTTGCAACACCTCCCGACTTCCTTAAATCAAAAAAGAAATCTCCTTTTGTTGTTTTTCTCTGGCTCTTCTTTTCTCAACTTGATATCGATATTTCAACTTGTCAAGTTTATAATATGCTTCTTCTTATTCCTCTAAAAGATCATTATATTATTTTTACGATAACAAACATAAATTTCATAATCTAATAAATCACATTTACTTTTAAGAAAGTCAATATAATTGCATACTTGCTCAATCTGTGCCTTGATAACCCTACACATTGTCAATATCAAGATTTAGATAATATTTTCCAAAGCAAATCTCCAAGGACTGAAGTATTTAACATAAAATGTGTAATTTAGGAGGAAAGAGGGAGAGAGTTTAAAAATTCTCATGCAGCCATGGCAGTTGTGTGAATTTAGTGGGGTTTTTTTTTGAATAAGGATATGAATGATATCAAATCAAATCATGTCTCATCATAATTGGTAGTGAAAACCTCTTGACTCTTCTCTTCCACTAAAAATCTTACTTTATTCCTTCAGGGGGTCAAAATATATCCTCATCTGGGAATTGTGATAAGAGTAATGTCATGTCAGTATCTTAATTTTGTGGTGAGAGCAAATTCTCTAACCCTAAATTTCTTATTCTGTTTGTGTCTTTTCACTTAAATTTTGACACATAATCTTACTTAACACTAATTAATTATAAAATTAAATAAAAAGACATGTATCAAAATTTAAGTAAAAAAACACAAGAATGACAAGAAATTTGGAAACAAAAGATCTGCTCTGTTACGTGGTGCACTTCAAATAAATTTTAAACTTCTATCTACAAAAGATTTTATTTTTAATTTTTCGATATCCACAATATTAATTAATGTGTCCAAAAAATAATACTTTTTTTTCTTTTTTCAAAAGAGAGCTCATAAGATGCTTAATTGAAAATCTAAATGTCTTTTAAAACAATTATGCTAAGGCCCCTTTGTTTCACAAAAAATATTTGTCCGAAAATAATTTCTGAAAAATATTTTCAATGAGGTGAAAAATATCACCTTCTCGACTTGAATTAATTAAATAAATTTTTTTATTGTAATTTGTCTTTTTTTAATATACACCGGATTATAATAAATAAATATATATCATCATTTCTATAATTTTTTCTGAATAATTATCCCATAATGACCATAGATTATTATTATTATTATTATTATTATTATTATTATTATTATTTAATAAGAGGGAGTATACAAATAGATTTTGAAATTATATATTCAGAAAATTTGAAAAGCGGTCGCTCATATTCTCATCTAAGGAAATGGAACCCTCAAGCGTGGATTCCTCCTCCTACAGGAAAGGAAATGTTCCTTTCTGGGCGATTAGATAAGCTGCCGCTTGTTTGTGGGCTCTACTATCTTCCCTTCTTGCTCAACCTTCCCGGGTCGGGTGCCAGTGAAGCTTCAGTCGGTGAATGGTGAAGAGGGGATAGAGAGGAGACGGAGATAGGGGTTATGCGGCGGAGCTGTGGAAGAGGAATGGGGAAAAGGGTTATTATAGTAGCTACACTACACTACACTGAAGAGGAGGCGAAAGGGTATGTTAAGCCCAAAGATAAGATAAGATAGGCCTCCTCCTCGGTAAACACACACATAATCTATTATAAACCACTATCATTGGCAAGTAGTATACAATAGAATGAAGATAGTAGATTCTTATCAGCTGGCTGCAACAATGCAGATCATCTACCGGATGTTTCAGAAGCTCTACGTTTATAGCAAAAACATAATGTGCCAAGTTATTACGCAGCTTCATAAAATTTCCTTGCCCAAATACCAGATTTAACCAGTTTTAGCATAATCCTATAAACCATATGATCATTGTGGAGCAAACAAGTCTTACATTGTGGCTTCTTCTTGGTCGGTCTCATCCGGAACTGGAGGCAAATTATTTCCGCCTCTCAACCGTGACGACACATTGTCAATGGCAGAATTGAGTTGACTTATTTTGGCGTTCAGGGTGTGTCTGGTCTTCTGCATGTTATGAAAGCAAAATGATCAGAAAAAAAGTTGTCTTGAATTTCAACTTGCATGAAAGCTTAGTTGAGAGGAAATTTGTTTCAATTACCTCTAGACCTTCATCATAGTAAATTGGTCGCTTGGCTCTTCTGAAACCGTATTCATCTTCGTTAAGCAGGGATCTTCTTATCTAATAACATGTGTTGATAAAACAAAAGTGGACATTGGTAAACACAAACTGTGGTCCCAAACCAAATTAAAAATTTAAAGCACATGACTAGTAAGATGACAACTTTCTCATGCAAGTCCATTTCCCACTCCCCAAAACTCTAAATACAATGCTACAAGAAAATTGATGCTGCATATACAGTTTATAAAACAAACATTGTATAGACGTAATACACGTACTATTTCAAAAATCGGAAAAATGTATGGCAATATCGTCAATGATTGATGGAAGACGCACTAATAATCTGAAAATGAAAGACCAACAAATAAGTCATCCAGAAATGTGTTTCTGGATGCAGACAATGAAAAATAAAAGATCTCAAAGTACAAGAACATTATAATTCAACAAGCTTGAGATAGACTTAGCCCCACAAATGAATCATCTTGAGCACGACTTCAATATTACTATTGGACATCCAAAGTGCAACCAACATAGGAAAAGATAAAAGAGATGAAATCAATATTCGTAATGAATTGGCATGTCTAACCTCTTGAACACAGATTAAAAGAGCTAATTCTGTTGATTGTACATAAAAGTAAATAGGAAGAAATATGCTCCTTAATAATACCTGTGGAGCAAAAACATATGCAAGGGTTCCAAATATTGCTCCTCCCAAAAGGAAACCGGCAACAAAATCACCACCACTTCCACCTCTACTATCGCTGCAAATCACATACAAAAGAAGGGTGTTGACAAAAATATAAGTTTAAGAGAAAGGGAAAAGAAAAAGAAAAAGAAAAAAAGAAAGAGAGAGAGAGAAACACAGAAAAAAGTCTAACCCATATCACCAACATTTTGTGAACACTTACTTGACAATTCTTTAACAAGCCCAAACTTGAAAATATTATACTCCCTCCGTCCCACATTATTTGCAACTCTATTTTAGACTGCGACATGGATTTCAAGACATTCCATAATCATGTTTAGATATTATATGTTATGTATCTACTATTTTGATATATTCAAATGTAATATTTTTACTAATAATTTTAAAATATAATGTTAAATATACTTTGACGCATCGTAAAATCCATGCCGCACACTCTAAAAAAAGAGTTACAAATAATGTAGGATGGAGGGAGTCTTATTTTTGTTTTTGGATCTACACTTCTCAGATACTGTCCACCATGTTAAAGAAAAAAGTACAGTTTCAAAGATGGTTGATACAAAAACTTATCAAAACACGAATACGAAAACATTACATGTACAAGAAGCCACAATAACTATTTGAATGCAATCAAACATTACATGTACAAGAATACACATCCACGCGCATATACAAGTTCTCTTGTGTCGGCGCACATAAAGTTCACTCCAATAGATCTACTGAACGTTGATAGAGTATTCATTATAATAACTTTTCTGTTGTGTTGTCGCCATCTCCATACCGTACTTTTCTCAAGATTTTTTATTTTGATATTTCAGTATTATGTTGTATTGGTTTTGCTTTTTGTACCATGCTTCATGGGTTAGTGGGAAATAAAATTAAAACAGTCACAAACTCGCAATAACAGTATAGGGACAAATCCAGTTCAAATTAACCTCGCTAACAGAACATAAAAATGTCACATTTTGGCCACTGAAAGGGGCACTGCTTTGTGTAATTTTCATGTGTATATTAGTAGTCTATGAGCTTGTTTGAATTGGCTCTTTAGAATCAGATTATTGCCTCTACAATCAAAAGAAACTTGAGATTTTTGGATCAACATATTTGGTCCAAATAATACGACTTTGAAAAAATCTGGAAATGCAAGGACTAATATCTGATTTTTAGAAACTAGATTACTTGGTTCTTCAAACAGTTTTTCAGCTTATTTGTCTATTTTAAGAAATCATAGATAAGCAAATCGTTTCTCAGGTTATTTCAGCAATCACAGTAATCAAATTGCTTAAATACAATAATCTTATTTACAAAATCATAAGCAAATCCAAACAGTCCCAAAATAATGCACTCCCATGTAACATGCGTTCTTTCCTGACTATAGAATAGTTCATAAACAGCTAAGACGAAGTACCTTTAGAGTTATCATTGACATGAATCACCATGGTTTAACACCAAGTCAAGGACAAACAAATCATTCAACAACTATACATAACCTAAAGCTAAAAGTTGAAAGCCCGACGAATGATTACGTAACATGTGAAAGCCACTTGTGTGGATTTGTATTAGCTTGTTTGTTCGTAGTCATAGATAGAAAACACTCAAACAATATAAAGTAACTGCTTTAGAGGAAGCTTCATACATGACTCTCAAGATAGGATCAAGGAATACTCTTTGGAGTCATTATAACGCAAGCCTTAATAAGCAGACAGTGGTCTCAAAATGACCACTAGACCATAGTACAAGGAGAGACTCAGCCAACATTAGGACAAGCTAGTAAAGCTGATCTGATGACCTTACTTGTTACCTTGATGATCATCCAAAATGTACATCAAAATATCAAACAGAAATCTGCACAAGAAGTTATTTGAAAATACAAGCTAAACAAAAAGGAAAGTACAAAAGCTAAGATCAACTACCAAGTGCACATATTCAGCAGAAGCTGTCAAAATTGATCATGATCGGCAACATCTAACTGCATATTACCAGTGGTACAGGTCACAACTCCCAAAGCACAAATTAAAGTCTTTCAATAGCACCTCAAACAAATCATATAGGATAAAGCTGCATGTAGTTAACTAGAACCGTAAAGAGCACCGCTTTAAACCAAACTATCATCAGCCAAAACATTTCAGACCAACTCAACTAGTCACATAAAAGTAAATTATAGCTCCACATAGGATGCTTTTTACCAAAATCCTTTCATCATTTCATATAAATTTACAGATATCTTTTCTGTTTCAAAAGATATAAGGATCAGTTTGAAAAAAGGATCATATAAATATCAATTACTGCTGAATAAACCACTTCTATGTTCTACTTTCTAGGCTTCTAACAATACCAAAGACCTTCAAAACCTTTGTCCAATTCAGTGTAAATATTACTTCGATATTTATTTAATACAACCTAGAGACAAAATATACATACTTGTACTCTGCACAAACAGACAAGTTGCGGTTAGTTCTTTGTTGACTTGAGTTCCTTTGAACTGTTGGTAGAAAGGTACTACCATACAAACTGGACTTTTTGGACCAGCAATCACGTGCCTTCAGAGGAATTCCACCTAAATATAAATAAAAGAGGTTACCCAAAATATTACATCAAGATTATCAACAACTAAAAAGTAAAAGCACATTTTTTTCAAGGGTGGTGCTAGGGGTCAAATTTTTGGTCTCAAAAAGGGTCTCAAATGATGTGTCATGAGATTGGCTATGTGGCCACGTCATTTGAGACCAAAAATTTAAGACCACTAGCCTAGCATTACTGTCTTCAATATGTCAAAATAAATCTAGCTAGCAGAAAGTTTTCTTTCTTTTTTTCATAAGTATCTCGACGAAAAAATTATCTGAAACATAATGGTCTTCAAAAAATGCGATTGAAACATAAATCAAGTTCATTGTGCATTTACATCAAAACCAAAACAATTGAGGATTGATTTTCATTTCATTCACAGGTTAAGCTCACTTCAAATCATGGACCACACTAGAAACTTAATGGTTGAGTGCCACTCAAAATGTTAATTAATCTAAGGTCAAGGTGTGAAGGTCTCATGAGGCACACACCTTAACGTCACTTATCTCATGTGCATAGTATGAGCTATAGGATCCTTTGTACCTCTGTCAAAACTCATAAATTCCTCATTGTTTCTCTAAAAGGGGGACAAGTGAAGAAAATTCATGCTGGTGCAGTCCATAAGAGGCCTACAAAAGAGCATGTTCAAAGGGGGTATTTATGTGGTTCTTGAGCTGATGTGTATTTAGTTTTGGAGTCGTGTGCTATATTTTTCTATAGGTTTATATGATCAGAGCTTGTTATTTACTTTACTTTGTTATGTTTTAGCCATCAATGTTAGTTTGGTCATTTTATCTTTATATTGGGTGTGATGCTCAAGGACCCTATGTGAAGCGAGATTATCCTCCCCCACTTTCTTCCTCTAGCTTCCTCTTCTTCTTGAATTCTTCTTTCATTTTTTCCGGCACTAGCATCTCTTCAAACCCTGATTATAAAACCAATTATTACCATTTATCCTCTCAGCCTAAAAACCAACAATAAACCCACAAAAATCTGTATAGGATTACTGTAGAAAATGTCTAAAGCCACCAACCACAACCCCTTTCATCCTTATTAATGTCCAAAACTCTTGAGTCTTTACTCCTTTGAAAGCCCCAAAACCCCTCATATGCCAGCCACAAATCCAAGACCAACCAGCCCTTAAAAAGCCTCTTCTCCTGCTGTCAGAATCTGTGATCAAGTTTTCCCCACAGTTTGTTCAGTGTAACATGCTCAAAGGGGATCTTTAAATCATTATTCTTTCATCGCACATCCCATTTTTAATCAAACAAGTATGAAAAAGTTCCATTTCATCAAATTAGAACAATTCTAGGCAGAATTAGCATAAGATATTGCTATATATAAATGATT
Organism: Panax notoginseng; assembly: GCA_016801055.1. Taxonomy (NCBI): domain Eukaryota; kingdom Viridiplantae; phylum Streptophyta; class Magnoliopsida; order Apiales; family Araliaceae; genus Panax; species Panax notoginseng. Next base: position 206,890,428 of record CM029018.1, on the reverse strand, counting down.
TTTACCTTTGTACTAGAGCTAATATCATATTACAAGTCTTTGAGAAAGGTAAATACAGAATATGGAGCAAAAGACAAGGAAGATATGCAATACTCAAAAAGTAGAAATCAGGAGTGAAACTCAAAACAACACAGAGTAAAACTGCACATATAATCAGCCAAGCCCATCAAAAATGACGATTACAAGATAAATTATGCTTCAATTTACAACAAAATGAAAGGATGATAATTGATTTCCATTTCCATAATCAGGTAGAAAACTATAGACGGATTAAACCACAGACAGAGTTGCAGCTATATGGAATTACCGGAGATTGAAACAGCAGCTATGTTCGACGCCATGGAAGATCGGGAGTGAGAGACAGAGAAAGAAGCTTAAGATAGTAGATAAAAGGAGGATTTTTTTTTTATTTTTGGTTCAAGTGATTTATAGAATAAATACAGAGCTGCTTCATTTGTGATTTTTTTTATTGTGTACTGAGCTATTAAATATGGATAAATTCACCAAAAATTATTTATAAAATGATTCACTAAATCCCGTATAGGTTAATTAGTGTGTCAATATTTACTTTGTATTATTTGAAATAAAAATTTAATTCAAATTTATAGTATGAAGATCACAATACGTCATTTAAATAAAAATAATATTATAATATTAATTGTAGTGCCATGAATATTAGTAATATGTATGTGTATATATATCATTTTAATTTTTTACTCCTATAATATGACGGAGCCTGACTTGCTAAAGCCGAACCTATTGCCTCGAATGACCCGCCTCATGGGTCGGCTAGCTGCCAAATATTTGGGTCCTCCTCCGACCGTCCCGATTTATGAGACAAAATCTAATAAAATTATATTTTTAAGTCATAAAATGGTCGTTTGGACGAAGAGGAAAAAAATATAAACTATGACACAATCAGAGCAAAAAAAATAAGTATCAAGAGAGTATTGATTAGCATAAAATTAATTTTAGTCAATTGATCAATATATTATCGACACATAAAAAAGTATATCAACACTGTATTCATCGTAACCTGATCCTCGAATAGTAATCCTTCTATATACTTCACCATATTTTTATTAATCTTTTCTTTTGAATATATAATTAATATTTTGTTTTGTTTGGAGTCCTATAGTATGAAAAGACAATTCAAGGTACTACTTGCAGCCACCAGAGGAGAGTCTTGTTCGTTGGCTGTTCCGGCAAACCCAACAACTGCAGAACTTTACGTTTGTCTACTTTAAACACAACAAAAACAGGAAAAAGAAGAAGAAAATTCTATGAAATCTGTCCAAAAATTCCCTCATGTCAACTGAAGCGCTTCAGCTTGTCATTCTTTTTACACGCACCCGCATCTATGCACTTGCAAACCAAAGATTCAAGGGAATTCCTTTCCAGAAAAAAGAAAAAACTTATGGATGAATCCTCCTATGTGGCCTATGAACATACAGGAATGGGTTTTTAGGTACAACCCACTGTGACAATCATTATACATGAGATCCTGGTATACACCTACAACAGCCATGTGGGTGTAATGATATACAGAGAACCCCATGCTGTCTGTGTCTACTTGTCTGAGAAGCCCCCAAAGAGCAGTGAAGGATTAACGCGTCGCCTTTCTGGTAGGAGCTTCTCCGTTTTTGTAATGGGCTCCACGGCCTGATCCTTATCAGGAAAGGGAAATGAAAGCGAAAGGGAGAGAGCGCCAAATACATCTTCCTCTTCTGCTTTGGTTGTTGCCCTACCTGTAGACTGATCCTGGTTAACTTTCTTTTCTACTTTGGCATCTAAAAAGGGTGGCATGCTCTTTTTCAAAGGTTTCGTTACTGTTCCCAATGCAAGCTCGAGATTAGGGAAACTTTCTTGAAGGGACTCGTCATTGTCTGACAAAACCCCCTTCCAAGGCATGGAACTGTCACTCAAGCCAACATGCTTCACCGCAAATGGATTAATGGGGAAAAAGAACCTTTCAGCATCTCCTACAGCCTGACCAACAACCGTCTCATCATAACTTTCATCATACCTCTTCTCCTTGATTGGGGAACTTGAAGTCGCATCTTGTATATGTGAACCATCTCTAGAAGAACTTGAACGATCAGTACATCCATACAAATCACTAAAGTCCATCTTTGGTTTTTTGCTTGCAATGCCTTCATCAACCAATATGCAATTTAACCTTCTGGACTATTATGGATAAATTTATTATGTAATTATAAATAAACAATGCTATTTAAGAAAAATTAAATATAAACTTGTGAACAATTTTTGGTGGAGTATACTATGTTAACACCAAGATCGTTGATGACGTCCCAATCACGTAAGACGCCCTGATCCTGCACAGTAAACACGATCAACACCAAAAGCTTGACGGCTGGACCGTCGGGGGATAGCTCCGGCGTGAGAGTCAATACAGGCGATCACAAGGTTAACAGTGGAGGAAAAATGATGAATAGTGTCTGAGTGTGTATTGAAATGATAATGTTGTGTGTAGTGTTTTGTTACCTCTTTTTCTTTTGTTATCCTTGCCCCATACGCTCCCCAGACCAGGTTTACTGTGCCAACCACTACCTCCTGACACCTCCTTCCATCCCCGGTCATCTCAGCCGAAAGTGCGTAGCTTATTTTTCTACCTGCTACCACTGTTACCTCCCGCCGGCAATCGGAGTCCCATCCTCATTAATGCCATGCAGACAGGTGGCAGGCATAACAGCCAACTACTGCTTTTGTGATGATTACCGGTCAAAGATAAGATACGTAATACCTTACGTAATGGACCAACCCCGTGACTAAGCCCAATATTATAGTCAAGTAGCGATGCCCAAGTTGTTTGACCCAATATGGTAAAAGTGATATAGTCCAAAAGACAGACCCATTCGGCCTGGCCCAGTAGGAAAAGTATTCTGGCCCAACATTGCCCCCCAGTCTTTTATTAAACAGGATGTTTAGTGGAAGACTGACTGTAAATGGTGCGAGTCCACAGGAAGAAAGGGCCCATTAAGCGCCGGCCCACCTTGGATAACCCACCAAAGCCAAAATCGGACGTTACCCTTTCCTCTCCCACATCATTATCCCCAATTAATGCGCCGCCCTCGGCACTCGTGTAAATTTTGAAAAGACCACTCGCTATAAAAGCCGCTACCCATTCTCCTTGAATGGTTCCCTGCTATTTCGAATTCATAAGAGCCTATTGTCTTTTCCTCCTCAAATTTCTTCATTTTCTCTGCAAATTCTCAACAATGGCATCCCAGAACCCAGATACAAGCTCTCCCCTTCGTGTCGCCCCCATCTCCACCGTGACCCCCCACTCAAATCCTGACAAAGAGGTTCCGAGCTCAAACCCCCAAGTCGGTGCCCCGAGTAAGGAAGCTCCGCCTATGGAATCACTTCCCAACCCCTCTGATTTTTTTAAAAATGAGGAAGACTTTCCTTACGCCAACACTCCTTCCACCGTCAATGAGGCTGAGCTCTGCAACATTCGGGCCCGCTATCAAATACCGGATACCCACAGGGTACGGATAGCGGCTCCCGACGAAAGGATGTACCAGCGTCCCGACGGTTGGATTGCCGTTCCGGCAACTTTTCTGGAGAAGGGGGTGAGGTTCCCCCTTCACGCCTTCTTGATCACTCTCCTAGGGTTCGTTGGAGTGGGGTTCGCCCAAATGGTGCCGAACTCGTACATACACATACTGGCTTACATAGCCTTCTGCTACGAGATAGGGGTTCCTCCTGCTGTGGACTCCTTCTTTACCCTCTTCTCGGTAGGGAAATCTCGGGAAAAAGGCTTCAAGGTGCTAAGTAAGATAGCTCCTAAGCCCAATGCCAGGATCGAGAAGCGGTCTCTGATGGACACTCCCTCGAGCAACCGAGGATGGCATAACAAATGGTTCTTCGTCAACGGGCCCGAAATCTCCTCTGTCCCGGACTGGACCACTTCTGATCGCGTCTCTGCAGACTTCGGAGATATATCCGAGGAACGGATAAGAGAAATGACGCGCATCATAGAGAAGATACCTCTGAAGGAGTGGAGCTTCGGCCTCTTGAGCAAACAGGCATGGTTGTATGACCACAAATTGTCTCTCATCAAGCCGACTTCGATCGATCGGAAGGATCTGGATAGGTATCTTTCTGGTAAGCCTTCATCACCTTCCACCGAGATTCCACAGGAAGAACTTTCGGCTTCGGAAGCCAATGACGCGGAAATTTTCGACGGAACGGAAGCTGCGGAGGAACCTAGCCGACCTCGACAGAAGAAGAGGGCGGTTCGGAAGGTCCGGTCAAATCCTCAAGGATCTCAATTAGCTTCTACAGCGAGTTTGATTGACTTGCCTGCGAACGAGCGAATGCAAGCTCTTCGGATTAAAAAGAGGAAGACCAATGTGACTCCTCTGTCTGCCGATGAGCTTCGGGTTCCTCCTCCTGCAGCCGATCCGCCTACCATTATTCCTACGGAGATTCACATTTCAGAAGACGAGCTCGAAGACCCGTCTGAGTCTCCTCTTCTGTCTCGAAAAAGGAAGCAACCTTCCGAGGATCAACCACCACCGCCCCCTGAACCATCAGTGCCATCTTCGGCAAGATCTTCTCCTTCTGCCTTCAGGCGAGAAGCCGTATCCTCTCCCACCATATGGCCGGAGTTTAATGCCAACTTCCCTTTCCAGCTGTTCGAATCCTTTGTCCGGGAGACTGATGACCATCGGTTCGGAAACAGCTCGATTAGGGACTTAATCGAAGAAGGCATGAGCTATCAGGCTAAGGTTAGTTGATTCAATTTGAAACATTTGGAAATCCTTTGTTTCGTCTGTTCCTTCTACTAATTCATCGACTTTCTTTACCCGTCTGCAGGCAAATGCTGTCTTCGGGAGACTTCTTCCCCGATATAGAGAGTCTGAGGCCGAAGAAGACGCGGCTAGGCGGGAGAAGGCCATTCTGGCTTCGGCTCTGGAAAGGGAGAGGAGGGCCCATGGTGCCACTCTCCTCAATAATGAAGGCCTCCAGAAAGATGTGAATAATCTAAAGGAGAAACTGGAGACAGCCGAGGCCACCCACCAATTGACCATTACTACGAACATAGATCTGGTTCGCCGGAACGAGGTCCTTGTTGGGAAGAATGAGACGATGGTGAAGACCAATAAGAGCTTGGCTGTCCAAGTACACGACATTGAAGCTAGGGATTTGAGGCATCTGAAGGAGCGGGCAAAGCTCGAAGAGGAGCTTCGAGAACTTCGGGCTCTGAGAGATTTGGGTCCTCCTCTAACCGGAGATCTTCGGAGGGAAGTTCAACAAGAATACCGGAAATCTGCCGAGTTGAACGAGGAGATCATCCAGATGTTCTCGGATGGGTTCGACGAATGCCGAAGCAAAGACAAGGTAAGACTTGTTGCTGCCAAGGTTGACCCGACCATCCTGGACTCTTCGGAAGATGAAGCCAATCCGTAAAGATGACTCTCTTTTCCCTTAGCTGTTAGGGTTCCAAAGTGTGAGGTAGATGCCGTGAGGGTCCTGACGAAGTCTGAATGACGACACTTGCCTACCCCGAAGGGCCTGACAAGGTCCTAAGGAACATCTACCGATGTGGCTACCATCGAATGGTCAGCGAGTCCGCCCGAACCTCCTTACATCGATGACGTTCGCCTACCACGAAGGGCCTGACGAAGCCATAAGGACCATCTGCCAATAAGGCTACCATCGAATGGTCAGCGAGTCCGTCCGAACCTCTTTACATCGATGACGTTCGCCTACCATGAAGGGCCTAACGAAGCCATAAGGACCACCTGCCAATAAGGCTACCATCGAATGGTCAGTGAGTCCGCCCGAACCTCCTTACTTCGATGACGTTCGCCTACCACGAAGGGCCTGACGAAGCCATAAGGACCACCTGCCAATAAGGCTACCATCGAATGGTCAGCGAGTTCGCCCGAACCTCCTTACTTCGATGACGTTCGCCTACCACGAAGGGCCTGACGAAGCCATAAGGACCACCTGCCAATAAGGCTACCATCGAATGGTCAGCGAGTCCGCCCGAACCTCCTTACTTCGATGACCATTGATTTTACCACCCTTAGTAAAAAACAATATGGGATCCAGGATTTGACTACCACGCGGGGTATCAAATAAATTGGCTGTCATTGAATGGCCAGCGAGTCCTACCATACCTCCTTACTCCACTGTGACCTTAGGACAAATGTGAAGATCAGTTGTGAAAAAAGTGACATTTTATTGATGATGAACGGTTATGTACAGACTCCCAGTGGACTGACTTAGTTTTTATTGAAAGTACTTTCAGAGCCTGCCTGCGTGCCACGTGTTCTTAATTTCGGATCCATCCAAAGCCTTCAGTCGATACGTTCCGGGCTTTGGTACTTCGGCCACTTCATACGGTCCTTCCCAGTTCGGCATCAACATCCCGGTGTTCTACGGTGTAGAGGCTTCGGCCTCTCTGAGAACGAGGTCTCCCACCTCAAATCTTCGGAGCTTTACCCCTTTGTTGTAATGCTTGGCAACTCTCCTTTGGTAGGCTGCAAGTTTAATCAAAGCCACTTCTCTGACTTCTTCTAACAGGTCCAAGTTGGCCTTTAACCCTTCGTCATTGTAGATCTCCCTGAACTGACTAACTCGAAGGCTTGGAGATCCGATCTCAACTGGGACCAGGGCATCAGTGCCGTAGGCCAGTCTGAAAGGCGAGTCTCCTGTTGTTGTTCTCAGTGTAGTCCTGTAAGCCCACAATACGCTGAGCAGTTCCTCCGGCCATCTTCCTTTGGCTTCGTCCAATCTGCGCTTGATCCCGTTTAGAAGTGTTCTGTTAGTCACCTCGACCTGCCCATTTGACTGTGGATGAGCCACTGAAGTCTTCCTGTGCTGGACTCCCAGTTCTTTCAGAAAGCCTTCAAATTTTGATCCCACAAACTGGCGTCCGTTGTCTGATATCACCACTTGAGGGATCCCGAAGCGAAACACTACAGATTCTTTCATAAATTTCAGACACTCCTGTTCTGTTATCAGCCGGAGTAGTTTCGCCTCGACCCATTTGGTCATATAATCAATAGCGACGATGACGAAACTGACCTGCCCTTTAGCCTTCGGTAACGGACCCAGTATGTCAACCCCCCAGACAGCGAAGGGTATAGGAGATAGAATCGAGTATAGCGCTTCTGGTGGCTGATGTGGGATCGGACTGTTGAGCTAGCACTTCTCGCATTTCTTGACGTATTCAGTTGCTTCCTTGAAGATCGTTGGCCAGTAGTATCCCTGCCGAAGAACTTTGTATGCCAGTGACTTAGCTGCCATGTGATCACCGCAGATGCCCTCATGAACTTCCCGAAGAGCGTACTCTGCTTCGGACGGAGTCAAACACTTTAGCAACGGAGACGAGAAAGCCCTTCGGAACAAATCCCCATCTATCAGAACGAAATTAGCACTCTTGTACTTGATTTTCTTGGCTAGCATCTGATCCGAAGGTAGAACGCCATCTGCCAGATATTCCAGGTATGGGGTCAACCAACAGTTGGTTCGATCAACACACATTACCGATTCATGATGAACACTAGGATGTTGCAGAATTTCCAAGTAGACTGATCCATCAAACACATTAACATACGTAGTGGCTAATTTGGAGAGTGCGTCGGCAATGAAATTGCCATCACGTTCGACCCCCTGGAATTCGTAAAACTGGAAATATTGAAGCCGTTCTTTTAATTCCGCCAAATACTTGATCATCCGATGACCTCGGGCTTCGTATTCCCCGGAGACTTGTTTAACGACTAACTGAGAGTCGCTGAAGATAACTATTCTTTGCACTTCGAGACTCTTAGCTAGTCGCAAACCCGCCAACACTGCCTCGTACTCTGCCTCATTGTTCGTCGCTTTAAACTGAAATCTGATGGCCTGTTGCACCTTGAATCCCTCCGGACTAGTCAGAATAATCCCTGCTCCGCTGATGTCTACGGTAGAAGACCCATCTGCATACAGCGTCCATGAACTCTGCTTCTGCTGAAGAGTCGTAACTATGATGTCAGATCCTCCAGCTTCTGCTACAGCCTCATCGGCTTCGGAAAACGAACACTCGACCACAAAATCAGCCAAGGCCTGCCCCTTGATGGCAGTTCGGGGGTGATATTCAACGAAGAACTGAGACAACTCCATCGTCCATGCAGCTAATCTCCCCGATACCTCAGGTTTGCCCATAATTTTCTTCAAAGGCTGATCTTGTTTCTGCATCCCAAAGGACGTGGCTTACATAATAAACCGGGTGCTGCTTACCCCCAACCTCTCGCACCAAGACTGCTCCTACTGCCAACGAACTAGCTGCTAAGTACAAATATAAAGGCTCAGCAGGAGCGGGCTTCACCAACAAAGGCGCCGAAGATAAGTAGGACTTGATGCTCTGGAAGGCGTCTTCGCATTCCGAAGTCCATTGGAACGTCTTGGCATTCTTCGGCCCTTTCAACGTGTCAAAAAACGGCAAACACCTTTCTGCCGATTTGGACATAAACCTCCTCAAAGCTGCAATCCTTCCAGTCAGACGCTGAACGTTTTTAAACGACTGAGGAGTCTTCATGTTCAAGATCACTTTAATCTTCTCTGGGTTAGCTTCAATTCCCCTCTGACTGACCAGGTAACCCAGAAATTTGCCAGCCCCCAATCCGAAGGTGCACTTAGTAGGATTCAGTCTCAAATTGTGGTGACGGACTGTCTGAAAGCATTCCTCCAGGTCATCCAGATGTTTGTGTACCAACATGCTCTTAACAATCATGTCATCCACATATACTTCCATATTTTTGCCCAACTGACGCCTGAAAACATAGTTCATCATCCTCTGGTATGTGGCCCCGGCGTTGATAAGGCCGAAGGTCATTTTCTTGTAGGCATATACCGACCGATGCGTAATGAACGCCGTCTTCGGTATATCCTCTTTGCACATGGAGATTTGATGATAGCCAGAGAAGGCATCCATGAAGCTTAACAAGGCATACCCCGAAGTTGCATCGATGAGCTGGTCAATGTGGGGTAATGGATAGAAGTCCTTCGGACAAGCTTTATTCAGGTCTGTGTAGTCAATGCAGACCCGCCATTTCCCGTTCTGTTTCTGGACCAGTACCACGTTTGCCATCCATTGCGGATAGTCGATCTCGAAGATGAAGTCAGCAGCTAGCAGCTTCGCAATCTCTTCATCGATGATTCTCTGGCGCTCGGGCGCGAAGATCCTCCTCTTTTGCCGAACCGGCTTCTTCGACGGATCGACCTCTAGCCGATGCTCAGCAATATCCCTGCTCACTCCCGGCATGTCCTGAGGCTCCCAAGCGAAGATGTCAACATAGCACTGCAGGAGTTCAATGAGGTTCTTTCTGAGAGGTTCTGGTAGACCCGAACCTACTTTCACGGTCTTGTTAGCCTTGTCCGGGATGAGTTCTATCTCTTTTGTCTCTTCGGCTGGCACGACCAACGGTTCTGAGCTGCTTTCCGTGAAAGGTTCGATCTCTATCGCCATGGCCTGTTTTTGCTTCGATACTCCTACTCCCGAAGTGATCACGGCATTTCTATAACACCTTCTGGCCAGATCCAGATCTCCTTTAACCTCCCCGACACCATGAGCCGTAGGAAATTTGATTTTGAAATGAGGGATAGAGGTTACAGCTTGTAAAGCAATCAAAGTGGGTCTCCCCAAAATAGCATTATAAGCAGAATCTACATTCACAACGTAAAATTTGCAAATGATTTCTACCTGTTGGGGGGCCATTACGAAGATAACCGGCAGTTCAATGGTTCCAGCCACTTTGACCGGATCGTTGCTGAAGCCGTATAAAGGGGCCTCCTGTCCGATCTCCATCTTCTGCCCATCAAGATGCATCCTCTGATAAGCATGAGCATATAGGATATCCACAGAAGACCCGTTGTCGATCATCATGCGCTTCATGTCCACCGAACCCACTTGTGCTGTTATGACTAATGATCCTTCATGTGGTTCGATGGTTTCCGAAGGGTAATCATCATCGGTAAAGGAAATTACAGTACCCGGGAAGGGTCGTCGGTCCTCGGGGGAGTATCCGCCACTGACATGACCGAATCTAGATAGCTTCGGCGCTTTCTCCCAACAAGCTTACCCGAGGTGCCCCCAGTGATGACATCTATTACTTGCCTCGCGGGTGGTTCGGGAGCAGGGAACACTGGCTGAATTGGTTGGGCTGCCTGAACAGGTCCTCTATTCTGCTGCTGGTTCGTTCGGGCAGCCACATAATGAACTAACGCCCCGTCCTGCACCTTTCTCTCGATAAAATCTTTCAGGCTAGCACAGTCGTTCGTATCGTGACCCGAGGCTTGATGATAGTCATAATACTTGCGAGAATTCCCTTTCCCGGGTTTAAAGTTATCTCGAGGTGGCTCGAAAATAGGTTGATTCTTGATCTGCTCTAAGATAACAGCCCTGTCGGTGTTGAGCGCCGTATACGTCCTGTTTATCCTCTGAGCGAGAGCGGACGAGCGTTCTCCACCCTGCCTCCAATTATTATTGTATTTCTTTGATTTGCCGTCGCGACGGCCTCTATCTCCTTCATTTCTACTCTGGTCACCCTCTGATCTGTCCCGATCTGTCTCTTTAAGTCGTTCTGAAGAAGGAAGTTTGAGGCTATTCATGGCCTCTTCTACCACAATATAGCCTTCTGCTTTGTCGAAGGCTTCTGCGAGACTCTTCGGGTGGTGAAACATCAACTTCTTCACCAACTTTTCCGATTTAACCAGATCTAATCCGTTCTGAAACAGTCCCACGGCTTGTAGGTCGTTCAACTCTGTCACTTGGCCGACTGCTTCGCGGAATCGTTTCACGTATTGGCCCAAAGACTCATTCGAGAACTGCCGAACCTGAGCCAATGAGCCAGTTGGTTTCCCTCTTCTTCTGTTGCTCCCGAAGCGGGCGTGGAACTGACTGCACATATCTGCTCAGGATGAAATCGAATCTGAAGGCAAAGTCCCCATCCACTGTCTGGCATCCTTTTGGAGGGTCGTGACAAAAGTATGACACTTAGCAGCATCGCTAAAGTCATAATAATCCATCAGTCGATCGAACGCCTGACTGTGGTCGTAGGGATCCCCCGATCCGTCATAACTTTCAATATGAGGCAACCTCTTGGTGGGGTCAGCCTTCTCTCTCAGAATCTCCGCAGAAAAAAAGGATGCCTTCTTTCCCGAAGTCTCCTTCACTTTCTGTACTTCGGCAAGCTGCCTCCGAAGCTCCTTCACCTCCTTCACCAGATATTCCACGCCCTCGGGTAGGGACGATGCTTCTTTTTCCGGTGACCTTTCCCTCTTCTGGGTGGATCGGCGATTTACAATAGAACCCCCAACTTTCGAGGGGCTTTCGGGTGTACGGCCTCTAGATCTGCTTCGTCTCAGTACCCGGCTGCCGCGGTGGGAATGCGCAACAATGAGCGCCCCCTTAGTATTCTCCGGGGTACGTTCTTTGGATCGACCTCTTCGTTCGCTTCGGCCCAGCTCCTTATAACCGTCAGGATGATGTGCCCTCTTCGATCTTTGAGGAGTAGGGCTTCTGGACCTTCTTCTTTCCCGAGGTCGATCCTGATATTCGCGCTCGGAATGAGCAGGCTCTTTCCCGCTCCGATGCCCCCGTTCTTCAGACTGGACATAGCTGGAAGCTTCGTCCCTTAACTCGGCCATTCGAGACATCTGTTCAGCTATATCCCGTCGTTGTTTCACAAGCGCCTCCATGGCCCTATCAGCTTCATCTGCCATCTTAGCCAAGCGGACAGCCTTTTCGTCTTGGTCGTCCCGGTATCGAGTTCTAGGCGAGGTGCCTTCTACTCGTTTCCGGCCATGACCGGACCCTTTCTCCGCTGTAAAAATTAGCTGTCGCTTGGCTTTGCTCACAACTCTCGGACGATAATCTCCATGCGATCGTTTGGACGCCGTGCTGGCGTGAACACTTAGTGCAGGTCTCAAACGGTCCTTCACAGATACTCGCGGTACGGATTCACTGGCAGCCCTCGGCTGCCCCTCAGGTGTAGGTGTTCTACTCTTCCCCATAAATATCGACGTAGAACGACCACAATGTGTGATTGAAAAATACTCAGGACACTAAAGCCCTCCTTCTAGCGCCAATGTTAACGCCAAGATCGTTGATGACGTCCCAATCACGTAAGACGTCCTGATCCTGCACAGTAAACACGATCAACACCAAAAGCTTGACGGCTGGACCGTCGGGGGATAGCTCCGGCGTGAGAGTCAATACAGGCGATCACAAGGTTAACAGTGGAGGAAAAATGATGAATAGTGTCTGAGTGTGTATTGAAATGATAATGTTGTGTGTAGTGTTTTGTTACCTCTTTTCCTTTTGTTATCCTTGCCCCATACGCTCCCCAGACCCGATTTACTGTGCCAACCACTACCTCCTGACACCTCCTTCCATCCCCGGTCATCTCAGCCGAAAGTGCGTAGCTTATTTTCCTACCTGCTACCACTGTTACCTCCCGCCGGCAATCGGAGTCCCATCCTCATTAATGCCATGCAGACAGGTGGCAGGCATAACAGCCAACTACTGCTTTTGTGATGATTACCGGTCAAAGATAAGATAAGTAATACCTTACGTAATGGACCAACCCCGTGACTAAGCCCAATATTATAGTCAAGTAGCGAGGCCCAAGTTGTTTGACTCAATATGGTAAAAGTGATATAGTCCAAAAGGCAGGCCCATTCGGCCTGGCCCAATAGGAAAAGTATTCTGGCCCAACAGTAATATAATTTTAGGAATAAATACTAAATTTTTTTAATAACATTTTATTAGTCCATAAAACCAAAACAAAAGACTACAAAAATATTTATTAAATTGATTATTGACCAATCTGTTAAAGAAAAAAAATATAAAAAAAATTGTAAACAATAAAATTTGTTTACGGTAGTAAAAAAAGATGGATATTAAATGCATTTTTTAACTCTCTATGAGGGTAGGTAGGTAAAAATATTACACTTTCTTACGGATTCAGTCATAATTATGGGATGAATCGTGAGACGCATTCAGAGTTTAAAAATTATAAAACAAACAATTTGACTGACTTAATCGGTCAGATTCAGACTCATTTAGATGCCCCTTAGTATGCAATGCTTTTGAATAAAATTCAGTGGTTGTGAATGGTTTTTAATAATCTATGACTAATAAATTATCTTGTGCTAATTTTGTTCCTTGTGCGTGACTTGCTTTAGCTGATATTATGTAATGCTAGTTATTTTCCACGTTTTCTTGGACTTGTTTTTGCATTTCTCTGCCCCCCTTACATAGAGATCAGACCTTTAGTTGAAGAAATTTATTCTCTAACACTTGACGAACATGTACTTTCATTATTGTCTGTTAGAAAGGCAATGAATTATGAATAATTGAGTATTATTTCCTTCTTTACTTGTTAGAAAGGCAAATTTCCTTTTATTATAAGATCTTTTAACAACACTTGTTGGAGACCTTAAAGAGCAAGCTGTATGGATTAGGATGCAAATCTGGACCTTCTTAAAATTGAGTTCTAATTTTTAAACGTTTTGTCAAGTATACGCGGTTATACTTCCTAGTTCTTTAGAATTTTAAGAATGGATTGGGTTCCCTTAAAGAATATGAATGAAACACCGAGTATAATTTGATGTTGAATTGTAGTTCAATCTCAAAGTTGGGGTCTGATGAAATGTTATATTCCTTTGTTTTACATCGCTAGAATGCTCCTACAATGTCAGTAATGTTAATGTGACAGCGGTTGTAGTCTATTGTTATACACCAAAAGCCTGGGATCAGGGTAGAAATTTTGGATTAAGAGGAAGAAGACAATATATGTAATCTCCCCCCCCCCCCCCACCCCGGCTCTCTTTTCTCACTTAAATAAGATGGCCAAAACTGAATGTCAGTTCAATTCTTCTTTCAAGATTATGAGGGTCAAAATTAATTTATTAAAGCTTTGCTCATTTATTTTTTTAAAAATAATTTTTATGCCGGTTATTTCCACCCCAACCCGGAAAACCGTCCGCGGGGTGGGTCAATTACCCCTCTTAGTCACTGTGCTATCTATGCCAAAAGCTGTCTTTCCTTGTTTGTTAATTATTCTCTCATAATATGAAGAATTATGAGTGATATGCATTCCGTTTCGAGACTTTCACCCCTTGCTGTGACTAAGAGAGTGCCTCTCTAAAAAAATAAATTATGACCATTTGCATCATTCTCACTGGTTGTTTTGCTTGGTGGTCTAATGGTGAAATGACCTTCATAAAGTTTTTTCAAGAGTTTGTATCAAACGACTAATAAAGCCAGTATGCCAGAATTTAGATTTAATTATTGTTTCACTCGTTTAGAAAAGATGGGTTTTGTAACTAGATTTAAAATTACGAAGCTAGTTTGAACCGAGGCTACATGATAAATTTGTATTGCAGAACTGAAGTTATTTATGTTTGTGTCTGCTTCACGGGCCTCTTATTTATTTATCTCTTTGTTGCAGGATGCATTTCAATTGTGGGATACTTTTGGCTTTCCATTGGATCTGACTCAGGTGCGTGGAAACATTGTTATATTTTGTTCAAACTTTCTTTTATAACTAGCTACTCGTGGTCTGTTTTCAACCAGTTAATGGCAGAAGAAAGAGGCTTAGTGGTTGATGTTGAGGGTTTCAATAAAGCAATGGATGAGGCAAGGGAAAGGTCAAGAAATGCTCAGAATAAGGTAACAAGTTTTGCATTTCTATTTTGTTTTATATCCATCAATAAGAAGCCCATTACCAACTGCGCTCCCTTGAATGTAAGGTGCTAGGAGGAGTACTATTATCCTATATGTATAGCTTTTGACATTTCTTGAGCTGTTATTCTACCAATTTTCAACGATAATCCATTCCACTTGAAAGAAGCATAAGAAGGCAAAATAAATTGATAAGAATAGATGCTATCTGAACTTCACTTCAAATCAAGATATGTGCCAAAGTCTTACAATAATTTCTTGACAGCAAGCTGGTAGAACTATTACTTTGGATGCTGATGCTACGTCAGCATTACAGAAGAGAGGGATTGCTACAACAAACAACAACTTCAAATTCACATGGAAGGTTTGTGCAGAAGTTGTGGATATGATTTTCACCTGTGGTTTAATTATTGGATGAAAGTATTATGTTTTTAACAATGTTCTTTATTGGCTCTTTCTTCTGAGGGACTGATCCATATACCTTGGAGGCTTGGATCTATATCCAAATAAAGTTCTGGCTGAGAATCTTTAGCCTGTGCTTGTGCCTGTGTGCATGTCTGTTTGTGTTTGATGATGTGTTTGTATATGTTATTTCTTATCAATGACTTGTTGGATCCACCTAGCATACACACATTTTCACTTGATAACAGCTCACCTGTTGTTTAATCAAAAGTCTTACAATGTATAGAATATCATATTTGGTATACATTTAAATATCAAATCAGTAAAAAAGAAATTCTTAGAAGCTGGCAGTGGAATGTATAAAGAAGGTATTAGAGACTTTTCCTCAATATGTAATATATTTAAGTATTAAATGATGCAGGACAATATATAATTACTCTTGTTTTGTTACTTGATTACAAAGAAATCTAATTAATTCTCTTACTGTCCCCTCGATCATCGTTGTCCAGTAGGAGACCCTCGTTTCCTGCTTCTGTATCTATCCTTTGTGTATCAGCAACCCTATAAGGTGATATGTTATTTGTCTTTTCAAAATATAAATTTGATATAAATGTTAACTTGCAGATTGTTGGTAGCTTTGGATAATTTATTGTATGTATTGGTAAGAGTAAAACTAACTTGGTTAACTGTAAGTTTACTGGTATTTAGTCTAAGGAATCTGGCATCTTCATTGTGCTTTAGGGCTTCTAAATTTGCTCAGCCATGATAAAAGGGGAGAGGGAATATTTTTGGAACAGCTAATTTCTGAAATATGTGCTGGGTGGATGTGATTACCACAAAATAATAAATTGAAAAATGTTAAAAGGAAAATTGTTATTTCTCATTAGTTTATGACCCACATACATCTCATATGTGAGAGGGAGGCCTTGTGGAACTAACATTTTCCTTTGTAAAATATACTACCAAGTAAATGAACATAGCAATAACTTGCAAAATAGACAGGCTTGCATTTATTTTGGCCAGATTTTCAATGTTGATATTGTATACTTTAATGAATTTTGCTTGTATCAATGATCTATATTAAATATCTCCACATTTTTTCTGTCGTTGAATATCTCCCACCTACTGAGGTTGCATCCTTTGTTCTATGTCAGGACCATAGAAGTGTGATAAAAGCTATTTACACAGGGAGTGAGTTCTTGGAAGATTCTGTTGCTGGTGATGAAGTTGGTATTGTTCTGGAAAGTACCAGTTTTTATGCTGAGCAAGGTGGTCAAGTTTGTATGCTCCATGCATGTTAATTGGCTATTGAATTACTTAATCCCACAGTTACTTGACATTTAGGTTCTTCAACTATATTTTTGAACCTAAATGATGATATGTGTGGTTTAGTAATAACATACTGCATGTAGATAATGCCTTGGATATATAGCTGTACTTATCATGTATTTTGGTTGAGAATATGTTTCACGTCTTTAAATATAAGATGGTTGCACATCAATTATTTATTAATATTATTTTTTTGGGATGAAAAGTATATTGGTGGATGAAATGTTATCTATTTGTTCATCTCAAATATTTATTGCATATCATGTCTTCAACTTTAATGCATTGAACTTTTGCATCATATGTTATTTAATTTTTTAAGTGAAAATTACAATGTTAGATACTATGATCTTGTAAAATAAAGTGCCATATATAATACCATATAGAATAACAAGAATATTTAATTAACTCACTATGTACTATATAAAACACAGAAGTTACTCTGAAGTGTTTTGGAACATAGACGGTTCTGAGTAACTTATAAAATCTGTTCCTACTTTTGTTGTTTGATCTACATCCTGTTATCAGATTGACCTTTACCTCTTCGAATTGTTGTATCTCAGTATCTGTAAATGTTGTGCATTTTTGGTATGCTAGAATAGAAATTTTTGTAAATCTTGGATTTCTTGTGGGATTATAGATATTTGATACTGGAGTACTTGAAGGTCCCTTTGGAACATTTCAAGTCTCAAATGTTCAAACTTTTGGAGGATTCATTGTTCATATCGGTTATTTTACTGAAGACAGTGGCAGATTCTCTGTGGGTGACAGAGTAAATTGTAAGGTAATAGTTGAACTTGAACTTTTACCACATAGTTTTAATAGGGCTGCAAATGAAACTGAGCTGTTGATGAATAATAGTTCTCTCTCGATTGGATTTTAGCATTTTTCTGGTTTATTTGTTCTGGCCAAACTGGAATATTGTACAACATCTTGTTCTTAAATGAGCTTGAGCTGAAGCAAGCTCCTTCTCATCCCATTGTTTACTCGAATCACATCCTTTGATTATCACTACTTGATTTTTCTTATTTGCTGGTCCATTTTTTCAAAATTTAAATGGCAGTGGCAATTTTTTGTTACTTTTACATTTAAAAATTACGTCAATAAAAACACTTAAAAACTAACTTGCCAACCGATCACTTTTTTTTTTGGTCGGTATGAACCGAGCTCAAATCAAGGGTTCTCAGGTGTTAATACAAACAAGCCTAGTTTTATCGGTTTGAAGATCTCCCGTATTACACCTGAGCTCGTACAGTCTGAAACTTGGCTACCAGCCATAGTTGCATATATTGATGCTTACAGTTGTTTTCTTTGTTTCTAACATTGAAGTTATTATTTAATGTCTTGAGCAGGTCGACTACAACAGGCATAAGCTCATTGCTCCCAACCATACCTGTACACACATGTTAAATTTTGCTCTCAGGGTAATGTCAACTGATATTCTTATGTGCTTCTAGGCTTGGTTCTTTTTCTTGGTAATTAGCTTATATTCTTAACCCTTGTTTAGTAGGAATTAAAAGATTAGAGGACTGGAAGTAATAGAGGAAATGGGGTGGGTCTCATGTTTGGTGAAAGAAAAGGGGGGAAGGAAAGTAAAAGAGGAGGGGTGCCCTCCCCCTCCTGGCCCACAAAACTCTTCTGCCCAAAAATGGGAGGTGAAGAAAAGGACTTAATTGACATGCTTGAGAATTACCCCTTTTTTAGTTTAATACACTTGTAAAGTTATTAAGTATTAAAACTGTAAAAATACTAATTCCCTTTGCCTTCCTTGAGATGTACCATACACCATAAAGTGAAAGAGGGTTATTTCTAGTAGGGGTACCCTTCTCCTTGAAAACACTCCCCCTTCTCCTTGTACTCCCCTTCCCCGCTCTACCAAGTGAAGCATTAGTTTTTTCTCTTTATTTTTAAGGATATATCTAAGTCTTAAATGTTTATGCAGGAAGTACTTGGTAATCATGTTGACCAGAAGGGTTCCATTGTTCTTCCTGAAAAATTGAGATTTGATTTTTCTCATTGTAAGTTTGATCCATAAGCTTTGTTAAGTTTGTGTACAAAAGAATTTCTAAATGACTGAAATTTACAGGTAAGCCTGTAAAGCCTGAGGAGCTGAGAAAAATTGAATCTATTGTGAATGAGCAAATTAAAGCCGAACTTGATGTTTATTCAAAGGAGACAACCCTTTCTGATGCTAAGCTTATAAATGGTTTACGAGCTGTTTTTGGAGAAGTAAGTTGCTACAGTGCTGTCATCAGAATCTATTAGAGTTGGTTTAGCTTATTAGGACTGCACTCAGCTAGCAAAGCCTTCTCCAATTTTGATTATTTTGCCCTTTCCTTTTTCTGATACAGGTGTATCCTGATCCAGTTAGGGTTGTTGCAATTGGTAGAAAAGTGGAGGAGCTTTTGGCCAATCCAGAAAATGAAGAGTGGTCATCAATATCCGCAGAGCTCTGTGGAGGTACACGTTTCTTGTCACCGAGAGTCCCCCGTATAACTTTCACATCAAATTGTTGTGACCTTGAATTTGTGGATATATCTAGGAACCCATATATCAAATACAAGAGAAGCTGAGGCATTTGCCCTTTTATCCGAGGAGGGAATTGCCAAGGGAATCCGCAGGGTTACTGCTGTTACGACTGATTGTGCTTTTAAAGCCATAGAGCTGGCATCCACACTTGAGCAAGAAGTAGATGAAGCATCAAAGACAGAAGGAGACCTACTGGAACAGGTTGTTATATTTTCTCTACAATTTTGTGAAAATAATTATTAATTAGGAAAACAATTAGGATTAAATTTTAGACTTGTCTTTCCTTTCTATAACGTCAAAGATACATATCCTATTTGCTTCCTTTTCTCACTGAGGGCATTGGTATCTCAATTGGTGATATCATGTAATATACTAATATTTATTTATATTAAATTTGTATATTCCACAACCATTCATGTCTATACCTCATGAGTCATCAAGTTAAAGTTCTCCTACTTCAATCTGATCTGTTCCCTTTATCTACATCTTCACATTTCAACAACTTAATATAAAAGCAATCAAAGGTTAACTAATGGTAAGAAATAATTCCTCGTTATTTAGTTGGTTTCTTGACTTTATCTTCATTATTATCTTCTAGAAAAAGGTATATTTTAGGTGGTGATAGTATGTTGCTTGTGAATCTTGAGTGTGCTAGCATGTAATCTGTTTTTTTTGGTTTTTGTTTTTGTTTTTTTGTTGCTTAGTATCGCTACTTCCATTACCTTCATAGCCTGGCTTGTGTGCTCTTATCTGAATTCCAAACTTGAATTCTGCATTATTTACTAGCTAATAATTGGATCTCACAAAGTATTACTAACTGTGTTATCCAGTTTAACAATCTGAGAAGTATATAGCTTTTTGTCTGTGTTGATATGTCCTGTGCAATGGTAGAAAAGTACTACCTCCTTACCAAAATACAAGACTATTATTGACTTTTTAAAAGTCAATTTGAGACATTTTCAAACTCAATGTTGACATAGATTCATTTATGTTTTAGACAATTCAATGATATATATTGTAAACTATAACAAGTACTACTAATTATAAGATTTGTTATTTTGTAAGTTTTAATGAATTTTATCGATTTTGAATTTGAAAATGTCTTAAATTGACTTTCAAAAGTCTTCAATGATCATATAATTTGGAATGGAGGGAGTGCAGTGCTATTTATTTTCTCTCATATGTAGACCTTTTGGTTAATATTTATGTAATTCTCTATGAAATATTGTTTTCTTGTTTCCCCTCCCACCTAAGTGACTTTCTCACTCTATATACTTGGAACTTTTGAAAAGTATGCATCACAAATTTTCAGATACTGACAAGGAATCTATCTCCATTCCATGATCAACATCTTCCTCACAAACCATTAATGCTCTAATGTTTAGAATAATTTTAGGTATTTCATTATTCATATTTTCTTTTCCTCATGATGTAAATTCTTTTTTCACAAAAAGAAAAATTATGTGCGTGTAGATATATCTTGTTACATGGCATTTTAAAAGTGAACAGTTTTCTAGTATCAACATTATTCAGTTATCCTATTTCATCTTGCTTTCCTCTTTATTTTGTGCGCTTGATCCCTTCCTGCTCCTTAATTTCATCAAAGAATTAATTACCATAGCATCAGCTGTTTATAACAGTGGGGAGTAATAAAACCAATAAACATGATGTTTTTTCATCTAAATATTTCCCTTTATCCTTTCCAGAAAGTAACTTCCTTAAATGGTCGTGTGGAGTCTGCACCTATCCCAACTGCCAAGAAAGCTGATCTAAAGGCCAAAATTTCAATACTTCAGGTATTTCCATACATGCTGTAGAAAACTTCTCATGTTCTCTTTTTACACAATGATGCTTGCATCTATCTCTAAATGATATGATGATACTGAATTATTGTATTGCCTCATCAGAATCAAGTAATAAAAGCGAAAAAGAAGATTGCTGAAGAGAATATACAGAAAGCTGTCAAAGTTGCCAGTGAAATGGCAGAAGCTGCTTTGTCTGATGGAAAAGCCTTCCTTCTGCATCTTGCATGTTAGTGTTAGTTCGGACACTATTGCAATCCGGGAAGCAGTTGTCAGGGTCATGGAGCAGAAGGTATAGCAGCTTCTTACTTTCCTACTGATGTTGATAGTTTGTACATTTTTCACAAATTGGAATTGTGATCTGTACATCCTGATGTTGGTGAATGTGCAGGGGATGGCAGTGATGGTTTTTAGCACAGATGAAACTACAAACAAGACTTTGGTTTGTGCTGGGGTGCCAGAGAAAGGGGATAAGAGCAAGCAGTTGAAAGTGTTGGAGTGGTTGAAGGAAGCTTTGAAGCCTTTGAAAGGAAAGGGTGGGGGTGGAAAAGGCGGTCTTGCACAAGGCCAGGTTAGCATATATCTTATTGTTATTATCTGTTGTTTTTTGTTTTTAATCAAAGTTATGGTTACAATAGTTTTTTAATGGAGACTGAAGTTATTATGTTGTGTGTGGAATTTGATGATTAAACCACCCTCAGAGAGCATTATATTATAGGGCAACTGCGAGTAGATTAAACCAAAAATATGCATCTAAAGTATGTCGTTGGTAAAAGTGATAATCCAACAAATTATTTGAATATGATATGATTATTCTTTCTTTTTATTAATAATCAGTTGCCTGCCCAAAAGTATAATGTTTTGTCTCGTATTTATCTCTTTCTTTGTTCTTAGCGTCACTTGGTATACTTTTATTTGGGAAAATTAGTTTTGTCCATTGTGTCATCATATCAAATCATATCAAGGTTGGTGTTAATGAGCACTTTTAGTACATAACTTTTGAGACATTGTTCTCTCACACTTTTCAGGGAACTGATATTTCACATGTGGAGGAGGCAATAGATGTGGCAACATCATTTGCAAAATTGAAACTCAGTTGACAAGGTTTCCACTTTTTATGTATTTCTTACGAAAGAAAGAGAAAAAGGAAATTATTGTTTGTGGGAAATGCAATGACTGGTTGATTTATATGTATTGCGATTGGAAAAATGAAGGAGAAAAGGTAATTTTGAGTTAGATGTCAACATTGTATAAAGTTTAATTTTCTAATTGTTTCTTTATTAAGGTCTCTGAACTTGTCACTGTAGTATAAAGATAGGGATTTTTTACAGTTACTACTCAGGTTGTCAATGACAGAGCCAATATATGTTGGCGGATATTTGGGGACATCTCGTGAAATGGGGTATCTTGTAGAAATAGTCTAATATTTCTCTCTATTTCTATGATTTTTAACCTTGTAAAGTAGACATTCTCCGTCAGCCACGCTGTTAATTTTAAGCTGATTTTCCAAGCGAATTTGAGAGGTTGAACCTCTTTTATGTTAAATGCTTAGCGTAGAACCAAGAGCCATTTAGGAACTAACCCCTAGTGAAGTTATATGCATTTAATAGCATTTAAATATTTCAATATCAATATTTAAAAATCATGTATATGCATTCAATTCAATTTCTCGGAAAGAGCATATTCATTCAGTAGATGAAAGACTAGAATACCAAAAAAAATTGAGCGCTGATCGTGTTGTAGGTGGCAAGTAGCTAAAAGTCATAAAGATGCTTGCCCATTAAATCATAAACGGTAGAGCTATATTCCAAAAAAAAATTCAGAAGAGGGGAAAAAACACTTTCAAGGTAACTGAATGTGAAAGCAACCTTATCAAATACCAGACTATGAAAGAAAAGAGGTGGTACCTTCCTTGTATATATAGCAAGGATTAAGTATTTCAGAAAATAAGTACTGCTCTACCCTCTTGAATAACATAATCACTCTTTATGTTCTTGATTTGTTTCCCCATTTCTTCAAGGTGAAGAAGCCCACTTGCCAATATCAACACTATTGAAACTGAAGCTCAATGTTTTTGGTTCCCGCCATCATAATTATATTTTCCCCAGTCTAGATGTAAATCTCATGCCCATTTTAGGCCAACTCCAGTGACATCGATTAAGGTTCACCTTGTGTTCAAATCAAACTCTCCCATACCATCATATCCATTTTCTGTTTCTTCATCGTTCAAGAAGTCATCAGAAGGTTCTTTCTCATCTCTCTGAACATTGTTTCCCCATCCATTGATCATCTCTTCTGGGTTAACAAACTCCTGATCAGTCATGTCATGACCGATACGAATATTACTCCCTTGAGACCCAAGGGCATTCGGTCGTATATGAGCTCGAGCCATCATCTCAGCATGAGCCTGTGACTCGGCACGAGCTTGCTCTGCATGAACCATCACTGCCATTCGCAGATTAGCTTCATGAGCCTCTCGACCTGCCTTCTGTCTTGAGTCCATTTCTACCCTCAGATCGAGCAGGGCTCGCCTCTCCTCTTGTAGGAGAACCTGCTCAATCATCAACCTTTCCTCTGACCGGAATTCCCCAAGAGCCCGCTTGCGCGATATTATATTTAAGGCAAAGACCTGTTTCTCAAATGTGGCAGCGAACTCTGCAACTTTGGCAGCAATGTTGTGGTCCCACTGCTGGGAGCGAGATAGCATCTGGCCTGTTGTATCGCTATCAAGGATTCTGTCATCCTCCTCTGCTTCATAGTCTGCCACCACATGGTAAGGTAGTAGCCTGTAAGAAAAAATGTCAAGGTGTATGTAATAGATTTACGAAGTCAAAAGGCTTGGAGTCGTCGTTTCCAAGATATTACTAAAAGAAATGTAGACATGGATCATTGCGAGTCTGAGACACTTTCCTCCAAAAATGGATTTTAAAAGGAACAAGGCATATGTATACCAAAAACACACAGCAAGGCAAAGAACTAGTATGCATTGACAAATAATGGACTGCAGGCTTTCTAGTTTCCTTTTTGTCTGGTTTATTATTTTTCATCTTTTTATTTATTCATATATAGTTTACCAAGCATAATCATTTCTTAAACATGAAAACTTTTACTCTATAACAGTTTGATATAAGAAAAACAGACAACACAGAATCCTGTGTCCGGCATGCTTCTTCAAGAAACAATGTTAACATCATAAAGGAAGAATGTAGCAGGATACAACATAGCTTTCAAAAGGTTTCCAAATTAAAATGAGAGGGAAAAGGAGAAAATAAATAAAGCTACCAAAATTCAATAGAAGTTAACTAGGAAAATATTTAAGTAGTCTTTAACCAAAATTAAAATTAAAACTAAAAGTAGTAAACAAATGGTCATCTGGACAAGTACTCAAGCTGCAAGCAAGATGAGAGAGCAAAAACATCAGATGAATATCATGAACTGATACATGACATCTAATTTATATCCTCACAAAGTTTTGACCATTGATGGAAAACCAAATCAACTACTACATTTAGAAAGTACATTGTACAAATACTTTCCATTGAAACATTAAGTAGGATTGACACCCATGATAATACTAGAACATCTGTAGTACTTCTGAGCCACTAAAAGAATTCACTCTAAGCACCATAATAACCATATTGCATTCTAGGTTTCAGCCATCAAAATGCCCTCAATAGATACAAAAATAGGTCATTTCCATTGAAATTTATATCTTACAAGAGACATAACACAAGAAGATAGGGATAAACCAACTTTTAAGTAGAACGATTAAAACAAATCTCAACTAAATAATGTGTAAAAACTATTTCAACAAGTCTCTCTCTTGCATAAGCTTGAGATGGGTCCCATCTTCGTGTGGGAACTGGACTTGTGGAAGTAGCATTAAAACTTGTGAAATAGAAAATCCTGAAGTGATTTTTTTTACGAAACCTAGGAAAATCTTGATGACTAGACATTGACATGATACATTTTGTACTCCAACCAAAAGAACTCTTAATATTTTCTACCTCAGAAAACTGTTATCTCTGATGTGCATCATTACATTTTTCAAAATGGATAAATGACAAACAATTCTGCGCCACATGCCACATACACATGAATACATGATGCCTAGTCAATGATGTATATTACAAATTTTTTGGAATAAAGAATATTCAAGCCCACTATCAACAACATCTCAAGTGCCATGTGGTTCACTCACAAAACCAGATACCTGCTTCTCCGTCCTTAAGCATATAAATGTGAGATTTAGAAAATGATTACTTTTGCAGTCTTAATCTATGTGAAGAAGGGAAAATCTTCCTGATCTCAAGGAGGCATGCAACCTATTAGCTCAATTACTATAAGAGCTGTCTATTTACTAATGCCACTGTTAAACTTCATCTGCCATGAATATGCTCAACTTCATCTGGCATGTCTAATTACCATATCCATGGCTTAAGAATAATTTCTAAATGAAATCTAACTATCACCCACATCCCAGTTCAAATTTTTACACAAATGAGAGCTAATTCAAAAGCGAGAATTAGCATTTGTAAACAATGAAGCAAAAGAATAAAGTAAATAACTATGGAAACCCTAAAAAAAACAAATTCCAACCAATAATTGAATGAATGAGCTATAGTAGTGAATAAAACCTCTCACAAGCGTCCTCGAGGGAAGAGAAAGGACGTTTGTGTTCAGGATGACAAACTCGCCAGAGATCCTGATATGACATCTGTAGCTCTGCCTGGTTCGTCGCAGGTGGGCCTCGACTCACCTTGGGTTGCATTTGCTGTGGATTTGAGTTAGGGTTTGGTTGTTGATTAGAATTATTGGGGTGATTCGAACTAGGGTTAGGGTTATTAGCGATTTGTTGATGTTGATGCTGCTGAGATTGTGATTGAGATTGTTGACGATGAAGCACCGAAGCAGCTCGTAAATGAGCGTCAATGTTAGAAGGAAAACGAGAAATTGCTGCTTCTTGTTGTTGTTGTTGTTGATGCTTCTGCTGTTGAATTTGTTGCAACAACAGCAATTGCTGCTGATGCTGTTGTTGTTGTTGCTGCTGTAACATTAGTTGTTGTTGTTGTTGCTGCTGATGAGCTAACGATTTCGCCTCTTCCATTTCTCTCCCTCTCCCTCTCTCTCTCTACAATTCTCTCCCTAGTTTCTCTCTCCTCTCCCAAGCCAAGGTATTGCTATGAGATCTTCCGTTCTGTAAAATTATTTTTAGTTTCTAATTTATTTTATATTTGATGATTATAAAATATTTTTTAAAATTTTAAATTAATTTACTATTAACAAATAATTATCAAATATTCACAATTGAGTTAATTTTACAATAATACTTTGGTGATAAAAAATTGAATACAAAAAGTAAATAAATAATGACGTGAATAATTATTGAAATCTAATTTATTTTTCTAATACAATATTATCAAATTGGTTGTTATAATTTATTAAACATAAACATTTAATAAATAAATAAAGAAAAATTTTTATTATGATAATAATAATAATAATAATAATAATAATAATAATAATAATAATAATACGCACAAAAGCAAGTCGCAGGCTCAAAGCACACTAATGGATTTAAACATACTAGATGATAGCCCGTGCAATGCACGGGCTGGTTTGAATAGCGGATTAAATTGTATAATGTGTTAAAATTACGATGAAAAAAATATTTTATTTTTTATAATAAGTTATTTTCATATAAACTTTTTAATACATTTTTACATGACAAATCACTTGCATTTGTAAATATATTGAATAATGAATTTAATAATTTATCGAACATTCATATCAAAAATGACCAAAAGCACACAATCCATGTACCAACTCATAGCCTTCAATTTCATATTAAGTAATGAGTTCAATCAATATTAGAGAAAACAATTGAAGAGAGATTTTCATACATTGAACATCCCCTCAAGCTTGCTAGTAAATTAACTGCCATAATTGCTTAAAATTCTGCAGGTGCACAGAGAATAAACTACCATTATACACACCTGAAGATTTTTATAACTAATTTATACTTAACACATGAAATTTCAAATACCAAGTACGATTTCACACCAAAATTCTCTTAAAACAATAAAGCATACAACACCCAATGTAACAATCACCACAATGTACGGCAAACCCATCTTTAATCTACAAAAAGAAAAACCAAGAAACATATTATTTATGCTAAACAACAGATACAGAGATGTCAATCAGTGCGAGTAACATCCTGAGAAATGTACAAATGAAGCATTCAGCCAACAAACATGGGGTTAAGATCAGCACAGCAGTGGTCATTTAAGGTGATACCAATGGACACTTGCCTTGAAAACAAAAGCATTATTGGAAAGACAAAAAGGATGCACCTGAAAAATAAAATTTTACAACTTCGCAGCAGTTGTGGGAAGATGGAACAATCTCTTTCGATTTGTGTGTATTTTCTCGCGCACACAAACAAATAATATGTGAGAACATCAGTTAACTTACAATAGAAGATCAAAAGTTAAAATACCTCAAACTAAACAACTTGAACTAAGATTTAACAATTGTCCACTATCGATAGATATGCCCTGCACCGAGTTAACATAATTAAATACATAATTATCCATGCAAATAGTAAATCAGCAAATAATACATAATTAAATACATGCCCTTACAATAAACTGATTATTAGCTAACCTTCCAGTTAACAATATTACACCCGTGCTCATCATGGTCACAATATATCTCCCAATATGAAGTGCAATCTGCCAATTTCTTAGTGAGAGAAATCGATAAAAAATCACTTCATAAAAACTATGAACAATACAACATTAAACCAACAAACTTAACTGAATTGAAGGGTTTTTTTATTTAAATATATATTTTTTATTTTTCATAATGTAAATAACAGTTATACAACATAATAAGTCTCAAAAGTTTCAATTTTTCCAACCCTTTTCTCAAAACAAAAAACACTTACTGATGATAAACTTCCCTCCAAATTCTCCATAAATTTATCATCCGAACTTAAAGTAGAAACACTTAAAGCTGCAGATTAAATAGAATCCAGAAGTTTATAAACTCCCCATTTGGGCAATTGATTCGCTTCCTTCAAATTTCTCACAATTTCCATCCCTTCCCGATCATTATCTACCTCCCCTTCCTCTTCTGACCTGAAAGACTTGCACTTTTGCAATTGCACAGAATATCCCGACGACCCTTAACAGATATAGGGTCCCACATAGCAACACTACGCCAGAAATCAGGTCTGAACAATTTCTGACACACCACCGTTCATATTTCTCCAAAGCTAATAGAAATTTCTTCTCTGACTTAGGATACTTTTTAGAATATTTGTTTATCAAGTTTCTCCTTCTTCCTCCTTATGTGAAGTCTAAAATTCAATTGTTTTACCTCAATGAAAAGCCCTTTTTGCTTGCCTATTCATTTCTTCAAATTCACTATTATGCTCCATTGATCTTTTTGAAAATTGATTTTCATTATCCATAATTCCCCTTTGTTCCCGTTGAGAAAAGATACCAACTTTAATATTTCACCCTCATAAAAACCCAAAAATAATCCATAAGATCTATCCTTTCCATTCCCTCCTTTCATATTAGTTGGAAGCTGTGCAAAAGAAAGTTATTACCCTAAGTCAATCAAGTGTCAGCACCAAAAATCTTAATGAGATGCGTGCAACTCTGAGAAAGCAAATTGTGGAAGTAATTTCCTCTAAATTCATTTGGAGAACCAAAGTACAGTGACATTTAAGTATTATCATTTCATGGTTAAAGTTTTGAATATTCAAATTAATCTACATTCGAGGATTTAGAGATGCTTGGGAGTCATGCTCTCACCAGAATGTATGCAGAGAAATTAACAGGTAATACTCATTAAACAACACAAATTGCAATGAGTAAAGGGAAATATATATATATATATATATATATATATATATATATATATAACCCCATATATTTCCTTCCTTGTAGTATACTCCTCACAACAACTACTAAACTCTTTTCTTTCTACAATTCAAACAATAATCAAACTATAGATCAAAAATCCATACTATTTTATATTTATATTAACTACTTGATATAAACTTTAATAAAACTCATTCTTACCTCTAATTTGCAGCCAAGTCTAAGCTTAATGATGCTTTAATGTAGTTTGATGCCAGGATTAGTCTTTAATTCATTCACACTTCATATCATTCAAGTCATTTTCCCCCATTTTTGGCAGAACAAAAGAACACTTTTAGAGTTACTAACCAAATTTTGGACAGAACAAAATGGAACGGGTAGAAGACTGCTATGAAAGGATTTGATAATTTCCATGCTCTGGTATTATCTTATATACTAACCATCAACATAATACTTGGTGGAATCCTAATTAAACTACAAAAAGCTGCCCACTAAATTATAAAGACATTTCCTCAATAAAAAGCCATAAACATGGCAAACTCTAGAGATCATATGTATACTGAAATCATCATCATCATATATATATATACATGTGTGTGTGTGTGTGTATATATATATATATACATATATATATATATATATATATATATATATATATATATAAACACATGCTACAAACTAATCTCCACATCAATTAAAGAATCACCTGAAAATTTTAGATAACCCAAACTGATCACCAATTCAGCATAATACAAAATAGTAAAAATATCATGCGAGAGAAAAAACCTCACCTAAAGACATAGGCGACACAGGCAGCTGAGGCTACTTAGATCCAATCGATCTACAACACATAAACATGTATACCCGTTGTCACCGATGATTACGACCTTCAATTAAAAAGCAATATCTCTCCAAATTGTTTTACAATATTTGAACATATGATGAACGATAATATGGTTCTCACCTGAATTCTCCAAAAGCTTCTGTAATCGAGTTAGTTTCTACCCCGACTTACGATCATCCATGGTCCATCTGTATCAACTTTCGCCTCCTCCAATATCTGATTATCTGGCCCCAACTTATATTTAGGAAACTAATTTGAAGAAAAACTCTTGATGATGTCTGAAGTTATCTTGGACATGTTTTTATATATAATTATATATATACAACTAACCAAATGCAGTCCAATTCAAATCCAGTAACCCAAAAAAGAAGGCCATAATTGGAGTTCACACAAAATTTCAATTCCAATTTCCACGTTGTTCTAGAAACCCAAAGAGATTAAAGGTCCATTCATAAGTATACGAAAATTAACCAAAAAATGTTCGAATCAGGGAGTAGTGTTGCCAATTCAATCGAACTTTGAAATAATTCAACAAACATTGAAATAGTTGTATTACATATGAGATTGATAATAATCATTAACCTTAGCGATTTGATTTCTCAACATTATTAAAATTGAAGATCTCAACTTGTTAAGACAAAATAAAGAGAAAGAAACAGAACATATTCAAAATAAAACAGAATAAAATTAAATATACCTTGGTATTCATCCTCATAACCCAGGTTGGTTCGGAAGCAGAGTCTACGACGCCGGTGATAAAATCCCAGGAAACTGACCCATTTCCAAGCCTTGAATCATACCCATAAGGTCACTGAACTTTACCTCTCTCTATTTCTGTCAGACTATGGAAGCCAGTCTCGCTGCCGGCGAGACATCACCACGGGTCGAGGCGGCGGCGAGGGAGGTGGAGGTGGAGGTGTAGGAGGAAGAAGAAGGGTCGGTGAGGCGACCAAGTTCATGAACTCGTTTTTGGTGGTGGGAAATTGAAAGGAGCCAGAGAAGGAGAATAGGTATATGGAAGTGAAATAGGGGTGAGGGTAGTGAAGAAGAGGAAGAGGAAGAATTGGGGAACGGTTTTGTCTGGGTTCCAATTTAAAGCGAGTTTTTTCCAATTGAGCGAGTGAACACTTAATTGATTTTGAAATTGATTTGAAATTAATTTGAAAAGATAGCTTTACTGTATTTATATATAAGTATCGATAGAAAGAAAAAAAAAATAAATCCGATTTCTCTACATTAATTCCTTTGTATTTACCAACTAACTTTTTAATTAGACACCTTTGTATCTGTCAAACAGTCAAAACTACGTAAGCAGATAAAGATAATTGTTACTCCCTCAAAGTCCTCGTTCGATTTGGAGTTATTTATAAGTATTAAAGAAATAATTATATATTATTAAATATAATATTAATTATTTATATTTATATTATTTTTATATTTAAAAAAGATAGTTATTTATTAGACATAAAATAATAAAAATAAAAATTATATTTAATATTTAAAATAATATTAAAAATTAAATCTCAATATATATCATTATATATAATTATCCATAATAGATATGTATCTTAACTACGTCGATAATCCAATAATTCAAATCTTATATTACAATTGTTGGATTATCCCAGATACCTGTTCCACCATGACTATAAATACAACCTCTGGATGATGAAAAACCCTAGATCTTCTCTTCTTCTTTTCCTCCTCTTAGCAGATTTGACCATTTTTATTATTTTAAACAGAGAAATCACGGTTGAGTAAGGATGAATCAAATGATTTGTATTTATTTCTCTCTCTACCGTGTTTCTCTGTTTAAAGAGATGAACTTGGCCATCGATCATCATCATCCCTACATAACACTTGTACATCTATTTCATCTTTTCTTTTTCTTTTTGTGCCTTTACATGTTGAGGTAAAAACCTTTCGATTCTTGTGCATATTGCTAAGTTTATAAATTATATGATTAAATGGGTTGATGATTTATGTATTAACTACATCTTTTAATTGGAATACAATTTTTTTCATCTTCCGACTTGGGTACTTTTTTTTTCCTCTCAGCGTGAATGATGAAACAAATAGACCACACGGTGAAATTTTTTTTATTTAATTTTCAGGGGGGTGGTGTTCAAATTCCACATGCATTAATAACTAAACATAACCCACATCTATGTAATAATAACACAGTATTTGTACTAATCCAACACAAAAGACGGCCCCTTAATACCTCTATGATTGAGCTCTGGGGGAGATGTGAGCAAGCAGGGAGTTTTTCATGACGACGGTGAACACTTGCTTCTCTGAAAGATCAACATCAGCATCAGCACCAACCTTCCATTCAAAGTACCAAATCAAATTGGCCACAAAATATTCCAAGTGAAGCAGAGCCAAACCAAACCCAGGACATATCCTCCTCCCTGCACCAAAAGGCATCATTTTGATTTCCCTACTCCCTGTTATATCAAAACCTTTTCCTCCATCCATCTTACTTTCACCATTTATATTCAAGAATCTCTCGGGCTTGAACTCCATCGGATCATTCCACACCTTAGGATCCCTCCCCATCTCTGCCACCATGTAATTGATAACGGCATTCTTCGACACCACATAGCCATCCAATTCAACATCCTCGGTCACCGAGTGTGGCAGCACAAAGTGTCCAAGCGGATGTCGCCTCAGACTTTCCAACACCACTGCTTTCAGATAAGGCATTCTCTGTAAATCCTCCGCTTTCTAGGCTCCACAACCCCTACAATTTCTTCATAAAGTTTGGTCTGAATTTCAGGGTACTGCACCAAATTAGCCATAATCCATTCTAACGCGGTTGAAGTTGTATCAGTGCCTGCATTAAGAAATTCTCCACACAGAGAAACCAAATCCCCATAAGTTAACTTTCTATTTTCTTCATCCGGCAACTGCAAATTCAGCAGCGTGTCCACATAAGCTACCACAAACTCTTGTTCTTGTTCTTGTCGTTGACTTGATTTTTCGACTCGAGTTTTAATAAGGGGAACTAATACATCTTCCCGATTTTGGCAGAGCTGCAAGAACTCCTTCCATCTCTGGCGAACTACAATGCGAGACTCCACATTTTATGAATAAAGATTTAAATTTTTCGAATTTTTTTTTTAATATTATGGTGTGGATTTGATATAAGGTTATAGTTGTGGGTAGTATTTATAAATTTTACAAAGTATGCAAGTTGTCATATTATATTCGATTGGTCGGAGAATATTCTTTTTATCGAGAAATATCCGTACGATGGTACAATCATTAGTGGACCCCACAACGGAATTATTGTCGGATTGAAAAAACGACAAAAATATTTTATGAAAATAACGGCGGAAGTTTTACCGTTAATACTGTTGAACTACTCGGTAGTAAAAGTACAGTAATACGCGTGGTTGCATAGTAGCACACGGTATTAATTATTGATGCTTACGTGAAAAGTCACTCAGTTTTGTTCAATTATTGCTATAGTAATTGTTGCATAGTATCTCACGTTATTTGATTCAATTTTTGTCGATATTTTATATATTATTAAATCAATAATTGAGACGACAAAGTTATTAATATTATTATTTGCAATATTAACGATGTTTAAAAATTTTGTCAAGGAGAGGTTAGGTAATTGCGCGCCAGTGAGTAGAAATCCTTACCGGAAGGCCCCCTCTTTCCTGAGAACGATCTGGTCGATTAATATTGTGAATTGTAATAAAGATAATAAATGTTGTTAAAATTATTAAGGTGATTTTTATGAAGTTTTGCTTATTTTATGGATCCCTATTTACTTATTTTTTAAAATAATCGGTAAAAAATTTTAAAGGTGGGGGCCACATGTGGGGCCTATATGTGTTGGAAAAATAATTTTGGATATGGAAGAGTATAAGTATGGAAGTATATGTATGTATTGAGTATATCGTGGGAGAAAGTGTTATGTGAAAGTGATAGGTGTGTGATGTGTGTGTGAGTGGAAAATGGTAGAAAAGTGGTAGTATGATAGTGATGTGTAAGAGTGTAGTGAAATTGATTATTGGGTGGGTGGGAGATTGATGTTGGTTATGAGGGAGAAAAATCTAGTGGTGTATATATAAAAGGCTTAAATATGATTTACTATCCTAAACTATAGGCCATATTCCACTTCGATGATCCACCTTTTAATTTTGTCAATTAGGTGATTGAACTATCAATTTTTTTCGATTTCATTCAATTGGGTCTGCCACGTCAGAAATTGCTGACGTGACATCCTAATAGGCAGCAGGAGTGCTTATGTATAAAAATATTATATATTTTTAATGAGATCAAAGGACAAAAAGGTAAAATAAAAAATAAAACAACTAAAAATTACACAAATAATATAAATTAGTTGTATAATTATTTATTTATAGTTATATAAATAATATAATAATTATTTTTATTAAAAATAATTATTTTTATTAAAAAAACTGTGTTTTTTTTAATTTTTTTTATTAAAAAAAATTGTGTTTAATATTAATGATAATAAAAATAAAAATATTAATGATAATAAAAATAAAAATACAAGTGCAGTTTTTTTAATAAAAAAAATAATAATTATTTTATTAAAAAAAAAACCAACCAACTGCGTTTTTTTAAAAAATAAAGCAACTGCGTTTTTATTTTTATTATTTTTAATAATTATTTTTATTAAGAATAATAATTATTTTATTAAAAAAAATCCAACCAACTGTTTTTTTTTAAAATAAAGCAACAGCGCTTTTTTTAGTTGCTTAATTATTATTTTTTTTATTAAAAAAAAACTGCACTTTTATTTTTTTTATCATTAATATTTTTATTTTTATTATCATTAATATTAAACACAATTTTTTTTAATAAAAAAAAATAAAAAAACGCAATTTTTTTAATAAAAATAATTAATTTTAATAAAAATAATTATTATATTATTTATATAATAATTTATATTATTATATAACTATAAATAAATAATTATACAACTAATTTATATTATTTGTGTAATTTTTAGTTGTTTTATTTCTTATTTTACCTTTTTGTCCTTTGATCTCATTAAAAATATATAATGTTTTTACACATAAGCACTCCTGCTGCTTATTAGGATGTCACGTCAGTAATTTCTGACGTGGCAGACCCAATTGAATGAAATCGAAAAAAATTGATAGTTCAATCACCTAATTGACAAAATTAAAAGGTGGATCACCGAAGTGAAATATGGTCATAGTTTAGGGTAGTAAATTATATTTAAGCCTATATAAAAATGATATACATAAGTTGAAAACATGTGTTTATATATGTGTATTATATTTTAATTTTTATTGTGATTTTATTGGTTAGTTGATTGAGTTAATTGTTAGTTGATTGAAAAATAATTTTGTAAAATTATTTCATCCGTAATAAATCCTTGTATAGTGTCTTTCAATTCTCCTATAAATAGAAGCTCATTTCTTCATTATTTCTTAAGAATTCACTGAAACTCTAAAGAGAAAATTATAGAGAAACTATAGAAAAGTATTCTGCTACTTCCCTACTCTTATATCCAGTTTCTTTTATGGTAAGAGATATTATTTGTTGTACCTGTAAGGGGTGTTATTCTTTCTTATTCATAAAGAGAACTGTTGTTATTCCATTGCTTATTATTCTGTTGGAATAACCTATATACGCGGTCTACCCTATACTTGGTGACATTCTTCTATTATTCTGTCTTTATTATTCTGTTGGAATATCCTGTCTGTGCTATACGCCGGACCTGGTTCCGTTTTAATTATTCAGTTATTTTGTTAGAATATCATGTCTGTGCTATACGCCGGACCTGGTTCCGTTTTAATTATTCAATTATTCTGTTGGAATATCATGTCTGTGTTATACGCCGGACCTGGTTCCGTTTTAATTATTTATTATTCAGTTGGAACATCCTGTCAGTGTGAATTTCACCTGACCTGGTTCCGTTATTATTATTATGTTGGAATAACCTGTCTATGCGAAGTACCGCATGCATGGTGATTTCTTTTGTTATTTCATTCGTTATTCTACTTAGTTGGTTAAAATTTTGACTTCTATACTCCATGAAATTAGTGGAATATTCTTGATATTTGCGCTTCATCCAATATCTTTTTATGAAAATATTCTTCTGAGTATTCTTGAATTTTACACCACAAAACAATTTCTTGTTGACAATTGGGACGTTATTGGTTCCTGGACAAATTAATTCTTGAAGTTGTTTTATTGAATTCTTATATCATTGTTATCATCCTCATGTTTATATTCTGTTGAAAGTCATCTGTGGCCTGTAGTGCATAGATGGACTTGGTATGATTATGACCAGGGATTATTCGGTATAATCATGACCGTAATGTTACAAATGATATGGAAAAAGTCATCATTGGCCCGTAGTGCATTGATGGACAGTTTTTGGTATGATTATGGCTATGGATTCTCTTCGCCCAAGGGAGCAAAGATGAATTATTTTATGGCATGATCATAACCGTTGATGAAAACACGATTATCTTTGGCCCGTAGTGCATGGATAATTTGTGGTCGTGATACTAAAGAATATCCTTGGCCGTAGTGCAGGGGTGATTCGATGATGTGGATTATTTATTAAGTTGAGTCTCAGCGATAAAAGTGATGAAAAACTTTTTAAATCATAAAAGATAGTAGATTTTATTCTCTACTTGACTCTTTTAATGGATTGCTTGATCCGCTGCAGTTAAACTTGATGTCTATTGTATTTTATCAGTTTAACATTGTTGAAGACTAATGATAATTTATTCTGCATTATCTTAGTCATAATATTTCTTACTGGGCTAGTTGAGCTTACCCTTTCTTTCACTGTTCTCTTCAGGAAATGAGAACGTAGCCGGGACTAGTCGGGAAACGGAGTGACGGTTCAGATGATAGCATTAGTAGTCCTCACTATTCTGTTAAATAGTGTGACAATAAATGTATTGAGGACTCATTTGTGTTTGAATACTGTCTAGATGACAATATTCGAGTTAAAACTCATTGTATATATTTTGTCGTATCTTACACGACTGTTGTATAATTAGTTTTTTATTTGTATTTATGTACCATGTAAGTGGCGACCCAAGATGGGTGATGTATACCTAATTTTGGGGGCGTCACATACAACCTTCCCAAATTTAGGCCACAAATTGAGTATGTTAAATCGGGTTATGTTTAACAGTAAATCTCGCTGCACCTTTTCAATTTGTTTGATTTGATTCTCTTCAAGCTTGTCCCCAAAACACATAAGGGCGAGCAAACAGAACATGGCGTATTGAAAATGATCCATCACTTTAATGGCAGTATATTCTCCGGATCCAGATATGGTTTCGGAGAAGAGCCGGCGGATGAGGATGCCTAAGACCCAGTTGCGGGCGTGAGAGTAGGACTTCACCCGAGAGGAATGGAGGATCTCAGGGGTGAGATTGCGGCGGAGGAGCCGCCATGTGGAACCGTAGCCGGCGGAGCCGATGTTGTGTTGGTTGCTGGAAATGACCCGGTTGGTGGGAAGGCCTTTGGGACGGTCTAAGAAAACGGCGCCGTTCTGGACTAAGGCACGGTGGGCTATGGAGTGGCTGGAGACGAATATGGCGGTGCGAGAGCCAAGTCTGATGGTGAGGATTGGACCGTACTTGAGCCTGAGGTCCTTGAGGATACATTCAAGCTCGAAGAATGACTTGCGGAGCCATAAAAAGCGACCGATGACCGGAATCAGGGTGGGTCCCGGCGGGAGCTTCTTCTTGTTGTTGTTGATGGAGGAGGGAAAGAAGAGAGAGAAAAAGGATTTGAGGAGGACAGAGATGCAGAGCATGAGGATGATAATGAACCATGTCTCCATTTTTATTGTATCTCATCAGTTTGGATGATGAGTATAAATAAGATTGGCAAAATAGGGGATTACCCCTTTCTCAAGTTTTAATCACGGGAGACACCTACAGCCAATAAGGATCCTTCCTAGTCCTTCATATTTTATTATTTTAGCTCACGCGGAGAATAAGTCAAACGCACATTATTCTCTTCCTAATATCATCTTCTACGATATGATCCCCAAATTATATAAAATAATAATAATCCCTCTGTCTTATTTTTTTGGAGAAATTTTTTTATTTATCAGTTATACATTTTAAATAAATATTAAATATTTAATTTCCCATATTATTCGTTATGATTAAAAGTTATTTTATTTCTCTCATTTTTCAATAAAATTTAAAAAGTTGATATTAAAATTTTATACTCAATTTAATCATTCAAATAAAGTTCTAATTATAAAGGTAGTGTCCACCAACTTTAGAAGTTTGTGCAAGGGGAGTGGTTAGTATGAAATTAATTTTGGTCAATTGATCGTATCGATATGCATGCTCTAGGTGATCTTTCTCTATGTGTCAACACTGCATTGGTCAACTAATCAACCTACAATAAAATTAACTTTATAGTAATCGGATGCGCGTGCAAGTGGTTAAGATTGGTCCAACTTTAATAATAGATTTAAAATTTTGATTTGTTATTTTAAGAAAGAAGGGAACATTATCAAGATTCAAGTATCAATATCTATATCTTCTATATTATAAACCTTCCATACGAGTTTTTGTGATTTTTATTATTCTCTTTTACCTTTATAACTTTAACGATATTAATATTTTTTTGTTTTAATGTATTACTCCTTTTGTCACTAAAATAATGAACAAAATTATATTTGTATATGTGACGCTCCCAAAATTAGATATACATCACCAATCTTGGGTCGCCAGATACATGGTACAGAATTCAAATACAACTTACTAATACAACTGTCGTGTACAATACGATAAAACATAAACTGTGAGTTTGAATATAAATATTGTCTTCTAGAGAGTATCCATACTTAAAAGGAGTCCTCATTACAATTATTATCACACTATTACATAGAATAGTGAGGACTACTAATGCTATCATCTGGTCCATCACTCCGTTTCCCGACTCGTCCCAGCTATATTCTCATTTCCTGAAGAAAACCATGAAAGAAAGGGTGAGCACAACTAGCCCAGTAAGAAATATTATGACTAAGATAATGCAGAATAAATTATCATTAGTCTTCAACAATGTTAAACTGATAAAATACAATAGACATCAAGTTTAACTGCAGCGGATCAAGCAATCCATTAAAAGAGTCAAGTAGAGAATAAAATCTACTATCTTTTATGATTTAAAAAATTTTTCATGACTTTTATCGCTGGGACTCAGCTTAATAAATAATCCACATCATCGAATCACCCCTGCACTACGGCTAAGGATATTCTTTAGTATCACGACCACGAATTATCCATGCACTACGGCTAAAGATAATCATGTTTTCATCAACGGTCCTGATCATGCCATAAAACAATTCATCTCTGCACTACGGCCAAAGAGAATTCATAGCCATAATCATACCAAAAACTGTTCATCAATGCACTACGGGCCAATGAGGACTTTTTTCACATTATTTGTAATATTACGGTCATGATTACACCGAT
Source organism: Panax notoginseng (assembly GCA_016801055.1). Classification (NCBI taxonomy): domain Eukaryota; kingdom Viridiplantae; phylum Streptophyta; class Magnoliopsida; order Apiales; family Araliaceae; genus Panax; species Panax notoginseng. The sequence continues at coordinate 206,851,435 of CM029018.1, read as the reverse complement.
TAATCCCTGGTCATAATTATACCAAGTCCATCTATACACTACAGGCCATAGATGACTTTCAACAAAATATAAACATGAGGATGATGACAATGATATAAGAATTCAATAAAATAAGTTCAAAAATTAATTTATCCAGGAATTAACAACGTCCAAATTGTCAATATGATACTGCTTTGTGGAGTAAAATTCAAGAATTCTTAGAAGAATATTTCCATGAAAAGATACTAGATGAAGCGTAAATATCAAAGATATTCCACTAATTTCATGGAGTATAGAAGTCAAAGTTTTAACCAACTGAGTATAATAAAGAATGGAATAACAAAAGAAATCACTATGCATGCGGTAGACCGCACAGACAAGTTATTCCAACAGAATAATAAATAATGGAACCAGGTCCGGCGTAAAACGCACAGACAGAATATTCCAACAGAATAATAATAAATACGGAACCAGGTCCGGTGTAAAACACACAAACAAGATGTTCCAACAAAATAATAATAAAGACGGAACCAGGTCCGGTGTAAAACACACAGACATGATGTTCCAAAAGAATAATAGAAGAATGTCACCAAGTATAGGGTAGACCGCGTATACAGGTTATGTAAGACCCCGAATTTTATGAAATAAAAGTATTCAATTTTTCTTATAATTACTATTCAGTAAATGGTTAAATTGATAAATGTTAAAGTTAAGGGTGATATATGATTTTTTTTCAAAATACACAAGTGGTTATAAAATAATCATTGTTGTCGGGGAATATTCGTTTGGTCGTGGAATATTCTTTCTGTCGGGGAATATTCGTACGACGGCACAGCTATTTGTGGGCCCCATAACGAATAACTGTCGGGTGAAGAAAACGACAAATTTGAGTTTTTACAAATAACGACGTAGTTGTTACTGTTAATACTGTTGAAATACCCGGTGGTTAAAATACAGTAATACGCGTTATTGCACAGTAGCACACGGTATTGCATAGTATTTTTGAAATTATTGATTCTTACGTAAGAAGTCACTACTCAATAATTGTTACAGTAATTACTGTTCAATATTTTATTTTATTGATTCAATAATTGCTACGTTGAAATTTTATATTATTGTTGTTCAATAATTGTTGCTGCACAGTATTTCCTATTATCAGATCAGTAATTCATATTATTTAAATAATATTATTAGATAGCATTATTGGCAATGTCTAGAAAGTTCTGTCTAAGGAGAGGTTTGGTCATCTAATTGCGCGCCAGTAAGGAAAAATTCTTATTGGAAAGCCCCCTCTTTCCTGGGAACGGTCTGGTTGTTCTAAATGTGATTCTGTAATATTATTTGTGAATAATTAATTATTGATTCATATGATAAGGAAATATTTATTTTATATGGATATAAATGAGGGATATATTTTTGTGGTTAAAAATGAAGGAGTTAATGTTGAGGTTTTTATCAGTATTTTTGTCGGAATGGAGGTATTAAAAATCAGGGTTTTTGAGATATTTTGCGAGGGTTATAATTTTTAATCCGACCGTTGGATCGTGGTAATTTTTGGATATGTTATACATATATAAGTTGAGTATATGTCCACAAATTTTGAACCGTTAAAAATGAACGTATGATTTATTATGAATTTTACGAGATGACTGGTTCAGAAATTGTTGAATTTTTGGAGTTTATCATTTTGGTGGAAAATTCTAGAATTGGTGGGCCCCACTTGTGGTTGGTGAAGAAATGTGCTGAATTATATTTCAAATGTGGTGGGTGGGAATAGTAGCAGGTAAAGCCATCAGGTTGCAGGTCAAACCTACCAAAATTTTCCTATAAATAGAGGGCTAAGTTAGAATTGAAAAACACACCAGAAACATAAGCTTTCTCTCTTTCTCTCTCTATATTATGAAGCATATTTTGTGAGTTTTTAGATACTTGGTGAGTTGCTATTCATCAGTGCAAGTTTCCTTCAGCATCATATCCGATATCCAGTCAGAAGTACTGCTCTTTTGAGGTAAGGGATAGTAAGGGATAGTAAGGGATTGTAAGGGATAGTAAGGGATATTACGGGATTTTAAGGGTTGTTATGATTTTCAGTTTCGTAATTTTTCTGACCATCAAAAATTCTGAAAAAATTTGAAACGATATTTTGATGAGTTTTCTTGATTGTGTCCAAAAATGGTGATTTTTGGATGTATAGATTGAGAGTTATGAATTTTATGAGAAAAGACTATTTTAAAAGTAACAGCTTATAATTTCTTGTGGTTAACTCCAAAATTGATAAAATTTTTATTGGGAGTACATGTATATGAAAGGAGTATACTCTGTGAATTTCAGAATTTTTAGATAAAAGTACAATTTTTGATAAATGTCTAAATATTCGGCTATTTTGGCCATATGAAAAATAGTAAATGACTTTTAAAAATTCTGAGAAAAATATATGTTCACTATGGGACTATATTATGCTAAATTCCAGAAAAGAAATATTTTTGGAACTGATTTGGTATTTTTTATGAAAATGGTCTGTTATGAGTAAATGAATTAATATGTTTTGTGAGGAAAGAAAATTGGAAAATAGGATTTTATGGCTTGAGAATCCTATATGAGGTATATGCAGATTTTTGATGAGGGTTTTGGTTATTGATGATGAAATCTTAAGAGTTGGCATTTTATGATGATTAAATGCATTAATTAGTAAAGTGTAAACAATTTAAATAAATTGTTTATAAGCTTAAGAATATTATTCTTTCAATATCATTATACCAAAGTATTGGTATGAATTTTATTGTGGAATTTCTACCTTTTTGAGTCGGTGTTACTATTCACGAGTTACTATTCACGAGTTACTATTCACGATAAAAATTGGTTTCTTTTTCTAACCAAATTATTGTTGAGTTATGAATATTACTCTTGAGATTAAAACTATGTATTGATTATATTGATTTTATTATCATATATAACATTTTTATAACCATGATGTTGAAATTCTCTTTCACTAGAGTGTAAAGATGGGTAGATTATTGGTATGATCATGACTAGGGTTCTCTTTGGCCTGTAGTGCAAAGTTGAATTGTGACTGGTATGATCATGACCATTGAATTTATAATTGAATATCTTAAGCTTAAGTGCAAAGGTGAATTGATCAACATGGTTATAATTATTGTTTATATAAATTCTGAAATGATTATATATTTCTTTGAGATATGAATATATTTGGCCTGTAGTGCAAATATGAATTGTTGATGAATATCTTTGGCCTGTAGTGCAAAGATGAACTGTTGTTGAATATCTTTGGCCCGTAGTGCAAAGATGGTTTGTTGATGAATATCTTTGGCCCGTAGTGCAAAGATGGATTTGTTAGTATGATTATAAACAGGAATTGTGATTTGGTATAACCATGATCTTTGATGTTTCAGGTAAAGACAGGTGATGGAAATATTCTTCGTCTTGGGTGCGAAGAAAAATTTATAGTCACAATTATGATTATGAGTTATTCATATGATTGTGGAAAGGAACTGTTGAGTGATGTTACATGGATAAAATATTGTTGGTGGATTTTTAACATGGAGAAGATAATAGACTTTATAGTCTATTTGACTCTTCTAATGGATTGCTCGTTCCGCTGCAACTATGGTTGAAATTTTTATCATTTACCATATGTTCTAAATCTCTGATTTATTATTGATGAAGGCTACTGATAATTTAATTATCTTTAGTCATGATATTCTTTACTGAGCTAGTTGTGCTCACCCTTTTGCTTCACAATTCCTTTCAGGTAATAAGAGTGTAGCTGGGTCGAGCGGGGGTAACAAGGGAATAGAACGGTGGTCATCATTTAGTAGTTATATTTGGTGAAGAAAATAGAGTGAGGCGAACCCAACGTTGGAAGGGTGTTTTGTCACTATCATACAATGTCTAATGACATACAACCTCGTGTCATCATAAGACAGGGTTGTGCTCATCCACTTGCTGAGTATATCTATGGGCACTACCTATATAATCTTGGTGTTTGTTTGAAGTATAATTCTCAATTAGAGACAGTGGAGATAATGATAAGTCAAGAGAAGACTCACCATTGGGAAGAATATGATAGTAATCTTCTCGTTTTTCTTTGGGGTCTATTGGGTCAACCAAGGATAATTCTGTGGCCATATGATATCTATCATAACCTAGATGCGTGGCCTCCCATGTACGAAGGTTTCCTTGAGCACTTCCCAAAGATTCTAATTTCTAAAACAGTTTTTGACTATACCTTTATGTAAGGTGTCATTGTGAGGTGATGTCCACGGTTGGAACATGAGTCACATTTGGTATATATTTGTATCCAAACTCACAGCATATGTGTTGTTGTATTTTGCACGACAATTGTTGTAATAAAGTTATAGTTGTTTCTGTACCATGTATTTGGCGACTCAGAATAGGTTGGATGGAATGGATCTATTTTGGGGTCGTTACATTTGGTATCAGAGCTATAAGTAAAGAGCCCCGAGCCTCTCGCTGGTGACTTCCTGTTGATGGGGGATGCACCGAAGCAACTCTCCTTAGGGGACGCCTTCTTCTGCGGTGGCAAGCTGATAGGTATCAATGTAAGGTGCTGACATAGGTTGGTGTCCAGAGTTACATTTGGTATCAGAGCTAAGGGAATATGATCTCTGGCGGAGATCGGGGAATAGAACTAGGAAGGGAGAGATGAGTAAATCCTTCGCTAGTGTGTCCTACCTAAGCTTATTTGTTGGTCAGTCATAATATAGGGATATTATGTGATATGTTAATTTGTTAAATTAACACTTGTTTTGAAGCTGTATTCTAGAATGTTATTTGAAATACAGGAGATGAGCAATGGAGAAATTATGATGACAGAGAAGATGGAATTTGAAATGAAAGGAAGGTATTCTCAACTCTTTGAAATACCAGGTACGTAAATTTCGGGGACGAAATTGCATAAGGAGGGGAGATTGTAAGACCCGAATTTTATGAAATAAAAGTATTCAATTTTTCTTATAATTACTATTCAGTAAATGGTTAAATTGATAAATGTTAAAGTTAAGGGTGATATATGATTTTTTTTCAAAATAATACACAAGTGGTTATAAAATAATCATTGTTTCGGGGAATATTCGTTTGGTCGTGGAATATTCTTTCTGTCGGGAATATTCGTACGACGGCACAGCTATTTGTGGGCCCCATAACGAATAACTGTCGGTGAAGAAAACGACAAATTTGAGTTTTTACAAATAACGACGTAGTTGTTACTGTTAATACTGTTTGAAATACCCGTGGTTAAAATACAGTAATACGCGTTATTGCACAGTAGCACACGGTATTGCATAGTATTTTTGAAATTATTGATTCTTACGTAAGAAGGCACACTCAATAATTGTTACAGTAATTACTGTTCAATATTTTATTTTATTGATTCAATAATTGCTACGTTAAATTTTATATATTATTGTTGTTTCAATAATTGTTGCTGCACAGTATTTCCTATTATCAGATCAGTAATTCATATTATTTAAATAATATTATTAGATAGCATATTGGCAATGTCTAGAAAGTTCTGTCTAAGGAGAGGTTTGGTCATCTAATTGCGCGCCAGTAAGGAAAAATTCTTATTGGAAAGCCCCCTCTTTCCTGGGAACGGTCTGGTTGTCCAAAATGTGATTCTTAACATATATGTGAATAATAAATTATTGATTCATATGAT